>OY288287.1:29708284-30908284 GCA_958450335.1 Hibiscus tridactylites
AATTACATGAACTCCTAAAATTTGATTAAAACTTGTTTTGCGGTCCTTTTTGTAGAGGTTTCGGACGAGCGGGTCGAAATGGGCCTTTTAATGGACCCGTTGGAATTTTAACTGAGTAAAAAGTACAGAAATTGAGGTTTTGCAATATAATTGTGATGAAAAGCTCCTAATCAATTATTTGAACTCCTAATATTTGAATAAAACATTTTTACGGTCCTTTTTGTAGAGGTTTCGGACGAGCAGGTCTAAATGGGCCTTTCAATGGACCCGTTGGAATTTTAAATAAGTAAAAAGTACAGAAATTGAGGATTTGCAATATAATTGTGTTGAAAAGCTCCTAATCAATTATTTGTACTCCTAATATTTGAATAAAACCTTTTTGCAGTCCTTTTTGTAGAGGTTTCGGACGAGTAGGTCTAAATGAGCCTTTCAATGGACCCGTTTGAATTTTAACTCAGTAAAAAGTACAAAAATTGAGGTTTTGCAATATAATTGTGTTGAAAAGCTCCTAATCAATTATTTGAACTCCTAATATTTGAATAAAATATTTTTGCGGTCCTTTTTGTAGAGGTTTCGGATGAGCAGGTCTAAATGGGCCTTTCATTGGACCCGTTGGAATTTTAACTGAGTAAAAAGTGCATAAATTGAGGTTTTGCAATATAATTGTGTTGAAAAGCTCCTAATAAATTACATGAACTCCGAAAATTTGATTAAAACTTATTTTGCGGTCCTTTTTGTAGAGGTTTCCGACGAGCGGGTCGAAATGGGCCTTTCAATGGACCCGTTGGAATTTTAAATGAGTAAAAAGTATAGAAATTGAGGTTTTGCAATAGAATTGTGTTGAAAAGCTCATAATCAATTATTTGAACTCCTAATATTTGAATAAAACATTTTTGCGGTCCTTTTTGTAGAGGTTTCGGACGAGCAGGTCGAAATGGGCCTTTCAATGGACCTGTTAGAATTTTAACTGAGTAAAAAGTACAGAAATTGAGGTTTTGCAATATAATTCTGTTGAGAAGCACCTAATCAATGACATGAACTCCTAAAATTTTATTAAAACTTATTTTGTGGTCCTTTTTGTAGAGGTTTCGGACGAGTGGGTCGAAATGGGCCTTTCAGAGGACCCGTTGGAATTTTAACTGAGTAAAAAGTACAGAAATTGAGGTTTCGCAATATAATTGTGTTGAAAAGCTCATAATCAATTACATGAACTCCTAAAATTTGATTAAAACTTGTTTTGCGGTCCTTTTTGTAGAGGTTTCGGACGAGCGGGTCGAAATGGGCCTTTTAATGGACCCGTTGGAATTTTAACTGAGTAAAAAGTACAGAAATTGAGGTTTTGCAATATAATTCTGTTGAGAAGCTCCTAATCAATTACATGAACTCCTAAAATTTTATTAAAACTTATTTTGTGGTCCTTTTTGTAGAGGTTTCGGACGAGCGGGTCGAAATGGGCCTTTCACAGGACCCGTTGGAATTTTAACTGAGTAAAAAGTACAGAAATTGAGGTTTCGCAATATAATTGTGTTGAAAAGCTCCTAATCAATTACATGAACTCCTAAAATTTGATTAAAACTTGTTTTGCGGTCCTTTTTGTAGAGGTTTCGGACGAGCGGGTCGAAATGGGCCTTTTAATGGACCCGTTGGAATTTTAACTGAGTAAAAAGTACAGAAATTGAGGTTTTGCAATATAATTGTGTTGAAAAGCTCCTAATAAATTATTTGAACTCCTAATATTTGAATAAAACATTTTTGCGGTCCTTTTTGTAGAGGTTTCGGACGAGCAGGTCTAAATGGGCCTTTCAATGGACCCGTTGGAATTTTAACTAAGTAAAAAGTACAGAAATTGAGGATTTGCAATATAATTGTGTTGAAAAGCTCCTAATCAATTATTTGTACTCCTAATATTTGAATAAAACCTTTTTGCAGTCCATTTTGTAGAGGTTTCGGACGAGCAGGTCTAAATGAGCCTTTCAATGGACCCGTTTGAATTTTAACTCAGTGAAAAGTACAAAAATTGAGGTTTTGCAATATAATTGTGTTGAAAAGCTCCTAATCAATTATTTGACCTCCTAATATTTGAATAAAACATTTTTGCGGTCCTTTTTGTAGAGGTTTCGGATGAGCAGGTCTAAATGGGCCTTTCATTGAACCCGTTGGAATTTTAACTGAGTATAAAGTACATAAATTGAGGTTTTGCAATATAATTGTGTTGAAAAGCTCCTAATAAATTACATGAACTCCGAAAATTTGATTAAAACTTATTTTGCGGTCCTTTTTGTAGAGGTTTCCGACGAGCGGGTCGAAATGGGCCTTTCAATGGACCCGTTGGAATTTTAAATGAGTAAAAAGTATAGAAATTGAGGTTTTGCAATATAATTGTGTTGAAAAGCTCCTAATCAATTATTTGAACTCCTAATATTTGAATAAAACATTTTTGCGGTCCTTTTTGTAGAGGTTTCGGACGAGCAGGTCGAAATGGGCCTTTCAATGGACCTGTTAGAATTTTAACTGAGTAAAAAGTACAGAAATTGAGGTTTTGCAATATAATTCTGTTGAGAAGCACCTAATCAATTACATGAACTCCTAAAATTTTATTAAAACTTATTTTGTGGTCCTTTTTGTAGAGGTTTCGGACGAGCGGGTCGAAATGGGCCTTTCACAGGACCCGTTGGAATTTTAACTGAGTAAAAAGTACGGAAATTGAGGTTTCGCAATATAATTGTGTTGAAAAGCTCCTAATCAATTACATGAACTCCTAAAATTTGATTAAAACTTGTTTTGCGGTCCTTTTTGTAGAGGTTTCGGACGAGCGGGTCGAAATGAGCCTTTTAATGGACCCGTTGGAATTTTAACTGAGTAAAAAGTACAGAAATTGAGGTTTTGCAATATAATTCTGTTGAGAAGCTCCTAATCAATTACATGAACTCCTAAAATTTTATTAAAACTTATTTTGTGGTCCTTTTTGTAGAGGTTTCGGACGAGCGGGTCGAAATGGGCCTTTCACAGGACCCGTTGGAATTTTAACTGAGTAAAAAGTACAGAAATTGAGGTTTCGCAATATAATTGTGTTGAAAAGCTCCTAATCAATTACATGAACTCCTAAAATTTGATTAAAACTTGTATTGCGGTCCTTTTTGTAGAGGTTTCGGACGAGCGGGTCGAAATGGGCCTTTTAATGGACCCGTTGGAATTTTAACTGAGTAAAAAGTACAGAAATTGAGGTTTTGCAATATAATTGTGTTGAAAAGCTCCTAATAAATTATTTGAACTCCTAATATTTGAATAAAACATTTTTGCGGTCCTTTTTGTAGTGGTTTCGGACGAGCAGGTCTAAATGGGCCTTTCAATGGACCCGATGGAATTTTAACTAAGTAAAAAGTACAGAAATTGAGGATTTGCAATATAATTGTGTTGAAAAGCTCCTAATCAATTATTTGTACTCCTAATATTTGAATAAAACCTTTTTGCAGTCCTTTTTGTAGAGGTTTCGGACGAGCAGGTCTAAATGAGCCTTTCAATGGACCCGTTTGAATTTTAACTCAGTAAAAAGTACAAAATTGAGGTTTTGCAATATAATTGTGTTGAAAAGCTCCTAATCAATTATTTGAACTCCTAATATTTGAATAAAACATTTTTGCGGTCCTTTTTGTAGAGGTTTCGGATGAGCAGGTCTAAATGGGCCTTTCATTGAACCCGTTGGAATTTTAACTGAGTATAAAGTACATAAATTGAGGTTTTGCAATATAATTGTGTTGAAAAGCTCCTAATAAATTACATGAACTCCGAAAATTTGATTAAAACTTATTTTGCGGTCCTTTTTGTAGAGGTTTCCGACGAGCGGGTCGAAATGGGCCTTTCAATGGACCCGTTGGAATTTTAAATGAGTAAAAAGTATAGAAATTGAGGTTTTGCAATATAATTGTGTTGAAAAGCTCCTATTCAATTATTTGAACTCCTAATATTTGAATAAAACATTTTTGCGGTCCTTTTTGTAGAGGTTTCGGACGAGCAGGTCGAAATGGGCCTTTCAATGGACCTGTTAGAATTTTAACTGAGTAAAAAGTACAGAAATTGAGGTTTTGCAATATAATTCTGTTGAGAAGCACCTAATCAATTACATGAACTCCTAAAATTTTATTAAAACTTATTTTGTGGTCCTTTTTGTAGAGGTTTCGGACGAGCGGGTCGAAATGGGCCTTTCACAGGACCCGTTGGAATATTAACTGAGTAAAAAGTACAGAAATTGAGGTTTCGCAATATAATTGTGTTGAAAAGCTCCTAATCAATTACATGAACTCCTAAAATTTGATTAAAACTTGTTTTGCGGTCCTTTTTGTAGAGGTTTCGGACGAGCGGGTCGAAATGGGCCTTTTAATGGACCCGTTGGAATTTTAACTGAGTAAAAAGTACAGAAATCGAGGTTTTGCAATATAATTCTGTTGAGAAGCTCCTAATCAATTACATGAACTCCTAAAATTTTATTAAAACTTATTTTGTGGTCCTTTTTGTAGAGGTTTCGGACGAGCGGGTCGAAATGGGCCTTTCACAGGACCCGTTGGAATTTTAACTGAGTAAAAAGTACAGAAATTGAGGTTTCGCAATATAATTGTGTTGAAAAGCTCCTAATCAATTACATGAACTCCTAAAATTTGATTAAAACTTGTTTTGCGGTCCTTTTTGTAGAGGTTTCGGACGAGCGGGTCGAAATGGGCCTTTTAATGGACCCGTTGGAATTTTAACTGAGTAAAAAGTACAGAAATTGAGGTTTTGCAATATAATTGTGTTGAAAAGCTCCTAATAAATTATTTGAACTCCTAATATTTGAATAAAACATTTTTGCGGTCCTTTTTGTAGAGGTTTCGGACGAGCAGGTCTAAATGGGCCTTTCAATGGACCCGTTGGAATTTTAACTAAGTAAAAAGTACAGAAATTGAGGATTTGCAATATAATTGTGTTGAAAAGCTCCTAATCAATTATTTGTACTCCTAATATTTGAATAAAACCTTTTTGCAGTCCTTTTTGTAGAGGTTTCGGACGAGCAGGTCTAAATGAGCCTTTCAATGGACCCGTTTGAATTTTAACTCAGTAAAAAGTACAAAAATTGAGGTTTTGCAATATAATTGTGTTGAAAAGCTCCTAATCAATTATTTGAACTCCTAATATTTGAATAAAACATTTTTGCGGTCCTTTTTGTAGAGGTTTCGGATGAGCAGGTCTAAATGGGCCTTTCATTGGACCCGTTGGAATTTTAACTGAGTAAAAAGTACATAAATTGAGGTTTTGCAATATAATTGTGTTGAAAAGCTCCTAATAAATTACATGAACTCCGAAAATATGATTAAAACTTATTTTGCGGTCCTTTTTGTAGAGGTTTCCGACGAGCGGGTCGAAATGGGCCTTTCAATGGACCCGTTGGAATTTTAAATGAGTAAAAAGTATAGAAATTGAGGTTTTGCAATATAATTGTGTTGAAAAGCTCCTAATCAATTATTTGAACTCCTAATATTTGAATAAAACATTTTTGCGGTCCTTTTTGTAGAGGTTTCGGACGAGCAGGTCGAAATGGGCCTTTCAATGGACCTGTTAGAATTTTAACTGAGTAAAAAGTACAGAAATTGAGGTTTTGCAATATAATTCTGTTGAGAAGCACCTAATCAATTACATGAACTCCTAAAATTTTATTAAAACTTATTTTGTGGTCCTTTTTGTAGAGGTTTCGGACGAGCGGGTCGAAATGGGCCTTTCACAGGACCCGTTGGAATTTTAACTGAGTAAAAAGTACAGAAATTGAGGTTTCGCAATATAATTGTGTTGAAAAGCTCCTAATCAATTACATGAACTCCTAAATTTTGATTAAAACTTGTTTTGCGGTCCTTTTTGTAGAGGTTTCGGACGAGCGGGTCGAAATGGGCCTTTTAATGGACCCGTTGGAATTTTAACTGAGTAAAAAGTACAGAAATTGAGGTTTTGCAATATAATTGTGATGAAAAGCTCCTAATAAATTATTTGAACTCCTAATATTTGAATAAAACATTTTTGCGGTCCTTTTTGTAGAGGTTTCGGACAAGCAGGTCTAAATGGGCCTTTCAATGGACCCATTGGAATTTTAACTAAGTAAAAAGTACAGAAATTGAGGATTTGCAATATAATTGTGTTGAAAAGCTCCTAATCAATTATTTGTACTCCTAATATTTGAATAAAACCTTTTTGCAGTCCTTTTTGTAGAGGTTTCGGACGAGCAGGTCTAAATGAGCCTTTCAATGGACCCGTTTGAATTTTAACTCAGTAAAAAGTACAAAAATTGAGGTTTTGCAATATAATTGTGTTGAAAAGCTCCTAATAAATTATTTGAACTCCGAATATTTGAATAAAACATTTTTGCGGTCCTTTTTGTAGAGGTTTCGGATGAGCAGGTCTAAATGGGCCTTTCATTGGACCCGTTGGAATTTTAACTGAGTAAAAAGTACATAAATTGAGGTTTTGCAATATAATTGTGTTGAAAAGCTCCTAATAAATTACATGAACTCCGAAAATTTGATTAAAACTTATTTTGCGGTCCTTTTTGTAGAGGTTTCCGACGAGCGGGTCGAAATGTGCCTTTCATTGGACCCGTTGGAATTTTAAATGAGTAAAAAGTATAGAAATTGAGGTTTTGCAATATAATTGTGTTGAAAAGCTCCTAATCAATTATTTGAACTCCTAATATTTTAATAAAACATTTTTGCTGTCCTTTTTGTAGAGGTTTCGGATGAGCAGTTCTAAGTGGGCCTTTCAATGGACCCGTTGGAATTTTAACTGAGTAAAAAGTACAGAAATTGAGGTTTCGCAATATAATTGTGTTGAAAAGCTCCTAATCAATTACTTGAACTCCTAAAATTTGATTAAAACTTGTTTTGCGGTCCTTTTTGTAGGGGTTTCGGACGAGCCGGTCAAAATGGGCCTTTCAATGGACCCGTTGGAATTTTAACTGAGTAAAAAGTACAGAAATTGAGGTTTTGCAATATAATTGTGTTGAAAAGCTCCTAATCAATTATTTGAACTCCTAATATTTGAATAAAACATTTTTGCAGACCTTTTTGTGGAGGTTTCGGACGAGCAGGTCTAAATGGGCCTTTCAATGGACCCGTTGGAATTTTAACTGAGTAAAAAGTACAGAAATTGAGGATTTGCAATATAATTGTGTTGAAAAGCTCCTAATCAATTATTTGTACTCCTAATATTTGAATAAAACCTTTTTCTAGTCCTTTTTGTGGAGGTTTCAGACGAGCAGGTCTAAATGGGCCTTTCAATGGACCCGTTGGAATTTTAACTGAGTAAAAAGTACAAAAATTGAGGTTTTGCAATATAATTGTGTTGAAAAGCTCCTAATCAATTATTTTAACTCCTAATATTTGAATAAAACATTTTTGCGGTCCTTTTTGTAGAGGTTTCGGAGGAGCAGGTTTAAATGGGCCTTTCAATGGACCCGTTGGAATTTTAACTGAGTAAAAAGTACAGAAATTGAGGTTTCGCAATATAATTGTGTTGAAAAGCTCCTAATCAATTACTTGAACTCCTAAAATTTGATTAAAACTTGTTTTGCGGTCCTTTTTGTAGGGGTTTCGGACGAGCCGGTCGAAATGGGCCTTTCAATGGACCCGTTGGAATTTTAACTGAGTAAAAAGTACAAAAATTGAGGTTTTCCAATATAATTGTGTTGAAAAGCTCCTAATCAATTATTTGAACTCCTAATATTTGAATAAAACATTTTTGCGGTCCTTTTTATAGAGGTTTCGGACGAGCGGGTCGAAATGGGCCTTTTAATGGACCCGTTGGAATTTTAACTGAGTAAAAAGTACAGAAATTGAGGTTTTGCAATATAATTGTGTTGAAAAGCTCCTAATTAATTATTTGAACTCCTAATATTTGAATAAAACATTTTTGCAGTCCTTTTTGTGGAGGTTTCGGACGAGCAGGTCTAAATGGGCCTTTCAATGGACCCGTTGGAATTTTAACTGAGTAAAAAGTACAGAAATTGAGGATTTGCAATATAATTGTGTTGAAAAGCTCCTAATCAATTATTTGTACTCCTAATATTTGAATAAAACCTTTTTGCAGTCCTTTTTGTAGAGGTTTCGGACGAACAGGTCTAAATGAGCCTTTCAATGGACCCGTTGGAATTTTAACTCAGTAAAAAGTACAGAAATTGAGGTTTTGCAATATAATTGTGTTGAAAAGCTCCTAATCAATTATTTGAACTCCTAATATTTGAATTAAACATTTTTGCGGTCCTTTTTGTAGAGGTTTCGGATGAGCAGGTCTAAATGGGCCTTTCAATGGACCCGTTGGAATTTTAACTCAGTAAAAAGTACAGAAATTGAGGTTTTGCAATATAATTGTGTTGAAAAGCTCCTAATCAATTATTTGTACTCCTAATATTTGAATAAAACCTTTTTGCAGTCCTTTTTGTAGAGGTTTCGGACGAGCAGGTCTAAATGAGCCTTTCAATGGACCCGTTAGAATTTTAACTAAGTAAAAAGTACAGAAATTGAGGTTTTGCAATATAATTCTGTTGAGAAGCTCCTAATCAATTACATGAACTCCTAAAATTTTATTAAAACTTATTTTGTGGTCCTTTTTCTAGAGGTTTCAGACGAGCAGGTCGAAATAGGCCTTCCAATCGATCCGTTGGAATTTTAACTGAGTAAAAAGTACAGAAATTGAGGTTTTGAAATATAATTGTGTTGAAAAGCTCCTAATCAATGACATGAACTCCTAAAATTTGATTAAAACTTGTTTTGCGGTCCTTTTTGTAGAGGTTTCGGACGAGTGGGTCGAAATGAGGCCTTTCAATGGACCCGTTAGAATTTTAACTGAGTAAAAAGTACAGAAATTGAGGTTTTGCAATATAATTGTGTTGAAAAGCTCCTAATAAATTATTTGAACTCCTAATATTTGAATAAAACATTTTTGCGGTCCTTTTTGTAGAGGTTTCGGACGAGCAGGTCTAAATGGGCCTTTCAATGGACCCGTTGGAATTTTAACTAAGTAAAAAGTACAGAAATTGAGGATTTGCAATATAATTGTGTTGAAAAGCTCCTAATCAATTATTTGTACTCCTAATATTTGAATAAAACCTTTTTGCAGTCCTTTTTGTAGAGGTTTCGGACGAGCAGGTCTAAATGAGCCTTTCAATGGACCCGTTTGAATTTTAACTCAGTAAAAAGTACAAAAATTGAGGTTTTGCAATATAATTGTGTTGAAAAGCTCCTAATCAATTATTTGAACTCCTAATATTTGAATAAAACATTTTTGCGGTCCTTTTTGTAGAGGTTTCGGATGAGCAGGTCTAAATGGGCCTTTCATTGGACCCGTTGGAATTTTAACTGAGTAAAAAGTACATAAATTGAGGTTTTGCAATATAATTGTGTTGAAAAGCTCCTAATAAATTACATGAACTCCGAAAATATGATTAAAACTTATTTTGCGGTCCTTTTTGTAGAGGTTTCCGACGAGCGGGTCGAAATGGGCCTTTCAATGGACCCGTTGGAATTTTAAATGAGTAAAAAGTATAGAAATTGAGGTTTTGCAATATAATTGTGTTGAAAAGCTCCTAATCAATTATTTGAACTCCTAATATTTGAATAAAACATTTTTGCGGTCCTTTTTGTAGAGGTTTCGGACGAGCAGGTCGAAATGGGCCTTTCAATGGACCTGTTAGAATTTTAACTGAGTAAAAAGTACAGAAATTGAGGTTTTGCAATATAATTCTGTTGAGAAGCACCTAATCAATTACATGAACTCCTAAAATTTTATTAAAACTTATTTTGTGGTCCTTTTTGTAGAGGTTTCGGACGAGCGGGTCGAAATGGGCCTTTCACAGGACCCGTTGGAATTTTAACTGAGTAAAAAGTACAGAAATTGAGGTTTCGCAATATAATTGTGTTGAAAAGCTCCTAATCAATTACATGAACTCCTAAATTTTGATTAAAACTTGTTTTGCGGTCCTTTTTGTAGAGGTTTCGGACGAGCGGGTCGAAATGGGCCTTTTAATGGACCCGTTGGAATTTTAACTGAGTAAAAAGTACAGAAATTGAGGTTTTGCAATATAATTGTGATGAAAAGCTCCTAATAAATTATTTGAACTCCTAATATTTGAATAAAACATTTTTGCGGTCCTTTTTGTAGAGGTTTCGGACAAGCAGGTCTAAATGGGCCTTTCAATGGACCCGTTGGAATTTTAACTAAGTAAAAAGTACAAAAATTGAGGATTTGCAATATAATTGTGTTGAAAAGCTCCTAATCAATTATTTGTACTCCTAATATTTGAATAAAACCTTTTTGTAGTCCTTTTTGTAGAGGTTTCGGACGAGCAGGTCTAAATGAGCCTTTCAATGGACCCGTTTGAATTTTAACTCAGTAAAAAGTACAAAAATTGAGGTTTTGCAATATAATTGTGTTGAAAAGCTCCTAATAAATTATTTGAACTCCGAATATTTGAATAAAACATTTTTGCGGTCCTTTTTGTAGAGGTTTCGGATGAGCAGGTCTAAATGGGCCTTTCATTGGACCCGTTGGAATTTTAACTGAGTAAAAAGTACATAAATTGAGGTTTTGCAATATAATTGTGTTGAAAAGCTCCTAATAAATTACATGAACTCCGAAAATTTGAATAAAACTTATTTTGCGGTCCTTTTTGTAGAGGTTTCCGACGAGCGGGTCGAAATGTGCCTTTCATTGGACCCGTTGGAATTTTAAATGAGTAAAAAGTATAGAAATTGAGGTTTTGCAATATAATTGTGTTGAAAAGCTCCTAATCAATTATTTGAACTCCTAATATTTTAATAAAACATTTTTGCTGTCCTTTTTGTAGAGGTTTCGGATGAGCAGTTCTAAGTGGGCCTTTCAATGGACCCGTTGGAATTTTAACTGAGTAAAAAGTACAGAAATTGAGGTTTCGCAATATAATTGTGTTGAAAAGCTCCTAATCAATTACTTGAACTTCTAAAATTTGATTAAAACTTGTTTTGCGGTCCTTTTTGTAGGGGTTTCGGACGAGCCGGTCGAAATGGGCCTTTCAATGGACCCGTTGGAATTTTAACTGAGTAAAAAGTACAGAAATTGAGGTTTTGCAATATAATTGTGTTGAAAAGCTCCTAATCAATTATTTGAACTCCTAATATTTGAATAAAACATTTTTGCAGACCTTTTTGTGGAGGTTTCGGACGAGCAGGTCTAAATGGGCCTTTCAATGGACCCGTTGGAATTTTAACTGAGTAAAAAGTACAGAAATTGAGGATTTGCAATATAATTGTGTTGAAAAGCTCCTAATCAATTATTTGTACTCCTAATATTTGAATAAAACCTTTTTCTAGTCCTTTTTGTGGAGGTTTCAGACGAGCAGGTCTAAATGGGCCTTTCAATGGACCCGTTGGAATTTTAACTGAGTAAAAAGTACAAAAATTGAGGTTTTGCAATATAATTGTGTTGAAAAGCTCCTAATCAATTATTTTAACTCCTAATATTTGAATAAAACATTTTTGCGGTCCTTTTTGTAGAGGTTTCGGAGGAGCAGGTTTAAATGGGCCTTTCAATGGACCCGTTGGAATTTTAACTGAGTAAAAAGTACAGAAATTGAGGTTTCGCAATATAATTGTGGTGAAAAGCTCCTAATCAATTACTTGAACTCCTAAAATTTGATTAAAACTTGTTTTGCGGTCCTTTTTGTAGGGGTTTCGGACGAGCCGGTCGAAATGGGCCTTTCAATGGACCCGTTGGAATTTTAACTGAGTAAAAAGTACAAAAATTGAGGTTTTCCAATATAATTGTGTTGAAAAGCTCCTAATCAATTATTTGAACTCCTAATATTTGAATAAAACATTTTTGCGGTCCTTTTTATAGAGGTTTCGGACGAGCGGGTCGAAATGGGCCTTTTAATGGACCCGTTGGAATTTTAACTGAGTAAAAAGTACAGAAATTGAGGTTTTGCAATATAATTGTGTTGAAAAGCTCCTAATCAATTATTTGAACTCCTAATATTTGAATAAAACATTTTTGCAGTCCTTTTTGTGGAGGTTTCGGACGAGCAGGTCTAAATGGGCCTTTCAATGGACCCGTTGGAATTTTAACTGAGTAAAAAGTACAGAAATTGAGGATTTGCAATATAATTGTGTTGAAAAGCTCCTAATCAATTATTTGTACTCCTAATATTTGAATAAAACCTTTTTGCAGTCCTTTTTGTAGAGGTTTCGGACGAACAGGTCTAAATGAGCCTTTCAATGGACCCGTTGGAATTTTAACTCAGTAAAAAGTACAGAAATTGAGGTTTTGCAATATAATTGTGTTGAAAAGCTCCTAATCAATTATTTGAACTCCTAATATTTGAATAAAACATTTTTGCGGTCCATTTTGTAGAGGTTTTGGACGAGCAGGTCTAAATGGGCCTTTCAATGGACCCGTTGGAATTTTAACTGAGTAAAAAGTACATAAATTGAGGTTTTGCAATATAATTGTGTTGAAAAGCTCCTAATAAATTACATGAACTACGAAAATTTGATTAAAACTTATTTTGCGGTCCTTTTTGTAGAGGTTTCCGACGAGCGGGTCGAAATGTGCCTTTCATTGGACCCGTTGGAATTTTAAATGAGTAAAAAGTATAGAAATTGAGGTTTTGCAATATAATTGTGTTGAAAAGCTCCTAATCAATTATTTGAACTCCTAATATTTTAATAAAACATTTTTGCTGTCCTTTTTGTAGAGGTTTCGGATGAGCAGTTCTAAGTGGGCCTTTCAATGGACCCGTTGGAATTTTAACTGAGTAAAAAGTACAGAAATTGAGGTTTCGCAATATAATTGTGTTGAAAAGCTCCTAATCAATTACTTGAACTCCTAAAATTTGATTAAAACTTGTTTTGCGGTCCTTTTTGTAGGGGTTTCGGACGAGCCGGTCGAAATGGGCCTTTCAATGGACCCATTGGAATTTTAACTGAGTAAAAAGTACAAAAATTGAGGTTTTCCAATATAATTGTGTTGAAAAGCTCCTAATCAATTATTTGAACTCCTAATATTTGAATAAAACATTTTTGCGGTCCTTTTTATAGAGGTTTCGGACGAGCGGGTCGAAATGGGCCTTTTAATGGACCCGTTGGAATTTTAACTGAGTAAAAAGTACAGAAATTGAGGTTTTGCAATATAATTGTGTTGAAAAGCTCCTAATCAATTATTTGAACTCCTAATATTTGAATAAAACATTTTTGCAGTCCTTTTTGTGGAGGTTTCGGACGAGCAGGTCTAAATGGGCCTTTCAATGGACCCGTTGGAATTTTAACTGAGTAAAAAGTACAGAAATTGAGGATTTGCAATATAATTGTGTTGAAAAGCTCCTAATCAATTATTTGTACTCCTAATATTTGAATAAAACCTTTTTGCAGTCCTTTTTGTAGAGGTTTCGGACGAACAGGTCTAAATGAGCCTTTCAATGGACCCGTTGGAATTTTAACTCAGTAAAATTTGATTAAAACTTGAACTCCTAAAATTTGATTAAAACTTGTTTTGCGGTCCTTTTTGTAGGGGTTTCGGACAAGCCGGTCGAAATGGGCCTTTCAATGGACCCATTGGAATTTTAACTGAGTAAAAAGTACAAAAATTGAGGTTTTCCAATATAATTGTGTTGAAAAGCTCCTAATCAATTATTTGAACTCCTAATATTTGAATAAAACATTTTTGCGGTCCTTTTTATAGAGGTTTCGGACGAGCGGGTCGAAATGGGCCTTTTAATGGACCCGTTGGAATTTTAACTGAGTAAAAAGTACAGAAATTGAGGTTTTGCAATATAATTGTGTTGAAAAGCTCCTAACCAATTATTTGAACTTCTAATATTTGAATAAAACATTTTTGCAGTCCTTTTTGTGGAGGTTTCGGACGAGCAGGTCTAAATGGGCCTTTCAATGGACCCGTTGGAATTTTAACTGAGTAAAAAGTACATAAATTGAGGTTTTGCAATATAATTGTGTTGAAAAGCTCCTAATAAATTACATGAACTCCGAAAATTTGATTAAAACTTATTTTGCGGTCCTTTTTGTAGAGGTTTCCGACGAGCGGGTCGAAATGGGCCTTTCAATGGACCCGTTGGAATTTTAAATGAGTAAAAAGTATAAAAATTGAGGTTTTGCAATATAATTGTGTTGAAAAGCTCCTAATCAATTAGTTGAACTCCTAATATTTTAATAAAACATTTTTGCGGTCCTTTTTGTAGAGGTTTCGGATGAGCAGGTGTAAGTGGGCCTTTCAATGGACCCGTTGGAATTTTAACTGAGTAAAAAGTACAGAAATTGAGGTTTTGCAATAAAATTGTGTTGAAAAGCTCCTAATCAATTACTTGAACTCCTAAAATTTGATTATAACTTGTTTTGCGGTCCTTTTTGTAGAGGTTTCGGACGAGCCGGTTGAAATGGTCCTTTCAATGGACCCGTTGGAATTTTAACTGAGTAAAAAGTACAGAAATTGAGGTTTTGCAATATAATTGTGTTGAAAAGCTCCTAATAAATTATTTGAACTCCTAATATTTGAATAAAACTTGTTTTGCAGTCCTTTTTGTAGAGGTTTCGGACGAGCGGGTCGAAATGGCCTTTCAATGGACCCGTTGAAATTTTTACTGAGTAAAAAGTACAAAAATTGGGGTTTTGCAATATAATTGTGTTGAAAAGCTCATAATCAATTATTTGAACTCCTAATATTTGAATAAAACATTTTTGCGGTCCTTTTTGTAGAGGTTTCGGACGAGCAGGTCGAAATGGGCCTTTCAATGGACCCGTTAGAATTTTAACTGAGTAAAAAGTACAGAAATTGAGGTTTTGCAATATAATTCTGTTGAGAATCTCCTAATCAATTACATGAACTCCTAAAATTTTATTAAAACTTATTTTGTGGTCCTTTTTGTAGAGGTTTCGGACGAGCGGGTCGAAATGGGCCTTTCACAGGACCCGTTGGAATTTTAACTGAGTAAAAAGTACAAAAATTGAGGTTTCGCATTATAATTGTGTTGAAAAGCTCCTAATCAATTACATGAACTCCTACAATTTGATTAAAACTTTTTTTGCGGTCCTTTTTGTTGAGGTTTTGGACGAGCGGGTCGAAATGGGCCTTTTAATGGACCCGTTGGAATTTTAACTGAGTAAAAAGTACAGAAATTGAGGTTTTGCAATATAATTGTGTTGAAAAGCTCCTAATCAATTATTTGAACTCCTACTATTTGAATAAAACATTTTTGCAGTCCTTTTTGTGGAGGTTTCGGACGAGCAGGTCTAAATGGGCCTTTCAATGGACCCGTTGGAATTTTAACTAAGTAAAAAGTACAGAAATTGAGGATTTGCAATATAATTGTGTTGAAAAGCTCCTAATCAATTATTTGTACTCCTAATATTTGAATAAAACCTTTTTGCAGTCCTTTTTGTAGAGGTTTCGGACGAGCAGGTCTAAATGAGCCTTTCAATGGACCCGTTTGAATTTTAACTCAGTAAAAAGTACAAAAATTGAGGTTTTGCAATATAATTGTGTTGAAAAGCTCCTAATCAATTATTTGAACTCCTAATATTTGAATAAAACATTTTTGCAGTCCTTTTTGTGGAGGTTTCGGACGAGCAGGTCTAAATGGGCCTTTCAATGGACCCGTTGGAATTTTAACTGAGTAAAAAGTACATAAATTGAGGTTTTGCAATATAATTGTGTTGAAAAGCTCCTAATAAATTACATGAACTCCGAAAATTTGATTAAAACTTATTTTGCGGTCCTTTTTTTAGAGGTTTCCGACGAGCGGGTCGAAATGGGCCTTTCAATGGACCCGTTGGAATTTTAACTGAGTAAAAAGTACAGAAATTGAGGTTTTGCAATATAATTGTGTTGAAAAGCTCCTAATAAATTATTTGAACTCCTAATATTTGAATAAAACTTATTTTGCGGTCCTTTTTGTAGAGGTTTCCGACGAGCGGGTCGAAATGGGCCTTTCAATGGACCCGTTGGAATTTTAAATGAGTAAAAATTATAGAAATTGAGGTTTTGCAATAAAATTGTGTTGAAAAGCTCCTAATCAATTATTTGAACTCCTAATATTTTAATAAAACATTTTTGCTGTCCTTTTTGTAGAGGTTTCGGATGAGCAGTTCTAAGTGGGCCTTTCAATGGACCCGTTGGAATTTTAACTGAGTAAAAAGTACAGAAATTGAGGTTCTGCAATATAATTGTGTTGAAAAGCTCCTAATCAATTATTTTAACTCCTAATATTTGAATAAAACATTTTTGTGGTCCTTTTTGTAGAGGTTTCGGAGGAGCAGGACTAAATGGGCCTTTCAATGGACCCGTTGGATTTTTTTTTTGAAGAATAAGGGCCTCATTAAAAACCCCTCTAACCACCTTGTGCCGAAGCACAAAGTGAACCTAAGGGGAAAAGAGTACCCTGAGTATTGTTATTATTATAACAATAAAGAGGCTGAGAGTCAGCCATTACATCAACGTTTATACAGTCAGGAATAACTGAATCAAAATACACCGAAGAGGTAAAGCGTAAAGCCCAAGCGGCTAAGTTGTGAGCCATATAATTAGCCGATCTAGGTACATAAGATAAAGTGATTAAAGGAAAAGACCTAAGCAAAGTCTGGGTATCAGCAATCTGTGGTCCCAGAAGGGAATTGTCCGCAGCGGTGCGGGAGAGCTTGTTGATCACCGTAGCCGAGTCGGACTCAATAATCACCTCGCCCCACCCTCTATCTTGGGTCAACATGATACCCGCAACAATGGCATGTAGCTCGACCATAGTGGCATCACGACAACCTGCCTCATGGACAGCGCATCCTCCAACAACTGAGCCATTTGTATCCCTAGCAACGACTCCGATGGCTGCAGCACCAGATCCTGGATGGAAGGCTCCGTCGACGTTTATCTTGATGCAGCCTGGTCTAGGCGTCGTCCATCGTGGGGGGGCTGCTGCTGGCACGGCGGCTGACACGGTGGGGAGTGCGTTAGCGGCTGCATATTCCTGTAGAAGACCTGTAGCGTTCATAGCGGTTAGCCATGTTGGCTGAAGCCTCTGGGAATGGATCCAGTCGTTACGACGGTTCCAGATATTCCAAATTGTGGTGAGAAGCAGGGCAAACCCTGAAGTGTCCAAGTAATAAGTTCCTTCCGATAGCCAAGCCATTATAGAGTTGGTATGACTGGCGTAAACGCTCGATGGAAGCCCCACAAGGCGAAGAACATCCTGAGCAGTTGGGCAATCCCGAAGGGCATGTATAGCGGACTCCAGCACCGTTGGGCAAAAGGGACAGTATCCATCCGTTTGATGTATTGCACGGAGCTTTTCCCCAGTGGGTAGGGCATCACGGCCCGCTCTCCAGCTGAAGGAGCGAACTTTAGGTAAAGTCGGAGATTTGGAAAGTACTTTCCATAGGCGTGTGGGACGCATTACCGGTCTCGCCGGTTGGTGGAGAAAAAAGTACCCCGACCTGACGGTATAAGTCCCGGAGTCATGGCGTCCCCAAACCAGCTTGTCCGGTCTATCCTGATAAATCGGCACCCGAAGGATACTTTCAGCATCATCCTTATCGAATGCATTTCGGATTTTGGCCTCGTCCCAAGATGCACCGCCGCGCATCATGTAATCCCGGCAGCGCACTGGAAGTTCGTCATTATCCTCATATTGTCCAAAAAAGGTTATAAGGTTATCCCCTCCCCATGTATCACTGAGCAGACGTATCGAGCTCCGAGTCCCCGGTCTCCAAAAATAACCAGGTCCGAGGAGTTGGATAGCTTGGAGCAGGCCCTTCCATGCAAAAGAAGCCCGCTTATCCGCCGTGGCATGCAGGAGGTCACCGGAAGGGTAGTATTTAGCACCGAGGACCCTTGCCAACAAAGAGCCCGGGTGTGCCAGCAAGTGCCAAATTTGTTTCCCTAACAGGGCAATATTAAATGATCGTAGGTCGCGGAAGCCTAGACCTCCCACATTTTTAGGCGTGCAGAGGGTGTCCCACGACAAAAGAGGCCAGCCACGCTTATTACTACGCCCAGACCACCAGTAGCGCCGTATGGACATAGTAATATCGTCAATTATGTTTTGCGGTAAGAGGTAGCATGACATCACATACTGTGGCATTGCTTGTGCGACAGCCTTAATGAGGATTTCTCTTCCGCTATAGGAAAGGAAACTGTTATCCCATTTGCTCATGCGGGATTGGACTTTATCTCGTACAAAGCCTAAGGAAGCAGTATGGTTCCTTTTAATTAAGAGGGGAACACCCAAATATATGCCTGGATCATCCACTAGGCGGACACCCAAGGTTGAACGCATAGTATGGAGAAAGGCATACTGGGAAAGGACGAGGCATACTGGGAAAGGACTTGTCAAAGAGGGGAACACCCACGATTGCAGTAAGCGGTAGACTTGTCAAAGTTTACCGTTTGACCGGAAGACGAGGCATACTGGGAAAGGACGTATCGCAATCTATCCACCTCCCCTGGTTCATTGCGGAGGAAAACCAAACTGTCATCTGCGAATAGGAGATGTGTAACCCTGGGCCCATAGCGACTAGCACTAAGACCGGAAAGGCGTCCTTCTCTTTGCTCCGTTTCCAAAGCTGCTGATAGTCCTTGGGAACAAATTAGGAATAAAAAAGGTGATAAGGGGTCACCTTGACGGATACCCCGGGTAGGGAAAAATTCCTTCGATATCGTGCCATTAATTCTTACCGAAAAAGAGACTGAGGAGACGCACCGTAGGATAAGGTTGACCCAGTCCCGTGCAAAACCCATACGGAGCATGACATCCCTTAGAAAGGACCATTCCACCCTGTCAAAGGTCTTTTCCATATCGAGCTTAACAGCCGCTCCTTGAGAGGAGAGTGTGCCACTAGAGTGGAGGGTATGCACCAGCTCGTGTGCAATCAAAATATTGTCGGTAATATTTTGTCCGCTTATAAACGCCGCTTGCGAATCGCTGATACAAGAAGATAGGGATATCTTCAGGCGATTCACCAGAACTTTAGCGACCGTTTTATAAATGACCGTGCACAGACTGATTGGACGAAAGTGCTTCATGGTGGTGGGGTCAGAAATCTTGGGCATTAGCACAATGACCGATCGGTTAACTGATGCCATATCGGCTTTCCCTTGAAGGAGATCCATACATAGAGAGATGAAGTCTGGGCCAATCATATCCCAATGCTGTCTGTAAAAACTACCTGGGAAACCATCAATACCAGGCGCTTTCTTAGGATTGATATCCAGAAAAGCGACACGGATTTCGTCTACCGTGAAGGGCCGTAGAAGAGTATCATTCATATCTGTGGTCACCGTGGGCCGAATATTGTTCAGCAGTTCCGGGGAGGATACCGGGTATGCTGATGAAAAAATATCTTTAAAGTACGACGACGCAACTTGTAAAGTGTCCGCAGTGGAAGACTACCAAACTCCGGTATTATCCATTAATCCCTTGATTGCGTTTTTCCGTCATCGTTTAGTGGCCCTCGCATGGAAGTAGGTGGTATTTTTATCTCCATTGGTTAACCAGGAGATGCGGGAGCGTTGGGCCCAGTAAGCCTCTTTAGCCACTGACAATTTCCGTAGTTCTAATTTGGCACTGTGCAAAGTGGAAAGAGCTTTTCTAGATATGTGTCTACGTCGCAGAATATTGTTGATAGATCTTTGCAACTGTTGCATGCGAAGAGAGGATAGCTTACGTTGAGCGTGTTGCCACTCTTGGAGGGAATGACCCATCGTGGTAAGTTTGTCCAAAATGGACCCCTGCGTGGCAGCCCATGTTTGTTTACAAACTTGGATGCCCGCTGGGTCATGAGCCCAACATGTTTCAAAACGAAAGTGATCCATTGTATGCTGGGTATATTGGTTCGATAATGGGCCATTTTCGGTGTCCAATATTATGACACTATGATCCGACTCGAGAGAAAAGGAGTGAAAATGGCCGTAGTTGGGAAATTTGTGCATCCATTGCGAGCATGCTAAGAACCGGTCAAGCCGTTCGCAAACCGGCTCGACATTAGGCTCAGTGCGAGTCCAAGTAAACCAACCCGAGTTTGGTTTACAATCGAACAGGTTATTTCTTGTTAAACAATCACGAAAGTTTAGGATTTGTGAACGAGGTCTACGATTGCCACCTTGTTTTTCCGAGTCATCTAAGATATCATTTAAGTCACCTCCGATAAGCCAAGGAAGAGATGATTTTGTTTTAAGGGAATCGATTAGGTCCCACGTATATTTTTTCATGTTAGTGGCTGCGTACCCATAAATACCCGTAAAACGAAAACGACAGTTAGAGCTATTCACAATAACATCAATGTATCTCGTCGAGGACGAGAGAAAATCTATAGAGATGTTTTTATTAAAAAGCAGGCATAAACCTGCACAAGTAGGGCTGCTATCCACAGCAAAAAAGCCCTCCATATCAAGAGAATGTTTAATGGAATCAAATTTAAATGCGTTTAAACGAGTTTCAGACAGAAAAATAAAATCTGGACCTAAACGTGAAACAATAGAGCGAAGCTCGTGAACTGCCGAAGGCATACCAAGTCCCCGACAGTTCCAACATATGGCTCTCATTTCTCTCGGCGGGGTTGACCGTCAACCACCGCCGAAGAGTTTTTGCTGCTCATCCCAGCTTTCCTTTGACTTTTCTCAACTTGTTTCACTATTTTTCCAGCCGCCAGTGGTGACGATCTCGGGCGTTTAGCTATCCCACCAGTGATAATGGGCGATGTGCGTTTAGCTTTCTTTAGGACTGCCGCGTCCGGAGCCTTGTCGGTTGTGGCAGCCAACCAAACTTCAAATTCCGGGTTGACCGGTTCCTTCCCCTTGTCCCTCGGACCTTTCCCTTTGTTCGAGCTTTCCCCAGTGGCCGTGTCATCCGTGATTGGCACCGGGAATGAGTCTTTATCAATCAAAATAAAACGCTTGTCCGGCGGAGTGTCGGACTTGTGAAGCTACAGGTCCCGTTCCATCTCAACGTCCGCATCCCTGGTGTCGTTGATCACTGATTCAGCATCAGCTGGTATCATGGCCAGAGGTGTAATGTCCAGCGGCTCCTGCTGTGCAGGGACAGCACCTACAGCAGTTTCAACATTGACAGCAGCAGCTGTCCCTTCTGCCGGCAGCGGTACTGCAGCGTCCGTAGGAGGGGTGGCAATTTCCTCTCCCAATAAATCATCCTCCTCTAGGTTCAATGAACCACCTCCCTGCTGCACTGAAGGTGCACCTGTTGCCACGTCCGGAGTGGCAGTGGCCAATGGGGTGGCACCAACTTTGTCCTTCCCCTTGTTCCCTGGAAGGACAGCAACGAAACAAGACAAAAGTAAGGGCAAGCCAAATAATAGTGAAACAAAGTAAAGCAAAATTACAAAGCTTGCCAACAAATATACATATGCAGTCCATATATGATCACTGTATATAATACGATGTAACAATGATACAATCCAGGAAGTGCGTAAAAGGCTAGAAGGCATGCATGTTATCCAACCATTAAATCGAAAAGGCATGCACAAATATACATATGTAATAAAATTGTGGGAAAATATGAAGGTGAGCCCAACAATCAAAACGAAAAATTGGATTATAATACCACAAATATATAGCACGTTGGAATAGAATTTTGTTGGCCTAAACCAGTATCCTAGGTGCTTAGAAAAAAATAAGGGGGAACCTGTGGATTGTTCACGCCTGGTAGAAGAGGAACCCGGCTCGAAATATCGGATCCGACCTCTAACGTTTGTTTTCATCTTAGGTTTAGGAGCAGGTGCACGCAGCCATTCACTGTATGGCAATCCTTCACTTGGCTTATCCTTGAATGTAGCACAGGTTTCACGTAGGTGAAACAACATTCCACAGCCAAGGCAAAAATTAGGTAGCTTCTCATACCTAACCGGGAGCATCTTGGGTTTATCCGGATTCTCCTCATCAGCAAGAGCGACGCCCCGCCTGAGGGGTCGATTAACGTCTATAAGCACTCCAACGCGTAGGAAGTGTACACGATTCCCCTCATCATCTTTTCGAGTGTCTGTGCTTATCACAGTGCCTAGACCACAGCCTAAAGCACGCCCGGATGCATTAGCCACAGTGTCGCCAATCATCATGGCTAATGGAACACGAAGGATACGGACCCATATCCTCATGTGGGTAAACTTGTATTCCTCCAATGTCAACTAGGGTTGGATGGGAGTGAGAGCTAGCCAATCCCTTTTAAACGTCCATGGCCCCCTTTTGAGGATATCCCTTACTTTTGCAGCGGTCTCGAACTTGAAAAGGTAATATCCTAAGCCAAGTATGGTGGTGGAGAGAAGCTTGTCCTCCTTCCAAACAGCCGTAAAAACCTTCACCAGAGTTGTGTCATCCGGTGTCGTTGTGGGGAAGAGTTTCCCTAATAAGGAACAACGTTGGTCGTCCAAAGGAATGGCCTTGGTGGCCTTTGGGGCGTAAACCACTGCCTGTTCTTCAGCAGTGAATTGTAAATTGTCAAAGTGATCCAGGAACGAGTCCGAGGAAGCCATTGTTTGTGGAGGTTTGGAGTAAGGATTTCGAGTGAAGCAACAACCTAGGATGGAATAATCGTATGGAATGCTGCTCCAAAAGTATTGCTCACTAAAAGATAGATTGAAATAATTCACCCGTACAATTTGAATCAAATTCAAATTTGGGAGATAGGGTTGGTTCGGATAGAGTGTAATCCAGTAGGAGTAGTAGCAGAGGAGGATTCGAGAAGAATTCCTAATTTTAGGGAGAGTATCCAACTTGCATAAAATTAGTATAATAAAAGAGGATAATTCGGTTTGTAATTCAAATGGTAGGGGCCACCAATCACAAATCTATATCCCAACAAAATTCCCAGCTAATAGGGAGTTCAAAGTTGGATAGAATTTGAGTTTAAGTTGAAAACTCCAAGGGAGTATTGATATAATTTTAAAATAAAGGAAATCCCGAAAAATCAGGCCTTTATCGTGAACTTGGATATTCCCGATATTTTGGGGCTTGAAGAACGTTGGGATTGACGGTGGTCAGAGAGAGCCAGGCACCGGCAGCTGCCAAGGCCACTGCTGCCATCGTATATGGTGGCATGTGGTTGCAGTGACTTTCATGCACTCCGTCTGCATGTTCCATGCAAACTGCGTGAAAATTTCAGTAGTAGGGACGCATATGCGGAAGCCCTGTCCTGCATGCATGGGAACGCCTGCAGCATGCGTGTTAGGCGTACTATGCCCAGGG
Organism: Hibiscus tridactylites; assembly: GCA_958450335.1. NCBI lineage: Eukaryota > Viridiplantae > Streptophyta > Magnoliopsida > Malvales > Malvaceae > Hibiscus > Hibiscus tridactylites. Next base: position 29,731,520 of record OY288287.1, read on the forward strand.
GCTGGCCACGAGGGCCTCGATTGCCACCGTTTCGGTGGATCCACTGTTCTAAAACTTTCGAATAATCCAGTAAGATTACAAGGCCCGGAAGGCCAGGAGCGGTCCCATTCATAAGAATGGAAAATTTGGTTACAAGGCTTCAAGAGCCAGGATTGATGCATCACTATCGGGGGCCTTAGAAATAAGGCATAACCCGACCGGTGCTGAATCCACATCCCTAATACATTGTCATCATAGGAAATGTGGCCAGTGGGATCGAACCAAGGTTGGATCCTTAAAAAGGTAATTATAAAATAATTACACCATTGAAAAAGGATAACAAAACTAATAAGGGAAAGAGAACGTACCTGTGCTAAATCAGCTCCGATTGTGGCATGCAACCAATGCCTATGGTTGTGAAGGTGGTTGCTGAGGATGGCAAGGTGGTTGTCGGAAGCATGTATCCAAGAACAGTGGTTACATGCTGGCAGGAGATGACATTTTAGGTGGTAGAGATGTGGTGGCCGTGGGGTGTGTGTGTGTCAAGATTGTGGCGGAATGGGTGGTGGTTGGGGTGGAGGAGATGAGAGAGAGAGAAAAAAAAGCAAAAGGAGGAAATGAGAGATTTCAGAGAGAATTTTCATTTCCCAAGGTTACGTAAATTGAGTTTTTACAATATAATTGTGTTGAAAAGCTGTTAATCAATTATTTGAACTCCTAAAATTTGATAAAACTTGTTTTGCGATCGTTTTTGCAAAGGTTTTGGATGAGAAGGTCAAAATGGGCCTTTCAATGGTCCCGTTGGAATTTTAACTGAGTATAAAGTACAGAAATTGTGGTTTTGCAATATAATTGTGTTGAAAAGCTCATAATCAATTACACGAACTCCTAAAATTTGATAAAACTTGTTTTTCAGTCCTTTTTGTAGAGGTTTCGGACGAGCGGGTCTAAATGGGCCTTTCAAAGGACCCGTTGGAATTTTAACTGAGTAAAAAGTACAGAAATTGTGTAACACCGCAATTTTGGGCTTAGAAGTTTTGGGTTTGAACCGGACCGGTCGGATTTTTGGTTCGAATATAAAAGGTGGTTTTAAGGAAAGCCTAGTTCGGGATGCACTAAAAATATGGAAAAATATCTAAAAATCCTCTTTTATTATATATAAGAGAGTGGTGGAATCAATTTTACAAAATGAGGTTTGGAAATATGACATTTTGAGTTAGTGACTAAAATGTAATTTTTGAAAAGTTCGTGACTGTTTTAAAAGGATTGAAACTTTGAATCTTTAAGGAGCTAATTTACCCAAGGGAGGATTTCTCCAGATTTTTCTATATTTTTAAAGACTCATTTAATGTTTAATTAATGAAAAGAAAAGAGGGAAAAAGATATTTTTAGTTTCATAACTAACTTTTACCAAAATTTTGCTATTTCATTTTCTCTCAAAATTCCCTTAGCCAAACACATTTCCACAGCAACTTTTCCTTTGATTTTCACACCTAAAGTTGAGATTTCAATTCCTAAATGATTCATAATCATTTCTACATCAAATCATCATCATTTGCTTAATGAATTTTCAAGGATTTTGGCTCTAAACAAGGAGAAATCCACATTTAGAGGTATGAACGTCCTTCTCCTCTAAATACTCAGTTCTTTACTGAAATTCCCAAGTTCTCAATCCTTAAATAAGTTTTATTAAAGGTTTTAATGTTGTGATTTTGATTTTTGGCTTAAAATGCAAGATTTGGATTTAATTTTGAAGAAATTCGTATTGGATGATTGGGCTCTATTTTGAGCTGTCTTTTTGATGTATTTTGGATGTCTAAATGATGTGTAATTGAGGTTTAATCAATGCAATCCCGAATAGGTTGATTTTCCTAAGTTTTTACTTTGTGAAAATGGTGGTTTTTGGGGTGATCTTGGTGTTTTGTTAATTCTGGAGGTATAAGGACGAGTTTGAGTTTATTTTGGATGTTAATTGATGTTTATTAATGGTTAGAAGTGATGGATCTTGGCTGGGTTAAGTCTTGGAAGTGTTTGGAGGTGATTTCGGTTGTGGTTGGTAGCCGAAATGTTGGATCTGCAAAGAGCAGCGAGTTTAGGTATGTTGTTGATGTTTTTAATGCAAGATGATGCATTAATCCTCTGTTTTTATGTGCTTGAAACATGGGGAAAATGATCTGTGAGCAATAGAGGTGGCGTTGAAGGTTTCGGATGCTTGGAAGGCTTGTTGGCTAGCCTAGTTTTGTGTATCGGTGAGTGAAGTTGGGGTTTCCAGCTTTTAAACCAATGTTTGAAGGTTTTGGGAGCTTAGTTTAAGTCTAAACAACTTAGCTAAGCTCAAGAGTAAGTAAATGGAATTTCTCTCTTGGTTTGTGTTATGAATTGGTTTTTAATGCACTTGTGATGGTTGGATGCAACGTATGTGTTTTGCATGTTTAAATTCTGTTTTGAAAGCATGTTTTAGCATGGTTTAATGCTGGTTTTGAAAGTCATGTGGTGAAGGATGCTCAAGGTAAGAGATCCTTGGTTTTGTACATTGGAATTGTGGAATTGATGCATAGTGTTGCATGTTGTTTAATGGCCTTGTTTAATGCTTCAAAACAGTGAAGTGATGATGGTAATTGGTGGTTTTGGCATTTTGGTTATGCTTGTAAAAACAATGGATTAATGTGGTAAAATGGTTATATTGGCAAGTGATGTAAGTGGTTCTTGGTTACTTTAATCGGATATAGTTAGCCAGATATAGGATTGGGTGCACCGTGAATTGAGTCGCCTTGGATGTTGAGGGGGTTGTAATTGTACCGTAAACTCCATTCGAGAATCCTAGCGATTGAGGAAATTGGTGTCACCACGATGGAGGATGGGTCTCGTGGGTGGGCTTGGTTTAGTGCCACCACGATGGAGGATGGCTCTCGTGGGTGGGCTTGGTTTAGTGCCACCACGATGGAGGATGGCTCTCGTAGGTGAACCTTGTTAAAAGTCACCACGATGGAGGGTGGCTCTCGTGGGTGGACTTTGTTAAGCGTCACAACTGTGGAGGGTTGCTCCCGTGTGTGAGTGTGACGCCCCGGTTTTGGGCTTAGGAGTTTTGGGCGTTCACCGGTTGGTCAAAGTGCTGTTCGAATCTAAAGAGGTGAAATTAGGAAAGCCTAGTTCGGGTTGCATTAAAAATATGGAAAAATGTTCTAAAATCATCTTTTATTATAATTAAGTGAACTGTGAAATCAATTTTGGAAAAAGAGTTTTGGAAGTGTGACATTTTGGCTAGTGACCAAAATGTAATTTTCGAAAGTTTGGTGACTGTTTTATAAAGGGTTGGAACTTTGAATCTTTAAGGAGCTATTATTACAAAAGTAGTTTCTCCAGATTTTTCTAAGATATTTTAAGCTATATTCTGATTTTAAACATATTAAAAGTGGAGGGAAAGCCATTTTGGCTATTTTGGATAACTAACTTTCCATTTTCTTTCTCTCATTTTCTCTCAACCCAAACACTTTCTCTCTAGAGAATTTGATCTGATTTTCTCACCTAAATTCCTCCTTTCAACTCTCTTTTGATTCCTAATCATAATATCTACAAAACCTCATCATTTGCTACTTGATTCATCAAGGTTTTAGATTCCAAAAAGAGGAGAAACTCAAGTTTGGAGGTAAGAACGTCCTTCTCCTCTAAACTATCAGTTCTTTACTGAAATTCCTAAGTTTTCAATCCTTAATTGATGTTTTATTAAAGGATTTTGAGTTGTGAAATGGATCTTGGCTTATAATGCAAGATTTGGTGATTTTTGATGATTTTCGTTAGATTTGATTAATCTGTGATTTGAGATGTGTTTTTGATGTTAAATGAACTCTAAATTGATAAGGAGTTGAGTTTTGATTAATCCAATCCCGGATAGGTTGAGTTTCCTAAGTTTAGCTTGTGATTCTTGTTTGTTTTTGAGGTGATCTTGTGGATCTGATGTTGCTGGAGGTATGAGGATGTTAATAGGATCTTTTTAGATGTTAAATGGTGTTAATAGATGTTTGGTTTTGATGGTTTATGGCTGGGCTTTGTTGAGAAGTAGTTTGGATGCATTTTCGGTTGTGTTTGGTGGCCGAAAATGGAGTGTGGATAAGAGCAGCGAGTTTAGGTGCTTTCATTGAAGCAATTAATGCATGATGATGCATTAATCCTCTGCTTTGATGTGTTAAAACAGGGGAGGCATCTTTGGATCCAAGAGTTGTTGATCCGGAAGCTTGATTTGGTGCTTCGGCAAGAGGCGAAGTGGAATCGGTGAGTGAAATTAGGTTTTCGGCTTTGAAACCAATGTCTTGGGAGCTTAGTTTAAGTCTAAACAACTTTGCTAAGCTCAAGTGTAAGTTTTCGGAAGTACTCTCTAGAGGTGGCCATGATTTTGTTGTGATTCAATGTGGTTTAATTGCATGTTTTAAATACTGTTTTGAAAGCATGATTTTAGCATGGTATTTGCTGTTTTTGTAAGCCATATGTTGAAGGAAGCTCAAGGTAAGAGTTCCTTTTTTTTGAACATTGATTAAATGTGGTTTGATGCTTTTAAATGCATGATGAATATGGCTTGGTTTAATGCTTTAAAACAGTGGATTAAATGATGAAAATGATGTATATTGGCAAGTGATGTTTTGAAAAGGTTAAGGTCACTAAGGTGGTTAAAAGTCCTTGAGTGAGCCTTGTTACTTAAGAACATCAAGGTGGTTAAAAGTCCTTGGATGGTTCTTGTTGTGGACACAAAGGTGGTTAAAAGTCCTTATGTGATCCTTTCCATGGTGTTTAAAAGTCCATGGGGCCAAGGTGTTTAAAAGTCCTTGGGGCCAAGGTGTTTAAAAGTCCTTGGGGTGAAACTTGCTACGGACACAAAGGTGGTTAAAAGTCCTTGTGTGGTCCTCATTCATGGTGTTTAAAAGTCCATGGCCAAGGTGTTTAAAAGTCCTTGGGGCCAAGGTGTTTAAAAGTCCTTGGGGTGAAAGATGTTGAACTTGTTTTTAAAGAAATGGAACTTATCACTTGTGGCCAATTTGACATGTTATGATATGAAGCATGAGATGCTTGTTTTAAGTATGCTTTTGAGCTTGTGCAAATGTTGATTTGAAGCATGATTTATAAATGTTTTATAAATGCATTATTGAATGGCTTTTATGAGCATACCTCACTAAGCTTTTGCTTACGCTCTCTTTCGTTTTCTTAAATCAATAATGCAGAGCATTAGAGTACTTTGGGGGCAGCAAGGAGGGCAAGCATTCAAGTGAAAGTAAAGCTCAAAGTATGGAAGGTTTCTTGAGTACATTTCCTTTAGCTTTTGGTAATTTGGCAATGGGGGACTTATGTGTATGTTTTGGGAGAGGTTTTGAACTCCCTAAGTATGTTGAATGTTGTTGAGAATGTTGGTTTTTGAGTTTGGCCATTATATGCTTGTTTTGGTGGTTTTATGCTTGAGTGGTTTGCTTGTGTAGGAAGCATGCCATTAGAATTGGGGCTTTTTACATGTGATGCTATCTTGATGTTTGGATGATGCCTAAATGTCTTTTATATGTTGAATTGCATGCTGGTAAAGTTTGGTAGCATTTGGAGCATGTTTGAATGATCGATTGCATGTTTTAGTGAGCTTTATGCTGCAATCTGTGCAGGGTGTTTCGGAACAGTGCACACCGTTCCGGAACGGGTGCCTTGAATGAACCCAAGCGTCCGAAACGGTAGGCACCGTTTCGAAACGGTTTGGCTACTGCCAGCCCCTGTTCCGGTACGCGTTGCGGAACGGCCCGTGTTTCGAAACGGGTTCTGCCTGTTCCGAAACGGTCGACCGTTGGGGGCTGACATTGGCAGTTAAATGTTTTGAATTGTTTGCGTTTTAGTCCTAAATCTTGTTTGTGCAATTGTATGAGTTCGGGAAGTCCTCTTGAGCTGAAATTTCACAGAGAAGCATGAAATCTGACTAATTTCAAGTTGGTAACTTTAATTTGGGTTAAGTCCTCCTATTTATTAGAAAATTACAATTTGGTCCCTAAAGATGTAATTTGTTCAATTGGGTCCCTGTTTGATCTCTGATGTTTGTGATCTTTGAATATGTTGTTGAGTGATCACAATTAGGGCTAATATGCATCTAGACAAGTTTAAAAAGAAAAAAAGGGTCGTTAATCAAGGTTGACTTTCGGGTTGACTTTGGTTTTCCCCGTGTGACTTTCTTAATTCGGGTCAACCGTCTAGGCCGGGTTAAGGGGGTTACATTTGGTGGTATCAGAGCTGAGTTCTCGAGTATTTGGAAATGAATGTATGCATGATTGAAGTATGTTTGCCTTGTATGCTTGTTGATCGAAAGCATGTTTAGTGGCTTTTGATTTGGATGCAATTGAGTTGTATGCTGTGATGTAGCATGTTGTGGGTACCCATTGCCAAATCGAAGCTAATGAAATGTTGTTGATTTTGAATGAAATTGAGCTTGAATACTTGGATTGCTTACCTTGCTGGGCCTAACTTTGTTTTATTTGCATTGTGATTGCATGGTAAAAGTATGGCACCACGTAGAGAGTTACGAGGTAGTGTGCGAGCTACGGCTCCTAATGAGAACGAGAACGAGGAGAACACGGGTAGTGCGGTGTTACCCCCTCCTCCACCTGGTGGTGGTGCTGGAGGTGAGAGAGCTGAAGCTGCAGCTGGTGCTGGAGCTGCTGGACCAGAGGTTGGTCAGGGGCAAGCTATGCCTGATATGTCTATGCTGGTACAAGCTATTGCGGGTGCTTTTCGAGCAGCAGTAGCTGGAGCTCAAGGAGCTGGGCATCAGGGAGATGCTGGAGTTAGACTACCTTCGGAGCGTCTGCGCAGTATTGGTGGGACTGAGTTCAGGGGTATGACAGCTGAGAGTTCTGAAGCTTGGTTAGAGAGTACCAAGCGTATCTTGGGTCAGATGAGCTGCACGGATGTGCAAAAGCTGGGATGTGTTGTGTCCTTGCTGCAGGACGATGCGTATACGTGGTGGACGACCACCATAGCTGGGATGGCTGAAGCTGATGTTACTTGGACATTCTTTCAGAATGTGTTCAAGAGGAGATATCTGGGAGTGAGATATCTTGATGAGAAGAAGCGTGAATTCATGTCTCTTACCTAGGGGAGCATGAGTGTGGCTGAGTATGAGGTGCAGTTTGTGCGACTCAGTCAGTATGCACCTGAGCTGATACCTGATGAGCGGGCAAGGTGCGAGAGGTTCCGTTATGGTCTTGTGACGGATGTGAAAATGTATGTGCTGGCCACTGAATATGATGATTTTGATGTGTTGGTGGGCCGAGCCAAGGATATAGAGATGAACTTGGGTTTATCTGTTAGAGGTGCTGGAGCAAGTTCTGGCAAGAGGGCTGCTGAGTTTAGTTCCGGAGGTGGACGGAACAAGAGGGGACGTGATCAGAAGTATCAGTCCTCAGCCAAGAGAGGTGGTGGTGCACCTCCTAGAGGAGGCAATGCTAGAGCTGATCCGAGTGCTTGCTGGATCTGTGGTTCACGTGGTCACATGAAGCGTTACTGTCCTCGTGCTGTGAGGGAGGTGCAAGCTCCTGTTGCGGCAGCTGGGAATGGATGCTGGAATTGTGGTTCTGTAGACCACTTGAGGCGAGATTGTCCTAGGTTGGCTGGTGATCAGGTGCGTGCTCCTGTTGTTGCTGCACCGCAGAGAGGTCGTGGGCGCGGCCGTGGTAATTTCCAGAGGCGGGAGGAAGGTGGTCGTGGAGTAGCCCATGTTGTGGCTATTCAGCCGGAGGGTGGAGGCCAAGCGAGGGTGTATGCTCAGCGTGAGGGAAGGAATGATGCAGATGTGATTGCAGGTACCTTTACTTTGCAATCCTTGTCATTGCTTTCTTTGATTGATTCTGGATCTACGCATTCATACATTTTGCGTGAGCATGCTGAATTGCTTGGTTTACCTGTTGAGTCTTTGGATGTTGGTGTTCGTGTCACTAGTTCTTTTGGTGAAACGGTTGTGACTCGAAAGCTTTATAGATGGTGTCCTTTGGTTGTTCAAGAACATGTTTTCCATGTTGATCTTATGGAGTTGCCCTTCTATGGTTTTGATGTGATCCTTGGTATGGATTGGCTTGCTGAGCATCGTGCTGTTGTGGATTGTGAAAATAAGCGGGTTTCGCTTAAGCTTGCGGATGATTATGAAGTTGTTGTGGTTGGTGAGAATGTGAAGTTTCTTGCCAATGTGGTGTCTACCTTGGAGGCGAGCAAGATGCTGAGGCAAGGTTGTGAAGCTTATCTAGCTTTTGTGATGAATCCTAGCTCTAAGGAGTTGAGGGTGCAAGATATCCGAGTTGTGAAGGAGTTCCCTGGAGTGTTTCCTGAGGAGTTGCCTGGTTTACCTCCTAATCGCGAGGTGGAGTTTGGAATTGAGCTGTATGAGAATACAACTCCTGTGTCCATTACTCCCTATAGAATGGCACCTAAAGAGCTGAAGGAGCTGAAGACGCAGTTGCAAGAGTTGCTTGATCGTGGTTTCATCCGGCCGAGTGTGTCGCCTTGGGGTGCACCAGTCTTGTTTGTGAAGAAGAAGGATGGCACTATGAGAATGTGAATTGATTACCGTCAGCTGAACAAGTTGACTATCAAGAATCGGTATCCTTTGCCGAGGATTGATGATCTCTTTGATCAATTTCGGGGAGCTGCTGTGTTCTCTAAGATTGACTTGAGGTCAGGGTATTATCAGTTGAAGGTGAAGGATGTGGATGTGCCTAAGACAGCTTTCAGGACAAGGTATGGGCATTATGAGTTTCTTGTGATGCCGTTTGGTTTGACAAATGCTCCTGCTGCTTTCATGGATATGATGAACCGTGTGTTTCATGAATACCTGGACAAGTTCGTGGTGGTGTTCATTGATGATATCCTCGTGTACTCGCGTACTGAGGAGGAGCATGAAGAGCATTTGAGGATTGTTTTGCAAGCCTTGTTGGAGAATCAGCTTTATGCTAAGCTGAGCAAGTGTGAGTTCTGGCTTAAGGAGGTGGTGTTCCTCGGGCATGTGGTCTCAGCTGAAGGGATTCGTGTTGATCCTCAGAAGATTGAGGCGGTGATGAACTGGAAAGTTCCTAAGTTTGTTCATGAGGTCCGTAGTTTCCTTGGTTTGGCGGGATACTACCGAAGGTTTGTGGATGGTTTTTCCAAGATTGCTGCTCCTTTGACAAAGCTGTTGCAAAAGGATGTTAAGTATGAGTGGACGGAAGCGAGACAACAAGCTTTTGAGAAGCTTAAGGCGGCTTTGACGCAAGCTCCTATCTTGGTTCAGCCTGAATCAGGGAAAGAGTTTGTGGTCTATAGTGATGCATCCTATGTTGGTTTGGGATGTGTGCTGATGCAAGAGGGTAAGGTTGTGGCTTATGCATCGCGGCAGTTGAAAGTGCATGAGCGCAACTATCCTACGCATGACATTGAGCTGGCTGCAGTGGTTTTTGCTCTGAAGATCTGGAGACATTATCTGTATGGTGAGAAGTGTACTGTGTACACGGATCACAAGAGTTTGAGGTATCTGATGTCTCAGAAGGAGTTGAATCTTAGGCAGCGGCGTTGGTTGGAGTTGCTCAAGGATTATGATTTGACGATTGAGTATCATCCTGGAAAAGCTAATGTTGTTGCGGATGCCTTGAGTAGGAAGGTAGCTGTTGAGCTGAGGGCTATGTTTGCTAGCTTGAGCATATCGCGAGATGGTGGTCTTGTTGCTGAGTTGCAAGTGAAACCATCTTTGGTTCAGTTGATCAAGGAAAAGCAGTTGCTGGATGATTCCTTGGTGTCTCATGTTCAGGATATTGCGGAGGGTAGGCCTTCGGATTTCTGCTTTAATGATGATGGTGTGTTGTGTTTTGGGAGTCGGATAGTAGTGCCTGCTGATGCTGAGTTGAGGCGTGCTATTCTGACTGAAGGTCATAGTAGTCCTTTTGCTATGCACCCTGGTAGTACTAAGATGTATCGTGATCTTCGTGATGAGTACTATTGGGTGGGTTTGAAGAAGGATGTTGCAGAGTTTGTGAGCAAATGTTTGGTGTGTCAGCGAGTTAAGGCTGAACATCAGGTTCCTTCAGGGTTGTTGCAACCATTGAAAATCCCTGAATGGAAGTGGGAAAGGGTTACCATGGATTTTGTATCTGGTTTACCTTTGTCTCCATCAAAGAAGAATTCTGTTTGGGTGATTGTGGATCGCCTGACGAAGTGTGCGCATTTCTTGCCTGTGCATACTACGTTTTCTTTGGATAAGCTGGCAGAGCTGTACATTGCTGAGATTGTGAGGCTGCATGGTGTGCCTAAGTCGATTGTGTCGGATAGGGATCCGAGGTTCACATCGCGTTTCTGGCAGTGTTTGCATCAAGCTCTGGGTACAAGGTTGCATTTCAGTACATCCTATCATCCTCAGTCGGATGGTCAGTCTGAGCGGGTTATCCAGATTTTGGAGGATATGTTGAGGTGCTGCGTGATTGAGTTCCAAGGTTCTTGGGAGAAGCATCTGCCTTTGGTTGAGTTTGCTTATAACAATAGTTATCAGGCGAGTATACAGATGGCACCTTATGAGGCTTTGTACGGGAGGAAGTGTAGGACTCCTCTTTGTTGGGCTGAAACTGGTCAAAAGTTGGTTTCGATGCCGGCTTTGTTGAAAGGGACCACCGAGAAGGTGAAGCTAATTTGTGAGCGGTTGAAGGCTGCCTCTGATCGGCAAAAGTCTTACGCGGACTTGAAGCATAAGGAGATAGAGTATGCGGTGGGTGACCGTGTGTTCTTGAAGGTTTCGCCTTGGAAGAAGGTGATGAGGTTTGGCCGAAAGGGTAAGTTGAGCCCTAGGTACATTGGACCATATGAGGTGGTTGAGCGTGTGGGTCCTGTTGCGTATCGGTTGAGGTTACCTCAGGAGTTGGAGAAGATTCATGATGTGTTCCATGTTTCTATGCTCCGGAAGTATAGATCTGATCCTTCGCATGTGATGCCTGTGGAGGAAGTGGTTTTGAATCCGGATTTGACCTATGATGAGGAACCGGTGAAGGTTCTGGATTCGGATAGCAAGGTTCTTCGTGGCAAGACCATTGAATTGGTGAAGGTGCTGTGGAAGCATCGAGGTGTTGAGGAAGCCACGTGGGAGCGGAAGGAAGACATGCTGAAGCAGTTTCCTTACCTCTTTCCTTCAGGTAAATTTCGAGGACGAAATTTCTTAAGGGGGGGGGGGGGAGAGTTGTGACGCCCCGGTTTTGGGCTTAGGAGTTTTGGGCGTTGACCGGTTGGTCAAAGTGCTGTTCGAATCTAAAGAGGTGAAATTAGGAAAGCCTAGTTCGGGTTGCATTAAAAATATGGAAAAATGTTCTAAAATCATCTTTTATTATAATTAAGTGAACTGTGAAATCAATTTTGGAAAAAGAGTTTTGGAAGTGTGACATTTTGGCTAGTGACCAAAATGTAATTTTCGAAAGTTTGGTGACTGTTTTATAAAGGGTTGGAACTTTGAATCTTTAAGGAGCTATTATTCCAAAAGTAGTTTCTCCAGATTTTTCTAAGATATTTTAAGCTATATTCTGATTTTAAACATATTAAAAGTGGAGGGAAAGCCATTTTGGCTATTTTGGATAACTAACTTTCCATTTTCTTTCTCTCATTCTCTCTCAACCCAAACACTTCCTCTCCAGAGAATTTGATCTGATTTTCTCACCTAAATTCCCCCTTTCAACTCTCTTTTGATTCCTAATCATAATATCTACAAAACCTCATCATTTGCTACTTGATTCATCAAGGTTTTAGATTCCAAAAAGAGGAGAAACTCAAGTTTGGAGGTAAGAACGTCCTTCTCCTCTAAACTATCAGTTCTTTAATGAAATTCCTAAGTTTTCAATCCTTAATTGATGTTTTATTAAAGGCTTTTGAGTTGTGAAATGGATCTTGGCTTATAATGCAAGATTTGGTGATTTTTGATGATTTTCGTTAGATTTGATTAATCTGTGATTTGAGATGTGTTTTTGATGTTAAATGAACTCTAAATTGATAAGGAGTTGAGTTTTGATTAATGCAATCCCGAATAGGTTGAGTTTCCTAAGTTTAGCTTGTGATTCTTGTTTGTTTTTGAGGTGATCTTGTGGATCTGATGTTGCTGGAGGTATGAGGATGTTAATAGGTTCTTTTTAGATGTTAAATGGTGTTAATAGATGTTTGGTTTTGATGGTTTATGGCTGGGCTTTGTTGAGAAGTGGTTTGGATGCATTTTCGGTTGTGTTTGGTGGCCGAAAATGGAGTGTGGATGAGAGCAGCGAGTTTAGGTGCTTTCATTGAAGCAATTAATGCATGATGATGCATTAATCCTCTGCTTTGATGTGTTAAAACAGGGGAGGCATCTTTGGATCCAAGAGTTGTTGATCCGGAAGCTTGATTTGGTGCTTCGGCAAGAGGCGAAGTGGAATCGGTGAGTGAAATTGGGTTTTCGGCTTTGAAACCAATGTCTTGGGAGCTTAGTTTAAGTCTAAACAACTTTGCTAAGCTCAAGTGTAAGTTTTCGGAAGTACTCTCTAGAGGTGGCCATGATTTTGTTGTGATGCAATGTGGTTTAATTGCATGTTTTAAATACTGTTTTGAAAGCATGATTTTAGCATGGTATTTGCTGTTTTTGTAAGCCATATGTTGAAGGAAGCTCAAGGTAAGAGTTCCTTGTTTTTGAACATTGATTAAATGTGGTTTGATGCTTTTAAATGCATGATGAATATGGCTTGGTTTAATGCTTTAAAACAGTGGATTAAATGATGAAAATGATGTATATTGGCAAGTGATGTTTTGAAAAGGTTAAGGTCACTAAGGTAGTTAAAAGTCCTTGAGTGAGCCTTGTTACTTAAGAACATCAAGGTGGTTAAAAGTCCTTGGATGGTTCTTGTTATGGACACAAAGGTGGTTAAAAGTCCTTATGTGATCCTTTCCATGGTGTTTAAAAGTCCATGGGGCCAAGGTGTTTAAAAGTCCTTGGGGTGAAACTTGCTACGGACACAAAGGTGGTTAAAAGTCCTTGTGTGGTCCTCATTCATGGTGTTTAAAAGTCCATGGCCAAGGTGTTTAAAAGTCCTTGGGGTGAAAGATGTTGAACTTGTTTTTAAAGAAATGGAACTTATCACTTGTGGCCAATTTGACATGTTATGATATGAAGCATGAGATGCTTGTTTTAAGTATGCTTTTGAGCTTGTGCAAATGTTGATTTGAAGCATGATTTATAAATGTTTTATAAATGCATTATTGAATGGCTTTTATGAGCATACCTCACTAAGCTTTTGCTTACGCTCTCTTTCGTTTTCTTAAATCAATAATGCAGAGCATTAGAGTACTTTGGGGGCAGCAAGGAGGGCAAGCATTCAAGTGAAAGTAAAGCTCAAAGTATGGAAGGTTTCTTGAGTACATTTCCTTTAGCTTTTGGTAATTTGGCAATGGGGGACTTATGTGTATGTTTTGGGAGAGGTTTTGAACTCCCTAAGTATGTTGAATGTTGTTGAGAATGTTGGTTTTTGAGTTTGGCCATTATATGCTTGTTTTGGTGGTTTTATGCTTGAGTGGTTTGCTTGTGTAGGAAGCATGCCATTAGAATTGGGGTTTTTTACATGTGATGCTATTTTGATGTTTGGATGATGCCTAAATGTCTTTTATATGTTGAATTGCATGCTGGTAAAGTTTGGTAGCATTTGGAGCATGTTTGAATGATCGGTTTCATGTTTTAGTGAGCTTTATGCTGCAATCTGTGCAGGGTGTTTCGGAACAGTGCACACCGTTCCGGAACGGGTGCCTTGAATGAACCCAGGCGTCCGAAACGGTAGGCACCGTTTCGAAACGGTTTGGCTACTGCCAGCCCCTGTTCCGGTACGCGTTGCGAAACGGCCCGTGTTTCGAAACGGGTTCTGCCTGTTCCGAAACGGTCGACCGTTGGGGGCTGACATTGGCAGTTAAATGTTTTGAATTGTTTGCGTTTTAGTCCTAAATCTTGTTTGTGCAATTGTACGAGTTCGGGAAGTCCTCTTGAGCTGAAATTTCACAGAGAAGCATGAAATCTGACTAATTTCAAGTTGGTAACTTTAATTTGGGTTAAGTCCTCCTATTTATCAGAAAATTACAATTTGGTCCCTAAAGATGTAATTTGTTCAATTGGGTCCCTGTTTGATCTCTGATGTTTGTGATCTTTGAATATGTTGTTGAGTGATCACAATTAGGGCTAATATGCATCTAGACAAGTTTAAAAAGAAAAAAAAGGGTCGTTAATCAAGGTTGACTTTCGGGTTGACTTCGGTTTTCCCCGTGTGACTTTCTTAATTCGGGTCAACCGTCTAGGCCGGGTTAAGGGGGTTACAGTGAGCTTGGTTAAGGTGATTACAATGGTTGTGGTAGCTTCCATGTGTAATCCTTGTGATGTGTCCCGGCTCTCGCTAGTGTGTTATACAACTTCCGATGAGTGATGTTGAGGGGTTGTGATTGTACCGTTAAACTCCATCACGGGTGTTGAGTGGGTTGTGATTGTACCGGTAAACTCCACCTTGTGTTGTTCGGTTGTGTGTATGGAGCGTGTGGGACAACGCTTGTAATCCGCGTATCCGATTGTGTCTTGTGTTATGATGGTTTATGAATTATCACTTGGAAGCCAATATAATGTTCTTGAATGTAATGAAGCATGAGATGCTTAAAACGATGCATGGTTGCATGGGAAGTGTGTGGTGTTCTAAGAATGCATGTATTACTTGTTAACTTGTACAAGTGCTTATCTTATATTAAGAATGGTGCATATGTGCATGAGAATCTCTTTAATGCATTGAAGTCTTGTGAATGCTTGTTTTAAAAGGCATGTAAAGCAATTGTTGATTTGTGGTTCATGTATTGCATTTGTTTAATGCATGAGATAGATTGAAGGAGTAAGTGGTTTTCAAAGGTTTCTTGCTTTGAGATGAGTTTCAAGAATGAGAAAAGTATAAGGTGAAGTGGAAGTGTTTTCCAAGGAATTTGTATTTAACTTTGCATATGATGATTATGCATGGAAAGGTTAAATTGATGGTTTTGCAAGGATGTGCTTTGAAGTGAGTTACTTAGCTTTTCCAAGCTAAGGGTTGGTTTTCATGTTTGAGCGATGCATGATTTAAAGCATGTTGTTTAAAAAGGGGTTTTCAAACACTGCTTTGGTTTATCGAAATGTGTTTACTTTTTAAAGAGGTTTTATGACTCGCTGCATTGATGGTGTTTTGGTTTTGAGCATTCCTCACTAAGCATTATGTGCTTACGCTCCTTTTTGTCCATCAATGTAGATATTTGAAGTTGGGACAACAAGAAGCAAGGGATTCGAGGAGAGCTCCACTTGAGATGTATGTCTCGGTTAATAGCTATAGATAATAAATGCAGTGCGGGGAGAGTCTTTTATGTTGATGTTTAATGAGATTGTGTATGTTGAACAAGTTCGGTTTATGATTTGAACTATGTGGTTTAACGCTTGCAACATTTGAATCTTCTTATTCATAACTCGTTATGCTACGCTTCTTGTTTTAAAAGCATGATAAAGTGTTGGATGTGTTGAAAGAGTTGGTGCACCTAGGGGTGGTTTTGTATCTAGATTTTAAAGCAAGTTGGTGGTTATGATGCTTGGCATGTTGTTGCTTTGTTGAGGATTGATTTGGAGCATGTTCGATGGGGTTTAGATGTGTTAAAACAGGCCTATCTGCTGTTTCTGGGCAGGGTGTTTCGAAACACCCTTGCCTGTTTCGAAACAGGTGCTTGATTTGGCATGGGTGTTTCGAAACAGGTAGAGGTGTTTCGAAACACTTTGGCTACTGCCAAGCCCCGTTTCTGAACGGGCTAACCCCGTTTCGAAACACTTGACCGTTGGGCACTGATTTTAATGGTTTTGAGGTTTGCAAGCTTTACGTTTTAGTCCTGATTTTTGTATGTGCAATTGCTTGAGTTCGAGATGTCCGTTTAAGGTGAATTTTGGTAGAGAGGCATGAAACATGACTAATTTCATAATGGTAACTTAAAAATTAGTAAAGTCCTCTTAATTTTCAGAATTTACAAATTGGTCCTTAAATTCATATTTTGTGCAATTGGGTCCCTTATTGTTTTTCGATTGTTGTGATTTTTGAGTATGCTTATCTCAAGAGCATGCCTAGGTTTAATGTGCATCTAGACAAGTTTAAAAAGAAAAAAGGGTTGTTAATCAAGGTGGACTTTCGGGTTGACTTTGGTTTTCCCCGTGTAATCTTCGTAGTCCGGGTCAACCGTCTAGGCCGGGCTAAGGGGGTTACATTAGGTGGTATCAGAGCTGAGTTGTGAATGCTTGGGGAAATGGTAAATTGTTGTAATAAGTGTTTAATGTTTATTCTGATGTGTGGTTGAAAGTCGGTTGAAATGTGTGTCTGTGAGCGAATTGTTGATGTTTTTGTCATGCTTTTTGATTGTGAATCTTCATTGAGCTAATGTGGATTAGTGCTGATGATATGCTGGTGATGTAAGCTGATTTTATGAATGATGAAAGTGTAATGGGTATGATATGTTGATGTTATGATGTTGCGAGTGAATGTTGTTTGATGAGAGCATGATCGAAGTATGATTGATATGCTCGATGTTGTGATATCCATGTTTTTATTGACTGTTATGTCATGTAAAAGGGGAGAATTCGGGATACCCATTGCCTTATTATTATAGTTATTGTGTTATGTTGGAATTGGAGTCTTGAATCCTTGCTTGAAGCTGGCCTGATCGTTTTGTTTGTTTTGTTATGATAGCTTGTTGTTAATAGCATGGTGAAATCGATGAGAGAATGACAGTTAGGTGAGTTGGTTGCTGCTTTAGAGCAGGTTGTTAAGGCGTGGAATTCACCTTTTAGTGGAGGTGTTTCGTCTCAGTCTTCTGTGCCTGGAGTTGAGGTAATGAGGCAGGAGGAAGAAGATGGTTCTGTGATGAAGGGTTCATCACCTATAGTTCAAGAGGTGTCGGGAACATCTCAGGCTGTGGCGAAAGTGAGGCCTGTAGACGTGCCGACTGTGGGACGTGCGAGTTTGTCGAAACAGTGTTTACATGATTTGGGAGCTGTGGAGTATCATGGTTCGACATCTGAGACGTTCGAGGCTTGGTTGGCCAGTGTAATTCTGATTTTGGATCAGGAAGGGTGTGACTACGCCTGTAAGCTAGGAAGTGTTGTCTCATTGATGTTGGAGGACGCCTGTGCCTGGTGGACATCTGTGGTGGTGGCATTGCATATCCACGATATAGATTGGGACTTCTTTGTGTCTGCCTTTTATGAAAGGTACCTTGGAGAGAAATTCCTAAGGATTAAGCAACATGAGGGTGTGGTTTCAGTTTATGAAGGTGAGAAAAGTTTAAGCAAGAGAGCTGTGGGTTCTGACCTCGGGAGCAGTCAGCGTAAGAGGCTACGTGATAGAAGGTTATGCTTGAATCGAAGTCTGGGTGGTGGTGCAGACGTAGGTCAAGTGCGGTATGACCAAGGAGTGGTAGCTCGGTTGCCGAAGTGTGACCGTTGTGGAAGGTGTCATGTTGGAGGTTGTCGGGGCGCGAGAGTTTGTTGGAACTGTGGTTCTAAGGAGCATGTGAAGCGAAGTTGTCCTCATGGGATGAGTTTAGCTTCAGTGGTAGCAAAAGGGTCTCTGAAGGGTCGTGGGCGCGGCCGAGACAAAGTTCGAAGGTGGCAGGAAGGGTAGAAAGGTATGAGGAACTTGGGGAAAGAATCTTGTTGGAATTGTGGGTCTGTTGGGCATTTGAGACGAAATTGTTTGAAGTTGGCTCGGGGTAGTCAGGGTTCTTTACCGCAATGAGATGGTGATGACCTTAATGTGTTAGCTGATGCTGCAGCAGTGCGGCTGGAGAATGATGGTTCTACGAGGAAGAGAGCTCGTCTGTTGAAGCTCCGGGGCAGTGAGGTGTTTACAGGTAACCTTGTTAAGTAACCTTTGCCCTAGTTATCTTAGTTTGGTTTCGTTTGGTATTTCCTTGCGTAGTGGGTAAGGTCTCGTAGCTAGCAAGTTTGGGTTAGTAGTTGGTGTTGTTTTGAAACAACTTTAGTGTGAAGAGTGTATTAGTGGGTATTTCGTGGTTAATGGGTTATTAGAATGGTAGGGTTGGACAAGTTGGAAGTGAGATAGGAGGTTGTTCTTGGGCGGATTCTGAGGATGTTATTGGTGGGTGTGAACCGACATACATGCACAGTTAAATCATTTGTTATATGCTATATTATATATGTTGGTACATGCATACATGCGACATGACATTAGAAGTTTTGCATACATGTACACATGCATTGATAGGGCATATTGGTGACCATGCATATGAACGTTCACACTTGCTGATAGCTAATCGGGTCCGTTAGTGTTGTGATAGGGTTAGGTTGGATGATGGGTTTTAAAAGTTGTTTTGGTGCCAGGAGAATGTTAGAAGTAATGGAGGGTATTAAGCGAGTTGTCAGTAATAGTGAGTGCGATATAGCATGTTGGCAGAAGGAAAGTGTTTTGGTACTTAAAGAGTTTAGCGGTGTGGTGGTGAGGAGATTACCGGTTGAAGTTGGAATCAGTCAAAGTGGTTGTGAATAGCTAGTAGAAGTGGTAGTTTCTTGGTGTTAAGTGATGTTGCAGGTTAGTGGATGTGTTTCCAGAGTGCTGAGGTAATGTGGCATTGATATTGTAATGGAAGGGTTGTTTTGTAGGTGATGGTTCGTAGCAACCTTCGAAGAGTTGAGAAGAGGTTGTGTTGTGGGTTGTAGAAAAAGGTTGGCCTGGGGTGAGTAGAAGTTTCGTAATCTAAATATGTATGTATAGAATGGGAGGTGTCCTGGTAAGGCTAGTGTTGTAGTCAAAGTTTGAAGTGGAAAGGCAATGTAAGTTCAAGGGCCATTGTTGGTTGGACGGGTTCTTGTGAGAAGTGGATGGCTAGTTGTGTATAAGTAAATTCCTTTTGAAGTCAGCTAGTGGTGTGTGGAACGGCTGGCGGAGTTAAGGTTGGGGTTTTTGTGACGAGATTTTTCGGATGTTAGGTGAGTAGTCCTGGTGAGTCGTTATGGTGATGATAGCGGCGGATGTGAAGGAATGTCAGCAATACGTTGAGAAGTTTGAGTAAGCATTTGATGCTTAAGAATCCTTGCTTGATGTGGTAACCTTTGGAAGAGGTTGAGCAGTTGTGCAAGGGGTTTTTGAAGCAGTGAAGGTTGTGGGTCACATGGTGGCTGAACTGGATGGGTTGGTGTCACCGTGTGTACGAGTTTTGGGAGTTATGAGTTAAGGTGGTGTATGCTGTAAAAGTTTGGAGGTTCTTCAGGTTGTTGTTGGGGCTATGTGCAGTCCGGAAGTGTGAAAGGTTAAGCTGTGGTTAACATATGAGTGTTCTGGAATTCGTGAACAGTATGTGGTGGTGTTGGGTTTGGTGGGGTTTTGTGTGGAGAGTGTACAGTGGTGGTTAAGTCTCCTATGTTGCCTTGTGGGTTGATTTGAGAAGTGTGGTTGTGCTCTTTTCGCCGGTTGAAATTTCAAGGACGAAATTCCCTAAGAGGGGGAGAGTTGTAACACCCCAATTTTGGGCTTAGAAGTTTTTGGTTTGAACCGGACCGGTCGGATTTTCGGTTCGAATATAAAAGGTGGTTTTAAGGAAAGCCTAGTTCGGGATGCATTAAAAATATGGAAAAATATCTAAAAATCCTCTTTTATTATATATAAGAGAGTGGTGAAATCAATTTTACAAAATGAGGTTTGGAAATATGACATTTTGAGTTAGTGACTAAAATATAATTTTTGAAAAGTTCGTGACTGTTTTAAAAGAGGGAAAAAGATATTTTTAGTTTCATAACTAACTTTTACCAAAATTTTCCTATTTCATTTTCTCTCAAAATTCCCTCAGCCAAACACATTTCCACAGCAACTTTTCCTTTGATTTTCACACCTAAAGTTGAGATTTCAATTCCTAAATGATTCCTAATCATTTCTACATCAAATTCTCATCATTTGCTTAATGAATTTTCAAGGATTTTGGCTCTAAACAAGGAGAAATCCACATTTAGAGGTATGAACGCCCTTTTCCTCTAAATACTCAGTTCTTTACTGAAATTCCCAAGTTCTCAATCCTTAAATTAAGTTTTATTAAAGGTTTTAATGTTGTGATCTTGATTTCTGGCTTAAAATGCAAGATTTGGATTTAATTTTGAAGAAATTCGTATTGGATGATTGGGCTCTGTTTTGAGCTGTCTTTTTGATGTATTTTGGATGTCTAAATGATGTGTAATTGAGGTTTAATCAATGCAATCCCGAATAGGTTGATTTTCCTAAGTTTTTACTTGTGAAAATGGTGGTTTTTGGGGTGATCTTGGTGTTTTGTTAATGCTGGAGGTATAAGGACGAGTTTGAGTTTATTTTGGATGTTAATTGATGTTTATTAATGGTTAGAAGTGATGGATCTTGGCTGGGTTAAGTCTTGGAAGTGTTTGGAGGTGATTTCAGTTGTGTTTGGTAGCCGAAATGTTGGATCTGCAAAGAGCAACGAGTTTAGGTGTGTTGCTGGTATTTTTAATGCATGATGATGCATTAATCCTCTGTTGTTATGTGCTTGAAACAGGGGGAATGATCCGTGAGCAATAGAGGTGGCGTTGAAGGTTTCGGATGCTTGGAAGGCTTGTTGGCTAGCCTAGTTTTGTGTATCGGTGAGTGAAGTTGGGGTTTCCAACTTTTAAACCAATGTTTGAAGGTTTTGGGAGCTTAGTTTAAGTCTAAACAACTTAGCTAAGCTCAAGAGTAAGTAAATGGAATTTCTCTCTTGGTTTGTGTTATGAATTGGTTTTTAATACACTTGTGATGGTTGGATGCAACGTATGTGTTTTGCATGTTTAAATTCTGTTTTGAAAGCATGTTTTAGCATGGTTTAATGCTGGTTTTGAAAGTCATGTGGTGAAGGATGCTCAAGGTAAGAGATCCTTGGTTTTGTACATTGGAATTGTGGAATTGATTCATAGTGTTGCATGTTGTTTAATGGCTTTGTTTAATGCTTCAAAACAGTGAAGTGATGATGGTAATTGGTGGTTTTGGCATTTTGGTTATGCTTGTAAAAACAATGGATTAATGTGGTAAAATGGTTATATTGGCAAGTGATGTAAGTGGTTCTTGGTTACTTTAATCGGATATAGTTAGTCGGCTATAGGATTGGGTGCACCGTGAATTGAGTCGCCTTGGATGTTAAGGGGGTTGTAATTGTACCGTAAACTCCATCCGAGAATCCTAGCGATTGAGGAAATTGGTGTCACCAAGATGGAGGATGGCTCTCGTGGGTGGGCTTGGTTTAGTGCCACCACGATGGAGGATAGCTCTCGTGGGTGGGCTTGGTTTAGTGCCACCACGATGGAGGATGGCTCTCGTGGGTGAACCTTGTTAAAAGTCACCACGATGGAGGGTGGCTCTCGTGGGTGGACTTTGTTAAGCGTCACAACGGTGGAGGGTTGCTCCCGTGTGTGAGCTTGGTTAAGGTGATTACAATGGTTGTGGTAGCTTCCATGTGTAAGCCTTGTGATGTGTCCCGGCTCTCGCTAGTGTGTTATACAACTTCCGATGAGTGATGTTGAGGGGTTGTGATTGTACCGTTAAACTCCATCGAGGGTGTTGAGGGGGTTGTGATTGTACCGGTAAACTTCACCTTGTGTTGTTCGGTTGTGTGTATGGAGCCTGTGGGACAACGCTTGTAATCCGCGTATCCGATTGTGTCTTGTGTTATGATGGTTTGTGAATTATCACTTGGAAGCCAATATAATGTTCTTGAATGTAATGAAGCATGAGATGCTTGAAACGATGCATGGTTGCATGGGAAGTGTGTGATGTTCTAAGAATGCATGTATTACTTGTTAACTTGTACAAGTGTTTATCTTATATTAAGAATGGTGCATATTTGCATAGGAATCTCTTTAATGCATTGAAGTCTTGTGAAGGCTTGTTTTAAAAGGAATGTAAAGCAAATGTTGATTTGTGGTTCATGTATTGCATTTGTTTAATGCATGAGATAGATTGAAAGAGTAAGTGGTTTTCAAAGGTTTCTTGCTTTGAGATGATTTTCAAGAATGAGAAAAGTATAAGGTGAAGTGGAAGTGTTTTCCAAGGAATTTGTATTTAACTTTGCATCTGATGACTATGCATGGAAAGGTTAAATTGATGGTTTTGCAAGGATGTGCTTTGAAGTAATTTACTTAGCTTTTCCAAGCTAAGGGTTGGTTTTCATGTGTGAGCGATGCATGATTTAAAGCATGTTGTTTAAAAAGGGGTTTTCAAACACTGCTTTGGTTTATCGAAATGTGTTTACTTTTTAAAGAGGTTTTATGACTCGCTGCATTAATGGTGTTTTGGTTTTGAGCATTCCTCACTAAGCATTATGTGCTTACACTCCTTTTTGTCCATCAATGCAGATATTTGAAGTTGGGACAGCAAGAAGCAAGGGATTCGAGGAGAGCTCCACTTGAGATGTATGTCTCGGTTAATAGCTATAGATAATAAAGGCAATGGGGGGAGAGTCTTTTATGTTGATGTTTAATGAGATTGTGTATGTTGAACAAGTTCGGTTTATGATTTGAACTATGTGGTTTAACGCTTGCAACGTTTGAATCTTCTTATTCATAAGTCGTTATGCTATGCTTCTTGTTTTAAAAGCATGATAAAGTGTTGGATGTGTTGAAAGAGTTGGTGCACCTATAGGTGGTTTTGTATCTAGATTTTAATGCAAATTGGTGGTTATGATGCTTGGCATGTTGTTGCTTTGTTGAGGATTGATTTGGAGCATGTTCGATGGGGTTTAGATGTGTTAAAACAGGCCTATCTGTTGTTTCTTGGCAGGGTGTTTCGAAACACCCTTGCCTGTTTCGAAACAGGTGCTTGATTTGGCCTGGGTGTTTCGAAACGGGTAGAGGTGTTTCGAAACACTTTGGCTACTGCCAAGCCCCGTTTCGAAACACTTGACCGTTGGGCACTGATTTGAATGGTTTTGAGGTTTGCAAGCTTTACGTTTTAGTCCTGATTTTTGTATGTGCAATTGCTTGAGTTCGAGATGTCCGTTTAAGGTGAATTTTGGCAGAGAGGCATGAAACATGACTAATTTCATAATGGTAACTTAAAAATTGGTAAAGTATTCTTAATTTTCAGAATCTACAAATTGGTCCCTAAATTCGTATTTTGTGCAATTGGGTCCCTTATTGTTTTCTTGTTGTTGTGATTTTGGAGTATGTTTATCTCAAGAGTATGCCTAGGTTTAATGTGCATCTAGAAAAGTTTAAAAAGAAAAAAAAGGGTCGTTAATCAAGGTTGACTTTCGGGTTGACTTTGGTTTTCCCCGTGTAATCTTCGTAGTCCGGGTCAACCGTCTAGGCCGGGCTAAGGGGGTTACAAATTGATGTTTTACAATATAATTGTGTTGAAAAGCACCAAATCAATAATTTGAACTCCTAAAATTTGATTACAACTTGTTTTACGGTCCTTTTTGTAGAGGTTTCGGACGAACAGGTCGAAATGGGCCTTTCAATGGACCCGTTGGAATTTTAACTGAGTAAAAAGTACAGAAATTGAGGTTTTGCAATATAATTGTGTTGAAAAGCTCCTAATAAATTATTTGAACTCCTTTAATATGATAAAACTTGTTTTCCGGTCCTTTTTGAGAGGTTTCAGTTGAGCGGGTCGACATGGGCCTTTCAATGGACCCGTTAGAGTTTTAACTAAGTAAAAAGTACAGAAATTTAGGTTTTGCAATACAATTGTGTTGAAAAGCTCCTAATAAATTATTTGAACTCCTAAAATTTGATAAAAACTTGTTTTGCGAACCTTTTTGTAGAAGTTTCGGACGAGCGGGTCGAAATGGGTCTTTTAATGGACCCGTTGGAATTTTAACATAGTCAAAAGTACAGAATTTGAGGTTTTGAAATATAATTGTGTTGCAACGCTCCAAATCAATTATTTGAACTCCTAAAATTTGTTTAAAACTTGTTTTGCGGTCCTTTTTGTCGATGTTTCGGACGAGAAGGTGTAAATGGGCCTTTCAATGGACCCATTGGAATTTTAATTGAGTAAAAAGTACATAAATTGAGGTTTTGCAATATAATTGTGTTGATAATATCCTAATCAATTATTTGAACTACTAAATTTGATTAAAACTTGTTTTGCATTCCTTTTTGTAGAGGTTTCGGACGAGCGAGTCTAAATGGGCCTTACAATTGACCCGTCGAACGAGCAGGTCGAAATGGGCCTTTCAATGGACCCGTTGGAATTTTAACTGAGTAAAATGTACAGAAATTGAGGTTTTGCAATATAATTGTGTTGAAAAGCTCATACTCAATTATTTGAACTCCTAAAATTTGATAAAACTCGTTTTGCGGTCATTTTTGTAGAGGTTTCTGATGAGCTAGTCCAAATGGGCCTTTCAATGGACCCGTTGGAATTTTAACAGAGTAAAAAGTACAAAAATTGAGGTTTTGCAATATAATTGTGTTGAAATGCTCCTAATCAATTACACGAACTCATAAAATTTGTTTAAAACTTGTTTTGCGATCTTTTTTGTAGAGGTTTCGGACGAGCAGATCAAAATGGGCAGTTCAATGGCCCCGTTGGAATTTTAACTGAGTAAAAAGTACGGAAATTGAGGTTTTGCAATATAATTGTGTTGAAAAGCTCCTAGTCAATTATTTGAACTCCTAAAATTTGATAAAACTTGTTTTGAAGTCCTTTTTGTAAAGGTTTCTAACGAGCGGGTCGAAATGGGCATTTCAATGGACCCGTTGGAATTTTAACTGAGTAAAAAGTACAGAAATTGAGGTGTTGCAATATAATTGTTTTGAAAAGCTGTTAATCAATTATTTGAACTCCTAAAGTTTTATTAAAATATGTTTTGCGGTTCTTTTTGTAGAGGTTTCGGACGAGGAGGTCGAAACGGGCCTTTCAATGGACCCGTTGTAATTTTAACTAAGTAAAAAGTACAGAAATTGAGGTTATACAATATAATTATGTTGAAAAGCTCCTAATCAATTTTTTGAACTCCTAAGATTTGATTAAAACTTGTTTTGCGTTCTTTTTTGTCGATGTTTCGGACGAGCAGGTGTAAATAGACTTTTCAATGGACGCGTTGGAATTTTAACTGAGTAAAAAGTACAAAAATTGAGGTTTTGCAATATAATTGTGTTGAAAAGCTCCTAATCAATTAATTGAACTCATAAATTTTGATTAAAATATGTTTTGCGGTCCTTTTTGTAGAGGTTTCGGACGAGCAGGTCGAAATGGGCCATTCAATGGACTCGTTGGAATTTTAACTGAGTAAAAACTACAGAAATTGAGGTTTTGCAATATAATTGTGTTGAAAAGTTCCTAATCAATTATTTGAACTCCTAAAATTTGATTAAAACTTGTTTTGCGTTCTTTTTTGTCGATGTTTCGGACGAGTAGGTGTAAATGGGCTTTTCAATGGACGCGTTGGAATTTTAACTTAGTAAATAGTACAAAAGTTGAGGTTTTGCAATATAATTGTGTTGAAAAGCTCCTAATCAATTAATTGAACTCCTAAAATTTGATTAAAACATGTTTTGCGGTCCTTTTTGTAGAGGTTTCGGACGAGCAGGTCGAAATGGGCAATTCAATGGACCCGTTGGAATTTTAACTGATTAAAAAGTACAGAAATTGAGGTTTTGCAATATAATTGTGTTGAATAGCTCCTAATCGATTACACGAAATCCTAAAATTTGATTAAAACTTGTTTTACAGTCTCTTGTAGAGGTTTCGGACGAACAGGTCGAAATGGGCCTTTCAATGGACCTGTTGGAATTTTAATTGAGTAAAAAGTACAGAAATTGAGGTTTTACAATATAAGTATGTTGAAAAGCTCCTAATCAATGATTTGAACTCATAAAATTTGATTACAACTTGTTTTGCGGTCGTTTTTGTAGAGGTTTCGGACGAGCAGGTCGAAATGGGCCTTTCAATGGACCAATTGGAATTATAACTGAGTGAAAAGTACAGAAATTGAGGTTTTGCAATATAATTGTGTTGAAAAGCTCCTAATCAATTATTTGAACTCCTAAAATTTGATTAAAACATGTTTTACGGTCCTTTTTGTAGAGGTTTCGGACGAGCAGGTCGAAATGGGCCATTCAATGGACCCGTTGGAATTTTAACTAAGTAAAAAGTACAGAAATTGAGGTTTTTAACTCAGTAAAAAGTACAAAAATTGAGGTTTTGCAATATAATTGTGTTGAAATGCTCCTAATCAATTACATGAACACCTAAAATTTGATTAAAACTTGTTTTACTGTCTTTTTGTAGAGGTTTCGGACGAGCAGGTCAAAATGGGCCTTTCAATGGACCCGTTGGAATTTTAATTGAGTAAAAAGTACAGAAATTGAGGTTTTACAATATAATTATGTTAAAAAAAGCTCCTAATCAATTATTTGAACTCCTAAAATTTGATTAAATCTTGTTTTGTGGTCCTTTTTGTAGAGGTTTCGGACGAGCTGGTCGAAATGGGCCCTTCAATGGACCTATTGGTATTTTAACTGAGTAAAAAGTACAGAAATTTAGGTTTTGCAATATAATTGTGTTGAAAAGCTTCTAATCAATTATTTGAACTCCTAAAATTTGATAAAACTTGTTTTGCGGTCCTTTTTGTAGAGGTTTCGGACGAGCGGGTCAAAATGGGCCTTTCAATGGACCTGTTGGAATGTTAACAAAGTAAAAAGTACAAAAATTGAGGTTTTGCAATATAATTGTGATGAAAAGCTCCTAATCAATTATTTGAACTCCTAAAATTTGATTAAAACTTGTTTTTCAGTCCATTTTGTAGAGGTTTCAGACGAGCGTGTAACACCCCTCGCCCGGTTACGTGCGAGAGACGTTTCATATCGTGCATCGGACAGATTCGTATAACTCATAAATCAAACATAAACTTACAAAGCTTGTTTATTTAAATATTCAACTAATTATACTTATAACTTGGTCTCTTTAGATACGTTTTTATACCTATACAAACTACCTAATTTTTGAACTTATTTTTCAATTATACCCATGCTTCTATTCGAATACTCAAGGCAACCAAACACAAAATTTATACATATCATAATTTAACATGTATATCAACCATGAACACAAGTTGGCATTCGATTACAATTACACACAAGGGCATATATCTCACAAACACTTAACATGATCATTAGTACCTATTCGAACCCTCAAACAACATATATAATTCAGCAAACTCAATCATACATTCAAAGTCATCCATATATTCATCAAACATACTTACCAAACATTATATACATATATTCATTACAAACTATCATTAAGTATATAACAAAACAAGTTCCAACATGTTAATTTCAAGCCAAGCAACACATAATACATATCTATATGCATGCGACACATTACACCACTATGCCACCAACTAGGGTCTAACCAAAACTTATCGTACTTGTGCTTGTCTTGCTGAAACGGCTCTCGAATCAATCAACTAGCTTTTAGTAACTAGTACCTGAAATATTTGGAAGAAGGGAACAAAAGAGTGATAAGTACACAATATGTACTTAGTTAGATCGTAATTGTTTACATTATCGTCGTTGTTTTTCTGTCGTTCGAACTAGGGTATGTTTTAGGGTGTGACCTGAAAATTCGTCCTTGAATTTTACCTAAATTGAATAGGTGAGGATATTGCTTTCGCATCGAATCCTCGGGTTCCCAAGTCTCTTCTTCAACTTTGTGATTTCTCCAAAGAACTTTGACTAGAGGAACACTTTTGTTGCGAAGTCTCTTGACTTCTCGATCAAGAATTTGAATAGGTTCTTCTTCGTACGAGAGATCAGGATTGAGCTCAACTTCTTCAGGCTCAAGGACGTGAGACGGATCATATTGATATCTTCTGAGCATTGAGACTTGGAAGACATTGTGTATCTTATCGAACTCGGGAGGAAGAGTGAGTCGATAAGCTACAAGACCAATTCTTTCAACTACTTCAAATGGTCCGATAAACCGAGGACTTAACTTGCCTCTTTTGCCAAATCGAAATACTTTCTTCCACGGAGAAACTTTAAGAAACACCTTATCTCCGAATTGATGTTGAATGTCTCTACACTTCAAATCAGCATATGACTTTTGACGATCGAAGGCTTTCTTCAATCGGGAATGAATGATTTGAACTTGTTCTTGGTTTTCCTGAAGCAGTTGTGGTCCCAAAACTTTATTATCACCGAGTTTAGACCAACACAGTGGTGTTCGACATCTTCTACCATACAACACTTCGAAAGGAGCCATTTGAATCGAAGATTGGAAGCTATTGTTGTAGGCAAATTCTACCAAAGGTAGCAATTTCTCCTAGTTCTTTCAGAAGTCAATGATACAAGCTCTAAGCATGTCTTCGAGAATATTAATTACTCACTCGGATTGACCATCGCTTTGCGGATGGAAAGCTGTGCTAAGATTCAGTTTGGTTCCAAGAGCTTTATGTAGAGTCTTCCAAAATTGAGCTGTGAATCGGGGATCTCGATCAGAGACTATTGAGATTGGAACTCCACGTAAACGGATTACTTCTCGAATGTATAATTCAGCTAATTCTTCAAGACTGAGATTCATTCTCACCGGAATGAAGTGTGCTGACTTGGTGAAACGATCAACGATCACCCAGATAGCGTCGCACTTTCTTGGCGAACAAGGAAGACCGGTTACGAAATCCATTATGATCCGTTCCCATTTCCATTGCAGAAATTTGAGAGGTTGGAGCAAACCTGTAGGGACTTGGTGCTCAGCTTTAACTCGTTGGCAGTTAAAACATTTTGCTACAGAGTCGTTAATAGCCGTTTTCATTCCTGGCCACCAATACAAGGGCTTGAGATCCTTGTACATCTTAACTGATCCAGGGTGGATCGAAAAAGAACTTTGGTGCGCTTCTTGTAGGATTTCATCTTGTAATTCTTTGTTATTAGGGACACATATACGATCTTTGAAGTATAGAAGACCGTTCGACTTAACAGAGAAGTCAGGATTAGACTCAAGCTTAGAATTGATTTTCTGAAGTTCCAGATCAATTTGTTGAAGTTCTTTGATCCTGGTGATCAGAGTAGATTGAACTTGAAGTTCATTCAAATAATTCCGAGCCTTGCATAGCCGGAAATGAGCGTTGATAGCCAAAGAAGCTACGAATAAACAAATTGAAGACGTTACTTAGGTTACAAAATTACATTTGAAGGATTTCTTGCTAAACAAGAAAGTGTTCGAATTCTTCCTTGATTATCAAGAAGGAATTTGAATGATCACTTTAAATTTGAAGATTGAACGTTTTCAAATTTTTGAGGATTTCGAGTAACTTACAAAGGTTCGGTTTTCGACTCAAAGCGTCAGCAACGACATTGGCTTTTCCGGGATGATAATCGATGGTCAGGTCATAGTCTTTGAGCAACTCTAACCATCTTCTTTGTCTAAGGTTCAGATCTTTTTGAGTGAGTAAATATTTCAGGCTTTTGTGATCAGTGAACAATTTGCATCTTTCATCGTACAAGTAGTGTCGCCAAATTTTGAGCGCGAAACAATGGTCGTAAGCTCGAGATTGTGAGTAGGATAATTCAATTCGTGCTGCTTCAGTTGCCGGGAGGTATATGCAATCACGTTGCCTTCTTGCATCAGAACACAACCTAGGCCCGAGTGTGATGCATCGTTGTACACTACGAATTCTTTGCCCGATTCGGGTTGAATAAGAACAGAAGCGTGTGTCAAAGCTTGCTTGAGTTGATCAAAACTTCGTTGCTGTTTTTCTGACCACTGAAAGTTTACATCCTTTTAGAGGAGTTTGGTTAATGGTGCGGCAATAGTGGAAAATCCTTTCACAAATCTTCGGTAATAGCCGGCTAGTCCGAGGAAACTTTGGACTTCGCTCACATTTCTCAGAGGTCTCCAGTCAAGGATAGTTTGAATTTTCTTTGAATCGATATTGATTCCATCGGCAGAAATGATGTGTCCAAGGAATAAAACTTCGGATAACCAAACTTCACACTTAGTGAACTTGGCGTATAATTGGCGATCTCGGAGCGTTTGAAGCACAATCCGAAGATGATCAGCATGTTCTTCCTTGTTCCGAGAGTATACAAGGATGTCTTCAATGAAAACAAACACAAACTTGTCAAGATAAGACTTGAATACTTGATTCATCAGATCCATGAACGCAACAGGGGCATTCGTTAAACCGAATGGCATTACTAGGAACTCGTAATGTCCATATCGAGTTCGGAAAGCTGTTTTGGGCACATCTTCTTCTTTCACCCTCATTTGATAGTAACCGGACCGAAGATCAATCTTAGAGAACACGGCTGCGTGTTTGAGTTGATCGAACAAATCTTCGAGTCTTGGTAGCGGATACTTGTTCTTGATGATTAATTTATTAAGTTGTTGGTAATCGATACAAAGTCGCATCGTACAGTCCTTCTTTTTCACGAACAGGACAGGAGCACCCCAGGGAGAGATGCTAGGTCGGATAAATCCTTTATCCTCGAGTTCTTGAATTTGCTTCTTTAGTTCTTTGAGTTCAAAAGGTGCCACCCGATAAGGTGTAATGGACACAGGATTAGTTCCGGGTTGAACTTCGATCTTGAATTCAACTTCTCGAGTTGGAGGAAGGCCAGGGAGTTCCTCGAGAAAAACATTAGAAAATTCAGATACAACAGGCATTTCAAGTAAACCAAAATCAAGCTCGTCTTGCAGTGCCATATCAGCGAAAATAGAGATCGGTTTCTTGTCTATCAATAGGATGGATTCTTTTCCTAAACCCCGTAAATATAACCTACGATTTTGACAGTCTACCCAGGCTTCATGTTTTCCCAATCAATCTAGTCCTAAAACTAGATCAAATTCACATTTGGGTAATACATATAGATTACAAGAGAAGGGTACATTTCGTATGGTTATTTGGCAGTTTCTACAGATCAAGTTAATCGACAAGTTTCCACCTATTGGATTTGAAACTACAAGGCTTGATTTTACAATTTCTGGTTTCAAATTTAGTTCATCTAACAGATATGAGCAAACAAATGAACATGTTGATCCCGAATCTACCAAAGCGTAAAGAGGTTTAAGGTTTAGTTCAACCGTACCCGCAATAATGTTAGGAGATTCTTCCTCATCTTTGCCACCAATGTGGTAGACACGAGCTGGGGCTCGGGACTCCTGATAAGTGGTGGCTTTTGACAGAGCAGCCTTGCCTTTCTCGGGATTGTTCGACTGAACTTGTCTCGGATGTTTGCCTCGGCTAGACGGCACAAAACATTGGTTGGCCGGTCGAACAGAAGATTGATCATTTCGTTTTGGACAGTCTCAGATGTAATGATCATCAGCGCCACAAGCATAATAGAGGTTCGCCTGGGCTCGGCATTGGCCAAAGTGATTCTTCTGACAGAATTTGCAAACAGAAGATCTGTCGACATTTCCAGTATTGTTGATAGAAACAACCGGAATAGCCATCTTGTTAGAGTGTTGGGGTTGGAAATTATTTCGAGTAGATGGTATATAGGTGGAGGATGATTCCTTCTGATATTTCGGCTTCTTAGACCACCGAGACTTGTCGTCACTCTTCCCCTTCTTATCAGTTCGGAATCCACTATTTCGTTTCTCGGTAGTCCGCATCTTAGATTCAGGGGCGATGGCTCGATTCACAAGGATTTGAAAATCCGTAATGTCAAGTGCTGTGAACATCGGACCAAATTCATCACTCAGCTCATCGATGAACCTTCGGCATATATCTTTCTCGGTTTTGATGTACTCCGAGCCATACTTGCCGTATTTGCAGAAATCGGCAACGTATTGTTCAATCGGTCGATTGGCATGTTTCAGATATAGGAACTTCTTCCTCCGATTAGCAAGGTATTGTTCGTTAATATATTTCTTTTTTAATTCATCAATGAACAATTTTCATGTAACTGACTCGGCAGGGCGGTCAGAGTCGTGGTTTCCCACCAACTTAGAGCTTCTTCGGCTAGAAGTGCAATCACACATTCAATTTTATGTTCATCCGAACATTGAAGTTGGCGAGTTAAAATTTGAGTGGTACTTTCGAGCCAGTTCTAAGCTTCTTCCCGTTTTCCTCATTTTCGCCGGTGAATGTAGTTGCTCGATGTTGCACGAGCT
This sequence comes from Hibiscus tridactylites, assembly GCA_958450335.1. NCBI lineage: Eukaryota > Viridiplantae > Streptophyta > Magnoliopsida > Malvales > Malvaceae > Hibiscus > Hibiscus tridactylites. The sequence continues at coordinate 29,763,613 of OY288287.1, forward strand.
TGTTGATAGGGGCTCGACTCGGGGCAGCAACCACCGGAGTCGGTTGTTCTCGTCGGATGTTCATTACTAATTGATCAAACATCTCCTTCATACTTAGGAGATATTCCCACTGAGCAGTCTGAATTGTCAGAATTGTCTGATTAGGTTCAGGGAGAGGAGCTGGTTCTCGCGGTTGTGATCTTCTCGGAATGTCCGCTTGCTCGAGAGGATTAGATTGTCACGGACCGTTGGTTTTCATCCTAACTGTAGAACTTAAAACTATGTTTAACGATGTTTTTAAAAAGGTTTAACATGTTTTTCAAAGCCAAACTTCACATAACCCTCCAGGCGTTTCGAAACACCTTTGGGCATTTCGATACGGTGTCTTCCAATAGCAAAAACGTTTCGATACTGGTATCGAAACGGGTCTTCCCTGGATGAGGATTTTGCCCAGCATTTCGATACGGGCTATGCCGTTTCGATACACCTACGTGGAATCGACCACAACGGTCATAAACCCCAACGACTATTTTCCAACTAACTTTTAAATGTAGAGCGTTTCGATACGGTGCCTAGCGTTTCGATACAACCCATGGCGTTTCGATATGGATGCTCATCAGGCTGCAACGGCTCTTTCTACTTAGAGCGTATCGAAACGGGTTCGAGTGTTTCGATACGAGTAGCAGCAGAACTGCATTTATGGTGGGAAATAAAGTCCTCAACGGCTCCAAATCAACCCTAACGACTATAAACTCATCAAAGAGAATAAAAGGGACCTTCAAGCATCAAGATATGGTTAATGCTTCAATTGTCAATCAACAAATGATCAAATATTGTCTTTGTACTTAAATTGTCAATTCTTGTATAGACAAACACTAGTGAGCCAAAATTGTCAAATTTGCTCAAGTGTTTTAGGTTTTGGGTGAGTGCATTATTGAGCAAACAAATACCTATTAGAGGGATTTAAGTTTGCTTTTTTCCTTTCTCTTGTAAAGAGGGTTTGATCAAGGCTTTGAGTAGAAAGCTTGATCGGTGTATAAGGGTTTCCTCCTAAGCCTAGAAAAAGGGATGAATCAATAGTGGATTGATTGGAAATCCTTAGTGGGAAGCTAAGGTAGTGGATGTAGACCTTGGTTAGAAGGTTGAACCACTCTAAAATCATTGTGTTCTTTATATTTTAGCTTCCACACCAAATCCACCCAAAATTCCACCTCTCCACCACTTGGTGAGCAACATCGGTTAAAAGAATCGAGCACCCTACAACTCAAAAATTGGTATCAGAGTAGGGCTCAATCGAAGATGATTAACATCCTATTAAGAAGATCTGGCAAGCTCGATCATCATTTCACCAACCGGCTCAAATGGCGCAATCCATCGACAAACTGCCTTTCTTCGACGGAACCTACTATGCCCATTGGAAGATCAAGATGAAATTTTTCATAAAGTCAAGAGACTACAAACTATGGGACATAGTTGAAGATGGTCCGTTCGTGCCTCAACGAAGCAAAGCGGAGTGGAGTATCGACGATCGCAAGAAGATGGAGCTAAATTGCAAAGCCTTGCACATCCTCTTTTGTGCATTTGGCCCAACCAACTATGAGAAGATGTCTTCTTGTGAGAGTGCCAAGGAGGTAGGTGACAAGCTTGAAGTCACATACGAGGGAACCGATGAAGTTAAGGAGACCAAGATTGGGCTCCTCACATTAGAGTATGAGAACTTCAAGATGGATCCGAAAGAGAACATCGAGAAGATATTTGATAGGTTCTCCACTATCACCAATGGTCTCAAAGGCTATGGAGACGCCATTCCGGAGGAGAAACTTGTCCGAAAGCTCATCTACTCACTTCCCGAGTCTTGGGACTCAAAGAGGACCGCCATCATAGAAGGAAAGAATTTGAAGACCTTGAAGCTTGATGAACTCATGGGGTCATTCCTTACTCATCAAATCATGAAGAAGAACAAAGAAGATGAGAAGAAGAGGGAAGAAATTAGAGCTATGGGAGAGAAGAAGCTCAAGAGGCTTGGCATCAACACCAATGCCATTGCTCTCAAGTCCTCCACTTGCCATCATGTTTATTCTAGTGAAGAGGAGGATGAAGAAGAAGAGATAGTTCTTCTCTTCAAGAAGTGTGCCCCGTTCATGAAGAAAGCATTGAGAGAGCTTGAACGAGAATCCATGAAAAGGGAGAGGGCAAGCACTTCAAGCCATAAAAAGAAGGCATATGTGGCTACTTGGAGTGATGAGGACTCCACCGACGATGAACAAGCCAATCTTTGCCTTATGGCCATCGAAGAAGATTCAAGGGTAACTTCTAATTCATCTACTTCATGTTCTTACTCTTTTGATGAATTACAAGATGCCTATGATGATTTGGTTTTAGAGTTTAAAATCACATTTTGAAAAACAATAAACTGTTTTTAAAGTTGAAAATTCAAAATGCTTTAATTTCTAAAACCAAACTTGAACTTGAAGAAAAACTCGAAGAGTTTGAACTAAAATGTTTTGATTTACAAAAATTGCTTCAAAAAGTTCAAGAAGAAAAGGATTTGATTTCCAAAGAGCTAGAAAATAAAAACAATTTTGGAAAATCAAATTTCTATGTAAGGCAATCTAGTGCCCCTAGATTTTTAAACGATAAATGTTTTAGAAGTGTTTGGGTCCCAAAAGGACTAACCACATCAACTAAAAAGGATGACATTGAAAAATGGATTCCAAAGGGGACTAAGTTTTGTGCTACTAACATTTATGGATCCAAAGCTGTAACACCCCGGTTTTGGGCTTAGGAGTTTTGGGCGTTGACCGGTTGGTCAAAGTGCTGTTCGAATCTAAAGAGGTGAAATTAGGAAAGCCTAGTTCGGGTTGCATTAAAAATATGGAAAAATGTTCTAAAATCATCTTTTAATATAATTAAGTGAACTGTGAAGTCAATTTTGGAAAATGAGTTTGGAAGTGTGACATTTTGGCTAGTGACCAAAATGTAATTTTCGCAAGTTTTGTGGTTGTTTTATAAAGGGTTGAAACTTTGAATCTTTAAGGAGCTATTTACCCAAAGGGAGTTTCTCCAGATTTTTCCAAGATATTTTAAGTCTAAAATCTGATTTTAAAGGATATTAAAATTGGAGGGAAGCCATTTGGCTATTTTTGGATTTTGTAACCAACTTTGCTAAATTTTCTCTCTCATTTTCTCTCAACCCAAACACTTCTTTTCCAGAGAATTGGTTCTGATTTCTTCACCTAAATCCCTCCTTTCAACTCTCATTTGATTCCTAATCATTGTATCTTCAAAACCTCTTCAATTGCTAATTGTTTCAACAAGGATTTTGATTGCAAAAAGAGGAGAAACTCAAGTTTGGAGGTAAGAACGTCCTTCTCCTCTAAACTATCAGTTCTTTACTGAAATTCCTAAGTTTTCAATCCTTAATTGAAGTTTAATTAAAGGTTTTTAAGTGGTGAAATGAATCTTGGCTTATAATGCAAGATTTTGATGATTTTTGATGATTTTCGTTAGATCTGATTAATCTGTGATTTGAGAGGTGTTTTTGATGTTAAATGATCTCTAAATTGATAAGGAAATGAGTTTTGATTGATGCAATCCCGGATAGGTTGAGTTTCCTAAGTTTAGCTTGTGTTTCAAGGTTGTTTTTGAGGTGATCTTGGTGATCTGTTGTTGCTGGAGGTATAAGGATGTTAATAGGTTGTTTTTAGATGTTATATGATGTTTATGGAAGTGTGGTTTTGCTGGTTTATGGCTGGGCTTGGTTTAGAAGTGGTTTGGATGCATTTTCGGTTGTGTTTGGTGGCAGAAAATGGAGGTTGGATGAGAGCAGCGAGTTTAGGTGCTTTCATTGAAGCAATTAATGCATGATGATGCATTAATCCTCTGCTTTGATGTGTTGAAACAGGGGAGGCATCTTTGGATCCAAGAGTTGTTGATCCGGAAGCTTGATTTGGTGCTTTGGCTTGAAGCAAAGTGGAAATCGGTGAGTGAAGTTGGGTTTTCAGCTTTTAAACCAAGGTTTGAAGGTTTTGGGAGCTTAGTTTAAGTCTAAACAACTTTGTTAAGCTCAAGTGTAAGTTTTCGGAATTTCTCTCTAGTGGTGGCCATGATTTTGTTGTGATGCAAAATGATGATTTGCATGTTTTAATTACTGTTTTAAAAGCATGTTTTAGCATGGTTTTTGCTGATGATGTAAGCCATATGTTGAAGGTAACTCTAGGTAGGAGTTCCTTGCTTTTGTACATTGATTAAATGTGATTTGATGCTTTTAAATGCATGATGAATATGGCTTGGTTTTATGCTTTAAAACAGTGGATTAAATGATGAAAATGATGTATATTGGCAAGTGATGTTTTGAAAAAAGATTAAGGTCACTAAGGTGGTTAAAAGTCCTTGAGTGAGCCTTGTTATTTAAGAACATCAAGGTGGTTAAAAGTCCTTGGATGATTCTTGTTGCGGACACTAAGGTGGTTAAAAGTCCTTAGGTGATCCTTTCCATGGTGTTTAAAAGTCCATGGGGCCATGGTGTTTAAAATTCCATGGGGCCAAGGTGTTTAAAAGTCCTTGGGGCCAAGGTGTTTAAAAGTCCTTGGGGTGATTCAAGCAATGGACACAAAGGTGGTTAAAAGTCCTTGTGTGGTCCTCATTCATGGTGTTTAAAAGTCCATGGCCAAGGTGTTTAAAAGTCCTTGGGGCCAAGGTGTTTAAAAGTCCTTGGGAAGTTGTTGAACTTGTTTTAAGAAATGGAATGTATCACTTGAGCCAATATGACATGTTATGTTTATGTTGAAGCATGAGATTGCTTGTTTTAAGTATGCTTTTGAGCATGTTCAAAGGTTGATTTTAAGCATGTTTTGTAAATGTTTTAAATTGCATTATTGAATGGTTTTTAAGAGCATTCCTCACTAAGCTTTTGCTTACGCTCTCTTCGTTTTTCTTAATTCAATAATGCAGAACATTAAAGAACCTCGAGGGCAGCAAGGAAGGGCAAGCAATCAAGTACAAGTAAAGCTCAATGTATGGAAGGTTTTATAAGTACTTTTTAGCTTTTGGGTAATTTGGCAATGGGGGACCAATGTGTATGTTTTGGGAGGTGTTTGGGACTCCCTAAGTATGTTGAATGTTGTTAAGATTGCTTGTTTTTGGATTGGAACATTACATGCTTGTTTTGGAAGTTTTGTGCTTGAGTAGCTAGCTTGTGTAGGAAGCATGCCTATAGAATTGGGGCTTTTTGCATATGATGTTAGATTGTTGATTTGATGATGCCTGTAAGTCATATATATGTTGAATTGCATGCTGGTAAAGTTTGGAAGCATTTGGAGCATGTTTGAATGGTCTATTGCATGTTTTGGATTGCATTTTGCTGCAATCTGTGCATGCGTTTCGGAACAGTGTGCACCGTTTCGGAACGGGTGCCTTGCATGAACCCAGGCGTCCGAAACGGTATGCACCGTTTCGAAACGGTTTGGCCTCTGCCAAGGCCATGTTTCGGAACCCGTTGCGGAACGGCCCGTGTTTCGGAACGGGGTCTACCTGTTTCAGAACGGTCGACCGTTGGGGGCTGACATGGGCAGTTATATGTTTTGAATTGTTTGCGTTTTGGTCCTGAATCTTGTTTGTTCAATTGTATGAGCTTGGGAAGTCCTTTTGAGCTGAAATTTCACAGAGATGCATGAAACCTGATTAATTTCAAGTTGGTAACTTTAATTTGGGTTAAGTCCTTTTAATTATCAGAAATTACAATTTGGTCCCTAAAGTTGTAATTTGTTCAATTGGGTCCCTGTTTGATCTCTGATGTTTGTGATCTTTGAGTATGATGCTTGTGTGATCACAATTAAGATTAATGTGCATCTAGACAAGATTAAAAAGAAAAAAAAGGGTCGTTAATCAAGGTTGACTTTCGGGTTGACTTTGGTTTTCCCCGTGTGACTTTCTTAATTCGGGTCAACCGTCTAGGCCGGGTTAAGGGGGTTACAAAAGCAATTTGGATACCAAAAGTCACTTGATTGTCTTTTACTAGGTGTGATGGAGAGTGATCAACAAGTCAAACTTTGAGGGGGAGCTCCATGCACACAAGGAAGAACACTTGAAGAAGGATGGCTTCACATCCTCCCTTGGGTTCAAGTATTGGTAAAAATCTAGTTTTTTTATTTTATTTCTTTTTATTTCAACTAGATGATCATATATGTTGGACTAACACTTTTAATGATGCTTTGAGTAAGGAAGAGCCATTTCAAAACCAATTTTTTTTGTCAAATTATTCCTCTATAGTTTTTTTGAACTTAATGTTTTAAATTCTTTTTTATATAACAAAAAGGGGGAGAAATGGTTTGAAAAATAGAATTTTCAAATGAATAAGGGGGAGCTTTATTTGATTTCATATCTTTAATCTCTTATTCACATTTTTAAAGTTAAAGGGGGAGAATCCCAAACAATTTTTCAAGATAGTTTTATTATATCAAAAAGGAGGAGATTGTAGAACTAATGTTTTGATATAATAATTGAAAAATGTTTTGAACTGATTTAAAAGGAATTCAAGACTATTTCCAAAGTCCAAATAACTTGAAACTATGTTTAGGGATGTTTTAAAAAGGGTTTAACATGTTTTTCAAAGCAAAACTTCACAAAACCCTCTAGGCGTTTCGAAACACCTTTGGGCGTTTCGATACGGTGTCTTCCAGTAGCAAAAACGTTTCGATACTGGTATCGAAACGGGTCTTCCCTGGATGAGGATTTTGCCCAGCGTTTCGATACGGGCTATGCCGTTTCGATACGCCTATGTGGCATCGACCACAATGGTCATAAACCCCAACGACTATTTTCCAACTAACTTTTAAATGCAGAGCGTTTCGATACGGCGCCTAGCGTTTCGATACGGCCTATGGCGTTTCGATACGAATGCTCATCAGACTGCAACGGCTCTTTCTACTTAAAGAGCGTATCGAAACGGGTTCGAGCGTTTCGATACGGGTAGCAGCAGAACTGCATTTATGGTGGGAAATAAAGTCCTCAACGGCTAGTAACGGCTATAAACTCATCAAGGAGTATAAAGGGGACATTCAAGCATCAAGATATGGTTAATGCTTCAATTGTCAATAAACAAATGATCAAATATTGTCTTTGTACTTAAATTGTCAATTCTTGTATAGACAAACACTAGTGAGCCAAAGTTGTCAAATTTGCTCAAGTGTTTTAGGTTTTGGGTGAGTGCATTATTGAGCAAACAAATACCTATTAGAGGGATTTAAGTTTGCATTTTTCCTTTCTCTTGTAAAGATGGTTTGATCAAGGCTTTGAGTAGAAAGCTTGATCGGTGTATAAGGGTTTCTTCCTAAGCCTAGAAAAGGGGACGAATCAATAGTGGATTGATTGGAAATCCTTAGTGGGAAGCTAAGGTAGTGGATGTAGACCTTGGTTAGAAGGTTGAACCACTCTAAAATCATTGTGTTCTTTATATTTTAGCTTCCACACCAAATCCACCCAAAATTCCACCTCTCCACCACTTGGTAAGCAATATCGGTTGAAAGAATCGAGCACCCTACAACTCAACACTAATGCTACAATCCTCGTTAGATGATTCCTGAGAACTTCCATTATCACGAGCCATGCGTGATTCGGACATTCTAATAAGATTTCAGAAAAGATCGAAGTTAGAGAGTGCAATCAGAAGCAGTTCGATATAAATATCCTAGGTGGCATATAACAATCCTATATGATGCATAACATGTTTCAAACAACTTTAGGATCTATTACCTAAAGCTCTGGTACAAATTAATGTAACATCCCTCTCCCGGTTACGAGCGAGAGACATTTCATGTCGGGCATCGGACAGATTCGTATAACTCATAAATCAAACATAAACTTACAAAGCATGTTTATTTAAACATTCAACAAATCATACTTATAATTTGGTCTCTTTAGATACGTTTTTATACCTATACAAACTACCTAATTTATGAACTTATTTTTAAATTATACCCATGCTTCTATTCGAATACTCAAGGCAACCAAACACTAAATTTATACATATCCTAATTTAACATGTATATCAACCATGAACTCAAGTTGGCATTTGATTACAATTACACACAAGGGCATATATCTCACAAACACTTAACATGATCATTAGTACCTATTCGAACCCTCAAGCAACATATATAATTCAACAAACTCAATCATACATTCAAATTCATTCATATATTCATCAAACATACTTACCAAACATTATATACATATATTCATTAGAAACTATCATTAAGTATATAACAAAACAAGTTCCAACATATTACTTCCAAGCCAAGCAACACATAATACATATCTATATGCATGCGACACATTACACCACTATGTCACCAACTAGGATCTAACAAAAACTTATCGTACTTGTGCTTGTCTTGCGGAAACTGCTCTCGAATCAATCAACTAGCTTTCAGTAACTAGTACCTGAAATATTTGGAAGAAGGGAACAAAAGAGTGATAAGTACACAATATGTACTTAGTTAGATCGTAATTGTTTACGTTATCGTTGTTGTTTTTCTATCGTTCGAACTAGGCTATGTTTTTGAGTGTGATAGAGCGGGTCTAAATGGGCCTTACAATGGACACGTTGGAATTTTAACCAAGTAAAAAGTACAAAATTTAAGGTTTTGCAATATAATTGTGTTGAAAAGCTGTTAATAAATTATTTGAACACCTAAAATTTGATTAAAACATGTTTTGCGGTCCTTTTTGTAGAGGTTTCGGACGACCAGGTCGAAATGGGCCTTTCAATGGACCCGTCGGAATTTTAACTGAGTAAAATGTACAGAAATTGAGGTTTTAAAATATAATTGTGTTGAAAAGCTCCTAGTCAGTTACTTGAACTCCTAAAATTTGATAAAACTCATTTTGTAGTCCTTTTTGTAGATGTTTTTGATGAGCGGGTCGAAATGGGCCATTCAATGGACCCGTTGGAATTTTAACCGAGTCAAAAGTACAGAAATTGAGGTTTTGCAATATAATTGTGTTGAAAAGCTCCTAATCAATTACAAGAACTCCTAAAATTTGATTAAAACTTTTTTTGCGGTCTTTTTTGTAGAGGTTTCGGACAAGCAGGTTAAAATGAGCCTTTTAATGGACCCGTTGGAATTTTAACTAAGTAAAAAGTATAGAAATTGAGGTTTTGCAATATAATTGTGTTGAAAAGCTCCTAGTCAATTATTTGAACACCTAAAATTTGATAAAACTCGTGTTGCGGTCCTTTTTGTAGAGGTTTCTAACGAGCGGGTCGAAATGGGCCTTTCAATGGACCCGTTGGAATTTTAACAGAGTAAAAAGTACAGAAATTGAGGTTTTGCAATATAATTGTGTTGAAAAAGCTCCTAATCAGTTACACGAACTCCTTAAATTTTATTAAAACTTTTTTTACGGTCTTTTTGTAGAGGTTTCGGACGAGAAGGTCGAAATGGGCCTTTCAATGGACCCGTTGTAATTTTAACTGAGTAAAAAGTACGGAAATAGAGGTTATGCAATATAATTGTGTTGAAAATCTCATAATCAATTATTTGAACTACTAAAATTTGATTAAAACTTGTTTTGCAGTCCTTTTTGTAAAGGTTTCAGACGAGCGGGTCTAAATGGGCCTTACAATGGACCTGTTGGAATTTTAACTAAGTAAAAAAGTATAAAAATTAAGGTTTTGCAATATAATTGTGTTGAAAAGCTGTTAATCAATTTTTTGAACACCTAAAATTTGATTAAAACATGTTTTGCGGTCCTTTTTGTAGAGGTTTCGGACGAGCAGGTCGAAATGGGCCTTTCAATGGACCCGTTGGAATTTTAACTGAGTAAAAAGTACATAAATTGAGGTTTTGAATTATAATTGTGTTGAAATGCTCCTAATCAATTACTCGAACTCCTAAAATTTGATTAAAACTTGTTTTGCAGTCTTTTTTGTAGAGGTTTCGGACGAGCAGGTCAAAATAGGCCTTTCAATGGACCCGTTGGAATTTTAACTGAGTAAAAAGTACAGGAATTGAGGTTTTGCAATATAATTGTGTTGAAAATCTCCTAGTCAATTATTTGAACTCCTAAAATTTGATAAAACTCATTTTGTGGTCCTTTTTGTAGAGGTTTCTGACGAGCGGGTCGAAAGGGGCCTTTCAACAGACCCGTTGGAATTTGAACTGAGTAAAAAGTACATAAATCGAGGTTTTGCAATGTAATTGTAATGAAAAGCTCCTAATAAATTACACGAACTCCTAAAATTTGAGTAAAACTTGTTTTACGGTTTTTTTGTAGAGGTTTCGGACGAGCAGGTCGAAGTGGGCCTTTCAATGGACCCGTTGGAATTTTAACTGAGTAAAAACTACAGAAATAGAGGTTTTATAATATAATTATGTTGAAAAGCTCCTAATCAATTATTTGAACTCCTATAATTTGATTAAAACTTGTTTTGCGGTCCTTTTGTAGAGGTTTCAGACGAGTAGGTCGAAATGGGCCTTTCGATGGACCTGTTGGAAATTTAACTGATTAAAAAGTACAGAAATTGATTGCAATATAATTGTGTTGAAAAGCTCCTAATAAAATATTTGAACTCCTAAAATTTGATAAAACTCGTTCTGCGGTCATTTTTGTAGAGATTTCGGACGAGTGGGTCGAAATGGGCCTTTCAATGGACCCGTTGGAATTTTAACAGAGTAAAAAGTACAGAAATTGAGGTTTTGCAAAATATTTGTGTTGAAAAGCTTCTAATAAATTATTTGAGCTCCTAAGATTTGATTAAAACTTGATTTGCGATCCTTTTTGTCGATGTTTCGTACGAGCAGGTCTAAATGGGCCTTTCAATGGACCCGTTGGAATTTTAACTGAGTAAAAAGTACATAAATTTAGGTTTTGCAATATAATTGTGTTGAAAAGGTCCTAGTCAATTATTTGAACTCCTAAAATTTGATAAAGCTCATTTTGTGGTCCTTTTTGTAGAGGTTTCTGACGAGCGGGTCGAAATGAGCCTTTCAACGGACCCGTTGGAATTTTAACTGAGTAAAAAGTACAGAAATCGAGGTTTTGCAATATAATTGTATTGAAAAGCTCCTAATCAATTACACGAACTCCTAAAATTTGAGTAAAACTTGTTTTACTGTAACCCCCTCGTCCCTGTCTAGATGACTGACCGGTCCGAGTAGGCTACACGGGGAAAACCGAAGTGAAACCCGCTAAGGCTCCCCTTCGATTAGCAACCCTAAAGGAAATTTCTTTTATTATTATCGTGTCTAAATGGTTTTCTTAAATCCTATATGAAAGGTCAACAACGGAAGCAACAAACAAAACGATCAACTCAACATCATTACAAAACAGTTCACTTTTAGCTTAAAAAGCACGCCGTTTCGAAACACCCAAGATGTGTATCGAAACGCCTTGACATGGTCAATGAGCCCAATTCAACACGAGAAGACCGTATATAAACGATGATCAACCGTTTCGAAACACACCCAACGGTCAACTTCATGTGGTCAACGATACGAAGACCGTTCCGAAACGCCAAGACCCGTTTCGGTACCTCAATTTATCGGCAAAATCTCAAATTTCCAGTGGCAAAATCATACCGAAATGGCCCCCTAGCGTACCGAAATGCCTGGCCAAAAACAAAGGGGCTGTACCGAAACGGGACCAACCGTTTCGAAACGCCCTCTGTCTGCAGATTGGTTCCAGTTGGTTTAACGCACAAGGCTTTCCCCAAACATAACTAAAACCTCACACAACACACAAGCATCAACTCTAGATACAAGACATCAATTACGAACATGTTTAACACACATCGAACACATAAAGACCACACATTTAGAGATCAACACAACCATATATGATTCATACATAACATTCAAGATTCAAGCCTTAGACAAACATGCATATAGCAATTCATAAAAGGGATATAAGTTTCAACCTCAAGACAAGCATGCATCAAGTAAATATGGTTTACTATCCATAACATAAAGGCATACACATGGCCAACATAAGCTCAACAAATCAACATGCTCAACAAACACATCATCAACTAAGGAGTTTGACACCAACTCCTACAAGTTTACACCCCTATCGTCTAGGCATTATTACAATACGTAAATTATACTTGAGCTAAATTGAGAACTCCAAAGTCTCCTTCCTTGCCCGCTTGCCTCCCGATCACTAACGATCTGCATGTTGGGAACAAAGGAGAGCGTAAGCTAACTAGCTTAGTGAGAGAAGCTCTACAATTCAACAAGCATGCAGTTTTCAAAACACTTTTCACAATTCAGAATAAAATCAATGAATGCACGAATGATCATTACAACAAGACTACACATGGCTTGCATATGCACAACCAACATACACACAGTGGGACCACACATCACCATTCGACTAGTAGTTTTCCGATGGGACCACTCATCATCTTACTCTACTACTAGTCACTACCGGTAGGACCACTCATCACCGTAGTTTAGACAACCATCACGTGAGGCTCGACTTCTACTCGACTACACCACAACAACGGTGTAAACAACACAAGATGCACGTGATACCAGATCATTTAACCACTCATTGACATATAGCATAAGAGATAGGAGGATTAACTTACACTTGGGTTTAGGTGAACCCTCAAGATCCCACCCAAACCCCAAGAGTTCCAATTCGTAAACAAATCAAAGTTTGACGTTTCTACTCACCGTTGCTACCCAAAAGAGAGCCGAAATCCAAGCTCAAGTCACCGAATTCTCCGGATTCGTCCCTGAGGCTTCACCAACATGATTCATTGCTTCTAATCATCCCAACACAATCAAAACAATCAAATTCAGTCCACGATTCAAAGTAGCAAACCTGGAACATAATTCAAGCACAAAACACATGTTTCAAGCTAAGAACAAACCCCAAAATCTTCAATCTCGAGCAGCCATGAAGCTCAGCCCAAAACCCTTGATTTCAACACTTAAATCACCCCCTAAAGCCTCCAATTCAACCCTTATACATAGCCTAACCATCAGCCAACAATTTCCCACTTAAATCACCCCCAAAACCCAACATTTCAACACTCTAAAACCTCCCAAAAACCCAATTCTGGGAAACAACCTAAAACCTTGTAAAAATCAAGTATGTTGGACCCTTTAGGTTGTAAATAACTCATATTATCTCAACAATTCAAAAGCTTAAGTTATAGACATTAAAGATGGCATTTTTAATCTAAAAACTCAAAACTTCCAATTTCAAAACCATGGACATTAATGAAAACTAAAGGTATGAGCTTGAAGAGGATGACTAGGACAGGTCAAAAATGATTTTACCTTTGCAAAAGCTCCAACAACAAGCAAGATATGAGATGGAATAGTAACTAGGGGGGATGGGTTTCTTTGTCGTCAAAATGGAATTGGAGAGGGGAAGAAGATGAGCCAAAAGCATTTTTTTAATGTTTGTTTAAAATTGAAAGGCCAAAGACCAAAATACCTTTAATGAAATAAGGCATTTACAAATAGGAGATATTCATGGCTATTTGGGCTTGTTTTGAAAATGATCCAACTTAATTTATTTGTTTTGTAAACCTGAGGCCCAAAATACTATTTTTAATATTTTAATATTATTTTCACCCGACCCCCAAACCCGGGTGTTACAACTCTCCCCCACTTAAGGAATTTCGTCCCCGAAATTACCTGACTGAAAGAGATAAGGAAACTGCCTTTCCATATACTCCTTTCTCTCCCAAGTGGCCTCGTCTAACCTCGACGTTGCTACCTCACTTTGACTAACACAATTGATCTACCACGCAACACCTTGTTGTCCGAGGCTAAGATCTCCACTGGTTCCTCATCATAAGTCAAATCCGGATTCAATTCAATCTCTTCTACGGGCATTACATGGGACGGATCCGATCTATACTTTCGGAGCATCGATACGTGAAACACATCATGAATCTTCTCTAGTTCAGTCGGGAGTCTCAATCTATACGCAACGGGATCAATCCTCTCAACTATCTCATAAGGTCCAATGAATCTTGGGCTTAACTTGCCCTTCCTCCCAAACCTCATCACCTTCTTCCAAGGTGAGACTTTCAAAAACACTTTATCTCCCACGGAATACTCTACCTCTTTCCTCTTTAGGTCGGCATAGGACTTATGTCGATCTGAAGCTGCCTTCAAACGATCACATATCAACTTTACCTTCTCGGTGGTGCCCTTAAGCAATTTAGGCATCGATACAAGCTTTTGTCCGGCTTCGGCCCAACAAATCGGGGTTCTACACTTCCTACCATACAAGGCCTCATAAGGAGCCATCTGAATACTCGATTGAAAATTGTTGTTATACGCAAACTCCACCAACGGTAGATGTTTCTCCCACGACCCCTAAAAATCAATGATACAACATCTCAACATATCTTCCAACACCTGAATCACTCTCTCAGACTGACCATCTGACTGCGGATGATACGAAGTGCTGAAGTTCAACCAAGTACCCAAAGCTCAATGAAAACACTCCCAAAATCTAGCTATAAACCTCGGATCTTGGTCTGACACAATCGACTTTGGTACCCCATGTAGTCTCACTATCACACAGATATACAGATCGGCCAACTTATCTAGGGTATAGGTGGTGTGAGCTGGTATGAAGTGGGCACACTTAGTAAACCTATCCACCATCACCCACACTGAATTCTTCCTCGAAGGAGTCAACGGTAGCCCTGACACAAAGTCCATGGTAATACGTTCCCATTTCCATTCTGGAATCTTCAACGGCTGTAACAAACCTGAGGGAAACTAATGCTCGGCCTTGACCCTCTGACAAACCATACACCTACTGACAAACTCGGCCACATCCTTCTTCAACCTAACCCAATAGTACTCTTCTTTCAACCCCCGATACATCTTCGTGCTACCCGGATGCATAGCAAAAGGACTATTATAAGCTTCATTCAAGATCGTACGCCTCAACTCGGCATCCTCCGGGACCACTATCCTATCCTTGTAACATAGGATCTCATTCTCACCAAAACAATACTCGGTTGGCCTATCTTTGGCTATGTCTTGCACGTGAGGTGCAAAAGACTCATCTCGCAACTGCTTCTCTCAAATTAACTGAACTAATGAAGTCTTAACCTGAAGCTCGGCTATCAACCCACCATCCTTAGACACACTCAGCCTTGCAAACATAGCTCGTAATTCAACGACCACTTTTCTACTTAAGGCATCGGCCACTACGTTTGCCTTGCCCAGATGGTACTCTATAGTTAGGTCGTAATCCTTCAGGAGCTCTAACCACCTACGTTGCCTGAGGTTCAACTCCCTCTGAGACATCAAATACTTCAAACTCTTGTGGTCGTGGTGCACTTCTCACCATAAAGATGGTGTCTCCAAATCATCAAAACGAACACTACTGCGGCTAGCTCTATGTCATGGGTGGGATAATTCTTCTCATGAACTTTCAACTGCCGCGAAGCATATGCTACCACCTTACCTTCTTGCATAAGCACACAACCTAGCCCTACGTAGGATGCATCACTATAAATCGCAAATTCTCTCCCCGGTTCAGGCTGAATCAAGATAGGAGCTTCGATCAAAGCTTTCTTCAATTTCTCAAACGCTTCTTGTCTTGCATCTGACCACTCATACGGAACATTCTTCTGTAGCAACTTAGTCAAAGGAGCCACTATTCTAGAGAACCCCTCAACAAACCTTCTATAGTATCCCGCCAAACCTAGGAAACTGCGGATTTCTGTCACTGACTTCAGTTGTTTCCAATTCACTATAGCTTCTATCTTCTTGGGATCCACACTAATCCCACTAGCCGAGATCACGTGACCTAGGAAGACTACCTCCCTAATAAAAAAACTCACATTTTCTTAGCTTGGCATACAACTGATTCTCTAGTAGGGTCTGAAGTACTAACCGCAAGTGCTCATCATGCTCCTCTTCGGTCCTAGAGTATACTAAGATGTCATCTATGAACACTACCACAAATTTGTCCAAGAACTCATGAAACACACGGTTCATCATATCCATGAAGGCTGCTGGAGCGTTAGTCAACCCAAAAGGCATCACCAAAAACTCATAGTGTCCATAACGTGTACGAAAGGTTGTCTTCGGTATATCCACATCCTTCACTTTCAATTGGTAGTACCCGGACCTCAAATAAATCTTCGAAAACACAGAAGCACCCCTCAACTGGTCTAACAAGTCATCTATCCTAGGCAAAGGATATTTGTTCTTCATTGTTACCTTATTCAACTGCCTATAATCTATACATATCCTCATGCTACCATCTTTCTTTTTCACAAACAAGACCGGAGCACCACACGGAGATATACTAGGCCTAATGAAACCTCTATCAGTCAACTCCTGAAGTTGTATCTTCAATTGTTTCAACTCTTCTGGTGCCATTCTATACGGAGCAATCGAC
Source organism: Hibiscus tridactylites (assembly GCA_958450335.1). Classification (NCBI taxonomy): domain Eukaryota; kingdom Viridiplantae; phylum Streptophyta; class Magnoliopsida; order Malvales; family Malvaceae; genus Hibiscus; species Hibiscus tridactylites. The sequence goes on from OY288287.1 coordinate 29,779,987, forward strand.
ACCGGTGCAGAATCAGAATGCGTCTCAATAGCAAACTCAACTGCTCTGTCTGGAGGCAAACCTGGTAGCTCTTTCGGAAAAACACTAGGAAAATCACATACTGTCCTGAGGTCTCACCTCACTCATATTAGGATTCATTACATAAGCCAAGTAAGCATGACACCACGAACTCAACATTCTCTGAGCTTCCATAGCTGAAACCACATTGGACAAGAACTTAACGTTCTCACCAACTACCACAACCTCAAGGTCATCGGTAAGCCTCAAGAAGACTCTCTTGGTCTCAAAGTCAACCCTAGATCTATGCTCTACAAGCCAATCCATGCCCAAAATCACATCAAAACCGTAAAAGGGAAACTCCATCATATCGACTGGAAATACGTGGCCCTGAACCATCAAGGGACACCTCCTATACAGTTTCCTAATTACCACTGTATCACCAAAAGAGCTAGTGACATTTACACCTACCTCTAACCAATCACATGGTAACCCTAATGACCTTGCGTGCTCACCCAAAATATATGAATGTGTCGACCTCGAATCTATCAAAGAAAGCAAACTCAAAGATTGTAATGAGAAGTTACCTGCAATGACATCAGTGTCATTCCCAGCCTCTCGCTGAGCATACACCCTAGCTAGTCCTCCTCCCTCGGGCTGGACTGCTACTACAAGAGCCAAGTTCCTCTAGCCCTCATTCTGTGGCTGAAAGTTTCCGCGACCGCGCCCACGGCCTCTCTGGTGCTCAAAGCCCCTAGCTGGGTGTGGACAATTACGCCTCATGTGGTCTCGAGATCCACAGTTCCAACAAGGCTCAAAGGTACCCGTACACTCGCCCTAATGGCGTCTCCCACACCTATTGCACTCTGGTGTGTGCATAACAGCTCCTTGGCCCTGATGGCCCTGACCATAGTTACCACCCATGTGCCTCGTATCCGGCTGGTACCTCATATCCCTATGCCTCTTGGCCTCGTCTCTATCCCAATTCGCATGTCTCTTTCCGGAATCGGACCCACTAGCACGTGCTCTAGAGCCTAGGTTCTGCTCTATATCCTTGGCCCTAGAGACCAAGACGTCAAACTCAGTGTAGTCGGAGGCAAGCATGTAGGTCTTCACATCTGTAGTCAACCCATACCTGAAGCGGTCACACCGTTCCTTCTCACTAGGAACCAACTCAGGTGCATACTGGCTCAATCTCACAAACTGAACCTTGTATTCAGACACGGTCCTATTACCTTGGACCAAAGCCATAAACTCTCTCTTCTTCTCGTCTAAGTACCGGACTCCAAGATACTTCCTCTTGAAGGAATTTCTGAAGAACTTCTATGTGATATCCGCCTCGGCCATGCCAGAGGTAACAGTGGTCCACCAAGTATAAGCGTCCCCCTGGAGAAAGAAGACAATGAAACCCAACTTACGAGCGTCTGAACACTCCATCTGACCCAAGATGCGAGTAGTACTCTCAAGCCACCCCTCTGAACCCTTGAGAGTCAATCCACGAAACTCAACTGCTCCCAAGTTACGAAGCCTCTCTAGGGGTAGTCATGTCCCCGCACCCTGAGGTAGTGCTGCAGCTTGCATACCGGCCAAAGCTGTCTGAAAAGCTCCCGCTATAGTCTAAATCAAATGGGCCACATCTGCACCTGCCTGACCCTGGCCCGCTGGAGCCCCGTTACCTCCCACATTAGCATCAACCTGAGGCCCATTACCATCACCTCCATCATTTACCCCATTACCATCGGGAGCATGAGGAGCAGGAGACACGTCCTCGGGTGCCTAGTCACCCGCTCTAGGCCGTCCCCTCGGTCTCACCATAGTAAATAAGATCTAAAACAACAAACACGCAACAACAAGGTAAACGTTAGGTTTGCAAAAGGGCAAGGACTCCGGTTCTCAAGCTCGTTAAACCAAAACAATTTTCCTTTTTGACAACAACACCTAACAATGGGGACATTCGACTAGCCCTTAACCCAACCAGAAAAGCCACTAAAACATGCTTACAAACACCGTACTAGCAAGCAAACATTCGAGCATACATGATAAAACACTCATCGCTACAAGGCAACATCATAACACATAAACTTACCTCACTTACCTACCCGAGGTCTCAGAAACCTCAGGCTCTGATACCACCAAATGTAACCCCCTCGTCCCGGTCTGGATAACTTACCGGTCCGAGTAGGCTACACGGGGAAAAACGAAGTGAAACCCGCTAAGGCTCCCCTTCGGTTAGCAACCCTAAAGGAAATTTCTTTTATTATTATGATGTCTAAATAGTTTTATTAAATCCTATATAAAAGGTCAACAACGGAATCAACAAACGAAACGATCAACTCAACATCATTACAAAACAGTCCACTTTTAGCTTAAAAAGCAGGCCGTTTCGAAACACCCAAGATGTTTAACGAAACGCCTTGACTTGGTCAACGAGCCCAATTCAACACGAGAAGACCGTATCGAAACGATGGTCAACCATTTCGAAACACACCCAACGGTCAACTTCTCGTGGTCAACGATACGAAGACCGTTCTGAAACGCCAAGACCCGTTTCGGTACCTCAATTTATCGGCAAAATCTCAGACTTCTAGTGGCAAAATCGTACCGAAACGGCCCCTAGCGTACCGAAACGCCTGGCCAAAAACAAAGGGGCCGTACCGAAACGGGACCAACCGTTTCGAAACGCCCTCTGTCTGCAGATTGGTTCTAGCTGGTTTAAGGCACAAGGCTTTCCCCAAACACAACTAAAACCTCACACAACACACAAGCATCAACTCTAGATACAAGACATCCTATAGGAACATGCTTAACACACATCGAACATATAAAGACCACACATTTAGAGATCAACACAACCACATAAGATTCATACATAACATTCAAGATTCAAGCCTTAGACAAACATACATATAACAATTCATAAAAGAGATATAAGTTTCAACCTCAAGACAAGCATGCATCAAGTAAATATGGTTTACAATCCATAACATAAAGGCATACACATGGCCAACATAAGCTCAACAAATCAACATGCTCAACAAACACATCATCAACTAAGGAGTTTGACACCAACTCCTACAAGTCTACACCCCCATCGTCTAGGCATTATTACAATACGTAAATCATACTTGAGTTAAATTGAGAACTCCAAAGGCTCCTTCCTTGCCCGCTTACCTCCCGAACACTAACGATCTGCATGTTGGAAACAAAGGAGAGCGTAAGCTAACTAGCTTAGTGAGAGAAGCTCTACAATTCAACAAGCATGCAGTTTTCAAAACACTTTTCACATTTCACAATAAAATCAATGAATGCACGAATGATCATCACAACATGACTACACATGGCTTGCACATGCACAACCAACATACATACGGTGGGACCACATATCACCATTCGACTAGTAGTTTTCCGATGGTACCACTCATCATCTTACTCTACTACTAGTCACTACCGGTGGGACCACTCATCACCGTAGTTTAGACAACCATCACGTGAGGCTCGACTTCTACTCGACTACACCACAACAATGGTGTAAACACCACAAGATGCACGTGATACCACATCATTTAACCACTCATCAATGTATAGCATAAGAGATAGGAGGATTAACTTACACTTGTGTTTAGGTGAACCCTCAAGGTCCCACCCAAACCCCCAAGAGTTCCAATTCGTAAACAAATCAAAGTTCGACATTTCTACTCACCGTTGCTACCCAAAAGAGAGCCAAAATCCAAGCTCAAGTCACCGAATTCTCCGGATTCGTCCCTGAGGCTTCACCAACAAGATTCCTTGCTTCTAATCATCCCAACACAATCAAAACAATCAAAATTCAGTCCACAATTCAAAGTAGCAAACCCATAACACAATTCAAGCACAAAACACATGTTTCAAGCTAAGAACAACCCCCAAAATCTTCATTCCCGAGAAGCCATGAAGCTCAGCCCAAAACCCTTGATTTCAACACTTAAATCGCTACCTAAAGCCTCTAATTCAACCCTTATACATAGCCTAACCATCAGCCAACAATTTCCCACTTAAATCACCCCCCAAACCCAACATTTCAACACTCTAAAACCTCCCAAAAACCCAATTCCAGGAAACAACCTAAAACCTTGTAAAAGTCAAGTATGTTGGACCCTTTAGGTTGTAAATAACTCATATTGTCTCAACAATTCAAAAGCTTAAGTTATAGACATTAAAGATGGCATTTTTAATCTAAAAACTCAAAACTTCCAATTTCAAAACCATGGGCATTAATGAAAACTAAAGGTATGAGCTTGGAGAGGATGACTAGGACAGGTTAAAAATGATTTTACCTTTGCAAAAACTCCAAGAACAAGCAATATATGAGATGGAAGAGTAACTAGGGAGGGAGGGGTTTCTTTGCCGTCAAAATGGAATTGGAGAGGGGAAGAAGATGAGCCAAAAGCATTTTTTTAATGTTTGTTTAAAATCGAAAGGCCAAAGACCAAAATACCCTTAATGAAATAAGGCATTTACAAATAGGAGATATTTATGGCTATTTGGGCTTGTTTTGAAAATGGTCCAACTTAATTTATTTGTTTTGTAAACTCGAGTCCAAAAATACTATTTTTAATATTTTAATATTATTTTCTTACGACCCCCAAACTCGAGTGTTACATTTACGGTCTTTTTGTAGAGGTTTCGGACGAGCAGGTCGAAGTGGGCCTTTCAATGGACCCCGTTGGATTTTTAACTGAGTAAAAAGTACGGAAATTGAGGTTTTACTATAACCCCCTTAGCCCGGCCTAGAAGGTTGACCCGAACTATGAAGATTACACGGGGAAAACCAAAGTCATCTCGGAAGTCAACCTTGATTAACGACCCTTTTTTCTTTTTAAACTTGTCTAGATGCATGTTAACCCTATGTGAGCACTTGAGAAACATATACGTATAAAGCACAGCGATCGAATTCAAATAAGGGACTCAATTGCACAAAATACAAACATTAGGGACCAAAATGTAAATTCTGGAAATTTGAAGGTCTTAACTGAATTTTAAGTTACCGCTATTAAATTAATCATATTATATGCTTCCCTGTCAAATTTCACCTTAATCGGACATCTCGAATTCAAGTAATTGCAAAAACAATTTTCGGGACTAAAACGTAAAGCTTGCAAACCTTAAAACCATTCAAATCAGTGCCCAACGATCACCTGTTTCGAAACGGGGTTGACCGTTCCGAAACACGGGTTCGTTTCGAGACTTGTTTCGAAACAGGGCCTTCTAGTGGCCAAACCGTTTCGATACGGTCACCAGCCGTTTCGAAACACCAGTGCCATTACAAGCCCCTATTTCGAAACGCCTATGAGTGTATCAATACGGGTTGCCCAGAAACTGCAGAAATTGCTAGTTTAACATGTGTTTAACCACTCTAACACATCCTAATGACTTTCTAATCATGCCAACAAGTCATCATACATATAAGGTACATATTTGCAACATCAAAACACATTCATGGCATCAATCATGGAATTCCACAAGTCTATAGGCATGCATCCTAATATCTGAAACCAAACAACCATCCAAAACACCAAAACAAGCATCAAAATGGCCATTTACAAATCCAAACCATCAAAGGCATCATGCCACAATTAGGGAGTCCAAAACATCTCCCAAAACACATCCTAGGTTCCCATTGCCAAAATATCAAAAGCTAATAGTGTTGTGAAAACATCACCATACATGAGCTTAGCTTTCCCTTGGATTCTTAGCCTCCTTGTTGCCCTCAAATACTTCAATTATCTGTATTATTGGTTCAAGAGAGAGAGCGTAAGCACAATTGCTTAGTGAGACATGCTCTAAAGAAACAACACAATAATGCTTTTTATAAAACACTTTTAATAAAGCCTTCCATCACATAATCATCATTATTCTTGCAACCTTGCATACACAACAAGCATCTCATGCTTCATTTAAATCAACATGTCATATTGGCTTTCAAGTGATAATCCATAACCATTTACAACACAAAACACAATCGGATACGCGGATTACAAGCGTTGTCCCATACGATTCATACACACTACCGAACACACAAGGTGGAGTTTACCGGTACAATCACAACCCCTCAACACCCGTGATGGAGTTTAACGGTACAATCACAACCTTTCAACATCACTCATCGGTAGTCGTATAACACCACTAACGAGAACACGGGACACACAACACAAGATCCACACATGGACTTTTAACCACCATTGTGATCTTACCTTTCTCGTTAGTGTACTTGGATGGAGTTTACGGTACAATTACAACCCCTCAACATCCAAGGCGACTTAATTCACGGTGCACCCAATCCTATAGCCGACTAACTATATCTGATTCAAGTACTTTAAAACCAACACATCACTTGCCAATATACATCATTTATCATCAACAATTCACTGTTTTAAAGCATTAAATAAAGCCATTTAACATCATGCATCACTATGCATCAAAACCACATTTACAACATATCAAACCAATGATTTCTTACCTTGAGCATCCTTCAACATATGGCTTTCAAAACCAGCATTAACCATGCTAAAACATGCTTTCAAAACAGAATTTAAACATGCAATTTATCAACAAATGCATCGAACCACTCCATGGTTCATCCAAGAGAGTTTTTCCGAAAACTTACTCTTGAGCTTAGTTAAGTTGCTTAGACTTAAACTAAGCTCGCAAAACCTTCAAACATTTGTTTCAAAGCTGGAAACCCAACTTCACTCACCAATTCCATTTCGCAAGCTTGCTGAAATGCCGATCAAGCCTCCGGATCAACACCACAAGTATCTGAAGATGTCTCCCATGTTTTAAACACATCAAAGCAGAGGATTAATGCATCATCATGCATTAAAATCTTCAGCCATCACACCTAAACTCGCTGTTCTAACCAATTCTAACATTTCAGCTACCAAACACAACCGAAATCACCTTTATACTCTTCCAAATCATAACCCAGCCAAGATCCATCACTTCTAACCATTTCTAAACATCAATTAACATCCAAAATAAACCTAAACTCGTCCTTATACCTCCAACTATAACAGAACATCAAGATCACCCCAAAAACTACCATTTTCATAAGCAAAAACTTAGGAAATTCAACCTATTCGGGATTGCATTGATAAAACCTCATTTACACATCATTAGGCATCCAAAATACATTTAATAATCATCTCAAAACAGAGCCCAAACAATCACCACGAAATTCTTCAAGATTTCCTCCAAATCTTGAGTTTTAAGCCAAAATCAAGTTCATATCATTAAAACCATTTGTAAAACTTAAATTAAGGATTGAGAACTTGGGAATTTCAGTAAAGAACTGAGTATTTAGAGGAGAAGAACAACCTTACCTCTAAATGTAGATTTCTCCTTGATTAGAGCCAATTTTCTTGAAAATCCAATGAGCAAATCAAAAGGATTTGATGTAGAAAGGATTAGGAATTAATTGTTGATTAAATCCTCATCAATTGAATTGAAAACCAATGGAAAAGATGCTAGAGAAAAGTGTTTGGATGAGGGAATTTTTAGAGCAAAAGAGATGAGAAAGTTTTAAGAAAAGTTATGTTATGAAAATCTAAAAATTGATTTTCTCTTTTTCATTTAATTAATTAAACATTAATTAAATCATTTAAATATAAGAAAAATCTGGAGAAATCATTCTTGGGTAAATTAGCTCCTTAAAGATTCAAAGTTTCAATCCTTACAAAACAGTCACCACTAAACTTTTCAAAAATCGCATTTTAGTCACTATTTCAAAATGTTGCACTTCCAAACCTTATTTTGTAAAATTGATTTCACCACTCTCTTATATATATTAAAAGATGATTTTTAGATATTTTCCCATATTTTTAAAGCATCCCGAACTAGGCTTTCCCTAAAACCTCCTTTTATATTCAAACCGAAAATCAGACCGGTCCGGTTCAGACCCTAAACTTCTAAGCCCAAAATTGGGGTGTTACATTTGCAATAAAATTATGTTCAAAAGCTCCTAATAAATTATTTGAACTCCTATAATTTGATTAAAACTTGTTTTGCGGTCCTTTTTGTAGAGGTTTCGGACGAGTAGGTCGAAATGGGACTTTCAATGGACCTGTTGGAATTTTAACTGATTAAAAAGTATAGAAATTGAGTTTTTTCAATATAATTGTGTTGAAAAGCTCCTAATTAATTATTTGAACTCCTAAAATTTGATAAAACTCGTTCTGCGGTCGTTTTCTTAAAGGTTTCGGACGAGCGGGTCGAAATGGGCCTTTCAATGTACCCGTTTGAATTTTAACAGAGTAAAAAGTACAGAAATTGAGGTTTTGCAAAATAATTGTGTTGAAAAGCTCCTAATCAATTATTTGAACTCCTAAAATTTGATTAAAACTTGTTTTGCGATCCTTTTTGTTGATGTTTCGTACGAACAGGTCTAAATGGACCTTTCAATGGACCCGTTGGAATTTTAACTGAGTAAAAAATACATAAAGTGAGGTTTTGCAATATAATTGTGTTGAAAATCTCCTAAACAATTATTTGAACTACTACAATTTGATTAAAACTTGTTTTGTGGTCCTTTTTGTCGATGTTTCGGACGAGCGGGTCTATATGGGCCTTTCAATGGACCCGTTGGAATTTCAACAGAGTAAAAAGTACTGAAATTTATGGTTTGCAATATAATTGTGTTGAAAATCTCCTAATCAATTATTTGAACCCCTAAAATTTGATTAAAACTTGTTTTGCGGTCTTTTTTGTAGAGGTTTCGGACGAGCATGTCGTAATGGGCCTTTCAATGGACCTATTGGAATTTTAACTGAGTAAAAAGTACAGAAATTGAGGTTTTGCAATATAATTATGTTGAAAAGCTCCTAATCAATTATTTGATCTCCTAAAATTTGATTAAAACTTGTTTTGCCATCCTTTTTGTCGATGTTTCGTACGAGCAAGTCTAAATGGGCATTTCAATGGACCCGTTGGAATTTTAACTGAGTAAAAAGTACATAAATTGAGGTTTTGCAATATAATTGTGTTGAAAATCTCCTAAACAATTATTTGAACTCCTTTTTGGCAATGTTTCGGACGAGCGGGTCAAAATTCGCCTTTCAATTGACCCGTTCGAATTTTAACTGAGTAAAAACTACAGAAATTGTGGTTTTGCAATATAATTGTGTTGAAAAGATGTTAATCAATTATTTGAACTCCTACAATTTGATTAAAACTTGTTTTGCGATCCTTTTGTAGAAGTTTTTTTGACGAGCGGGTCGAAATGTGCCTTAAAATGGACCCGTTGGAATTTTAAGCAAGTAAAAAGTACAAAAATTAAGGTTTTGCAATATAATTGTGTTGAAAATATGTTAATCAATTATTTGATCTCCTAAAATTTGATAAAAACTGGTTTTGCGGTCCTTTTTATAGAGGTTTCGGACGAGCGGGTCGAAATGGGCCTTTCAATGGACCCGTTGGAATTTTAACCGAGTAAAAGTACAGAAATTGAGGTTTTGCAATATAATTGTGTTGAAAAGCTCCTAATCAATTACACGAACTCCTAAAAGTTGATTAAAACTTGTTTTACGGTCTTTTTGTAGAGGTTTCGGATGAGTTGGTCGAAATGGGCCTTTCAATGGACCCGTTGGAATTTTAACTGAGTAAAAAGTACAGAAATTGAGGTTTTACAATATAATAATGTTGAAAAGATCCTAATAAATTATTTGAACTCATAAAATTTGATTAAATCTTGTTTTGCGGTCCTTTTTGTAGATGTTTCGAACGAGCAGGTCGAAATGGGCCTTTCAACGGACCTGCTGGAATTTTAACTGAGTAAAAAGTACAGAAATTGAGATTTTGCAATATAATTGTGTTGAAAAGCTCCTAATCAATTATTTGAACTCCTAAAATTTTATAAACTAGTTTTGCGGTCCTTTTTGTAGAGATTTCGGACGAGCGGGTCGAAATCGGCCTTTCAATGGACCCATTGGAATTTTAACAGAGTAAAAAGTACAAAAATTGAGGTTTTGCAGTATAATTGTGTTGAAAATCTCCTAATCAATTATTTGAACTCCTAAGATTTGATTAAAACTTGTTTTGCAGTCCCTTTTGTCGATGTTTCGGACGAGCGGGTCTAAATGTGCCTATGAATGGACCCATTGGAATATTAACTGAGTAAAAAGTACATAAATTGAGGTTTTACAATATAATTGTGTTGAAAAGCTATTAATCAGTTATCTGAACTCCTAAGATTTGATTAAAACTTGTTTTTGCGGTCCTTTTTGTAGATGTTTCAGACGATCGTGTCGAATTCGGCCTTTGAATGGACCCGATGGAATTTTAACTGAGTAAAAAAGTACAAAAATTAAGGTTTTGCAATATAATTGTGTTGAAAAGCTCCAAATAAATTATTTGAACTCCTAAAATTTGATAAAACTCGTTATGCGGTCGTTTTTGTAGAGGTTTCGGACGAGCTAGTCGAATTGGGCCTTTGAATGGACCCGATGGAATTTTAACTGAGTAAAAAAGTACAGAAATTGAGATTTTGCAATATAATTGTGTTGAAAAGCTCCTAATCATTTATTTGAACTCCTAAAATTTGATTAAAACTCGTTTTGCGATCCTTTTTGTCGATGTTTCGGACGAGCGGGTCGAAATGGGCCTTTCAATAGACCCGTTGGATTTTTAACTGAGTAAAAAGTACAGAAATTGAGGTTTCACAATATAATTTTGTTGAAAAGCTCCTAATCAATTATTTGAACTCCTAAAATTTGATTACAACTTGTTTTGCGGTCCTTTTTGTCGATGTTTCGGACGAGCAGGTCTAAATGGGCTTTCCAATGCACCCGTTGGAATTTTAACATAGTAAAAAGTACAGTAATTGAGGTTTTGCAATATAATTGTGTTGAAAAGCTGGTAATCAATTATTCGAACTCCTAAAATTTGATTAAAACTTGTTTTGCGGTCCTTTTGTAGAGGTTTCGGACGAGCGGGTTGAAATGGGCCTTACAATGGACCCGTTTGAATTTTTTTTTGAAGAAAATGCCTCATTAAAAACCCCTACTAATATCCTTCAAGAAGAGCTAGAGGACCCTAAAAAGGGGAAAAGAGTGCCTAAATTTTATTATATCATAGTGGAATTCGTTACAAGATGATTGATACATGTAGGAACATCAGAATTAAAAGACATGGAAGACATAGAACTCAACAAATAAGTAGCCAAAGTATGGGCCACATGATTAGCCTCACGGTGTACAAAAAAAACAGAAGCTGAAGCAAAAGCATGGAGAGACTCTCGAAGCTGGTGAAGAAGAGGTCCCATAGTAGAAAGGTCTAGTCCTGGATTGTTGATTCTATTTGCAAGAGAAGCGCAATCAGTTTCAAGCATGATTCGATTCCATCCTCGAGATCGGGCGAAGGTGATCCCTGCAAGAAGGCTTTCACCTTCACAAGTAACTGCATCCAAACAGCTACCAAGCGGAAATGCAAGACCACCAACCACTACACCTGTAGAATCACGTGCCACGGCGCCAACAGCCGCTGCACGAGTTGATGGATTAATAGCCCCATCCACATTTATTTTTATATGGTCAGGTGGAGGAGGGTACCAACATGGAGGAGATAGAATAGAGGGTGTTGGGGTGGAAGAGGCATTACAGAAGTCGTCATGTAAACTAATGGAGTTAACAACAGTAAGCCATGGTGGTTGTAGATGGTGATTATGAACCCAATCGTTACATCTATTCCAGACATTCCATATAGTTGTGAGAAAAAGGACAAACTTGTCAGAGGATAGGAGATGGGCAGCATCCTCCAACCATTGTAATGGGGTAATATCCAAACTCCTAGAAAGAGTTACGGGAATACCAGAGAGCTGAAGGACTTCAGAAGCCCCTACACAATCACGAAGAGCATGGAGAATGGACTCCGAGTGGGCTCCACAGATAGGATAAGGCCCCGAATTTGGAGAAAAAAACTTGAATTTTGGAACCAACTGGTAGAACATCAGACGCCATACGCCATCCAAAAGTTTTGACCTTAGGTAAGGCCTTGACTTTGGATAGAAATTTCCAAAAGCGTGTAGGTGACGTATGTGGGTACGTAGAACGTTGTAAAAAAAGATAACCAGAGCGGACCGAGTAAATACCCGAATCATTAGGAGACCAAAGAATAGAATCACGATGATCATTTATGATTGGTATACGGAGAATGGCAGTGGCATCAGTTGGGTTAAAATAACTTCGGACCTTTTCAGGATCCCAAGCAGTTTGATTACGAAACATGAAATCGCGGCATCGAATATGAACTTCATCCGAGATTTCGTAATCCCCAGTAAGGGTAATAGGGGAATGACCGCCCCAGATGTCTTTGGCACTATGATATTACTATTAATACCTGGACGATATAAGAAGCCTGGAAAGAGACGTTGTAGAGCATTATACATACCTTGCCATGCAAAGGAGCCCCGATTGGGTCGGGAGGCATCGAGGATATTCCCAAAAGGAAAGTATTTAGCTCGATATATTTGGCCCAATAAAGAATCTGGTTCGCAAATAAGTCTCCATAATTGTTTACCCAAGAGAGCAACATTGAAGTCATGTAAATCCTTAAACCCCATACCTCCAGCGGCCTTAGGTAGACAGACATGATTCCATGGAAGCATATGCCATCCTTTTTTATTGGATTTGCCAGTCCACCAATATTGCCGAATTGCTGAGGTCATATCGTCAATAATGTTTTGTGGAAGAAGATAACAAGACATAACATATTGAGGTAGAGATTGTAGAACTGCTTTAATGAAAATCTCCCGGCCACTAAAAGAAAGGAGTTGTTTATCCCAGCTAGAAAGACGGTCATGATCTTTTTCACGCACAAAGCCTAATGACTCAGTTTTGTTCTTCCCAATGAGAAGTGGAACACCTAGGTATACACCAGTGTTAGATACCTCACGTACTTGCAATAGACTATTGATCGCGATTCTTGTTGAGGATGGGGTTCGTGGATTATAAAAAAATTGTCGATTTCTCAAAATTAACCGCCTGACCAGAAGCAGCAGCATATGTTTGCAGGGCTCTTTTTAGATGAGTAGCTTCGGCTGGAGTATTATTAATGAAAACCATACAGTCATCAGCAAAGAGTAGATGATTGACTCTGGGGCCGTATTTGCAGGCACCAAGCCCCGGTAGAATGTTTGTTTGTTGGGCAGCAGTTAGGTAAGCAGAGAGCCCTTGTGTACAAAAGAGGAAAAGGAAAGGTGATAGGGGGTCACCTTGACGTAATCCACGTTGAGGTTGAAAAAAGGGAGAGAAAGAGTTATTAATTTTGACTGAAAAAGAAACTGTGGTAATGCATCGCATTATAAGAGAGATCCAATCAGATGCAAAGCCCATACGTTCCATAACATTTGCTAGAAAAGACCATTCCACTCTATCAAAAGCTTTTTCCATATTTAGTTTAAGAGCAGCTCCTTGGGAGGATTTTGTCGCCCCAGAATTGATATTGTGAATAATTTCATGGGCAACGAGGATGTTGTCAGAGATGTTACGTCCCTGAACGAAGGCAGCTTGATTAGGGCTAATACAAAGGGGAATTGTTTGTTTCATCCTGTTGACAATGGTTTTAGCAACTATTTTATAAAGAACAGTGCATAGATTGATAGGTCTTAATTGTTTCATAGTGGTTGGGTCCTGGATTTTTGGGATTAGTACCAGTATAGTTTGATTGACCAAGGACATATCGGCAGTACCATTTAGTAAGTTGAGGCATAGATTAATAACATCTTCGCCAACAGTGTCCCAGTGTTGTCGAAAAAAACTACTTGGTAATCCATCAATACCAGGCGTTTTCCTTGGATCAATGTCTCGGAAGGCATGGAGTATTTCTTCTTTTGTGAATGTCCTTAAGAGAGTATCATTCATAGATTGAGTGATAGAAGGCAAAATTTTATCGAGTATATTATCGGAAATTTGTGGGTTGGAGGACGTAAAAAGGTTTTGGAAATAGCTAGAAGCAATAGTCATTAAATCTGAATCAGCCGTACACCAATTCGAATTAGAATCAAAAAGACATGTGATCGAATTTTTTTTCCTTCTATTGTTTGCACGGGCATGGAAGAATCTGGTATTTTTATCCCCTTGAGAGAGCCAAAGCGTTCGAGATCTTTGAGCCCAATAAATTTCTTGTTCCATTAGAAGTTTATTAAGTTCAGTTCTGTGTTTTATAAAAATTTCTTCAGTTATGGCATTTAAAGGGCGGCATAAAAATTTGTTTATTTTTTTGGTAAGGAAATTAATACGACCGGTGGTCTTTAGTCTTTGTTGATTCTGCCATTCCTCCAGGCATGTACCAACAGCTTTTATTTTTTCAATGGTTGTTCCAGAGGTATTGACCCAAGTGCGTTTAATAGTAGATATGTTGTTCTCATTATTCGCCCAACAGTTTTCGAAACGAAACGTGTTGGGGGATCGCTGAGGGGGAGTAGCAGTCGCGGGGGATGTATCAAGAGTCAGGAAGCAGTGATCAGACTTGGCCACATAGTCCGTTGTGATACGATATGAAGGAAAAAGATCCTGCCAGGCCGAGTTAGCAATGAACCGGTCTAATCTTTCATGTATTATTGGAGTTAAGGGCCCAACTTTTGTCCAAGTAAACCACCCGGATGTTGGTTTACAATCAAAGAGATTGTTGCATGAGAGACAATGACGGAAATTATTTATTTGTGATCTAGCCCTTCGGCTACCACCTTGTTTTTCAGAGTCGGATAAAATTTCATTAAAATCCCCTCCTAGAAGCTAGGAAATATTATTATTATTTATATGTAAGGAATCAATAATTTCCCATGTTTTATATTTTTGACTGGTTTCGGAATAGCCATGCATGCCAGTAAAATACACAATATGATCATTCAATATGATTTGAGTATGTATATAACGAGACAAATACGAAATCAAAGTAATATTAATATTGTTCGAGATGAAAAGCGCAATACCAGAACATCCATCCGATGGGGGAATAGCAATAACTTCTAACATTCCTAGAGAAAGACAAAGTCGGCTACATGCCGCATTATTAATTTTAGTTTCACATAAGAAGATAACATCCGGGTTGGATTATTGGACATAGTTACGAAAATGTTGAACTACCGGGGCTTGTCCTAAACCCTGGTAGTTCCAGCAAAGGATCCTCATTTTGCTCGGCGGGGCTGGGAGTCAGCCGCCGCCGAAAGTTTTTTGAGCTGCTCATCCCAGCCTTAGGAGTGGATCAGGAGGGTTTGGATTTCTTTGGTGGGAGCGACACTTGGATGGGAGAACGGCGTTTTCTGCCACGGTTCGGTGGCGCTGGAACAGGGGCAGGAGCTGCATCATTTGGGTAAGTTTTTAATAGCCATTGGTTAAATTCATTGAAATTTGAATCGGTAGAAACAGGGGGCTTACGCAATTCAGCTTCAATCTTCTTAATTTGCTGAACAGTTGGGCTGGGAACACCATCATCCGTGGCATCCCAATCATCATCTGATACATCTTCAGGGATAGGATAGATGGTATTTAGGGGTTGAGGCTCGAGAGGGGCTTTCTGTTTCAATTCCGAGGCAGATGGATATTTGGAAGGGGGGGCATCACCCATAGCCGTATCAGTGTTGGGTGCTTCCTCAGTGGGTAGTTCCGAGAAGGATGCAACATCACCCTCGTTTAGAGAGCCTGTGGATTGTTTGGAATAAGAAACAAGTTTTGTAACCCCCTCGTCCCGGTCTGGCCGGATGACCGGTCCGAGTGGGCCACACGGGGAAAACCGAAGCGAAACCCAAAGGGTTCCTCCTCGGTTAGCAACCCTAAATTTTTTTTCATTTTAATCTTGTCACATTCGAACCCCAAACCACATTAAAGCACTCAAATTTTAATCTTGGCTAAAGGCATCTTAATTCCTATGTGTTTTTCTCTTTAAAATGGCCAACAAGTCAAAACAGTGCAGTTTTAAGCAAAGGTTTCGAAACCTTCACCAAAGGTTTCGAAACTTTGGCTGGCAGTGACCCCTGGAACCCAATTTTCACCAAAAGTTTCGAAACCTTGGGGAAGGTTTCGAAACCTTTGACCATAGTTTCGAAACCTTACCCAAAGGTCTCGAAACTTTGGTTGGCAGTAAGGTCTGGAAGCCCATATTTCTGCAAAGGTTTCGAAACCTTACCCATGGTTTCGAAACCTTAGTGCAGGGGATCACTTACTGCCCGACCTAAGGACTTCCTAACTAAGAAGAACATTAAGATCATGCATAGACATACATAAGAGCCTAAAAAGGACCAAAGGCATGAATTAACACTCATAAGACTTGCACATACTATCATTTAAACAACCATACATGAACCATAGATAGCAACCAAGCAATTACCAAGGCATCCATACATAGCATTCATACAAAGAGCAATTCATGAATATATGGACATACAAGCATTTAAGATTTCATGCCTTAGCAACCAAAACACGTAGACATTCATGGCATGTAACATAAGCAATATTTACAAACAGACAAGGCATCCACTAACCAAACCAACAACGATATACATCAAAGCTCAAATCAATAACACCTATCCCATTGCTTAACTATTACAATCTATTACTTAAAACTCATACATTGAGCTCACCAAAAGCAACACTTGGAGACCTTTCCTTGCCCTTTCCACCCACAAGCTATTTATCTGCATTGTCGAACAAAAGAGAGCGTAAGCATAAAAGCTTAGTGAGGGTAAGCTCATAAAACAAACCTTCGACAATGCAGGGTCCAAGCACGAACAACTATCATGATATTATACATGATTTTACCTTCGATTCACATGAGCCATAAGTATAGGTGATGCATGAACATACTACCAAATTCATGCCATGCTCAACAACTTAATAGTTCAACATACAATGATACATAACTCAAAGTATTAACCACATCATATATCGTTTCACATTGAAATTCACATTTCATATTACATTGATACACATATTAATTCATATTATCATGTATGCATAATTTCATATTGGCATAAACATACTTTCTCTTATTGGCACCTAGCTATGACTCGAATACGCGGATAACATGTTGGAACGCATTTTCCAACAACAACATTACCTCGGTGGGATTCCACTCATCACCAGTCCTTGCATGCGCGGGATTCCACTCATCGCCACATGCCCTACGGATGGGATTCCACTCATCATCACGTAGAAATATATAAAAGCTTCCGGTGGAATATTACATCACCATACTCCTCCATGGTGCCTTAACGCCACCAAGGCCACGTACGTTTTGACTCAATTTGTGTGCACACTCATCCTAATGATCGATCATTGTACCCAAGCATACTAGTGCTAATTAATCAAATTTCACAACCTTCGATGTCCAAGAGTCATAATATGGCATCTTACATCACATTAAGCTCAACATCAATTATCTCAACAACATAATATCATAATGTCATGTTCAAGAGTAATAATATGGCATCTTACATCATATTAAACTCAACATCATCATACACAATCACAATACAAACCACATGCATAGCAATGCCTCAAACCATGTCTCAACTACATATATAACACATTATACATACCCAAATAATCATGAGGCATAACATCAATTAAAGAGATCATCCAATGTCTCTAACTAAAGCTTAGGATTAGGCTACCACCCTAATCCTAACTCTAGGTGAGTCTACCAATCTCAACCTAGTCCACATGCTCGAACCAATTGCTCAAAACCATTTAAAATATTTTAACCACTCACCTCTACTCCAAGCTCAACTACCAAGCAACCGTGGTCTTCAATCTTTTTCCGGATTTGCTCCCAAAGCTTCACCAACCCAAAACCAAGCTTCTAAACATCTCAACACAAGTAAAACAACCACAAATCAATTCATCAATTAAAGTAGCAAACCCGGAACACTAATCAAACACCAAACTCAACATTTCAAACCATCAACAACCCCCAAAATCACCAAATCCGAGCAGCCCTTATACACAGCCCAAAACTTGTGATTTCAACACATTTAGCACATTTAAATGCTTCCAAAACAGCCCCCAACTATTACCCTAACACCAACCTTCAATTTCCAACACAAACCACCCCAAAATTCCCATTTTCGTACTCCAATCTTACCCAGCAGAAAATTCCATTTTCAAACACCCAAATGACATTTAAATGGTCCCAAATCATCCTCCTAACATACCCTAACCATCAGCCCTCTAATTACACCCTCAAACCCACCAAAAATGACATTTTTGACAACTCAAAAATGGGTTTAAGAACCCACTTCGGAAATTCATTAAAAATTAACCAAATTAACATATAGTGTGTATTTCAACTGCATTAAACAAAACCCCAACTCAATTTAACAAAACAAGATGAAAAACCCATAAAAATCTAAACTTTTAAATCAAACCCTAATTTTCAAAAGTTCATATTCTTGAAATCTAAAACCATAGATAGATAGAGATTAAAGAGGAGAGTGAGAATATGATTTTACCTTTCAAAACCCCCTTGAAATGAAGTTGAAATAAATGAATTGTAGTCAAGCTTTGAGAGGGTTTTGGAGAGGGTTTGGGGTGTTTGACATTGAAGATGGGAAAAGGTGAGAAAGATGACAACTTTATTTTAAAATTGTCTTGCTTTTTAAAACTTTTGAGTCCAATTACAACATTAGTCCCTCACTCCTTATTAAAGCTCAATTTGGTCATTATTTATAGTTGGTTTATTTTAATTAAATTTTATTTGACTCGAACTATAACCCGACTAACTCCTAGCCCCAAAACACGGGTGTTACAACTCTCCCCCACTTAAGGAAATTTCGTCCCCGAAATTTATCGATCACGGAGGGCCACTGAAACATGCACCTCCACGCTTTCCTCTCTCACCACAACATACTAACCAACTCAAAAGACTTACCACACAACACTTGCTATCTTACACTAAGATCTCAACTGATTCTTCAAGGTATGCCAATTTTAAACCCAACTCAATCTCTTCAACAAACATAGCACGGAACAGATCTGACTCACACTTCCGAATTATAGGTTCACAAACACATCACAAACTTCTTTCTAGCTCTGGTGGTAACCGCAACAAATAAACAACCATACTAGCCCGATTCACCATCTCATACAACATTGTTTGAACACTTGACTCATAACTTCCTCTAACTGACCATCTGACTTCAATAGGTAACCAAACACTATACAAACGTCTTCAAAAATAATCTAGTTGAAATCTCGAATCTCTATTACTCACTTCCATTAAAAATCTTCCGCGAATGTAGCAAACTAGATGAAAACTGATGCTCGATCTTGACACGCTGGAAATTTACATACTTACTCTCATATTGAACCACATTATTCACCCACTCATTCTGGAAGTACTCATCTTCAACCCACAATGCGTCTTCATACTACTCAGATGCAATACAAATGAACTACCGTGTGCTTCGGCCAAAACAATACATCTCAAAACACTAGGTCATTCGGTACAACTATTCTGTCTCTGAAATGCAAAACTCTATCATCTCTGGACTGTATTCTGAAGGTCTTCTTTCCACTATGTCTTGCACGTGAGGTGCCAAGAATCTGTCTCGCAACTGTTTCTCATCAAACATTCTGACTCAAAGTAGTCTCAACCCGAAACTCGGCCACAAAACTACTATCATTTGATATACGGAATTCGGCAATTGCAACTCGTAACTCAACTACTAATCTAACAACAAATACAACTCGGAACTCGGTTGCTACGTAGAATCTCTTCAGATAGTACTCAATCTTGAGATCACAGTCTTCAAGCAATTATAACTACTCATGTTGTTCAAGTTCCAACCATTCCCAAGTCTTCAAATATTTCAAGCTCTAATGATACGTACATATACACTGCGCATTACTTACCACACAAGCTTGTCTCCAAGTCTTCGAAGCAATTACAACTGTAGTTAACTCTATGTCTCATATTGAATAACTCTTCTCACGGTCTTCCAACCATCTTGATGAACAAGCCACAATCTTATGTCTTGCATAAGCACACAACCTAACTCTACATGTAATGCATCAATGTGGTTCACAACTCTTTCTCTGACATAAGTTGATTCAATGTCGAAGCTCTCTTCAAAGTTTCTTTCAGTTTCTCAAGGGCTCACTGTCTCGCATCTAACCATACAACTAAACATTCTTCTGTAGCAATCTATCAATGGAGCAACTATCTTCAAACACTATTTACAATTCTCTGAAAGTAACAATGCTAAACCTAGAACTATAGATATCTGTCACAGTCTTCAATTTCTTCCAACTCACATCTTCCTTTGTCTGTTCAATATTTTTTCTAATACACTCTGCTAATTTTCATGTTCTAAGAGAACATCTTCATTAACTCGAAGTTCATGTTGTACAACTTGGTATACAATTAATTCTCTAATAGGATCTACCATACTAACTTCAAAACTTGCCATGATCTTCCTCGGTACTTGAATATACTCACGTGACATCTAGAAGAGCTACTACCACTGATCATGAAACTCAGAAAATTATTCTGCTCAACATCTCTATGAAGGTAACTAATACACTAGTCAAACAAAGCGGCATAACTCAGAGCTCAAGGCGATTACATCTTGCCCCTAAAGATGTCTTTGGTACTTCAAATTCTCTCACTTTCAACTGGTAATAATCGAATCCAAATCAATCTTCAATTTGACTGGAGTACACACTAACCGATCAACAAATCACTGACACTTGTTTCAACTACCTGAAATCTAAACACATTCTCGTACTGTCACTCTTTCTTCGACACAAGTTACACTGTAGAACTCTGAGATGATGCACTAGGCCTAATGAGTCTAAAATCCAACTAACCTCGAAGTTATTTCTTCAACGTTCTCAATTCTTCGGGAATTCATAAGTTACAGAGCAACAAAACTGAAGCAACCTCGGAGACGGTCTCAATAACGAACTCTTCTTCTCTATCAAGAGACAAACCGGTAAATCTTCCAAACACTTCTAGGAAAACACAAACTATTTTAACATTATGCGGTCTAATCTTCGTTCAAAAATCAAATCCATCACCATTGCTTAGCAAGCCTGTCAACTAAACTCAATCAACCTTTGATCTCTAAACTGGTTCAACATTTAACAAGAAGTTCACATTCTCACTTACCACTACAGTCTCACAAAAATCTGCGTCTTCAAAGCAACTCTCTCTTTGTCTCAACGTATACAATAACTCAATGCTCTTCAAGCCAAACCTTGTCGAAGGGTATATCAAAGCCGTAGGAAGACGATCACTTCACATCTACTAGAAACTAGTAACTCTGAACCACCAACGAACATCTTCTGTACATCTTTCTGATCACTACTATCTCCCAAAGGCTAGTCACATGTGTCCCTACTTCTAAAGTCTCAGCAAGGATATCTAATTTCTTACATGCTCACACAAAAGAAGGTATTCGAGGAAATTGCAGCTTCACATGTACACAACTGATAGTCTTCGGTCCTCTTGTTTCCAAACTGGTTCTTCAACAAAATCTGACTCTTCTAAACTGTTCTTAGAGCATCTCGTAACTTCAAGACTCAATTCTGATCGCACACAAATAGTCTAGCTGGAACTGTTCTACCCCTACCAAACAATCCTGAAGTCAAAGCTCAAGGCTCCCTTCTCGGCTCAACTATATCGGAAGTGACTTCTTCTCTTCCGCTTGCTGGAAAACAACTCAACGTACACTGACTCAATCACATAAACTAGATCCCACTCACGGACACTGACCGACTGTCTTGCATTAAAATCATAGGCTAACCCCAACGGTCACCAACTAACACCTCACTAGGCATGTTCAACTTGCATACTTGCTAACAATGTGCAGAGATACGGATTCAGAATCAACTGGAGGAAACAACTTGATACTGTACTAAGGGCTCATTCGATAAAACATTGACACCACTCTGACCCCCGCCCATAGGCCTTCACTTCTTCTTACTAACTAATGCCAGAGTCGATCACACCGTCCCTCATCCACAAGAATCAACCCATATACACACCGTCTCAAACGAACGAATTGTACCTCAATTCTGGTACAACCATACCTCTCTAACTGAGGTGATGGACTCCCTCAACCTAGTCCACCCCTTTCAGAAACTACGACTTCTACTTACCGAAAAGCAATTTAAATCAACAACAATATCAACAGTAAAACATACAAGATTGGTTTAGCAAGGCAAGTGTCACGCCCCGCCTGGTCGCGACCGAGTCAGCCGAGGGGCACACCCGCCCGGGTGCACCGAGCAGCACCGAGGTGTGCCACGCATGTGCGCTATGCACGCCCGATCTGCCCCGCCTAGGTGCGCTGCGCGCGCCCAAGACGCCCCACCTAGGTGCTTGCGGGCTAACTTAGAGAAAATGAGGCATACCAAGCCTTTTAAGGCCACAAGTGCTCCAAAGAAGACTCTAGATCGGCCTAGAAGGCTCCACACGTCTCCACACTCACCCGAGGGGTTCCAGAAGGCTCCACATCAATCTAGGCTCACCCGGAGGAACCTAGAAGACCCGAGAATGATCGAGAAGGCTCGGGACAAGTCCGGAAGGCTCGGGACAACTCTGGACGACTCCGGAATATTCTAGAATATCTTAGAATATAGTAGAGCTTTTAGACCATTTAGGATATATGTAGATAAGTGTGGAATTATCTAGATATGTCTAGGTGCCTTAGATATTTTTGGAGGCAAAATGTGAGTCGTCCGATCAAATAAATCTCCACCGTCCATTAGGGAGGTTGGAGGCTATAAATAGGCTTGCCTAGCTCATTTGTAATCCATCCAGGAAGTCCTACACTTCTCTTGTAAAGCATCCTTTGTAAAGCTTCCGTTGCTTTAATACAAGGTTCCTTTCCTTGTAAATCTCTCTTGCTCCTTTCGTTTGCCATAGCGTTGCGACATCAAGGCTTACTAGCATCGTGCCGAGTGTGCTAGTGCCGCACGGATTTGAGCCGAAGAAATAAGTCCGTGACAGTTGGTATCAGAGCAAGTTCCGATCGCTCGGGAGAATGGCCAAGACCACCAAAACTCAAGCAGCTAGCCCATCCGAGACCGAGGTCACGCACGACCAAGGTGGGCAAGAAGTAAGGGCTGACCCTGTCGAAACAAGGCCTCGTGCCAAGTCCAAGGACATACTCTCTAGCTTGAAGTCTCGCTTGACTCGCGTGGAGGAGGGCGCATCGAGCATGGGTGCCCAAGTGGACGACCTTCAAGAGCGGATCGAAGGCCTAGAGGCAGAAGATGCCGAGATCCACACAGCCGTGAGGGCCATGAAGATCAAGCTAGAGGAGACCCTGCGCGCGGAAATGGGAGAAGTACGCGACGCACTCCTAGCCGAACTAACAAAGGTACGTGAGTCATTCCAACATGAACTCACCAACATGTATGATCAACTTGAAGCATTGCAAGGCGACCTTGCCTTGTGCAAACGTGTTATGGCAGCCAGGCCAAGCACCACCGTGGAGGCTAGAAGGGTGGAGGTACCCAAGCCTCAAACTTTCTCAGGGACGCGCAACGCCAAAGAAGTCGACAACTTCTTATATGGCTTGGAGCAATATTTAGAAGCCGTTGGCATCAGGGACGATGCCTCCAAGATCCAAACCGCAACCTTATACCTCACCGACACCGCCATGCTTTGGTGGAGGAGAAGGCGTCTCGATGTCGAGAGAGGTACGTGCACCATTACTACCTTCAATGACTTTAAAAGGGAACTCAAACGACAATTCTACCCGGAAAACGCCGAGGAAGAAGCAAGGGCACGATTACGAAGGCTCAAACAAATGGGGAGCATCCAAGACTATGTCAGGGAGTTCACTAGCTTGGTGCTCGAGATCCCTGATCTCTCAGAGAAGGACTCACTCTTCAACTTCACCGATGGCCTTCAAAATTGGGCCAAGACCGAGCTAAGGAGAAGAGGAGTACAAACTCTTGCCGATGCCATTGCCGTGGCCGAGAGCCTCATTGACTATCCCACTCCCAAGGAGTCTAACAACGAGCCGAGGGACAAGAAGAGTGGCCACTTCAATGGGGGAAGAGATAGGAGCCCACGTAAAGAGAGTCACAAGAGCGAGGACACACCGAAGCACAAAGGCTCGTCCTCGTGGAGAGACAAGGACCGAGGCAGATCCAAAGACTCTCATGGTGCCAAGAAATCACCACCAAGCAATTGCTTCATTTGTGATGGTGATCATTGGACGCGTGAATGCCCACAACGCCGAGCTCTTAGTGCACTCCTAGCCAAGCATCAAGAGGGAAGTGATGCCGACGAAGGTAGTGATGCCGAGAGGGACCAAGGTGCACAAATGGGATCGCTACAGCTCTTGAATGGAATCCAGTCCGCCCCAAAGACCCAAGCCAAAGGGTTGCTATTTGTGGACGTCACCGTTAATGGAAAGGCCTCAAGAGCCATGCTCGACACAGGTGCGTCCCATAACTTTGTCTCTTTACATGAAGCCAAGAGGCTTGGTCTTAGCATCGTGAAAGGGGGAGGATCCGTCAAGGCCGTGAATTCTGCCGCTCAACCCATCCATGGGTTTGTTCGAGGAGTCAAGACCAACATTGGGACATGGTCAGGCCGCATGGACTTCTCGATTGTGCCGTTAGACGACTACCCACTCATCCTTGGGCTCGAGTTCTTCGAGCAAGCTAAGGCAATTCCGATGCCATTCGCCAACAGTCTATGCATCACCGAGGGTGCACCATCATGTGTGGTTCCAACGATAAGGGCCACCAAGTCAGGGACAAGAGTGGTCTCTGCACTTCAGCTCAACAAGGCCGTCCGAAGGGCCAAGCCGTCCAAGGGACTAAACCAAGGTAAAGGGGTGACCGTGTCAGGGAAGGCCACCAAGCACGTTGCTTCCAAGACCACCGAGGGTTAAGGTTCAAGGGAAAGGTCTTCCAACAATGCCGACAAGCCGAGGGCAAAGGCAAGGCGAGCTAGGAGACGAGGGAAGAACTCCAGCAACACCCCTGCTCCACGAAGACGCGACGAGGGCGTCGCGAGATCGGGTGGGGGAGGATGTCACGCCCCGCCTGGTCGCGACCGAGTCAGCCGAGGGGCACACCCGCCCGGGTGCACCGAGCAGCACCGAGGTGTGCCACGCATGTGCGCTATGCGCGCCCGATCTGCCCCGCCTAGGTGCGCTGCGCGCGCCCAAGACGCCCCACCTAGGTGCTTGCGGGCTAACTTAGAGAAAATGAGGCATACCAAGCCTTTTAAGGCCACAAGTGCTCCAAAGAAGACTCTAGATCGGCCTAGAAGGCTCCACACGTCTCCACACTCACCCGAGGGGTTCCAGAAGGCTCCACATCAATCTAGGCTCACCCGGAGGAACCTAGAAGACCCGAGAATGATCGAGAAGGCTCGGGACAAGTCTGGAAGGCTCGGGACAACTCTGGACGACTCCGGAATATTCTAGAATATCTTAGAATATAGTAGAGCTTTTAGACCATTTAGGATATATGTAGATAAGTGTGGAATTATCTAGATATGTCTAGGTGCCTTAGATATTTTTGGAGGCAAAATGTGAGCCGTCCGATCAAATAAATCTCCACCGTCCATTAGGGAGGTTGGAGGCTATAAATAGGCTTGCCTAGCTCATTTGTAATCCATCCAAGAAGTCCTACACTTCTCTTGTAAAGCATCCTTTGTAAAGCTTCCGTTGCTTTAATACAAGGTTCCTTTCCTTGTAAATCTCTCTTGCTCCTTTCGTTTGCCATAGCGTTGCGACATCAAGGCTTACTAGCATCGTGCCGAGTGTGCTAGTGCCGCACGGATTTGAGCCGAAGAAATAAGTCCGTGACAGCTTCCAAGTGGCTCAAGTATGTTTCCCTCACTTAAAAATCTCTTTTTCGATGTAATAGTAGCAATGGGACTCTACTAAACATGTTTCAAACAAATCGACACACATACATGCTCAACCAAGCGTATAACAAGGCTTACTTGCTAAACAAGTAAACATATGTGTACGATCAAACAACATACGTTCTCAATCAAACAATCACACATCACATCATACACGGGCAACGAGCAACATGCTTTTAAACGAACAATCAACATACTTGTCATACAAGCAATCATACTTACAAAGCAAGCAAACACCGTGCATATCAATTCAAAACTTAAACTTACCTCACTTACCTGCCCAAGGTCTCAGAAACCTTAGGCTCTGATACCAACAAATGTAACCCCCTCGTCCCGGTATGGCCGGATGACTAGTCCGAGTGGGCCACACGGGGAAAACCGAAGCGAAACCCAAAGGGTTCCTCCTCGGTTAGCAACCCTAAATTTTTTTTCATTTTAATCTTGTCACATTCGAACCCCAAACCACATTAAAGCACTCAAATTTTAATCTTGGCTAAAGGCATCTTAATTCCTATGTGTTTTTCTCTTTAAAAAGGCCAACAAGTCAAAACAGTGCAGTTTTAAGCAAAGGTTTCGAAACCTTCACCAAAGGTTTCGAAACTTTGGCTGGCAGTGACCCCTGGAACCCAATTTTCACCAAAAGTTTCGAAACCTTGGGGAAGGTTTCGAAACCTTTGACCATAGTTTCGAAACCTTACCCAAAGGTCTCGAAACTTTGGTTGGCAGTAAGGTCTGGAAGCCCAGATTTCTGCAAAGGTTTCGAAACCTTACCCATGGTTTCGAAACCTTAGTGTAGGGGATCACTTACTGCCCGACCTAAGGACTTCCTAACTAAGAAGAACATTAAGATCATGCATAGACATACATAAGAGCCTAAAAAGGACCAAAGGCATGAATTAACACTCATAAGACTTGCACATACTATCATTTAAACAACCATACATGAACCATGTATAGCAACCAAGCAATTAACAAGACATCCATACATAGCATTCATACAAAGAGCAATTCATGCATATATGGACATACAAGCATTTAAGATTTCATGCCTTAGCAACCAAAACACGTAGACATTCATGACATGTAACATAAGCAATATTTACAAACAGACAAGGCATCCACTAACCAAGCCAACAACGATATACATCAAAGCACAAGTCAATAACACCTATCCCATTGCTTAACTATTACAATCTATTACTTAAAACTCATACATTGAGCTCACCAAAAGCAACACTTGGAGACCTTTCCTTGCCCTTGCCACCCACAAGCTATTTATCTGCATTTTCGAACAAAAGAGAGCGTAAGCATAAAAGCTTAGTGAAGGTAAGCTCATAAAACAAACCTTCGACAATGCAGGGTCCAAGCACGAGCAACTATCATGATATTATACATGATTTTACCTTCGATTAACATGAGCCATAAGTATAGGTGATGCATGAACATACTACCAAATTCATGCCATGCTCAACAACTTAATAGTTCAACATACAATGATACATAACTCAAAGTATTAACCACATCATATATCGTTTCACATTGAAATTCACATTTCATATTACATTGATACACATATCAATTCATATTATCATGTATGCATAATTTCATATTGGCATAAACATACTTTCTCTTATTGGCACCTAGCTATGACTCGAATACGCGGATAACATGTTGGAACGCATTTTCCAACAACAACATTACCTCGGTGGGATTCCACTCATCACCGGTCCTTGCATGTGCGGGATTCCACTCATCGCCACATGCCCTACGAATGGGATTCCACTCATCATCACGTAGAAATATATAAAAGCTTCCGGTGGAATATTACATCACCGTACTCCTCCTTGGTGCCTTAACGCCACCAAGGCCACGTACGTTTTGACTCAATTTGTGTGCACACTCATCCTAATGATCGATCATTGTACCCAAGCATACTAGTGCAAATTAATTAAATTTCACAACCTTCGATGTCCAAGAGTCATAATATGGCATCTTACATCACATTAAGCTCAACATCAATTATCTCAACAACATAATATCATAATGTCATGTTCAAGAGTAATAATATGGCATCTTACATCATATTAAACTCAACATCATCATACACAATCACAATACAAACCACATGCATAGCAATGCCTCAAACCATGTCTCAACAACATATATAACACATTATACATACCCAAATAATCATGAGGCATAACATCAATTAAAGAGATCATCCAATGTCTCTAACTAAAGCTTAAGATTAGGCTACCACCCTAATCCTAACTCTAGGTGAGTCTACCAATCTCAACCTAGTCCACATGCTCGAACCAATTGCTCAAAACCATTTAAAATATTTTAACCACTCACCTCTACTCCAAGCTCAACTACCAAGCAACCATGGTCTTCAATCTTTTTCCGGATTTGCTCCCAAGGCTTCACCAACCCAAAACCAAGCTTCTAAACATCTCAACACAAGTAAAACAACCACAAATCAATTCATCAATTAAAGTAGCAAACCCGGAACACTAATCAAACACCAAACTCAACATTTCAAACCATCAACAACCCCCAAAATCACCAAATCCGAGCAGCCCTTATACACAGCCCAAAACTTGTGATTTCAACACATTTAGCACATTCAAATGCTTCCAAAACAGCCCCCAACTATTACCCTAACACCAACCTTCAATTTCCAACACAAACCACCCCAAAATTCCCATTTTCGTACTCCAATCTTACCCAGCAGAAAATTCCATTTTCAAACACCCAAATGACATTTAAATGGTCCCAAATCATCCTCCTAACATACCCTAACCATCAGCCCTCTAATTACACCCTCAAACCCACCAAAAATGGCATTTTTGACAACTCAAAAATGGGTTTAAGAACCCACTTCGGAAATTCATTAAAAATTAACCAAATTAACATATAGTGTGTATTTCAACTTCATTAAACAAAACCCCAACTCAATTTAACAAAACAAGATGAAAAACCCATAAAAATCTAAACTTTTAAATCAAACCCTAATTTTCAAAAGTTCATATTCTTGAAATCTAAAACCATAGATAGATAGAGATTAAAGAGGAGAGTGAGAATATGATTTTACCTTTCAAAACCCCTTTGAAATGAAGTTGAAATCAATGGAATTGTAGTCAAGCTTTGAGAGGGTTTTGGAGAGGGTTTGGGGTGTTTGACATTGAAGATGGGAAAAGGTGAGAAAGATGACAACTTTATTTTAAAATTGTCTTTCTTTTTAAAACTTTTGGGTCCAATTACAACATTAGTCCCTCACTCCTTATTAAAGCTCAATTTGGTCATTATTTATAGTTGGTTTATTTTAATTAAATTTTATTTTACTCGAACTATAACCCGGCTAACTCCTAGCCCCAAAACACGGGTGTTACAAGTTTAGATATTGAAAGCTTATTAAAAAAGGGGTTAGTGATAAGAGAGGGGTAGGGAGAGTTACCCATAACATTCGGATCATTGGTAGGAACATTAGTATTAGCAGAAGCAGCTTGAACATGAGGAACTATGAAGAAGAATAGTAATAAAGATATAATCAGGAATAAAGATAGCAAAAAAGAAAGTAAATTTAGATCTAAACCGTAAAGAAGATAAAATATTAGAGATATGAGAAGAAAGAGTACCGGTCGGTAGAGGGTTGTTTTGGTTAAGATCAGGCTCAACATTACAGATACGCCCACGGGTACCAACTGGGCGGCGTCTTGGAGGGAGGTAGCGGAGCCACTCCCCATATTGCAGCTTGTTTAGATCTAGAGAAGATCGAATGGGACAGTTTTCAATTGTGTGGCTAATTATACCACAGCCAGGACATAAGGTAGGAAGGCGATCGTATTGAAGACGACACATAGTTTTGTTGGCCCCGGATCCAATGAAGACAAAACGGGTGACCGGTCTGGTGATATCCAACAAAATTTCCACACGCAGGAATTCTTTCATATTTCCTTCAAGCTCTCGAGTATCAGTACGTACGACGTTGCCTACCATAGACCCTAGAGCATGTCCCACTAGGTGTGATCGATCAATGTCCTCAATGAGTGAGGAAGGAAGGGCGAAAATGAGGATCCAGATCCTCATAACGTTGAAAGAATATTCTCCAATAGATTTAGCAGGGTTGTAGTCGGTAAGGGCTAACCATTCGTTCTTATACAACCAAGGACCACGGTTGACGACTTCCTAATAGGGCTTGACCTCCTTGAATTTGATCTTGAGAAAATTATCTTGGATGACAATAATGGACACCACATTGTTAGGCTTCCAGATGCCTTCAAAAGCGCTAATGACGACATATATGTCAATAGGTTTGGACGAGATAAAGCAGCCAATAAGGAATAGCTTGGGATCCTCCTTAACAAAATCACAGCCGAAATCTGGGGTATAAAGAAGTTCTGCTTCCTCATTAGTAAGGTCGATGGAACTGAGTTGGGGGATAGAGGAGGATGCCATAGGTGAATGGTAGAGATTAAGGAGAATAGAAGGATAGGGAGAGGTTTGTGGTACCGTGTTTGTATGTTGGCCGTATAAAAACGAATTGTTTGTGTTAGCTATTCTATGGTAAGTGGTAAGAAAAGGAAAGAGATTAAGAATTAGAGTCCTTAAAATTTGGGTTAATTTAATGTTATAAAGGATAGATTGAAATTCAAAGGTATAGTACAGAATTAGAATGATTAAAAAGGGAAACAGAATTAAAAAATTTGATTGTAATAAGTAAGATTCCTGAAAAAATTTATTAATAAAATCAGGAAAAGTAATAAAGATAGAATAGTAATAAAAAGAGGTATTGAATGGGAAAGAGGAAATTAAGAGTGGTCCCATAAAGAAAGGGAAGGATATGAGAGAATTGGAATTTTCCTTTAGTAAGATAGTAATTCCATTAAATTGCACAAAAACCGTGTAGGGATTAATTACAATTATGAATAAAGTAATCAATAGGCAATTAATAGATTTTTAAAGTCTAAGCACTGATAATGAGGAGTGAATATTGTTTTCCATCATAAAGATGGTCGAATTGTATTCCGATAAATGGACTAGATTTAAGGCGCCTAATCAGGCGTTGAGATAGATTTTTATAAATAAGGAATGATTAGAAAAGGAGAAATAGTAAATAGCATGCGATAAGAGCAAGCAATAGAGAGGTAAACTTAGCAGATAAAAACAAGCAAGAAAGAAAAACGGAAAAAAAGAGCAGAAAATAATAAAAATTACAAACCCAGGGATAGAAGGAAGCGGGATAAGAAATAATTTACATACCAAAAAAGCAAAAGGGGGTAATTAAAGGCTAATAAAAAAATAATTACATGCACCTTTAAAAATAAAGCAGTATAAATGATACCAGAAGATGGGCACGGCGCACCAAGTCGTTTTGTTTATGGGAATATTGAGATAGTGATTTCTAATTCGATCTGGATCAAAATTGGGAGAGGAAAAAAATAAAATTAGTAATTTGTAAAGACCAGTAAAGAGAGAGAAAAGATCGAGCAGAGGAAATAACCAAGAATATAAGCAGAGACATAGAATAAACAAGGTAAATCAGATAAAGTAGTGAGGAAATCCTAAGAGAAAAAGGGAAAAGAAAGTAATAACATAAACACGATATATGCAGTAAGATAAACAGACAACAACCAGTTTGTACCCCATCATCAACTCGGAGAGTGAGATAGACCTATTAGTGATGAAATTATACAAAGAGGGAAAAAATAATAAGATAGCAGGTAAAAAGTAATGGTAATGTAATAGTAAAGGGGGAGCATTATCATAACATAAAATGTACAAGACGTATCCAAATGAAAGTTATAAAAAGTACAAAAAACATCAAATAATGAAGTGGGAAGAGATAAGATAGAGCATATATTGATGAATATGAGATAGTAATTATAGAGTTGAATGGGCATATTATAGATTAGAGCATGAGGATGCACAGAGTGAAAAAACATAAACCTAGGGGAAATGAAGGGATGAAGGGTGATTGTCATAGCAACAACCAAGGAAGTGATAAACAAAATGATGTGTTGATGAAAATTAGTATGCATAGTAAGCTGTCTTAAAGAAGTAATAGAAGGCAAAGACATATAAGAAACATTGTAAAACCTAAGAGTAATATGTAGAATAATAGAAAGCATAGTCCGCAACATTGAGAACAGAGAGAGCAGAATTGAAAGAGTAGTCCTATACTTTATTAAAAGAATCTGGTACGAATTATTGAGTTTAACACAATTAAAGTTTAAAGTTCACACAGAGTGGGTTGATAGAAGATTCCCTGAAAGGGCTCGAATAGTGATAAAAAACTTGGTAGAGGCTGACCAAACTTGAACAAGAACAAAATGATTTTCTTTAATACGGATGAAATAACATGGTAAATGGAATTTAAGATCCAGGGATAAAGGGCCATATAAAGGAGAAACCGAATAAGAAATCCATAAAAAATCGTAAACATACCCACATGAAAAATTGTGATTGATATCAGATAAATTAAATATTGTTAACAAGCCAATATGATAAAGGACAAAGGGAAAATATAAAGATGAGAAACTGATAGGCTTACCAAAAAGCCACGAAGATAGAATGACATAAACAAGTAAAGGGAGGATGATGATAATGCAAGAAAAATTAAAAAACCAGAAACCCAGAAGAAAAAGAGGGGTTGGGAGAGACGATAATACTCGATTTGCAGCCAGAGGATTCAGAAGTGACAAGTCTGAGCCCCATTGAAGCTGTGAAAAAAGGAGGTTAGCATTTGAGAGGATATGGTGTACAATAAAAGGAATTAGAAAAAAAGAAAACAAAGGAAACAGAAAAGGGTTAAAGAAATATAAAAAATAAGGGATGAAACGGGTAGAATCTGGAAGATGAACCGACACTCCAGAGAGGGATGGTCGTTCGTCAACCGATAAAGAACCCATCATTTGTAAGAGAAATACAGAAGTCAGAAAAAGAAAACAAAGAAACGAAAAGGGGACAAACCCTAAGATAAAACAGGGGAGATTGAAAAGTCTCAGAACAGAGATAGAAGGGAAAAATCCATGGGAAAAAATAAAAAAGGTGAAAATTTAGACAAACACCAAAAAATTAAAGGGGGGATAGAGGCACAGATCCAATCGGGTGGATTTTGAACATCCGTCGTGAGTCGCGACAGGGGGGAAGCCCTCTGAATCAACAGAAGAATCAGATCCATAAACAATGAAAAAATAAACCAGTAAATAGATCAGAAGAAATTAAAAAGAAAATATTGAAAAGAAAAGCATAGAGGAGAGAGATATGACGAAACTTACCGTCCAAATTTCGAGATCTCCGGTTGGGTCTCGTCGAAACCGCCCGAAGAGAAAAAATGGTGGAATAAAAGATAAAGAACGGCCATTCAACAGATGAAACAAATCTGGTGGGGGTTTTGTGGATTGATAAAAGTGGCCAGATCTCGCAAAAAAGAAACATATTAGGGGAAAAAATCCAGAAAGAATGAAAACGGAGAAAAATCATAAAAATAAAACAAATAGAAAAATGGGACGGGGTGGGATGACCCTTGACATTCTCTTACCGATTTCCAAGGAAACCAAATCTTGATGGCTATCTCGTTGAAATGCTGGCAAATTCGGTAGAAAGCAAAAAGATGTCGTGTGGGGGGGAGGGAAGTGGAAGAGAGAGGGGAAACAACGACCGGAAAAAATGGGAAAAACGAGAAGCACAAGCCAAAACCCAAAAAGGAACCCGGAAAAAATGAGAGTGAATTGAGAGCCATCCCACACCCGTTCCCCATTAGAATTTACCCGTTGGAATTTTAACTAAGTAAAAAGTGCAAAAATTAAGGTTTTGCAATATAATTGTGTTGAAAAGTTGTTAATCAATTATTTGAACTCCTAAAATTTGATAAAACTCGTTTTGCGATCCTTTTGTAGAGGTTTCGGACGAGCAGGTCGAAATGGGCCTTTCAATGGACCCGTTGGAATTTTAACTAAGTAAGAAGTACAATAATTGAGTTTTTGCGATATAATTGTGTTGAAAAGCTCCTAATAAATTATTCAAACTCCTAAAATTTGATAAAACTCGTTTTGCGGTCGTTTTTGTAGAGGTTTCGGACGAACGAGTCGAAATGGGCCTTTCAATGGACCCGTTGGAATTTTAACTGATTAAAAATTACAGAAATTGAGTTTTTGCAATATAATTGTGTTGAAAAGATCCTAATCAATTATTTGAGCTCCTAAAATTTGATAAAACTCGTTTTGCGGTCGTTTTTGCAGAGGTTTCGGACGAGCGGGTCGAAATGGGCCTTTCAATGGACCCGTTGGAATTTTAACAGAGTAAAAAGTACAGAAATTGAGGTTTTGCAATATAATTGTGTTGAAAAGCTCCTAATTAATTATTTGAACTCCAATAATTTGATTAAAACTTGTTTTGTGATCCATTTTGTCGATGTTTCGAACGAGCAGGTCTAAATGGGCCTTCCAATGCACCCGTTGAAATTTTAACAGAGTAAAAAGTACATAAATTGAGGTTTTGCAAATAATTGTGTTGAAAATCTCCTAATCAATTATTTGAACTCCTAAAATTTGATTAAAACTTGTTTTGCGGTCCTTTTTGTAGAGGTTTCGGACGAGCAGGTCAAAATGGGCCTTTCAATGGACCCATTGGAATTTTAACAGAGTAAAAAGTAAAGAAATTGAGGTTTTGCAATATAATTGTATTGAAAATCTCCTAATCAATTATTTGAAGTCCTAAAATTTGATTACAACTTGTTTTGCGTTCCTTTTTGTCGATGTTTCGGACGAGCGGGTCTAAATTGGCCTTCCAATGGACCCATTGGAATTTTAACTGAGTAAAAAGTACAGAAATTGAGGTTTTACAATATAATTGTGTTGAAAAGCTGATAATTAATTATTTGAACTCCTAAAATTTGATTAAAACTTGTTTTGCGGTCCTTTTTGTAGAGATTTCGGACGAGCGGGTCGAAATGGGCCTTACAATGGACCCGTTGGAATTTTAACTAAGTAAAAAGTACAAAAATTAAGGTTTTGCAATATAATTGTGTTGAAAAGCTCCTAATACATTACATGAACTCCTAAAATTTGATTAAAACTTGTTTTGCGGTCCTTTTTTAGAGGTTTCTAACGAGCGGGTGAAAACGGGCCTTTTTTAGAGGTTTTGCAATATAATTGTGTTGAGAAGATCCTAATCAATTATTTGAACTCCTAAAATTTGATTCAAACTTGTCTTGCGGACCTTTTTGTCGATGTTTCGGACGAGCAGGTCTAAATGGGCTTTTCAATGGACCCGTTGGAATTTTAACAGAGTAAAAAGTACAAAAATTGAGGTTTTGCAATATAATTGTGTTGAAAATCTCCTAATCTGATATTTGAACTCCTAAAATTTGATTAAAACTCGTTTTTCGGTCCTTTTGTCGATATTTCAGACGAGCGGGTCTAAATGGGCCTTTCAATGGACGCGTTGGAATTTTAATTTGGTAAAAAGTACAAAAATTGAGGTTTTTCAATATAATTGTGTTGAAACTAATCAATTATTTGAACTCCTAAAATTTGATTATAACTTTTTTGCGGTCCTTTTTGTCGATGTTTCGGACGAGCGGGTCAAAATGGGCCTTCCAATGGACTCGTTGGATTTTTAACTCGGTAAAAAGTACAGGAATTGAGGTTTTGCAAAATAATTGTGTTGAAAATCTCCGCATCAATTATTTGAATTCCTAAGTTTTGATTAAAACTTGTTTTGCAGTCTTTTTGTAGAGGTTTCTAACGAGCGGGTCGAAATGGGCCTTTCAATGGACCCGTTGGAATTTTAACTGAGTAAAAAGTACAGAAATTGAGGTTTTGCAATATAATTGTGTTGAAAAGCTCGTAATAAATTACACAAACTCCTAAAATTTGATTAAAACATGTTTTGTAGACTTTTTGTAGAGGTTTCGGAGGAGCTGGTCGAAATGGGCCTTTCAATGGACCCGTTGGAATTTTAACTTTGTAAAAAGTACAGAAATTGAGGTTTTACAATATAATTGTGTTTAAAAGCTCCTAGTCAATTATTTGAAACCCTAAAATTTGATAAAACTCGTTTTGCAGTCCATTTTGTAGAGGTTTCTAACGAGAGGGTCGAAATGGGCCTTTCAATAGAACCGTTAAAATTTTAACTAAATAAAAAGTACAGAAATTGAGGTTTTGCAAAATAATTGTGTTGAAAATCTCCTAATCAATTATTTGAACTCCTAAAATTCTACTAAAACTTGTTTTGCGATCTTTTTTGTAGAAGTTTCGACGAGCAGGTCAAAATGGGCCTTTCAATGGACCCATTGGAATTTTAACAGAGTAAAAAGTACAGAAATTGAGGTTTCGCTATATAATTTTATTGAAAATCTCCTAATCAATTATTTGAAGTCCTAAAATTTGATTACAACTTGTTTTGCGGTCCTTTTTGTCGATGTTTCGGACGAGCGGGTTTAAATGGGCCTTCCAATGGACCCGTTGGAATTTTAACTGAGTACAAAGTACAGAAATTGGGGTTTTACAATATAATTGTGTTGAAAAGCTGATAACCAATTATTTGAACTCCTAAAATTTGATTAAAACTTGTTTTGCGGTCCTTTTGTAGAGATTTCGGACGAGCGGGTCGAACTTGTCCTTACAATGGACCCGATGGAATTTTAACTAAGTAAAAAGTAAAAAAATTAAGGTTTTGCAATATAATTGTGTTGAAAAGCTCCTAATATATTACATGAACTCCTAAAATTTGATTAAAACTTGTTTTGCTGTCCTTTTTTAGAGGTTTCTAACGAGCGGGTGAAAAGAGGCCTTTCAATGGACTCGTTGGAATTTTAACTGAGTAAAAAGTAAAGAAATTGAGGTTTTGCAATATAATTGTCTTAAAAAGCTCCTAATCAATTATTTGAACTCCTAAAATTTGATTAAAACTTATTTTGCGGTCTTTTTGTAGAGGTTTTAGACGAGCATGTCGAAATGAGCCTTTCAATGGACCTGTTGGAATTTAAACTGAGTAAAAAGTACAGAAATTGAGGTTTTGCAATATAATAGTGTTGAAAATCTCACAATCAATTATTTGAACTCATAATATTTGATAAAACTTGTTTTATTGTCATTTTTTAGAGGTTTCGGACGAGCGGGTCGAATTGGGCCTTTCAATGGACCTGTTGGAATTTTAACATGTTAAAAAGTACATAAATTGAGGTTTTGCAATATAATTGTGTTAAGAAGATCCTAATAAATTATTTGAACTCCTAAAATTTGATTCAAACTTGTTTTACGGTCCTTTTTGTCGATGTTTCGGACGAGCAGGTCTAAATGGGCCTTTCAATGGACCCGTTGGAATTTTAACAAAGTAAAAGGTACAAAAATTGAGGTTTTGCAATATAATTGTGTTGAAAATCTCGTAATCAAATATTTGAACTCCTAAAATTTAACTAAAACTCATTTTTCGGTCCTTTTTGTCGATATTTCGGACGAACGAGTCTAAATGGGCCTTTCAATGGACCCGTTGGAATTTTAACAGAGTAAAAAGTACAAAAATTGAGGTTTTGCAATATAATTTTGTTGAATCTAATCAATTATTTGAACTCCTAAAATTTGATTATAACTTGTTTTGCGGTCCTTTTTGTCGATGTTTCGGACGAGCAGGTCAAAATGGGCCTTCCAATTGACCCGTTGGAATTTTAACTGAGTAAAAAGTACATAAATTGAGGTTTTGCAATATAATTGTGTTGAAAATCTCCGAATCAATTATTTGAACTCCTAAAATTTGATTTAAAACTTGTTTTTTGCAGTTCTTTTTGTAAACGTTTCTAATGAGCGGGTCGAAATTGGCCTTTCAATGGACCCGTAGGAATTTAACTGAGTAAAAAGTACAGAAATTGAGGTTTTGCAATATAATTGTGTTGAAAAGCTCGTAATAAATTACACAAACTCCTAAAATTTGATTAAAACATATTTTGCAGTCTTTTTTGTAGAGGTTTCGGACGAGCAGGTCGAAATGGGCCTTTCAATGGACCCGTTGGAATTTTAACTTAGTAATAAGTACATAAATTGAGGTTTTGCAATATAATTGTGTTGAAAAGCTCCTAGTCAATTATTTAAACTCCTAAAATTTTATAAAAACTCGTTTTGCAGTCCATTTTGTAGAGGTTTCTAACGAGCAGGTCGAAATGGGCCTTTCTACGGACCCATTGGAATTTTAACTAAGTAAAAAGTACAGAAATTAAGGTTTTGCAATATAACTGTATTGCAAAGCTCCTAATCAACTACACGAACTCCTAAAGTTTGATTAAAACTTGTTTTGCGGTCTTTTTTGTAGAGGTTTCGGACGAGCAGGTCAAAATGGGCCTTTCAATGGACCCGTTGGAATTTTAACTAAGTAAAAAGTACAGAAATTGAGGTTTTGCAATATAATTGTGTTGAAAATCTCCGAATCAATTATTTGAACTCCTAAAATTTGATTAAAACTTGTTTTGCAGTCCTTTTTGTAGAGGTTTCTGACGAACGGGTCGAAATGGGCCTTTCAATTGACCTGTTGGAATTTTAACAGAATAAAAAGTACAAAAATTGAGGTTTTATAATATAATTTTGTTGAAACTAATCAATTATTTGAACTCCTAAAATTTGATTATAACTTGTTTTGCGGTCCTTTTTGTCGATATTTCGGACGAGCGGGTCTAAATGGTCCTTTCAATGGACCCGTTGGAATTTTAACAGAGTAAAAAGTACAAAAATTGAGGTTTTGTAATATAATTGTGTTGAAACTAATCAATTATTTGAACTCCTAAAATTTGATTATAACTTGTTTTGCGGTCCTTTTTGTCGATGTTTCGAACGAGCGGGTCAAAATGAGCCTTCCAATGGACCCGTTGGAATTTTAACTGAGTAAAAAGTACAAAAATTGAGGTTTTGCAATATAATTGTGTTGAAAAGCTCCTAATCAATTATTTGAACTCCTAATATTTGATAAAACTTGTTTTGCTGTCATTTTTGTAGAGGTTTCGGAAGAGCGTGTCGAATTGGGCCTTTCAATGGACCCGTAGGAATTTTAACTGAGTAAAAAGTACAGAAATTGAGGTTTTGCAATATAATTTTGTTGAGAATCTCCTAATCAATTATTTGAACTCCTAAAATTTGATTCAAACTTGTTTTACGGTCTCATTTGTCGATGTTTCGGACGGGCAGGTCTAAATGGGCCTTTCAATAGACCCGTTGGAATTTTTATAGAGTAAAAGGTACAAAAATTGAGATTTTGCAATATAATTGTGTTGAAGATCTCCTAATCAAATATTTGAACTCCTAAAATTTGATTAAAACTCGTTTTTCGGTCCTTTTGTCGATATTTTGGACGAGCGGGTCTAAATGGTCCTTTAAATGGACCCGTTGGAATTTTAACAGAGTAAAAAGTACAAAAATTGAGGTTTTGCAATATAATTGTGTTGAAACTAATCAATTATTTGAACTCCTAAAATTTGATTATAACTTGTTTGGCGGGCCTTTTGTCGATGTTTCGGACGAGAGGGTCAAAATGGGCCATCCAATGGACCCGTTGGAATTTTAACTGAGCAAAAAGTACAGAAATTGAGTTTTTGCAAGATAATTGTGTTGAAAATCTCCTAATCAATTAGTTGAACTCCTAAAATTTGATTAAAACTAGTTTTTGCAGTCCTTTTTGTAGAGGTTTAGAACGAGCGAGTCTTAATGGGCCTTACAATGGACCCGTTTGAATTTTAACTAAGTAAAAAGTACAAAAATTGAGGTTTTGCAATATAATTGTTTTGAAAAGATCCTAATAGATTAATTGAACTCCTAAAATTTGATAAACTTGTTTTGCGGTCCTTTTTGTAGAGGTTTTAGATGAACGGGTCTAAATGGGCCTTTCAATGGACTCGTTGAAATTTTAACAGAGTAAAAAGTACATAAATTGAGGTTTTGCAAGATAATTGTGTTGAAAATATCCTAATCAACTTTTTGAACTCCTAAAATTTGATTAAAACTAGTTTTTGCAGTCCTTTTTGTAGAGGTTTCAGATGAGCGGGTCTAAATGGGCTTTACTATGGACCCGTTAGAATTTTCACATAGTAAAAAGTACAGAAATTAAGGTTTTGCAATATAATTGTGTTGAAAAGCTCCTAATCAATTATTTGAATTCCTAAACTTTGATAAAACTTTTTTTGCGGTCCTTTTTGTAGAGGTTTCGGATGAGCGGGTCGAAATGGGCTTTTCAATGGACCCGTTGGAATTTTAAATGAGTAAAAAGTACAGAAATTGAGGTTTTGCAATATAATTGTGTTGAAAAGCTTCTAATAAATGATTTGAACTCCTAAAATTTGATAAAACATGTTTTGCGGTCCTATTTGTAGAGGTCTCGTACGAGCGGGTTGAAATGTGCCTTTCAATGGACCCGTTGGAATTTTAACAAAGTAAAAAGTACATAAACTGAGGTTTTGCAATATAATTGTGTTGAAAAGCTCCTAATCAATTATTTGAACTCCAATTATTTGATAAAACTTGTTTTACTGTCGTTTTTGTAGAGGTTTTGGACGAGCGGATCGAATTAGGCCTTTCAATGGACCCGTTGGAATTTTAACATGTTAAAAAGTACAGAAATTGAGGTTTTGCAAAATAATTGTGTTGAGAAGCTCCTAATCAGTTATTTGAACTCCTAAAATTTGATTCAAACTTGTTTTGCGATCCTTTTTGTCGATGTTTCGGACGAGCAGGTCTAAATGGGCCTTTCAATGGACCCGTTGGAATTTTAACAAAGTAAAAAGAACAAAAATTGAGGTTTTGCAATATAATTGTGTTGAAAATCTCCAAATCAAATATTTGAACTCCTAAATTTTGATTAAAACTCGTTTTTTTGGTCCTTTTTGTCGATATTTTGGACGAGCTGGTCTAAATGGGCCTTTCAATAGACCCGATGGAATTTTAACAGAGCAAAAAGTACAAAAATCTAGGTTTTGCAATATAATTGTGTTGAAACTAATCAATTATTTGAACTCCTAAAATTTGATTGTAACTTGTTTTGCGGTCCTTTTTGTCGATGTTTCGCACGAGCGGGTCAAAATGGGCCTTCCAATGGATCTGTTGAAATTTTAACTGAGTAAAAAGTACAGAAATTGAGGTTTTGCAATATAACTGTGTTGAAAAGCTCCTAATCAATTATTTGAACTCCTAATATTTGATAAAACTTGTTTTGCTGTCGTTTTTGTAGAGGTTTCAGAAGAGCGGGTCGAATTTGGCCTTTCAATGGACCCGTAGGAATTTTAACAGAGTAAAAAGTACAGAAATTGAGGTTTTGCAATATAATTGTGTTTAGAATCTCCTAATCAATTATTTGAACTCCTAAAATTTGATTCAAACTTGTTTTGCGGTCCTCTTTTTCGATATTTCGGACGGGCAGGTCTAAATGGGCCTTTCAATAGACCTGTTGGAATTTTAACAGAGTAAAAGGTACAAAAATTGAGGTTTTGCAATATAATTGTGTTGAAAATCTCCTAATCAAATATTTGAACTCCTAAAATTTTATTAAAACTCGTTTTTCGGTCCTTTTTGTCGATATTTTGGACGAGCGGGTCTTAATGGGCCTTTCTATGGACCCGTTGGAATTTTAACAGAGTAAAAAGTACAGAAATTGAGGTTTTGCATTATATTTGTGTTGAAACTAATCAATTATTTAACTCCTAAAATTTGATTATAACTTGTTTTGCGGTCTTTTCTGTCGATGTTTCGAACGTGCAGGTCAAAATGGGCCTTCCAATGGACCCGTTGGAATTTTAACTGAGCAAAAAGTACAAAAATTGAGGTTTTGCAAGATAATTTTGTTGAAAATCTCCTAATCAATTATTTGAACTCCTAATATTTGATAAAACTTGTTTTGCTGTCGTTTTTGTAGAGGTTTCGGAAGAGCGGGTCGAATTGGGCCTTTCAATGGACCCGTAGGAATTTTAACTGAGTAAAAAGTACAGAAATTGAGATTTTGCAATATAATTGTGTTGAAAATCTCCTAATCAATTATTTGAACTCGTAAATTTGATTCAAACTTGTTTTGTGGTCCTCTTTGTCGATATTTCGGACGAGCAGGTCTAAATGGGCCTTTCAATAGACCCGTTAGAATTTTAATAGAGTAAAAGGTACAAAAATTGAGGTTTTGCAATATAATTGTGTTGAAAATCTCCTAATCAAATATTTGAACTCCTAAAATTTGATTAAAACTCGTTTTTCGGTCTAAATGGGCCTTCCAATGGACCCGTTAGAATTTTAACAGTGTAAAAAGTACAAAAATTGAGGTTTTGCAATATAATTGTGTTGAAACTAATCAATTATTTGAACTCCCAAAATTTTATTATAACTTGTTTTGCGGTCTTTTTTGTCGATGTTTCGGATGTGCAGGTCAAAATGGGCCTTCCAATGGACCCATTGGAATTTTAACTGAGCAAAAAGTACAGAAATTGAGGTTTTGCAATATAATTGTGTTGAAAATCTCCGAATCAATTATTTGAACTCCTAAAATTTGATTAAAACTTGTTTTGCAGTCCTTTTTGTAGATGTTTCTGATGAGCGGGTCGAAATGAGCCTTTCAATGGACCCGTTGGAATTTTAACTATGTAAAAAGTACAAAAATTGAGGTTTTGCAATATAATTGTGTTGAAAAGCTCGTAATAAATTACACAAAGTCCTAAAATTTGATTAAAACATGTTTTGCAGTGTTTTTTGTAGAGGTTTCAGACGAGCAGGTCGTAATGGGCCTTTCAATGGACCGTTGGAATTTTAACTTAGTAAAAAGTACAAAAATTGAGGTTTTGCAATATAATTGTGTTGAAAAGCTCCTAGTCAATTATTTGAACTCCTATAATTTGATAAAACTCGTTTTGCAGTCTATTTTGTAGAGGTTTCTAACGAGCGGGTCGAAATGGGCCTTTCACCGGACCCGTTGGAATTTTAACTAAGTAAAAAGTACAAAAATTGAGGTTTTGAAATATAATTGTTTTGAAAATCTCCTAATCAAATATTTGAACTCCTAAAATTTGATTAAAACTCGTTTTTCGGTCCTTTTTGTCGATATTTCGGGCGAGCGGGTCTAAATGGGCCTTTCAATGGACCCGTTGGAATTTTAGCAGAGTAAAAAGTACAAAAATTTGAGGTTTTACAATATAATTGTGTTGAAACTAATCAATTATTTGAACTCCTAAAATTTGATTATAACTTGTTTTGCTGTCCTTTTTTTCGATGTTTCGAACGAGCGGGTCAAAATGGGCCTTCCAATGGACCCGTTGGAATTTTAACAGAGTAAAAAGTACATAAATTGATTTTTTGCAATATAATTGTGTTGAAAAGTTCCTAATCAATTATTTGAACTCCTAATATTTGATAAAACTTGTTTTGCTGTCATTTTCGTAGAGGTTTCGGAAGAGCGTGTCGAATTGGGCCTTTCAATGGACCCGTAGGAATTTTAACTGAGTAAAAAGTATAGAAATTGAGGTTTTGCAAAATAATTGTGTTGAGAATCTCCTAATCAATTATTTGAACTCCTAAAATTTGATTCAAACTTGTTTTACGGTCTCCTTTGTCAATGTTTCGGACGGGCAGGTCTAAATGGGCCTTTCAATAGACCCGTTGGAATTTTTATAGAGTAAAAGGTACAAAAATTGAGGTTTTGTAATATAATTGTGTTGAAGATCTCCTAATCAAATATTTGAACTCCTAAAATTTGATTAAAACTCATTTTTCGGTCCTTTGTGTCGATATTTTGGACGATCGGGTCTAAATGGGCCTTTCAATGGACCCGTTGGAATTTTAACAGAGTAAAAAGTACAAAAATTGAGGTTTTCCAATATAATTGTGTTGAAACTAATCAATTATTTGAACTCCTAAAAT
Organism: Hibiscus tridactylites; assembly: GCA_958450335.1. NCBI lineage: Eukaryota > Viridiplantae > Streptophyta > Magnoliopsida > Malvales > Malvaceae > Hibiscus > Hibiscus tridactylites. The sequence continues at coordinate 29,823,723 of OY288287.1, forward strand.
TTGATTATAACTTGTTTTGCGGTCTTTTTTGTCGATGTTTCGGACGTGCAGGTCAAAATGGGCCTTCCAATGGACCCGTTGGAATTTTAACTGAGTAAAAAGTACATAAATTGAGGTTTTGCAATATAATTGTGTTGGTAATCTACGAATCAATTATTTGAACTCCTAAAATTTGATTAAAACTTGTTTTGCAGTCCTTTTTGTAGAGGTTTCTGACGAGCGGGTCGAAATGGGTCTCTCAATGGACCCGTTGAAATTTTAACTGAGTAAAAAGTACATAAATTGAGGTTTTGCAATATGATTGTGTTGAAACGCTCGTAATAAATTACCCAAACTCCTAAAATTTGATTAAAACATGTTTTGCAGTCTTTTTTGTAGAGGTTTCGGACAAGCAGGTCGAAATGGGCCTTTCAATGGACCGTTGGAATTTTAACTTAGTAAAAAGTACAAAAATTGAGGTTTTGCAATATAATTTTGTTGAAAAGCTCCTAGTCAATTATTTGAACTCCTAAAATTCGATAAAACTCATTTTGCAGTCTATTTTGTAGAGGTTTCTAACGAGTGGGTCAAAATCGGCCTTTCAACGGACCCGTTGGAATTTTAACTAAGTAAAAAGTACAAAAATTGAGGTTTTGCAATATAATTGTTTTGAAAATATCCTAATCAAATATTTGAACTCCTAAAATTTGATTAAAACTCGTTTTCGGTCCTTTTTGTCGATATTTTAGACGAGCTGGTCTAAATGGGCCTTTCAATGGACGCGTTGGAATTTTAACAGAGTAAATAGTACAAAAATTGAGGTTTTGCAATATAATTGTATTGAAACTAATCAATTATTTGAACTCCTAAAATTTGATTATAACTTGTTTTGCGGTCCTTTTTGTCGATGTTTCGAACGAGCGGGTCAAAATGGGCCTTCCAATGGACCCGTTGGAATTTTAACAGAGTAAAAAGTACATAAATTGATGTTTTGCGATATAATTGTGTTGAGAAGCTCCTAATCAATTATTTGAACTCCTAATATTTGATAAAACTTGTTTTGCTGTCATTTTCGTAGAGGTTTCGGAAGAGCGTGTCGAATTGGGCCTTTCAATGGACCTGTAGGAATTTTAACTGAGTAAAAAGTATAGAAATTGAGGTTTTGCAATATAATTGTGTTGAGAATCTCCTAATCAATTATTTGAACTCCTAAAATTTGATTCAAACTTGTTTTACGGTCTTCTTTGGCGATGTTTCGGACGGGCAAGTCTAAATGGGCCTTCCAATAGACCCGTTGGAATTTTTATAGAGTAAAAGGTACAAAAATTGAGGTTTTGCAATATAATTGTGTTGAAGATCTCCTAATCAAATATTTGAACTCCTAAAATTTGATTAAAACTCGTTTTTTCGGTCCTTTTTGTCGATATTTTGGACGAGCGGGTCTAAATGGGCCTTTCAATGGACCCGTTGGAATTTTAACAGAGTAAAAAGTACAAAAATTGAGGTTTTCCAATATAATTGTGTTGAAACTAATCAATTATTTGAACTCCGAAAATTTGATTATAACTTGTTTTGCGGTCTTTTTTGTCGATGTTTCGGACGTGCATGTCAAAATGGGCCTTCCAATGGACCCGTTGGAATTTTAACTGAGTAAAAAGTACATAAATTGAGGTTTTGCAATATAATTGTGTTGGAAATCTCCGAATCAATTATTTGAACTCTTAAAATTTGATTAAAACTTGTTTTGCAGTCCTTTTGTAGAGGTTTCTGACGAGCAGGTCGAAATGGACCTTTCAATGGACCGTTGGAATTTTAACTTAGTAAAAAGTACAGAAATTGAGGTTTTGCAATATAATTGTGTTGAAAAGCTCCTAGTCAATTATTTGAACTCCTATAATTTGATAAAACTCGTTTTGCAGTCTATTTTGTAGATTTCTAACGAGCGGGTCGAAATGGGCCTTTCAACGGACCCGTTGGAATTTTAACTAAGTAAAAAGTAAAAAAATTGAGGTTTTGCAATATAATTGTTTTGAAAATCTCCTAATCAAATATTTGAACTCCTAAAAATTGATTAAAACTCGTTTTTCGGTCCTTTTTGTCGATATTTCGGGCGAGCGGGTCTAAATGGGCCTTTCAATGGACCCGTTGGAATTTTAACAGAGTAAAAAGTACAAAAATTTGAGGTTTTTCAATATAATTGTGTTGAAACTAATCAATTATTTGAACTCCTAAAATTTGATTATAACTTGTTTTGCTGTCCTTTTTGTCGATGTTTCGAACGAGCGGGTCAAAATGGGCCTTCCAATGGACCTGTTGGAATTTTAACAGAGTAAAAAGTACATAAATTGATGTTTTGCAATATAATTGTGTTGAAAAGTTCCTAATCAATTATTTGAACTCCTAATATTTGATAAAACTTGTTTTGCTGTCATTTTCGTAGAGGTTTCGGAAGAGCGTGTCGAATTGGGCCTTTCAATGGACCCGTAGGAATTTTAACTGAGTAAAAAGTATAGAAATTGAGGTTTTGCATTATAATTGTGTTGAGAATCTCCTAATCAATTATTTGAACTCCTAAAATTTGATTCAAACTTGTTTTACGGTCTCCTTTGTCGATGTTTCGGACGGGCAGGTCTAAATGGGCCTTTCAATAGACCCGTTGGAATTTTTATAGAGTAAAAGGTACAAAAATTGAGGTTTTGTAATATAATTGTGTTGAAGATCTCCTAATCAAATATTTGAACTCCTAAAATTTGATTAAAACTCGTTTTTCGGTCCTTTTTGTCGATATTTTGGACGAGCGGGTCTAAATGGGCCTTTCAATGGACCCGTTGGAATTTTAACAGAGTAAAAAGTACAAAAATTGAGGTTTTCCAATATAATTGTGTTGAAACTAATCAATTATTTGAACTCCTAAAATTTGATTATAACTTGTTTTGCGGTCTTTTTTGTCGATGTTTCGGACGTGCAAGTCAAAATGGGCCTTCCAATGGACCCGTTGGAATTTTAACTAGGTAAAAAGTACATAAATTGAGGTTTTGCAATATGATTGTGTTGGTAATATCCGAATCAATTATTTGAACTCCTAAAATTTGATTAAAACTTGTTTTGCAGTCCTTTTTGTAGAGGTTTCTGACGAGCGGGTCGAAATGGGCCTTTCAATGGACCCGTTGAAATTTTAACTGAGTAAAAAGTACAGAAATTGAGGTTTTGCAATATAATTGTGTTGAAACGCTCGTAATAAATTACCCAAACTCCTAAAGTTTGATTAAAACATGTTTTGCAGTCTTTTTTGTAGAGTTTCGGACGAGCAGGTCGAAATGGGCCTTTCAATGGACCGTTGGAATTTTAACTTAGTAAAAAGTACAAAAATTGAGGTTTTGCAATATAATTATTTTGAAAAGCTCCTAGTCAATTATTTGAACTCCTAAAATTCGATAAAACTCGTTTTGCAGTATATTTTGTAGAGGTTTCTAACGAGTGGGTCGAAATCGGCCTTTCAACGGACCCGTTGGAATTTTAACCAAGTAAAAAGTACAAAAATTGAGGTTTTGCAATATAATTGTTTTGAAAATATCCTAATCAAATATTTGAACTCCTAAAATTTGATTAAAACTCGTTTTCGGTACTTTTTGTCGATATTTTAGACGAGTTGGTCTAAATGGGCCTTTCAATGGACGCGTTGGAATTTTAACAGAGTAAATAGTACAAAAATTGAGGTTTTGCAATATAATTGTATTGAAACTAATCAATTATTTGAACTCCTAAAATTTGATTATAACTTGTTTTGCGGTCCTTTTTGTCGATGTTTCGAACGAGCGGGTCAAAATGGGCTTTCCAATGGACCCGTTGGAATTTTAACAGAGTAAAAAGTACATAAATTGATGTTTTGCGATATAATTGTGTTGAGAAGCTCCTAATCAATTATTTGAACTCCTAATATTTGATAAAACTTGTTTTGCTGTCATTTTCGTAGAGGTTTCGGAAGAGCGTGCCGAATTGGGCCTTTCAATGGACCTGTAGGAACTTTAACTAAGTAAAAAGTATAGAAATTGAGGTTTTACAATATAATTGTGTTGAGAATCTCCTAATCAATTATTTGAACTCCTAAAATTTGATTTAAACTTGTTTTACGGTCTCCTTTGGCGATGTTTCGGACGGGCAAGTCTAAATGGGCCTTCCAATAGACCCGTTGGAATTTTTATAGAGTAAAAGGTACAAAAATTGAGGTTTTGCAATATAATTGTGTTGAAGATCTCCTAATCAAATATTTGAACTCCTAAAATTTGATTAAAACTCGTTTTTCGGTCCTTTTTCTCGATATTTTGGACGAGCGGGTCTAAATGGGCCTTTCAATGGGCCCGTTGGAATTTTAACAGAGTAAAAAGTACAAAAATTGAGGTTTTCCAATATAATTGTGTTGAAACTAATCAATTATTTGCACTCCGAAAATTTGATTATAACTTGTTTTGCGGTCTTTTTTGTCGATGTTTCGGACGTGCATGTCAAAATGGGCCTTCCAATGGACCCGTTGGAATTTTAACTGAGTAAAAAGTACATAAATTGAGGTTTTGCAATATAATTGTGTTGGAAATCTCCGAATCAATTATTTGAACTCCTAAAATTTGATTAAAACTTGTTTTGCAGTCCTTTTGTAGAGGTTTCTGACGAGCGGGTCGAAATGGGCCTTTCAATGGACCCGTTGGAATTTTAACTGAGTAAAAAGTACAGAAATTAAGGTTTTGCAATATAATTGTGTTGTAACACTCGTAATAAATTACCCAAACTCCTAAAATTTGATTAAAACATGTTTTGCAGTCTTTTTTGTAGAGGTTTCGGACGAGCAGGTCGAAATGGGCCTTTCAATGGACCCGTTGGAATTTTAACTGTGTAAAAAGTACAAAAATTGAGGTTTTGCAATATAATTGTGTTGAAAAGCTCGTAATAAATTACACAAACTCCTAAAATTTGATTAAAACATGTTTTGCAATGTTTTTTGTAGAGGTTTCAGACGAGCAGGTCGAAATGGACCTTTCAATGGACCGTTGGAATTTTAACTTAGTAAAAAGTACAGAAATTTACGTTTTGCAATATAATTGTGTTGAAAAGCTCCTAGTCAATTATTTGAACTCCTATAATTTGATAAAACTCGTTTTGCAGTCTATTTTGTAGATTTCTAACGAGCGGGTCGAAATGGGCCTTTCAACGGACCCGTTGGAATTTTAACTAAGTAAAAAGTACAAAAATTGAGGTTTTGCAATATAATTGTTTTGAAAATCTCCTAATCAAATATTTGTACTCCTAAAATTTGATTAAAACTCGTTTTTCGGTCCTTTTTGTCGATATTTCGGGCGAGCGGGTCTAAATGGGCCTTTCAATGGACCCGTTGGAATTTTAACAGAGTAAAAAGTACAAAAATTTGAGGTTTTTCAATATAATTGTGTTGAAACTAATCAATTATTTGAACTCCTAAAATTTGATTATAACTTGTTTTGCGGTCCTTTTTGTCGATGTTTCGAACGAGCGGGTCAAAATGGGCCTTCCAATGGACCCGTTGGAATTTTAAAAGAGTAAAAAGTACATAAATTGATGTTTTGCAATATAATTGTGTTGAAAAGCTCCTAATCAATTATTTGAACTCCTAATATTTGATAAAACTTGTTTTGCTATCATTTTCGTAGAGGTTTCGGAAGTGCGTGTCGAATTGGGCCTTTCAATGGACCCGTAAGAATTTTAACTAAGTAAAAAGTATAGAAATTGAGGTTTTGCAATATAATTGTGTTGAGAATCTCCTAATCAATTATTTGAACTCCTAAAATTTGATTCAAACTTGTTTTACGGTCTCCTTTGTCGATGTTTCGGACGGGCAGGTCTAACTGGGCCTTTCAAAAGACCCATTGGAATTTTTATAGAGTAAAAGGTACAAAAATTGAGGTTTTGCAATATAATTGTGTTGAAGATCTCCTAATCAAATATTTGAACTCCTAAAATTTGATTAAAACTCGTTTTTCGGTCCTTTTTGTCGATATTTTGGACGAGCGGGTCTAAATGGGTCTTTCAATGGACCCGTTGGAATTTTAACAGAGTAAAAACTACAAAAATTGAGGTTTTCCAATGTAATTGTGTTGAAACTAATCAATTATTTGAACTCCTAAAATTTGATTATAATTTGTTTTGCGGTCTTTTTTGTCGATGTTTCGGACGTGCAGGTCAAAATGGGCCTTCCAATGGACCCGTTGGAATTTTAACTGAGTATAAAGTACATAAATTGAGGTTTTGCAATATAATTGTGTTGGAAATCTCCGAATCAATTATTTGAACTCCTAAAATTTGATTAAACTTGTTTTGCAGTCCTTTTTGTAGAGGTTTCTGACGAGCGTGTCGAAATGGGCCTTTCAATGGACCCGTTGGAATTTTAACTGAGTAAAAAGTACAGAAATTGAGGTTTTGCAATATAATTGTGTTGAAACGCTCGTAATAAATTACCCAAACTCCTAAAATTTGATTAAAACATGTTTTGCAGTCTTTTTTGTAGAGGTTTCGGACGAGCAGGTCGAAATGGGCCTTTCAATGGACCGTTGTAATTTTAACTTAGTAAAAAGTACAAAAATTGATGTTTTGCAATATAATTATGTTGAAAAGCTCCTAGTCAATTATTTGAACTCTTAAAATTCGATAAAACTCGTTTTGTAGTCTATTTTGTAGAGGTTTCTAACGAGTGGGTCGAAATCGGCCTTTCAACGGACCCGTTGGAATTTTAACTAAGTAAAAAGTACAAAAATTGAGGTTTTGCAATATAATTGTTTTGAAAATATCCTAATCAAATATTTGAACTCCTAAAATTTGATTAAAACTCGTTTTTCGGTCCTTTTTGTCGATATTTTAGACGAGCTGGTCTAAATGGGCCTTTCAATGGACGCGTTGGAATTTTAACAGTGTAAATAGTACAAAAATTGAGGTTTTGCAATATAATTGTATTGAAACTAATCAATTATTTGAACTCCTAAAATTTGATTATAACTTGTTTTGCAGTCCTTTTTGTCGATGTTTCGGACTAGTGGGTCAAAATGGGCCTTCCAATGTACCCGTTGGATTTTTAACTGGGTAAAAAGTACAGAATTTGAGGTTTTGCAATATAATTGTGTTGAAAATCTCCGAATCAATTATTTGAACTCCTAAATTTTGATTAAAACTTATTTTGCAGTCCTTTTTGTAGAGATTTCTGACGAGCGGGTCGAAATGGGCCTTCCAATGGACCCGTTGGAATTTTAACTGAGTAAAAAGTACAGAAATTGGGGTTTTGCAATATAATTGTGTTGAAAAGCTCGTAATAAATTACACAAACTCCCAAAATTTGATTAAAAAATGTTTTGCACACTTTTTTGTAGAGTTTTCGGACGATCTGGTCGAAATGGGCCTTTCAATGAACCCGTTGAAATTTTTTTTTGAAAGAAAGGCCTCGTTAAAAACCCCTACTACTGTCCTTCAAGCAGAGCTAGAGGACCCTAAAAAGGGGAAAAGAGTGCCTAGATTTTATTTCATGAAAGGGTTGTTACAAGATGTTTGATACAATGAGGAATATCAGAAGTAAAAGATAAGGCAGACATATTGCCAAGCGAAAAGGTAGCCAAAGAATGTGCTACATGATTTGCCTCACGGCGTACAGAGGAAACAGAAGCAGATACAAAGTCTTGAAGAGATTCTCGAATTTGATGAAGAAGAGGACCCAACGTGGAGATGTCAAGCCCTGGATTGTTGATTCTATTTGCAATGGAAGCACAATCAGTTTCCAGCAAAATCCGAGTCCATCCTTGAGAGCGAGCGAAGGTGACCCCAGCAAGAAGGCTTTCGCCTTCACAAGTGACTGCATCCGGACGGCTGCCTAGTGGAAAGGCAAGGCCCCCCACCACTGCACCTGTAGAATCATGTGCCACAGCACCAACCGCCGCAGCACGAGTAGAAGGATTGAAAGCCCCATCTACATTAATTTTGATATGGTTAGGCGGAGGAGGACTCCAGTTTGTGGAGGAAAGAAAAGAAAGTGTTGGAATGGTAGGCACAGTATCACTGTAAAAGTCATTATGAAGACTAATAGAGTTAACGGCAGTAAGCCAAGATGGTTGCAAATGGCGATTATGAATCCAATCATTACGCCTGTTCCAAATGTTCCAAATAGTAGTGAGAAAAAGTCCAAATTTATCGGGGGATAGAAGGTGGGCGGCTTCTTCCAGCCATTGCAAAGTAGAGGGAACCGAGCTTCTGTAAAGGAGAATGGGAATACCAGAAATCTGAAGTGTAACACCCCAATTTTGGGCTTAGAAGTTTTGGGTTTGAACTGGACCAGTCAGATTTTCGGTTCGAATATAAAAGGTGGTTTTAAGGAAAACCTAGTTCGGGATGCATTAAAAATATGGAAAAATATCTAAAAATCCTCTGTTATTATATATAAGAGAGTGGTGAAATCAATTTTGCGAAATGAGGTTTGGAAATAAGACATTTCGAGTTAGTGACTAAAATGTAATTTTTGAAAAGTTGGTGACTGTTTTAAAAGGATTGAAACTTTGAATCTTTAAGGAGCTAATTTACCCAAGAAGAGTTTTCTCCAGATTTTTCTTAATATTAAAGATTTAATTAATGATTTTTAATAAAAGGAAAAAAGGGGAAATAGATATTTTTGACTTCATAACTAACTTTTGTCAAAACTTTCCTATTTCTTTTTCTCTCATTTTTCTCTCAGCCAAACACATTTCCCCAGCCACTTTTCCTCTGATTTTTACATCTAAAGATGAGATTTTAATCTCTATTTGATCTCTAATCATTCCTACACCAAATTCTCATCATTTGCTTATTGAATTTTCAAGAATTTTAGCTCTAAACAAGGAGAAACTCACATTTAGAGGTATGAACGTCCTTCTCCTCTAAATACTCAGTTCTTTACTGAAATTCCCAAGTTCTCAATCCTTGATTTGAGTTTTATTAAAGGTTTTGATGTTGTGATCTTGATTTTGGCTTAAAATGCAAGATTTGGATTTAATTTTGAAGAAATTCGTAATAATTGATTGAGCTCTGTTTTGAGATGTCTTTTTGATGTAATTTGGATGTCTAAATGATGTACAATTGAGGTTTGATCAATGCAATCCCGAATAGGTTGATTTTCCTAAGTTTTTACTTGTGAAAATGGTGGTTTTTTGGGTGATCTTGGTGTTTTGTTAATGCTGGAGGTATAAGGACGTGTTTGGGATCATTTTGGATGTTAATTGATGTTTAAAAATGGTTAGAAGTGATGGATTTTGGCTGGGTTAAGTCTTGGAAGTGTTTGGAGGTGATTTCGGTTGTGTTTGGTAGCCGAAATGTTGGATTTGCAAAGAGCAGCGAGTTTAGGTGTGTTGCTGGTGTTTTTAATGCATTATGATGCATTAATCCTCTGTTGTTGTGTGCTTGAAACAGGGGAGAATGATCCGTGAGCAATAGAGGTGGCGTTGAAGGTTTCGGATGCTTGGAAGGCTTGTTGGCTAGCCTTGTTTTGTGTATCGGTGAGTGAAGTTGGGTTTTTAGCTTTAAAACCAAGGTTTGAAGGTTTTGGGAGCTTAGTTTAAGTCTAAACAACTTAGCTAAGCTCAAGAGTAAGTAAATGGAATTTCTCTCATGGTTGTGTTATGAATTGGTTTTTAAAGCACTTGTGATTGTTGGATGCAATGCATGTGATTTGCATGTTTTAAAATTCTGTTTTGAAAGCATATTTTAGCATGGTTTAATGCTGGTTTTGAAAGCCATGTGTGAAGGATGCTCAAGGTAAGAGATCCTTGGTTTTGTACATTGGAATTGTGGAATTGATGCATAGTGTTGCATGTTGTTTAATGGCTTTGTGTAATGCTTCAAAAACAGTGGATTGATGATGGTAATTGGTGGTTTTGGCATTTTGGTTATGCTTGTAAAACAATGGATTAATGTGGTAAAATGGTTATATTGGCAAGTGATGTAAGTGGTTCTTGGTTACTTTAATCGGATATAGTTAGCTGGCTATAGGATTGGGTGCACCGTGAATTGAGTCGCCTTGGATGTCGAGAGGGTTGTGATTGTACCGTAAACTCCATCCAAGAATCCTAGCGATTGAGGAAATTGGTGTCACCACGATGGAGGTTGGCTCTCGTGAGTGGGCTTGGTTTAGTGCCACTACGATTGAGGTTGGCTCTCGTGGGTGGGCTTGGTTTAGTGCCACCACGATGGAGGATGGCTCTCGTGGGTGAACCTTGTTAAAGTCACCATGATGGAGGTTGGCTCTCATGGGTGGACTTTGTAAGCGTCACAACGGTGGAGGGTTGCTCCCGTGTGTGAGCTTGGTTAAGGTGATTACAATGGTTGTGGTAGCTTCCATGTGTAAGCCTTGTGATGTGTCCCGGCTCTCGCTAGTGTATTATACAACTTCTGATGAGTGATGTTGAGGGGTTGTGATTGTACCGTTAAACTCCATCACGGCTGTTGAGGGGTTGTGATTGTACCGGTAAACTCCACCTTGTGTTGTTCGGAAGTGTGTATGAAGCGTGTGGGGCAACGCTTGTAATCCGCGTATCCGATTGTGTCTTGCGTTATGATGGTTTGTGAATTATCACTTGGAAGCCAATATAATGTTCTTGAATATGATGAAGCATGAGACGCTTAAAATGATGAATGGTTGCATGAGAAGTGTGTAATGTTCTATGAATGCATGTTTTACTTGTTAGCTTGAACAAGAGTTTATCTTCTATTCAGAATGTTGCATTGTGTGCATGGAATCACTTTGGTGCATTGAAGTCTTGTGAAGGCTTGTTTTAAAAAGGCATGTAATGCAAATGTTGATTTTGTGGTTCATGTATTGCATTTGTTTAATGCATGAGATAGAATTGAGGGGGTAGGTGGTTTTTAAAGGTTTCTTGCTTTGAAATGATTTTCAAGTATGAGAAAAGTATGATGTGAAGTGGAAGTGTTTTCCAAGGATCTTGTATTTAACTTTGCATATGATGTTCATGCATGGAAGGGTTAAATTGATGGTTTTGCAAGGTTGTGCTTTGAAGTGAATTACTTAGCTTTTCTAAGCTAAGGGTTGGTTTTCATGTTTGAACAATGCATGATTTAAAGCATGTTGTTAAAAAGGGTTTTCAAACATTGCTTTGGTTTATCGAATTGTGTTTACTTTTAAAAGAGGTTTTATGACTCGTTGCATTGATGGTGTTTTGGTTTTGAGCATTCCTCACTAAGCATTATGTGCTTACGCTCCTTTTTGTCCATCAAATACAGATATTTGAAGTTGGAACAGCGAGAAGCAAGGGATTCAAGGAGAGCTCCACTTGAGATGTATGTCTCGGTTAATAGCTATAGATAATAAAGGCAATGGGGGGGAGAATCTCTTATGTTGATGTTTAATGAGATTGTGTATGTTGGACAAGTTTGGTTTATGATTTTGAACTATGTGGTTTAACGCTTGCAACGTTTGAATCTTCTTATTCTTAAGTCGTTATGCTATGCTTCTTGTTTTAAAAGCATGATTAAGTGTTGGATGTGTTGAATGAGTTGGTGCACCTACGGGTGGTTTTGTATCTAGATTTTGATACAAATTGGTAGGTATGATGCTTGTCATGTTGTTGATTTATTGTGGAATGGTTTGGAGCATGTTTGATGGGGTTTAAAGGTGTTAAAACATGCCTATCTGCTGTTTCTGGGGCAGGGTGTTTCGAAACACCCTTGCCTGTTTCGAAACAGACCCTTGTTTTGGCCTGGGTGTTCCTGAACGGCCTAGACCCATTTCTGAACACTTTGGCTACTGCCAAGGGGTGTTCCTGAACGGCCTAGACCCGTTTCGGAACACATGGCCGTTGGGCATAAAATTTGAATGGTTTTGAGGTTTGCAAGCTTTACGTTTTAGTCCTGATTCTTGTATGTGCAATTGCATGAGTTTGAGATGTCCGTTTGAGATGAAATTTGGCAGAGAGGCATGAAACATGACTAATTTCATGATGGTAACTTAAAAATTGGTAGAGTCCTCTTAATTTTCAGAATTTACAAATTGGTCCCTAAATTCGTATTTTGTGCAATTGGGTCCCTTATCGTTTTCCGATTGTTGTGATTTTTGAGTATGTTTATCTCAAGAGTATGCCTAGGTTTAGTGTGCATCCATACAAGTTTAAAAAGAAAAAAAAGGTCGTTAATCAAGGTTGACTTTCGGGTTGACTTTGGTTTTCCCCGTGTAATCTTCGTAGTTCGGGTCAACCGTCTAGGCCGGGCTACGGGGGTTACATGAAGGGCCTCGGTGGACCCTGAGCAATCTCGAAGGGCATGGAGGATAGTCTCTGAATGATGACCACAAATGGGACAGGGCCCTGATTCTGGTGCAAAGACTTGCAGTTTAGAGCCAACTAGTAAAGCACCAGACGCCATGCGCCATCCAAAAGTTTTGACTTTAGGCAAAGCTTGAATTTTTGACAGGAATTTCCAAAAACGGTTAGGTGGAGTTTGTGGGAGCACAGGTCGTTGTAAGAAAAGATAACCAGAACGAACCGAGTAAATGCCTGAATCGTTAGAAGACCAGAGAATAGAGTCACGATGATCATTTATAATCGGTATACCGAGTACGATGGAAGCGTCAGTTGGAGTAAAATATCGATGTACTTTGACCGGATCCCAGGCAGTTTGGTTACGGATCATGAAATCACGGCATCGGATATGGACTACCCGTTGGAATTTTAACTTAGTAAAAAGTACAGAAATTGAGGTTTTGCAATATAATTGTGTTCAAAAGCTCCTAGTAAATTATTTGAAACCCTAAAATTTGATAAAACTCGTTTTGCAGTCCATTTTGTAGAGGTTTCTAACGAGTGGGTCGAAATGGGCCTTTCAACAGACCCGTTGGAATTTTTTTTGAAGAAAAAGGCCTCATTAAAAACCCCTACTACTGTCCTTCAAGCAGAGCTAGAGGACCCTAAAAAGGGGAAAAGAGTGCCTAAGTATTATTAAATCATAAAGAATTTGTTACAAGATGTTGGATACAAGTTGGAACATCAAAGTTAAATGACATGGAAGACATAGAACTCAAAGAAAAAGTAGGCAAGGTATGGGCCAAATGATTTGCCTCACGGTGTACAAATGAAACAGAAACAGACTCAAAATCATGAAAAGACTCTTGAATCCGATGAAGAAGAGGTCCCATAGTAGAAAGGTCATGTGTTGGGTTGTTGATCCTATTCGCGAGAGAAGCGCATTCAGTTTCAAGTAAGATCTGATTCCATCCTTGAGATCGGGCGAAGGTGAGACCAGCGAGAAGGCTTTCGCCTTCACAGGTAACTGCATCCAAACAGCTACCAAGCGGAAACGCAATGCCGCCCATGACTTCACCTGTAGAATCACGAGCAACGGCGCCAACAGCTGCTGCACGGGTTGATGGATTAAAAGCACCATCCACGTTTATGTTGATATGGTGAAGTGGGGGAGGATTCCAGCATGGAGAAGAAAGGATAGAGGGTGTTGGGGTAGCAACCGAAAAGGCTTTACAAAAGTCATCATGTAAACTAATGGAATTAACGACAATAAGCCAAGGCGGTTGTAGGTGGTGGTTATGAACCCAGTCGTTACTTCTATTCCAGACGTTCCAAATAGCTGTGAGGAAGAGGCCAAACTTATCAGGAGATAGGGTATGGGCAACTTCCTCTAACCATTGTAGTGGGGTTATAGCCAAGCTCCTAGAAAGATTTATTGGAATACCAGAAAGTTGGAGGACTTTAGAAGCCCCAGAACAATCACGAAGAGCATGGAGAATGGATTCCGAGTGGCTTCCACAGATGGGACAAGGCCCCGAGTTTGGTGAAAAGACTTGCATCTTGGCTCCAACTGGTAGAGCGTCAGACGCCATACGCCAACCAAAAGTTTTGACTTTGGGTAAGGCCCTGACTTTGGACAGAAATTTCCAAAACCGTGTAGGTGACGTGTAAGGGTATATAGACCGTTGTAGGAAAATATAACCAGAGCGGACCGAGTAAATACCCGAGTGATTAGGAGACCAGAGTATAGAATCACGGTGATCATTTATGATAGGAATACTTAGAATAGCAGTGGCATCAGTAAGGTTAAAATAACACCGGACCTTTTCCGTATCCCAGGCAGTTTGATTACGAATCATAAAATCACGGCAACGAATATGGAATTCATTCGAAGTTTCATAATTCCCAGTGAGATTAATCGGGGAAGAGCCACCCCATATATCTTTGTGTACTCTAATATTACTGTTAATACATGGGCGATAAAGAAAGCCTAGAAAGAGCCGTTGAAGAGCGTTATACATACCTTACCATGCAAAGGAGCCACGATTGGGGCTGGGGGCATCTAGGATATTTCCGGAAGGAAAATATTTAGAACGATAGATTTGTCCCAATAAAGAATCTGGTTCACAAATGAGTCTCCATAATTGTTTGCCCAACAGAGCAATATTGAAATCATGCAAATCCTTAAATCCCATGCCTCTGGAAGCCTTAGGTAAACAAACTTGATTCCATGGAAGCATATGCCATCCTTTTTTGTTGGATTTGCCAGTCCACCAGTATTGTCGGATTGATGAAGTCATGTCATCGATTATGTTTTGTGGAAGAAGATAACAAGATATAACGTATTGAGGTAGGGATTGTAGAACTGCTTTGATGAAGATCTCCCGATCACTAAAAGAGAGGAGATGTTTATCCCAGCTAGAAAGACGATCATGAACTTTATCACGCACAAATCCTAGTGACTCAGTTTTGTTTTTCCCAATGAGAAGTGGGATACCTAGATATACACCAGGGTTAGATACCTCATGTACTTGCAAAAGACTATTGATCGCGATTCTTGTTGAGAATGGGGTACGCGGATTAAAAAAAATTGTGGATTTCTCAAAATTAACTGCTTGACCGGAAGCAGTAGCATAAGTTTGCAGAGCTCCTTTTAGATGAGAAGCTTCGGTTGGAGTATTATTAATGAAGACCATGCAGTCATCAGCAAAAAGCAAATGGTTGACTTTGGGCCCATATTTACAGGCACCAAGTCCCGGTAGAATGTTTGTTTGTTGGGCAGCAGATAGGTAAGCAGAAAGCCCTTGTGTGCAAAAGAGGAAAAGGAAAGGAGATAGGGGGTCACCTTGGCATAAGCCACGTTGAGGTTTAAAAAAAAGGGGGAGAAGGAATTATTAATTTTGACTGAAAAGGAAACTGTGGTGATGCAACGCATTATGAGGGAGATCCATTCTGAGGCGAAGCCCATGCGTTCCATAACATTTTCTAGAAAGGACCATTCAACTCTATCAAAGGCTTTTTCCATGTCTAATTTAAGAGCAGCTCCTTGGGAGGATTTAGTTGCTCCTGAATTGATGTTGTGAATAATTTCATGGGCAACAAGGATGTTATCCGAGATGTTGCGTCCCTGGACAAAAGCTGCTTGATTAGGGCTGATACAGAAGGGAATTGTTTGTTTCATCCTATTGACGATGGTTTTAGCAACTATTTTATAAAGGACAGTACATAGACTGATAGGTCTCAGTTGTTTCATGGAAGTTGGGTCCTGGATTTTAGGGATTAGTACCATAATGGTTTTATTGACTAGGGCCATATCAGTGGTGCCGTTTAGTAGGTTAAGGCAAAGATTAATGACATCTTCGCCAACCGTGTCCCAGTGTTGTCGAAAAAAACTACTTGGTAGTCCATCGATACCAGGCGCTTTCCTAGGATCGATGTCCCGAAAGGCATGGAGTATTTCTTCTTTTGTGAAGGACCTTAAAAGAGTATCGTTCATTGATTGGCTGATAGAAGGCAGAATTTTACCAAGGATATTATCCGAAATTTGGGGGTTGGATGATGTAAAGAGATTTTGAAAATATGTAGAAGCAATAGTCATTAGGTCTAAGTCAGCTGTACACCAATTCGAATTAGAGTCAAAAAGACCAGTAATCGAATTTTTTTTTTTCCTATTAGTTGCTCGAGCGTGGAAAAACCTTGTATTTTTATCTCCTTGGGAGAGCCAGAGTGTACGAGATCTTTGAGCCCAATAGATTTCTTGTTCCATAAGAAGCTTATTGAGTTCAGTTCTATGTTTTATATAGATTTCTTCATTTGCAGCATTTAAGGGGCGGCATAGGAATTTGTTTATTTTTTTGGTAAGGAAATTGATCCGTCCAGTAGACTTAAATCTTTGGAGATTTTGCCATTCCTCTAGACATGTGCCGATAGCTTCAATTTTTTCAATTGTTGTTCCAGAGGTATTGGCCCAAGTACTTTTAATAGTATGTATATTATCCTCATTATGCGCCCAACAGTTTTCGAAACGAAAAGTGTTGGATGGCCGCTGAAGGGGGGTAACAGCCGCGGGGACTAAATCAAGGAGTAGGAAACAATGGTCAGATTTGGCCACATAGTCTGTAGTTATACGATAGGAAGGGAAGAGATCTTGCCAAGCCGAGTTAGCTATGAATCGATCTAATCGTTCGTGTATAATTGGCGTTGAAGGCCCTACTTTTGTCCAGGTAAACCATCCAGAAGTTGGTTTACAATCAAAGAGATTGTTGCGTGATAGACAGTGACGGAAATTATTTATTTGTGATCTTGCCCTTCGACAACCACCTTGTTTTTCAAAGTCAGCTAAAATTTCATTAAAATCCCCTCCTAGAAGCCAGAGGGTATTATTATTATTTATATATAGTGAATCGATGATTTCCCATGTTTTATGTTTTTGACTAGTTTCAGAGTAGCCATGCATTCCAGTAAAAACATAGTGCAATTGTTCAAAGTAATCTGAGTATGTATATAACGCAACCGAGTACGAAAGTAAATTTATATTGATATTGTTCGAGGCAAATATAGCAATACCGGAACACCCTTCCGTTGTGGGAATAGAAATAAGTTCGAGCATACCTAAAGAGAGACAAAGACGGCTACAAGCCGCATTATTAATTTTGATTTCACATAAGAAAATAACATCCGGGTTGGTATGTTGGACATAGGTCTGAAAATGTTGAACCGTCGGGGCTTGTCCTAGACCCTTACAGTTCCAGCATAGGATCCTCATTTTGCTCGGCGGGGCTGGGAGTCAGCCGTCGCCGAAGAGTTTTTTGAGCTGCTCATCCCAGCCTTAGGAGTGGATCCGGATGGTTTGGATTTTTTTGGCGGGAGCGACACTTGGATAGGAGAACGGCGTTTTGTGCCACGGTTCGGTGGGGCTGGAACAGGTGCAGGGGCTGCATCATTTGGGTAAGTTTTTAATAACCATTGGTTAAAATCATTGAAAATTGTATCGGTAGGAGCAGGGGGCTTACGCAATTCAGCTTCAATCTTTTTTATTTGCTGGGCAGTTGGGCTAGGAACACCATCATCCGTGGCGTCCCAATCATCATCTGAACCATCTTCAGGGATAGGATAGATGGTGTTCAAGGGCTGGGGCTCGAGGGGTGCTTTCTATTTCGAGTCAGATGTAGAAGGATCTTTGGTAGAGTTGGGGACATCATCCATAGCCATATCCGTGTTTGGAGCTTCCTCGGTGGGTTGTTCCGTAAAGGAGGCAGCGTCGCCCTCGTTTAGAGAACCTATGAATAGGATGTAGGTAGAGGCAATTTTAGTTATTGATTGCTTGTTCAAAACGAGATAATTGATAAAAAAGGGAAGTAGCAATGTACCCATATTATTCGGATCGGTTGGAGGAACATTAGTGTTGGCCGAAGCTGCTGGAACAGGGGGCACTATAAGGAAAGGAGATGGTAAGTATATAGATAGAACTAGAGATAGCAAAAGAGATAGATTAATTATAGAATTAAACCGATGAAAAAATAAGATATTGGTAGTAAGAGAATAAAGAATACCATTCATTGGAGGGATATTCTGGTTAAGATTTGGCTCAACATTGCGGATACGCCCACGAGTACCAACTGGGCGACGTCTTGGGGGTAGGTAGCGGAGCCACTCCCCGTACTGTAGCTTGTTGAGATCAAGAGAAGAACGGATGGGGCAATTTTCAATTGTGTGGCTGATTATACCACAACCGAGGCATAGAGTAGGAAGACGTTCGTATTGAAGACGACACATAGTTTTATTGGCCCCAGATCCGATGAATACGAAACGGGTGACAGGTCTGGTGATATCCAGCAAGATTTCTACCCGAAGGAAGTCTTTCATGTTTCCTTCAATCTCCCGAGTATTGGTTCGAAGAACGTTGCCTACCATTGACCCAAGGGCATGTCCCACCAGATGTGATCGGTCAATGTCCTCAAAGAGTGAGGAAGGGAGAGAGAAGATACGGATCCAAATCCTCATAATGTTGAAATTGTATTCTCCAACTGATTTGGCAGGGTCGTACTCGGTAATGGCTAACCATTCGTCCTTGTACAGCCAAGGACCCTGGTTAAGGACTTCATAACAGTTCTTGGTCTCCTTGAATTTTATCTTGAGGAAGTTGTCTTGGATAACAGAGATAGACATCACGTCGTTAGGCTTCCATATTCCTTCGAAAGCATTAATGACAGCATATATATCAACCACCTTGGACGAGATAAAACATCCGAATAGAAAGAGCTTTGGGTCCTCCTTGACAAAATCCCAACCAAAGTTAGGGGTGTAAAGGAGCTCTGCTTCCTCATTAGTGAGGTCGATAGAACTTAGTTGGGGGAAAGAAGAGGATGCCATCGAGGAAGCTTGAAGATTGAGGAGAGTAGAAAGGTAGGGGTGGTTTTGTGGTTTGGTATAAGTGTGTTGTTCGTATTTAAAGGATGCGATTGGGTAAGTTGTACTATGGTAAGTAGTAGGAAAAAGATTTGGAAAGAAAATTAGAGATCGTAAAATATGGGATATTTTAATATCATAAAAGAGGATTTGAAAAGAACTTTCCTTAATAAATTTAGATGAATAGGTGAAAAAGGAAATTATGTTAGGGAGGTTAAATAGCGGTATATTGGGAACAAAATTAAAGGAGGTATTCCTTATATACATACATAATTGTAAAGGAAAGTGTAAAAGTAAATACAATAAATTTTTGCAGATGTATGTACGGAGTTTTGGGGATATATAAGGGAAGACTAGATTAGTCTTGGAAATAGTTGATGATATTTTAATAAAGGAATAAATTAATCGGGAAGTTAAAATAAAATTTAAGGCTAATTGGTAATAAATTAAAAAAATTTGAATAAGTAATTTCATTAAAAGGCTGGAAGTGGTTATGGAAGGAAACGGTAAAATTAATTTATGAAATAAAGTCGACCAATCGTTTAGAATAGTTCCTAAAGTAAGAAGTAGGATTTGTGAGAGATTTTAAATATGGTTTAAATTTAGCAGAAGAAAGACCCTACTTAGTAGGGTTTTGATAAGATCCCAGTTTTGGGCTTGCGAAGATTCACCTAAAAAGGTGTAGTAGGAATAAAATTCTTTTATGATTAATAATACGGAGCGATTATAAACATAAAACCATTCATCAAAGAGATTGCAGGTAACATGCAATGCAATATTATGGCATGAATGCAGACATTTAGAGGCATAGTAAAAGCAAATAGAAGGCAGGGAGGAAAAAAACCATAAAAAATTACAAAACCAGGGAGAGGAGGAAGCAGGGAAAAGAAAATAATTACAGACCAAATGAGCAAATGAAAATAAGCGGAAATGCAATTAAAATAAGCTACAACTAAATTAATACAAAACCAAAGAGAAGGGGTTGTGTAAGAAGTACAGACTTTCTTGCAGCGTTGCATGGAGATGTAGGCCAAAGGTTCCATTGTCGTATGATATGAAATGATTTGAATGATGAACTCCCATGTATAAGATTGCAAGAACCAGAATGACAAAAGGTTAGTGTGCATCATAGAAAGGTCAAAAAAACACATAATATAGTGATAAAAATTAGTCTGAATGAGAATTTAAGATGCCAAGGACAAGATGATAACATTGAGGAAAATTACCAGATGGTAAAGGGCACCAATTAATTTTAAGGATAAAGATGTAGAGCATGTACAAAGGTGCATTACACATAGAAGGATAGGGGATAAGCATAATAAACTTATAAAGATATTCAAAATGCATCCACTAGCAAAACATATGTGCAATAGTAATGAGCCATTTAGTATGAGAGCTCATAATAATGCTAGATAAAATTACTATAATAGAGTAGACATGCAACACTATGGTTTCTATAATCGAATTCTTAGAGATAATAGGCCAATTATAAATTCCCAGAATTTTGGGTAGTTTAATTTTGTCACAGGGGGCAAGAGAACAACAGTTTGATAGATAGCATACAAATTTAGAGATTTACATGAGTAAATTGAGCAGATTGCGATGAGGAAAATCGGTTGAAAATGATACATTTCACATGTATATTTAAGGGAAAATATCATGGTAGTGATTTGCAGGAAGAATGAAATCAAAAGATAAAAGTAAAAATCAATAATAAAGAATGTAATTAGAGTAAACACCAAAACATAATTAGTATATAGAAAGATAACATTGTACCTCTGTGTCAGCCAAGTGAGGAAGAATGTTCTTAGATCGTGAAGAATCCATGATTGGCATCTATTAAATTTGTCCAAATAGACAGATATTATTGTTGTTGTAAATTCCTGGATTTGATCAGAGGAGAGTCTTCTGAGTTTTGCTTTCAAGCAGTGAACCAAGGGAGTGAAAAAAGACAAAGTAAGATTGTAAAAAGTTAGTGTAGAAAAATAAACATAGATGAAATACATAAAGTGATAATTATATATAGTATTTGAGAATCCCAAAAAATGGGCTGGAGTACTTTTCCCTATAAGGGCTCGATGTATATTTGAAAAAATAATAATTGTAATTGCCATAAAAGTTGTATTATCATAGAAATTGAGAAAAAAGGATAAACCAAACAAATTGTTTTTGCAATAACATGATAGAAAATGTGGATTGATAGGATGGTAACTTGATATGGAATAGAAGGTAGATGCATAACTTTTATTAGAAAAAGGAAAACATCCGATGTAAGATATAACTATGGGGTTGATTAAAAGTAACATTGAAAATTCCATAGGCAAATCCCAACAGTCAACGTAGAAATATACAACCAAAGAAAGCTTAAAAATGAAACTAGTAATGGAAGAAAATCATTTAAAACCTGGGAAAATAAATAAAAAAATACTGATAATGAAGAGAATAGAAAATAGAGAGTCATTCGAAAACCCATAGGGTTTATACCTCCAAGAGACATATCTTCTAATCATGTTGCGGATAGAGTCGATCTGAGTTTGGAAAAACAAAAAACAAAAGAGATATAAAGACCACAGTTTTAAAAGAAGGAAAAACATAAAAATAAGGAAGGGGGAAAGAATCCCTATTCGATCCGACTGCTTGGGTAAACCCCAAATCAGAAAAGATGAGCGGAGTGAAGGAGAAGATAAATCCATCACCAGAATCATCCACCAGACCCCAAAGAAAGGGGGGTTCTTTTCCTCTTTGAAGTGGATCTGAGAAGGAGAAAAATAGATAAAACTATGAAATTAAAAAGAACCAGAATCGGTGAAAAAAATTAGTATAAGAGGAAAAAACATGCAAACAAAAGAAAAGTGATCGATCGTAATAGAACCAACACCAAAGAGGGGGAAACCCTCGATTCCCTCAGAACTGGAAATCAAAGGAGAGATCTGAATCGATTGGAGCAGTTTATTGAATCTGTCAAAAGAATAAAAATAAATTAGACGATAAATTTGCAAAGGAGAATCGGAAATCAGAAACATGAAATAAAAGGGTACAAACCCTAGAAAAATATGAGTGATATTAAAAAAATGCAGAGACAAAAAGGAAGGGGAAAAAACCCTTTGAAAATGGAGAAACAAAAAAGATAAGATGAACAAAAATAATGAAAATAAAAAGAGGGGAAGGAGAAATAAATCCAGTCGACCGGAAGTATGGCAACCGTCGTGGGATGCGGCAGGGGAAGAGACCCTCTGAGATATCAGAAAAGATATATCCAAAGCCAAAGATAAGAAAAAACTGATGAAAAAGTTAGAAAGGGTTAATAAAAACCAAAAAAACAGAAAAAGTTATAAAAAAGGATAAACGGCAAGGCTTACCGTTCAGATCTGGAGAACATCGGTTGGATTTCGTCAAAAACGCCCAAAGAGGGAGGAGAACGGTGTAATAAAAGGGGAAAAGAAACTCTTTATCAGATAATACAGATCTGATAGGGGTTTTGATTATTACAAGATTCAGCCGAAACTCGCAGAAGAGAAAAAAAAAAGCGTTAAAATCCAGAGGGAAAAAATACAAATAAAACATATATCAATAGATGTAAATGGTGAAATGGGGGGTGGAATGGCCCTTGGCATTCCCTTATCGATTTCCAAGGAAATCAAAAATTTCCGGTTCTTTTGATGATATGCTGGCAAATTCGGCGGAAGGTGGAAAGGTGTCGTGTGGGGGAAGGGGAATGAAGGAGAGAGAGTGGATAAAACCACCGGAAAACAAGGAAAAACATGAAGAATAAGCCAACACCCAATAGTGACCCCGAAAAAATTTGAGAGAGAATTGAGAGCCATCCCACACCCACCCACCCGTTGGAATTTTAACTAAGTAAAAAGTATAGAAATTGAGGTTTTGCAAAATAATTGTGTTGAAAATCTCCTAATCAATTATTTGAACTCCTAAAATTTGATTAAAACTTGTTTTGCGGTCTTTTTTGTAGAGGTTTCGGACGAGCAAGTCAAAATGGGCCTTTCAATGGACCCATTGGAATTTTAATAGAGTAAAAAGTAAAGAAATTGAGGTTTCGCAATATAATTTTATTGAAAATCTCCTAATCAATTATTTGAAGTCCTAAAATTTGATTACAACTTGTTTTGCGGTCCTTTTTGTCGATGTTTCGGACGAGCGGGTCTAAATGGGCCTTCCAATGGACCCGTTGGAATTTTAACTGAGTAAAAAGTACAGAAATTGAGGTTTTACAATATAATTGTGTTGAAAAGCTCATAATCAATTATTTGAACTCATAATATTTGATAAAACTTGTTTTGATGTCGTTTTTGAAGAGATTTCAGACCAGCGGGTTGAAATGGGCCTTGCAATGGACCCGTTGGAATTTTAACTAAATAAAAAGTACAAAAATTAAGGTTTTGCAATATAATTGTTTTGAAAAGCTCCTAATATATTACATGAAGTCCTAAAATTTGATTAAAACTTGTTTTGCGGACCTTTTTTAGAGGTTTCTAACGAGCGGGTGAAAATGGGCCTTTCAATGGACTCGTTGGAATTTTTACTGAGTATAAAGTAAAGAAATTGAGGTTTTGCAATATAATTATCTTGAAAAGCTCCTAATCAATTATTTGAACTCCTAAATTTTGATTAAAACTTGTGTTGCAGTCTTTTTTGTAGAGGTTTCGGACGAGCATGTCGAAATGAGCCTTTCAATGGACCTGTTGGAATTTAAACTGAGTAAAAAGTACATAAATTGAGGTTTTGCAATATAATAGTGTTGAAAAGCTCATAATCAATTATTTGAACTCATAATATTTGATAAAACTTGTTTTGTTGTCGTTTTTGTAGAGGTTTCGGACGAGCGGGTCAAATTGGGCATTTCAATGGACCCGTAGGAATTTTAACTGAGTAAAAAGTACAGAAATTGAGGTTTTGCAATATAATTGTGTTGATAATCTCCTAATCAATTATTTGAACTCCTAAAACTTGATTCAAACTTGGTTTGCGGTCCTCTTTGTCGATGTTTCGGACGGGCAGGTCTAAATGGGCCTATCAATAGACCCGTCAGAATTTTAATAGAGAAAAAGGTACAAAAATTGAGGATTTGCAATATAATTGTGTTGAAAATCTCCTAATCAAATATTTGAACTCCTAAAAATTGATTAAAACTCGTTTTTCGGTCCTTTTTGTCGATATTTTAGACGAGCGGGTCTAAATGGGCCTTTCAATGGACCCGTTGGAATTTTAACAGAGTAAAAAGTACAAAAATTGAGGTTTTGCAATATAATTGTGTTGAAACTAATCAATTATTTGAACTCCTAAAATTTGATTATAACTTGTTTTGCGGTCCTTTTTGTCAATGTTTCGGACGAGCGGGTCAAAATGGGTCTTCCAATGGACCAGTAGGAATTTTAACTGAGTAAAAAGTACAGAAATTGAGGTTTTGCAATATAATTGTGTTGAAAATCTCCGAATCAATTATTTGAACTCCTAAAATTTGATTAAAACTTGTTTTGCAGTCCTTTTTGTAGAGGTTTCTGACGAGCGGGTCGAAATGGGCCGTTCAATGGACCCGTTGGAATTTTAACTGAGTATAAAGTACAGAAATTGAGGTTTTGCAATATAATTGTGTTGAAAAGCTCGTAATAAATTACACAAACTCCTAAAATTTGATTAAAACATGTTTTGCAGTCTTTTTTGTAGAGGTTTCGGACGAGCAGGTCGAAATGGGCCTTTCAATGGACCGTTGGAATTTTAACTTAGTAAAAAGTACATAAATTGAGGTTTTGCAATATAATTGTGTTGAAAAGCTCCTAGTCAATTATTTGAACTCCTAAAATTTGATAAAACTCGTTTTGCAGTCTATTTTGTAGAGGTTTCTAACGAGCGGGTCGAAATGGGCCTTTCATCGGACCCGTTGGTATTTTAATAGATTAAAAGGTACAAAAATTGAGGTTTTGCAATATAATTGTATTGAGAAGATCCTAATCAATTATTTGAACTCCTAAAATTTGATTAAAACTCGTTTTTCGGTCCTTTTTGTCGATATTTCGGACGAGCGGGTCTAAATGGGCCTTTCAATGGACCCGTTGGAATTTTAACAGAGTAAAAAGTACAAAAATTGAGGTTTCGCAATTTAATTGTGTGGAAACTAATCAATTATTTGAACTCCTAAAATTTGATTATAACTTGTTTTGCGGTCCTTTTTGTCGATGTTTCGGACGAGTGGGTCAAAATGGGCCTTCCAATGGACCCGTTGGAATTTTAACTGAGTAAAAAGTACAGAAATTGAGGTTTTGCAATATAATTGTGTTGAAAATCTCCGAATCAATTATTTGAACTCCTAAAATTTGATTAAAACTTGTTTTGCAGTCCTTTTTGTAGAGGTTTCTGACGAGCGGGTCGAAATGGGCCTTTCAATGGACCCGTTGGAATTTTAACTGAGTATAAAGTACAGAAATTGAGGTTTTTCAATATAATTGTGTTGAAAAGCTCGTAATAAATTACACAAACTCCTAAAATTTGATTAAAACATGTTTTGCAGTCTTTTTTGTAGAGGTTTCGGACGAGCAGGTCGAAATGGGCTTTCAATGGACCGTTGGAATTTTAACTTAGTAAAAAGTACATAAATTGAGGTTTTGCAATATAATTGTGTTGAAAAGCTCCTAGTCAATTATTTGAACTCCTAAAATTTGATAAAACTCGTTTTGTAGTCTATTTTGTAGAGGTTTCTAACGAGCGGGTCGAAATGGGCCTTTCATCGGACCCGTTGGTATTTTAATAGAGTAAAAGGTACAAAAATTGAGGTTTTGCAATAAAATTGTATTGAGAAGATCCTAATCAATTATTTGAACTCCTAAAATTTGATTAAAACTCGTTTTTCGGTCCTTTTTGTCGATATTTCGGACGAGCGGGTCTAAATGGGCCTTTCAATGGACCCTTTGGAATTTTAACAGAGTAAAAAGTACAAAAATTGAGGTTTTGCAATATAGTTGTGTTGAAACTAATCAATTATTTGAACTCCTAAAATTTGATTATAACTTGTTTTGCGGTCCTTTTTGTCGATGTTTCGAACGAGCGGGTGAAAATGGGCCTTCCAATGGACCCGTTGGAATTTTAACTGAGTAAAAAGTACAGAAATTGAGGTTTTGCAATATAATTGTGTTGAAACGCTCCTAATCAATTATTTGAACTCCTAATATTTGATAAAACTTTTTTGCTGTCGTTTTTGTAGAGGTTTCGGAAGAGCGTGTCGAATTGGGCCTTTCAATGGACCCGTAGGAATTTTAACTGAGTAAAAAGTACAGAAATTGAGGTTTTGCAATATAATTGTGTTGACAATCTCCTAATCAATTATTTGAACTCCTAAAATTTGATTTAAACTTGTTTTACGGTCTCCTTTATCGATGTTTCGGACGGGCAGGTCTAAATGGGCCTATCAATAGACCCGTCAGAATTTTAATAGAGAAAAAGGTACAAAAATTGAGGATTTGCAATATAATTGTGTTGAAAATCTCCTAATCAAATATTTGAACTCCTAAAAATTGATTAAAACTCGTTTTTCGGTCCTTTTTGTCGATATTTTAGACGAGCGGGTCTAAATGGGCCTTTCAATGGACCCGTTGGAATTTTAACAGAGTAAAAAGTACAAAAATTGAGGTTTTGCAATATAATTGTGTTGAAACTAATCAATTATTTGAACTACTAAAATTTGATTATAACTTGTTTTGCGGTCTTTTTTGTCGATGATTCGGACGTGCGGGTCAAAATGGGCCTTCTAATGGACCCGTTGGAATTTTAACTGAGTAAAAAGTAAAGAAATTGAGGTTTTGCAATATAATTGTCTTGAAAATCACCGAATCAATTATTTGAACTCCTAAAATTTGATTAAAACTTGTTTTGCAGTCCTTTTTGTAGAGGTTTCTGACGAGCGGGTCGAAATGGGCCTTTCAATGGACCCGTTGGAATTTTAACTGAGTAAAAAGTACAGAAATTGAGGTTTTGCAATATAATTGTGTTGAAAAGCTCGTAATAAATTACCGAAACTCCTAAAATTAGATTAAAAAATGTTTTGCAGTCTTTTTTTGTAGAGGTTTCGAACGAGCAGGTCGAAATGGGCCTTTCAATGGACAGTTGAAATTTTAACTTAGTAAAAAGTACAGAAATTGAGGTTTTGCAATATAATTGTTTTGAAAATCTCCTAATCAAATATTTGAACTCCTAAAATTTGATTAAAACCCATTTTCGGTCCTTTTTGTCGATATTTCAGACGAGCTGGTCTAAATGGGCCTTTCAATGGGCGCATTGGAATTTTAACAGAGTAAATAGTATAAAAATTGAGGTTTTGCAATATAATTGTGTTGAAACTAATCAATTATTTAAACTACTAAAATTAGATTATAACTTGTTTTGCAGTCCTTTTTGTCGATGTTTCGGACTAGCGGGTCAAAATGGGCCTTCCAATGGACCCGTTGGATTTTTAACTGGGTAAAAAGTACAGAAATTGAAGTTTTGCAATATAATTGTGTTGCAAATCTCCGAATCAATTATTTGAACTCCTAAATTTTGATTAAAACTTATTTTGCAGTCCATTTTGTCGAGGTTTCTGACGAGCGGGTCGAAATGGGCCTTTCAATGGACCCGTTGGAATTTTAACTGAGTAAAAAGTACAGAAATTGAGGTTTTGCAATATAATTGTGTTGAAAAGCTCGTAATAAATTACACAAACTCCTAAAATTTGATTATAACTTGTTTTGCGGTCCTTTTTGTCGATGTTTCGAACGAGCGGGTCAAAATGTGCCTTCCAATGGACCCGTTGGAATTTTAACTGAGTAAAAAGTACAGAAATTGAGGTTTTGCAATATAATTGTGTTGAAAAGCTCCTAATCAATTATTTGAACTCCTAATATTTGATAAAACTTTTTTTGTTGTCGTTTTTGTAGAGGTTTCGGAAGAGCGTGTCGAATTGGGCCTTTCAATGGACCTGTAGGAATTTTAACTGAGTAAAAAGTACAGAAATTGAGGTTTTGCAATATAATTGTGTTGAGAATCTCCTAATCAATTATTTTAACACCTAAAGTTTGATTCAAACTTGTTTTACGGTCTTCTTTATCGATGTTTCGGACGGGCAGGTCTAAATGGGCCTTTCAATAGACCCGTCGGAATTTTAATAGAGTAAAAGGTACAAAAATTGAGGTTTTGCAATATAATTGTGTTGAAAATCTCCAAATCAAATATTTGAACTCCTAAAATTTGATTAAAACTCGTTTTTCGGTCCTTTTTGTCGATATTTTGGACGAGCGGGTCTAAATGGGCCTTTCAATGGACCCGTTGGAATTTTAACAGAGTAAAAAGTACAAAAATTGAGGTTTTGCAATATAATTGTGTTGAAACTAATCAATTATTTGAACTTCTAAAATTTGATTATAACTTGTTTTGCGGTCCTTTTTGTCGATGTTTCGAATGAGCGGGTCTAAATGGGCCTTTCAATGGACCCGTTGGAATTTTAACAGAGTAAAAAGTACAGAAATTGAGATTTTGCAATATAATTGTGTTGAAAAGCTCCTAGTCAATTATTTGAACTCCTAAAATTCGATAAAACTCGTTGTGCAGTCTATTTTGTAGAGGTTTCTAACGAGCGGGTCGAAATGAGCCTTTCAACGGACCCGTTGGAATTTTAACTAAGTAAAAAGTACAAAAATTGAGGTTTTGCAATATAATTGTTTTGAAAATCTCCTAATCAAATATTCGAACTCCTAAAATTTGTTTAAAACCCATTTTTCGGTCCTTTTTGTCGATATTTCAGACGAGCTGGTCTAAATGGGCCTTTCAATGGACGCATTGGAATTTTAACAGAGTAAATAGTACAAAAATTGAGGTTTTGCAATATAATTGTGTTGAAACTAATCAATTATTTGAACTCCAAAAATTTGATTATAACTTGTTTTGCAGTCCTTTTTGTCGATGTTTCGGACTAGCGGGTCAAAATGGGCCTTCCAATGGACCCGTTGGATTTTTAACTGGGTAAAAAGTACAGAAATTGAGGTTTTGCAATATAATTGTGTTGAAAATCTCCGAATCAATTATTTGAACTCCTAAATTTTGATTTAAACTTATTTTGCAGTCCTTTTTGTAAAGGTTTCTGACGAGCGGGTCGAAATGGGCCTTTCAATGGACCCGTTGGAATTTTAACTAAGTAAATAGTACAGAAATTGAGGTTTTTCAATATAATTGTGTTGAAAATCTCGTAATAAATTACACAAACTCCTAAAATTTGATTAAAACATGTTTTGCAGACTTTTTTGTAGAGGTTTCGGACGAACTGGTCGAAATGGGCCTTTCAATGGACCCGTTGGAATTTTAACTTAGTAAAAAGTACAGAAATTGAGGTTTTGCAATATAATTGTGTTGAAAAGCTCCTAGTAAATTATTTGAAACCCTAAAATTTGATAAAACTCGTTTTGCAGTCCATTTTGTAGAGGTTTCTAACGAGTTGGTCGAAATGGGCCTTTCAACAGACTCGTTGGAATTTTAACTAAGTAAAAAGTATAGAAATTCAGGTTTTGAAAAATAATTGTGTTGAAAATCTCCTAATCAACTATTTGAACTCCTAAAATTTGATTAAAACTTGTTTTGCGGTCTTTTTTGTAGAGGTTTCGGACGAGCAAGTCAAAATGGGCCTTTCAATGGACCCATTGGAATTTTAATAGAGTAAAAAGTAAAGAAATTGAGGTTTCGCAATATAATTTTATTGAAAATCTCCTAATCAATTATTTGAAGTCCTAAAATTTGATTACAACTTGTTTTGCGGTCCTTTTTGTCGATGTTTCGGACGAGCGGGTCTAAATGGGCCTTCCAATGGACCCGTTGGAATTTTAACTGAGTAAAAAGTACAGAAATTGAGGTTTTACAATATAATTGTGTTGAAAAGCTCATAATCAATTATTTGAACTCATAATATTTGATAAAACTTGTTTTGATGTCGTTTTTGAAGAGATTTCAGACCAGCGGGTTGAAATGGGCCTTGCAATGGACCCGTTGGAATTTTAACTAAATAAAAAGTACAAAAATTAAGGTTTTGCAATATAATTGTGTTGAAAAGCTCCTAATATATTACATGAAGTCCTAAAATTTGATTAAAACTTGTTTTGCGGACCTTTTTTAGAGGTTTCTAACGAGCGGGTGAAAATGGGCCTTTCAATGGACTCGTTGGAATTTTTACTGAGTATAAAGTAAAGAAATTGAGGTTTTGCAATATAATTATCTTGAAAAGCTCCTAATCAATTATTTGAACTCCTAAATTTTGATTAAAACTTGTGTTGCAGTCTTTTTTGTAGAGGTTTCGGACGAGCATGTCGAAATGAGCCTTTCAATGGACCTGTTGGAATTTAAACTGAGTAAAAAGTACATAAATTGAGGTTTTGCAATATAATAGTGTTGAAAAGCTCATAATCAATTATTTGAACTCATAATATTTGATAAAACTTGTTTTGTTGTCGTTTTTGTAGAGGTTTCGGACGAGCGGGTCAAATTGGGCATTTCAATGGACCCGTAGGAATTTTAACTGAGTAAAAAGTACAGAAATTGAGGTTTTGCAATATAATTGTGTTGAGAATCTCCTAATCAATTATTTGAACTCCTAAAACTTGATTCAAACTTGGTTTGCGGTCCTCTTTGTCGATGTTTCGGACGGGCAGGTCTAAATGGGCCTTTCAATAGACCCGTTGGAATTTTAATAGAGTAAAAGGTACAAAAATTGAGGTTTTGCAATATAATTTTATTGAGAAGATCCTAATCAATTATTTGAACTCCTAAAATTGTTTAAAACTCGTTTTTCGGTCCTTTTTGTCGATATTTCGGACGAGTGGATCTAAATGGGCCTTTCAATGTACCCGTTGGAATTTTAACAGAGTAAAAAGTACAAAAATTGAGGTTCGCAATATAATTGTGTTGAAACTGAATCAATTATTTGAACTCCTAAAATTTGATTATAACTTGTTTTGCGGTCCTTTTTGTCAATGTTTCGGACGAGCGGTCAAAATGGTCTTCCAATGGACCAGTAGGAATTTTAACTGAGTAAAAAGTACAGAAATTGAGGTTTTGCAATATAATTGTGTTGAAAATCTCCGAATCAATTATTTGAACTCCTAAAATTTGATTAAAACTTGTTTTGCAGTCCTTTTTGTAGAGGTTTCTGACGAGCGGGTCGAAATGGGCCGTTCAATGGACCCGTTGGAATTTTAACTGAGTATAAAGTACAGAAATTGAGGTTTTGCAATATAATTGTGTTGAAAAGCTCGTAATAAATTACACAAACTCCTAAAATTTGATTAAAACATGTTTTGCAGTCTTTTTTGTAGAGGTTTCGGACGAGCAGGTCGAAATGGCCTTTCAATGGACCGTTGGAATTTTAACTTAGTAAAAAGTACATAAATTGAGGTTTTGCAATATAATTGTGTTGAAAAGCTCCTAGTCAATTATTTGAACTCCTAAAATTTGATAAAACTCGTTTTGCAGTCTATTTTGTAGAGGTTTCTAACGAGCGGGTCGAAATGGGCCTTTCATCGGACCCGTTGGTATTTTAATAGATTAAAAGGTACAAAAATTGAGGTTTTGCAATATAATTGTATTGAGAAGATCCTAATCAATTATTTGAACTCCTAAAATTTGATTTGATTAAAACTCGTTTTTCGGTCCTTTTTGTCGATATTTCGGACGAGCGGGTCTAAATGGGCCTTTCAATGGACCCGTTGGAATTTTAACAGAGTAAAAAGTACAAAAATTGAGGTTTCGCAATTTAATTGTGTGGAAACTAATCAATTATTTGAACTCCTAAAATTTGATTATAACTTGTTTTGCGGTCCTTTTTGTCGATGTTTCGGACGAGTGGGTCAAAATGGGCCTTCCAATGGACCCGTTGGAATTTTAACTGAGTAAAAAGTACAGAAATTGAGGTTTTGCAATATAATTGTGTTGAAAATCTCCGAATCAATTATTTGAACTCCTAAAATTTGATTAAAACTTGTTTTGCAGTCCTTTTTGTAGAGGTTTCTGACGAGCGGGTCGAAATGGGCCTTTCAATGGACCCGTTGGAATTTTAACTGAGTATAAAGTACAGAAATTGAGGTTTTTCAATATAATTGTGTTGAAAAGCTCGTAATAAATTACACAAACTCCTAAAATTTGATTAAAACATGTTTTGCAGTCTTTTTTGTAGAGGTTTCGGACGAGCAGGTCGAAATGGGCTTTCAATGGACCGTTGGAATTTTAACTTAGTAAAAAGTACATAAATTGAGGTTTTGCAATATAATTGTGTTGAAAAGCTCCTAGTCAATTATTTGAACTCCTAAAATTTGATAAAACTCGTTTTGTAGTCTATTTTGTAGAGGTTTCTAACGAGCGGGTCGAAATGGGCCTTTCATCGGACCCGTTGGTATTTTAATAGAGTAAAAGGTACAAAAATTGAGGTTTTGCAATAAAATTGTATTGAGAAGATCCTAATCAATTATTTGAACTCCTAAAATTTGATTAAAACTCGTTTTTCGGTCCTTTTTGTCGATATTTCGGACGAGCGGGTCTAAATGGGCCTTTCAATGGACCCTTTGGAATTTTAACAGAGTAAAAAGTACAAAAATTGAGGTTTTGCAATATAGTTGTGTTGAAACTAATCAATTATTTGAACTCCTAAAATTTGATTATAACTTGTTTTGCGGTCCTTTTTGTCGATGTTTCGAACGAGCGGGTGAAAATGGGCCTTCCAATGGACCCGTTGGAATTTAACTGAGTAAAAAGTACAGAAATTGAGGTTTTGCAATATAATTGTGTTGAAACGCTCCTAATCAATTATTTGAACTCCTAATATTTGATAAAACTTTTTTGCTGTCGTTTTTGTAGAGGTTTCGGAAGAGCGTGTCGAATTGGGCCTTTCAATGGACCCGTAGGAATTTTAACTGAGTAAAAAGTACAGAAATTGAGGTTTTGCAATATAATTGTGTTGACAATCTCCTAATCAATTATTTGAACTCCTAAAATTTGATTTAAACTTGTTTTACGGTCTCCTTTATCGATGTTTCGGACGGGCAGGTCTAAATGGGCCTATCAATAGACCCGTCAGAATTTTAATAGAGAAAAAGGTACAAAAATTGAGGATTTGCAATATAATTGTGTTGAAAATCTCCTAATCAAATATTTGAACTCCTAAAAATTGATTAAAACTCGTTTTTTCGGTCCTTTTTGTCGATATTTTAGACGAGCGGGTCTAAATGGGCCTTTCAATGGACCCGTTGGAATTTTAACAGAGTAAAAAGTACAAAAATTGAGGTTTTGCAATATAATTGTGTTGAAACTAATCAATTATTTGAACTACTAAAATTTGATTATAACTTGTTTTGCGGTCTTTTTTGTTGATGATTCGGACGTGCGGGTCAAAATGGGCCTTCTAATGGACCCGTTGGAATTTTAACTGAGTAAAAAGTAAAGAAATTGAGGTTTTGCAATATAATTGTCTTGAAAATCACCGAATCAATTATTTGAACTCCTAAAATTTGATTAAAACTTGTTTTGCAGTCCTTTTTGTAGAGGTTTCTGACGAGCGGGTCGAAATGGGCCTTTCAATGGACCCGTTGGAATTTTAACTGAGTAAAAGTACAGAAATTGAGGTTTTGCAATATAATTGTGTTGAAAAGCTCGTAATAAATTACCGAAACTCCTAAAATTAGATTAAAAAATGTTTTGCAGTCTTTTTTTGTAGAGGTTTCGAACGAGCAGGTCGAAATGGGCCTTTCAATGGACAGTTGAAATTTTAACTTAGTAAAAAGTACAGAAATTGAGGTTTTGCAATATAATTGTTTTGAAAATCTCCTAATCAAATATTTGAACTCCTAAAATTTGATTAAAACCCATTTTCGGTCCTTTTTGTCGATATTTCAGACGAGCTGGTCTAAATGGGCCTTTCAATGGGCGCATTGGAATTTTAACAGAGTAAATAGTATAAAAATTGAGGTTTTGCAATATAATTGTGTTGAAACTAATCAATTATTTAAACTACTAAAATTAGATTATAACTTGTTTTGCAGTCCTTTTGTCGATGTTTCGGACTAGCGGGTCAAAATGGCCTTCCAATGGACCCGTTGGATTTTTAACTGGGTAAAAAGTACAGAAATTGAAGTTTTGCAATATAATTGTGTTGCAAATCTCCGAATCAATTATTTGAACTCCTAAATTTTGATTAAAACTTATTTTGCAGTCCATTTTGTCGAGGTTTCTGACGAGCGGGTCGAAATGGGCCTTTCAATGGACCCGTTGGAATTTTAACTGAGTAAAAAGTACAGAAATTGAGGTTTTGCAATATAATTGTGTTGAAAAGCTCGTAATAAATTACACAAACTCCTAAAATTTGATTATAACTTGTTTTGCGGTCCTTTTTGTCGATGTTTCGAACGAGCGGGTCAAAATGTGCCTTCCAATGGACCCGTTGGAATTTTAACTGAGTAAAAAGTACAGAAATTGAGGTTTTGCAATATAATTGTGTTGAAAAGCTCCTAATCAATTATTTGAACTCCTAATATTTGATAAAACTTTTTTTTGTTGTCGTTTTTGTAGAGGTTTCGGAAGAGCGTGTCGAATGGGCCTTTCAATGGACCTGTAGGAATTTTAACTGAGTAAAAAGTACAGAAATTGAGGTTTTGCAATATAATTGTGTTGAGAATCTCCTAATCAATTATTTTAACACCTAAAGTTTGATTCAAACTTGTTTTACGGTCTTCTTTATCGATGTTTCGGACGGGCAGGTCTAAATGGGCCTTTCAATAGACCCGTCGGAATTTTAATAGAGTAAAAGGTACAAAAATTGAGGTTTTGCAATATAATTGTGTTGAAAATCTCCAAATCAAATATTTGAACTCCTAAAATTTGATTAAAACTCGTTTTTCGGTCCTTTTTGTCGATATTTTGGACGAGCGGGTCTAAATGGGCCTTTCAATGGACCCGTTGGAATTTTAACAGAGTAAAAAGTACAAAAATTGAGGTTTTGCAATATAATTGTGTTGAAACTAATCAATTATTTGAACTTCTAAAATTTGATTATAACTTGTTTTGCGGTCCTTTTTGTCGATGTTTCGAATGAGCGGGTCTAAATGGGCCTTTCAATGGACCCGTTGGAATTTTAACAGAGTAAAAAGTACAGAAATTGAGATTTTGCAATATAATTGTGTTGAAAAGCTCCTAGTCAATTATTTGAACTCCTAAAATTCGATAAAACTCGTTGTGCAGTCTATTTTGTAGAGGTTTCTAACGAGCGGGTCGAAATGAGCCTTTCAACGGACCCGTTGGAATTTTAACTAAGTAAAAAGTACAAAAATTGAGGTTTTGCAATATAATTGTTTTGAAAATCTCCTAATCAAATATTTGAACTCCTAAAATTTGTTTAAAACCCATTTTTCGGTCCTTTTTGTCGATATTTCAGACGAGCTGGTCTAAATGGGCCTTTCAATGGACGCATTGGAATTTTAACAGAGTAAATAGTACAAAAATTGAGGTTTTGCAATATAATTGTGTTGAAACTAATCAATTATTTGAACTCCAAAAATTTGATTATAACTTGTTTTGCAGTCCTTTTTGTCGATGTTTCGGACTAGCGGGTCAAAATGGGCCTTCCAATGGACCCGTTGGATTTTTAACTGGGTAAAAAGTACAGAAATTGAGGTTTTGCAATATAATTGTGTTGAAAATCTCCGAATCAATTATTTGAACTCCTAAATTTTGATTTAAACTTATTTTGCAGTCCTTTTTGTAAAGGTTTCTGACGAGCGGGTCGAAATGGGCCTTTCAATGGACCCGTTGGAATTTTAACTAAGTAAATAGTACAGAAATTGAGGTTTTTCAATATAATTGTGTTGAAAATCTCGTAATAAATTACACAAACTCCTAAAATTTGATTAAAACATGTTTTGCAGACTTTTTTGTAGAGGTTTCGGACGAACTGGTCGAAATGGGCCTTTCAATGGACCCGTTGGAATTTTAACTTAGTAAAAAGTACAGAAATTGAGGTTTTGCAATATAATTGTGTTGAAAAGCTCCTAGTAAATTATTTGAAACCCTAAAATTTGATAAAACTCGTTTTGCAGTCCATTTTGTAGAGGTTTCTAACGAGTTGGTCGAAATGGGCCTTTCAACAGACTCGTTGGAATTTTAACTAAGTAAAAAGTATAGAAATTCAGGTTTTGAAAAATAATTGTGTTGAAAATCTCCTAATCAACTATTTGAACTCCTAAAATTTGATTAAAACTTGTTTTGCGGTCTTTTTTGTAGAGGTTTCGGATGAGCAGGTCAAAATGGGCCTTTCAATGGACCCATTGGAATTTTTACAAAGTAAAAAGTATAAAAATTGAGGTTTCGCAATATAATTTTATTGAAAATCTCCTAATCAATTATTTGAAGCCCTAAAATTTGATTACAACTTGTTTTGCGGTCCTTTTTGTTGATGTTTCGGACGAGCGGGTCTAAATGGGCCTTCCAATGGACCCGTTGGAATTTTAACTGAGTAAAAAGTACAGAAATTGATGTTTTACAATATAATTGTGTTCAAAAGCTGATAATAAATTATTTGAACTCCTAAAATTTGATTAAAACTTGTTTTGCGGTCCTTTTGAAGAGATTTCGGACCAGCGGGTCGAAATGGGCCTTACAATGGACCCGTTGGAATTTTAACTAAATAAAAAGTAAAAAAATTAAGGTTTTGCAATATAATTGTGTTTAAAAGCTCCTAACATATTACATGAAGTCCTAAAATTTGATTAAAACTTGTTTTGCGGTCCTTTTTTAGAGGTTTCTAACGAGCGGGTGAAAATGGGCCTTTCAATGGACTCGTTGGAATTTTTACTGAGTAAAAAGTAAATAAATTGAGGTTTTGCAATGTAATTGTCTTGAAAAGCTCCTAATCAATTATTTGAACTCCTAAAATTTGATTAAAACTTGTTTTGTGGTCTTTTTTGTAGAGGTTTCGGACGAGCATGTCGAAATGAGCCTTTCAATGGACCTGTTGGAATTTAAACTGAGTAAAAAGTACATAAATTGAGGTTTTGCAATATAATAGTGTTGAAAAGCTCATAATCAATTATTTGAACTCATAATATTTGATAAAACTTGTTTTGATGTTGTTTTTGTAGAGGTTTCGGACGAGCGAGTCGAATTAGGCATATCAATAGACCCGTAGGAATTTTAACTGAGAAAAATTACAAAAATTGAGGTTTTGCAATATAATTGTGTTGAGAATCTCCTAATCATTTATTTGAACTCCTAAATTTTGATTCAAACTTATTTTGCGGTCCTCTTTGTCGATGTTTCAGATGGGCAGGTCTAAATGGGCCTTTCAATAGACCCGTTGGAATTTTAATAGAGTAAAATGTACAAAAATTGAGGTTTTGCAATATAATTGTGTTGAGAAGATCCTAATCAATTATTTGAACTCCTAAAATTTGATTAAAACTCGTTTTTCGGTCCTTTTTGTCGATATTTCGGACGAGCGGGTCTAAATGGGCCTTTCAATGGGCCCGTTGGAATTTTAACAGAGTAAATAGTACAAAAATTGAGGTTTTGCAATATAATTGTGTTGAAACTAATCAATTATTTGAAATCCTAAAATTTGATTATAACTTGTTTTGCAGTCCTTTTTGTCGATGTTTCGGACTAGCGGGTCAAAATGGGCCTTCCAATGGACCCGTTGGATTTTTTTTTGAAGAAAACGGGCCTCATTAAAAACCCCTACTAAATCCCCAAGCACAAGCTAGGAGAAAACCTAAAAGGGGAAAAGAGTACCCAAGATGTATTATTAAACGAGGTTAAACCTCAGAAAGTACAATGTTTTTGAACATTCAGGATAAATAGATCCAAAAGATAAAGAAGACATGGATCTAAGGGCATGGATAGCCAACGTATGAGCTACAAAATTTGCCTCTCGGCGAATGTACTGAACATGTACCATAGAAAAATCCTCCATAGCAGTATGAGCCTCCAGAATCGTCGGACCCAGAGGAGAGAGGTCTGGCCCAAGAGAGTTGATTCTGTTTGCTAGGGATGCGCAGTCTGTCTCGAATATCAATTGGCTCCAACCTTGAGATCGGGCAAAATTAATGCCGGCAAGAAGACCTTTCCCTTCGGATGAAATAGCATCAGCACAACTGCCCAACGGAAAAGCCAGGCCACCGAGAACCGTCCCCGCGTCGTCCCGAGCGACAACACCAATCGCCGCTGCACGAGTGGAAGGATCAAAAGCTCCATCCACATTAATTTTAATAAAACCACTAGGTGGAGGCTTCCAACGAGGAGGAAGAGATGGAGGGATGGATGATGGAGGGGAGGATATAGCCTTAGAGAAATCCTTATGGAGACTAATGGAGTTGACAGCAATTAGCCAAGGGGGTTGAAGATGATTATTATGGACCCAGTCGTTGCGTCTGTTCCATATATTCCATAGGGTAGTTAAGAAAAGGCCGAAAAGATCAGGAGGGAGAAGGGAAGCTCCTTCCTCAAGCCAATGAAGACCCGTGGCAGCAGAACTATTGATAAAGGAGGATGGTAGACCAATCAATTTAAGAGATTCCGAGGCACCAGGGCAGTCTCGGAGAGCATGGAGAATCGACTCAATACCCGAGTTACAAATGGGGCATGGACCAGACTCTGGAGCAAAAGTCTGAAGGCGAGCCCCAACAGGCAGGGCTTCGGCACCCAGACGCCACCCAAAAGTTTTAACTTTAGGCAAGACTTTGAGCTTGGCAAGAAATTTCTAGAAACGGGGGGGACGAAGTCTAGGCTCAGGGGGTCGTTGCAGGAAAAGATAGCCAGATATGACGGAGTAGAGACCAGAATCATTGGGTTGCCAGAGGATGGTATCACGCGTGTCATTAATAATGGGAACTGAAAGAATGGAATTGGCATCCTCCACGGTAAAGTAAGCACGAACTTTGATAGGGTCCCAGGCCGCTTGGTTGCGTAACATAAAATCTCTACATCGAATATGGACTTCCTCCGAGAGTTCATAGTCCCCATAGAGTTGGACAGTTGAAGAGCCTCCCCAGTTATCATGATGAATGCGTATATTACTGTTGATACCCGGGCGATAGAGAAAACCGCCAAATAGGTGTTGCATAGCGTTATAGAGACCTTGCCAAGCAAAAGAACCTCGCGAAGGCCGAGAGGCATGAAGGATATTACCTGTTGGAAAGTATTTAAATTTATAGATTTCTCCCAAAAGGGATTCAGGTTCGCATATGAGTCGCCAGAGTTGTTTGCCAAGAAGAGCTATATTAAAATTATTGAGGTCCCGAAAACCCATGCCACCGACAGATTTAGGCAGGCATACCTGGTCCCATGGGAGCAGGTGCCAACCTTTTTTGTTTGATTTTCCAGACCACCAATATCGGCGAATGGCAGATGTCATATCATCAATAATATTTTGAGGTAATAGATAACAGGACATGACATATTGAGGTAAAGATTGTAAAACGGCTTTAATAAAAATTTCCCTACCACTAAAGGAGAGAAGTTGTTTGTCCCAGGTGGATAATCTATCATGAACTTTATCTCGTATAAACCCTAAAGCAAGGGTCTTATTTTTACCAATAAGAAGAGGTACCCCCAAATAGACTCCAGGATTGGTGACCTCACGTACTTGAAGATAGGAATTGATAGTTTGACGGGTGGAAGTAGGAGTGCGAGGATTGTAAAAGATAGTAGATTTATCGAAGTTAACTGCTTGCCCAGAGGCAGATGCGTAAGTTTGGAGAGCCAACTTGAGGTGAGCTGCTTCATGAGGATTTGAATTAATGAAAACTATGCAGTCATCTGCAAACAGAAGGTGGTTAACCTTGGGCCCATGTTTACAGGCTCCTAATCCTGGAAGCAGACCTTGTTGTTTAGCATCGGCCAAGAAGGCTGAGAGCCCTTGGGTACAAAAAAGAAAAAGAAAAGGGGATAAAGGGTCACCTTGGCGGAGGCCCCTTTGAGGTCGAAACAAAGGGGAGAAAGAATTGTTTACCTTAACAGTAAAGGAAACTGATGAGATGCATCTCATTATGAGAGAGACCCAGGATGAGGCAAACCCCATACGGGTCATGACATTTTCGAGGAATGACCACTCGACTCTGTCAAAGGCTTTTTCCATGTCAAGTTTAAGAGCAGCTCCCTTAGAAGATTTTGAGGTACCAGTATTAGTGGAATGAATAATTTCGTGGGCAATAAGGATATTATCTGTAATATTACGTCCCTGAACAAAAGCAGCTTGATTTGAGCTGATACAAAAAGGAATGGTATGTTTCATACGATTAACCAAAACTTTAGCAATGATTTTGTAGATTACCGTACAGAGACTGATGGGCCGAAGATGTCTCATAGTAGTGGGATCCTTGATCTTAGGTATGAGGACCAAAATAGTTTGGTTGACTGAGGCTATATCAGCTGATCCTTTAAGGAGATTGAGGCAGAGAGTAGTAATATCAGGTCCTACAGTATCCCAGTGTTGACGAAAAAATCCACTTGGGAGGCCATCAATACCCGGGGCTTTTCTGGGATCGATGTCTCGAAAAGCGGTGTATATTTCTTCTGGGGTGAATTCCTTGGTGAGGGACGCATTCATAGAAGTTGAGATAGTAGGATTGATTTTTGAAAGAATTTGGTCAGAAAAGTGAGGG
The DNA here is from genome assembly GCA_958450335.1 of Hibiscus tridactylites. Classification (NCBI taxonomy): domain Eukaryota; kingdom Viridiplantae; phylum Streptophyta; class Magnoliopsida; order Malvales; family Malvaceae; genus Hibiscus; species Hibiscus tridactylites. The sequence continues at coordinate 29,864,056 of OY288287.1, forward strand.
TTTGAGGAAGAGAAGAGGTTATGGAAATAAGAGGAAGCAATTTCCATAATATCAGACTCATTCGTTCGCCAAACATTGTTGGAGTCTAAGAGGCCTGTGATAGTGTTCTTTTTCTTTCTATTAGAAGCTCGGGCATGAAAGAAGCGGGTATTTTTGTCCCCTTGGGAAAGCCATAGATTACGAGAACGTTGTGCCCAATATGCTTCTTGCATCTCGAGAAGATTGTAGAGTTCAGTTTTGGCAGAGATATATCTTTTTTCGGCAGAGGCTGAAAGAGGTCGTTGTAAAAGTTTATTGATTTTCTTAGTGAGAAAGGTAATACGACCATTGGTTTTAAATCTTTGTTGGGATTGCCAGTCTCCTAGGCAAGAGCCCACCGCTTTAATTTTGTCCAAAGTATTACCTTTGGTGGAGGACCATGTTTGTTTTACCACATTAATACCTTCATCATTGGAAGCCCAACAGTTTTCAAAATGAAACATAGTTGGTGGGAGACGGGGAGTTGTTGGAGGGAGAGGATCCGTATTTAATAGTAGAAAACAGTGGTCTGATTTCGCATTAAAATCTGAGTGGATGTTATAATTAGGAAAGGAGGCTTTCCAAGCCATATTTCCAACAAATCGATCTAAACGCTCGAATAAAGAAGGGGTTTTGGGCCCCGTTTTAGACCATGTGAACCACCCCGTTGTAGGTTTGCAATCAAAGAGATTATTACGAATAAGACAATTGCGAAAATTATTAATTTGAGATCTAGGCTGACGACAGCCACCTTGTTTTTCGTTATCAGATAAGATTTCGTTGAAATCACCCCCGATAAGCCAAGGGTGATCAACGTTAATGTTGAGAGAGTCTATTAGTTCCCAAGATTTGGTTTTATTACTTGTTTCGGAAAATCCGTGAATTCCAGTAAAATAGAACGCAGAAGAGTTACATGTTATATACGAGTGAATAAAACGATCCGAGTAAGAAAGCAAATCAATATTATTAATATTCGTAGCAAATAAAGCTAGACCAGAGCAATTATTTGAAAAATCAACCGAAAAAGCTAGGGCCATCCCTAGCAAATCACCAAGACGGCTATAAGCCGTATTTTTGAGTTTAGTTTCACACAAAAACAATAAATCAGGTTTATGAAGCTTAACATAAGACTGTAGGTGTTGAACTGCCTGGGCCTTACCTAAGCCTTGGCAGTTCCAGCATAAAATTATCATTTTCCTCGGCGGGGCTGTGCATCAGCCGCCGCCGGAGAGTTTTTTCCGCTGCTCATCCCAGCTTTTGAAGTAGGCGAAGGAGTAGGTCGAGACTTTTTGGGCTGCAGGACCACATGGATTGGGGATCGCCTCTTAGTGCCTCGGTTCAAAGGAATAGGGATAGGGGCCGGAGCAGAAGCTGCAAGATTTGGGTAATGCTTGAGTAGCCACGAATCAAAATCATTAAAGAATGATATACCGGTTTGAAGTAATGGCTTACTGAGTTGATCATCCACTTGCTGAGCATTAGAATTCGTCTTTCCATCATCTTGACTTTCCAGATCGACTTGTACCGGGTAGATTGTGTTCAAGGGCTGGGGTGAAATGACTCTTGAATGCATAGGAACTTTTTGGGACAGCTTGGGATCAGCATTTGTGGGGGGCGGATCCGAAGATTCCTCCCCCACCGTCTCGTCGTTATTATTGGTTTCCTCAATGGGAAGATCTGCAAAGGACGCCGCATCCCCTTCATTGAGGTTCCCTAAAAGATAAGGAAATAAAGTAATAAGCTTTAATTGTATGAAATTATTGTATAAAGAAACGTAATGAATTTTGAAGGAGGCTCGACCTGAATCTTGGGCCGTAGTGATGGGGGCTTTCCCTTTATCCGTAGGATCTGATAAAGAATCATTAAAACAGTGTAAGGGGGGATGATAATTAAATAGTAGCCAAGCGAAAAATTTTATAATACCTAGTGGTGGGTTTGGTACAGCATTAGCAGAGGAATCGACAGTTTTCCCCTTGTCCAAGGGAGCTGTACAAAAGAGCAGTTTATAATGTAGATAAGAGAAAAGGCAGGAAATTAAATAGTTATATTTAAAAAAAGTGCAAAATACCTAGCGGTGGTTTGCATTCATTAGAAGTGGATTGCTCGACAATTCGGATACGACCGCGTGGTCCCTGGTCACGGCGACGCGGGGGGAGCCAGCGGAGCCAATCACCATATTGAAGTTTTGCTGGATCAATTGTAGCCTTAGAAGGGCAGTGGTCAAATGTGTGGCTAATGATGCCGCACCCCTGACAGAGGAGGGGGAGACGTTCATATTGTAGACGGCAAGAAGTGGTTCGTGGCCCTTTCCCGATGAGGAGAAATCGTCGGATCGGCTTGGAAATGTCCAGGAGTATTTCGACTCGCAAAAATTCTGTCATATTGCCTCGTTCTTTGCGGGTGTCAGTACGTAGTACGGTGCCAACCATGGCTCCAAGTGACTGTCCAATAATGTGAGCTCTATCATGGTCCTCTAGGAAGGGTTTGGGTAAGGAGTGAATACGAAACCATATTCTCATGGGGTTGAAAGAGTACTCGTCCATACTTTTGCCAGGTGAATATTCAGCTAGGGCCATCCATTTGTCTTTGTGAAGCCAAGGCCCTCTTTCAAACACATCATATTTGTCGCTTATAGTGGCAAACTCAATCCGAAAGAAGTAGTCTCTGATAATAGAGATTGATTTAAGGTTGTTTTTCTTCCATATACCTTCAAAGACGGAGAGGGTGGTCCAATCATCTATAGGCTTTGATGATATGAACTTGCCAATCAGGATAGTCTTTGGATCTTCTTCAAAGAAATCGAAATCAGGGGTGTAAATTGCGTTGGCTTCCTCATTTGTTAGGTCAAAATCAGTGAATTGAGGAAGAGAAGAAGAGGATGCCATTTGGTGGTAAATGTGGTTATTTTGGAAGGGACAAGGTGAAAAAATGCGTGTGGAAACAGAGTGGCTTATTATCTTATATAGAATATAATTGATATAAGTAGAGTTAAGAATGGAAATCAAAAGATAGAAAAATTTAGAAAAGGAATGTAGGATGAGAATATTCCTAAAGATTGGAAGTGGGATAAATTTGGAAAACGAGAAAAATAGAATCAAGTTTAAGTAAAGGCAGGAAAATCTGTTGTGTGTAAGGGAAGATAGGGTGATAAAAGAAAAGGGAATAATTTGGTTATGGTAGCTAAAGTAAATTGATGGAGTAATTAAGGGAAAGATATAATTATTAATTAAAGGCGGGGAATGGAAAGATGATATTGATAAATATGGGGTTAATGAAGGAGATATGATATAGGTGTTGGAATAGGATAAAAATGGAATGAAATTATAATGAAATGAGTTGGGAAAAAGAAGGAAAGAAAGTTGAATATGGTAACTGAATTGGGAGGAAATAATAATTAGAGGGTAAAACCGAAAAAAGAAAAGAGATTGGTAAATGGAATAATTAGAAGTAGATGGAGTCATATAAATGAGTAAATTAGAAGGAAAGTTATGAATGGAGAGCAAATAAAGGATGAAATTAAGGGAGGAAAGTAAACTTTTAATGTACCCGTATATTGGGGAAGAATCGCATAGCTTAAAATTGGAAAGTAAGATAACTGAGAAAGATGGTAAGAAAATAAAGTATAGAACAAAGAAATAAGATGATAATGGTAAGAAATAAAGAAGATAATTAAAAGTTACACATGGAAAAAGGAAATAGTAAAAGTAATGTCTAATGTAAAAGGGAAAGAAAATACTGTAAATATGGTAACACAATTGAATAGAGAGAGGAAAAGAAGGAATGGAATGAGATAGAGATAAATTTACAATAAAAGGCAAGAAATGTAAAAGGTATATGATAATATATAACATTGATATGGAAAGTAGAAAATGTTTGTTGGTAGAGCATAAATAAAGCAATTTGATAATTTCCCTAAAAATTAGACTTGAAAAACCTGGGATTAATTTATAAATGGAAAAATATAGTAGAAAATTTAATTTATTGCTTAGATTTAGGTAAGGTTTAAGGTAGTGTTGGATGTAAAAAGGAAGGAGAATACTTTGGATATGGTAGCTAATTTGACTATAAAGGGTAAATAAGGGAAAAAGATAATTTGGAAATAAATTATCCATAAGGGGTGAGAATCGACAAGGAGATACTGGAGTGTATGGATTTAAAGAAGGAAATATAGAACGGTAGTCTATAGAAAAAAATGATAGACTAATATCAGATTGATAAAGTAGAAATAAATTTGCATTAAAAGACAATAGGTGATAAGCGGTTGTGGTACTGTTCGAATTGAAGTAAAAATATGTAAAACAGTTGGTAATAGCAAATAGAGATAGAAAAAAATTAGGTTGGGATGTAAATAATTTAAATGATACCTTATCTAAACAGATATGTATGTGTTTTATTATATTCACCATAAAGATGATCAAAAAGTTTTCCCCAATAAGGGGTGGTAGAAGAGCACCTAAAGAGGTGTAGTGGTATTCAATAATTGGATGGCATATATAAAGTATAAATAAAAGAGCACCAAAAGAGGTGTAGTTGGGAGTAATTCTTGAAAAAGTAGTGGTTTGACAATTCCAGAGAAGCATTGGAACAGAATAATCAAAAGGGATATATATACATACATACAACATGGACAGGCAGTTGTAAGGAGAAGAATTTGACGAAACTAGCCATAGCGACTATGACTAAAATTCGCAAGATCCATCGATGGTAAAAGTATGCATAGGTAGAGATACTAGTAAACTTGCATATTAAGAATGTAAAAACCAAAAGAACTAGAAAGCAAAGCAGAAAGAGGAAAGGAAGAATAAAATTACAACCCGGGGGAAGAGAGGGAGGGGGGAAAAGAAAATAAATACAGGCCAAATGAGCAAATAAAATAAAAAGGGGGATAAAAGAATAAATGCATGCCCAAATTAAACGAAAAGATAAAAGGAGAAAGGGGAAGAAGATAGTGACGTCTTGGGGAAGAAGATAAAAGTCCAGCCTTGGCATCTCTATAGCGCGGGGAAACATGGCATGTAGGAAAAAAAGAGTAATATTAGTAGAAGAACATAGATAGAGGTCTAAAGTCAAAGAAGAGAAAGCATAAGAAGGCAGTAAAGAACATACATAACGGAAGACAGGTAAAAGCACAACAGAATAAAAAGGAAACCACCGATAAGAGATAAAAATAAAGGGATTCAAGCATTCAAGCAAAGGGATAAAAATGCATGATACATATATTGAAAAGAATAGGAGCTTGATTACATGGCAAAGAGATTGGTGATAGGGAAAGAACATGTTAGAAGAACCAAGAAGAGATAACTTTAAGGGGGAAGGGAGATCGTAAGCTAAAATTAGAGATACAAGCACAGAATTAACAAAGAACAGTATACAGTGAATTGAAACAACATGATGCCGCAAAGATATGAATGGACCGAGACCAGAAGGCGAATTAAAAGGATAATGGATTAGAAAATATAAAAGTAGAAATAAGGAAATCATCAACCAATAGGCAAAATTAAAATATAAAAGTAACAAGCATACACCAAGACGAGTATATAAAAAAAAGAAGAAAAGAAAATGAGTATGAGAAAGCAAGACCATGGAAGACAAAGATGAGAGAATCAAAAACATAATAAGAAGGCGGAGAGGGACTCTAAGGTCAAAGTAAGAATCATTACGCATCAAGCAAAAATAATACATAAAATTTAGATATACAAATTGAACAAAGAAGTGATTAACAGATAGAGAATTAAGCAAATCATTAAACAAGATAGCAAGGAAGTTGATAATCATGGTGTAAGGTCCCACTTGGTGGGTCGAAACGAAATTCCCATTAAGGGATCGTTGTAAGTACTTGGACTTAAAGGTGTGAAAAACGTAAGTAGGCAGATAAAGTTTAGAAAACCATAAATTCAGAAAAAGGAATACCATATTAAGAAGAAGCTGTCCAAGATCAAAACAGAAACTAAAGAAGTAATAAAAATTAGTAGCAGAACAGTAAAATAACAATGATCTCATAGAGTTACTGATGTAAATGGACATAGAAAGGATAATTGTATAAACACAGATAAAAAGAAACGCAGATGGATCAGTGTTTATGAAGTAAGAAATGTAACCTGTTAATCTGGTGATCCAATGCCAGCATTCGAGTGGTAAGACAAGGCCAGATTGAAGGACGAACACGAACCGGATCTGAGATTTCCATTCGAAAATCTGAAACAAAGAACCAGCGAAATTTGGGTCAGCAAAAAACCCTAATTTAAAGGAAAAGATAATAAATCCAGAAACGAATTGATGAGATAAAGGGGTTATCGAAAGGTAATAATCTTCAACGGTGGCGATGGTGAAGAGAGATCGGGAATGATTTTCAAGAGCTGTAGAGGCTCCTCTGAGCGGGGAAGGCCTTTGTGAGATCTTGTAGCAAGATTCGTCTAAATCACAAAGATGGTGGTTGGGACGATGAGTCTGAAACTCATGGTGAAAGGGATTTTCCCTCGCAACAAACAAAACACAAGGAGTTAGTAGATCGGAAAACAGAACGAAGAATAAGATTAACAAAAAATCGAAGAAAAAGCATAAGAACAGAAACTTAAAGTGAAAGGGATTTTCCTTCGCCTCAAACAAAATCCAAGGAAATAGAGGATCGGCAGCAAGATCGGATAGGAAATATGGCAAAAAAACAAAGGAAAAATATAAAAACCGAGGTGATAATGAAAAAGAAAACAAACCTTGGGCTCTCGAAAAATCCGCATCGTGAAGCGCATGGGTCTCTTGCGTAGGATGAACGCCGGTTAGTAAGGGAGGAAAAGTGAGGGCGGACGGCGTGGTTTGGGAGGAAAGGGCGGCGGAGGGGGAAAAGGAAAGGGTGAATAGGAGGGGGAGATTTACGGGAAAAGAAAAGGGGAAAAAGAGAAACCCAAAAGACCAGACACAAACCCCAGAGAGAACCGAGAGGATTGGGAGAATTTCGAGAGCCATACCCGTTACCCGTTGGATTTTTAACTAGGTAAAAAGTACAGAAATTGAGGTTTTGCAATATAATTGTGTTGAAAATCTCCGAATCAATTATTTGAACTCCTAAATTTTGATTAAAACTTATTTTGCAGTCCTTTTTGTAGAGGTTTCTGACGAGCGGGTCGAAATGGGCCTTTCAATGGACCCGTTGGAATTTTAACTGAGTAAAAAGTCCATAAATTGAGGTTTTGCAATATAATTGTGTTGAAAAGCTCGTAATAAATTACCCAAACTCCTAAAATTTGATTAAAACATGTTTTGCAGTCTTTTTTGTAGAGGTTTCGGACGAGCTGGTCGAAATGGGCCTTTCAATGGACCGTTGGAATTTTAACTTAGTAAAAAGTACAGAAATTGAGGTTTTGCAATATAATTGTGTTGAAAAGCTCCTAGTCAATTATTTGAACTCCTAAAATTCGATAAAACTCGTTTTGCAGTCTATTTTGTAGAGGTTTCTAACGAGCGGGTCGAAATGGGCCTTTGAACGGACTGGTTGGAATTTTAACTAAGTAAAAAGTACAAAAATTGAGGTTTTGCAATATAATTATTTTGAAAATCTCCTAATCAAATATTTGAAGTCCTAAAATTTGATTAAAACCCGTTTTTCGGTCCTTTTTGTCGATATTTCAGACGAGCTGGTCTAAATGGGCCTTTAAATGGACGCATTGGAATTTTAACAGAGTAAATAGTACAAAAATTGAGGTTTTGCAATATAATTGTGTTGAAACTAATCAATTATTTGAACTCCTAAAATTTGATTATAACTTGTTTTGTAGTCCTTTTTGTCGATGTTACGGACTAGCGGGTCAAAATGGGCCTTCCAATGGACCCGTTGGATTTTTAACTGGGTAAAAAGTACAGAAATTGAGGTTTTGCAATATAATTGTGTTGAAAATATCCGAATCAATTATTTGAACTCCTAAATTTTGATTAAAACTTATTTTGCAGTCCTTTTTGTAGAGGTTTCTGACGAGCGGGTCAAAATGGGCCTTTCAATGGACCCGTTGGAATTTTAACTGAGTAAATAGTACAGAAATTGAGGTTTTTCAATATAATTGTGTTGAAAAGCTCGTAATAAATTACACAAACTCCTAAAATTTGATTAAAACATGTTTTGCAGACTTTTTTGTAGAGGTTTCGGACCAGCTGGTCGAAATGGGCCTTTCATTGGACCCGTTGGAATTTTAACTTAGTAAAAAGTACAGAAATTGAGGTTTTGCAATATAATTGTGTTGAAAAGCTCCTAGTAAATTATTTGAAATCCTAAAATTTGATAAAACTCGTTTTGCAGTCCATTTTGTAGAGGTTTCTAACGAGTGGGTCGAAATGGGCCTTTCAACAGACCCGTTGGAATTTTAACTAAGTAAAAAGTATAGAAATTCATGTTTTGCAAAATAATCGTGTTGAAAATATCCTAATCAATTATTTGAACTCCTAAATTTTGATTAAAACTTGTTTTGCGGTCTTTTTTGTAGAGGTTTCGGACGAGCAGGTCAAAATGGGCCTTTCAATGGACCCATTGGAAATTTAACAGAGTAAAAAGTACAGAAATTGAGGTTTCGCAATATAATTTTATTGAAAATCTCCTAATCAATTATTTGAAGTCCTAAAATTTGATTACAACTTGTTTTGCGGTCCTTTTTGTCGATGTTTCGGACGAGCGGGTCTAAATGGGCCTTCCAATGGACCCGTTGGAATTTTAACTGAGTAAAAAGTACATAAATTGATGTTTTACAATATAATTGTGTTGAAAAGCTGATAATCAATTATTTGAACTCCTAAAATTTGATTAAAACTTTTTTTGCGGTCCTTTTGACGAGATTTCGGACCAGCGGGTCGAAATGGGCCTTACAAGGACCCGTTGGAATTTTAACTAAGTAAAAAGTACAGAAATTGAGGTTTTGCAAAATAATTGTGTTAAAAATCTCCTAATCAATTATTTGAACTCCTAAAATTTGATTATAACTTGTTTTGCGGTTTTTTTTGTCGATGATTCGGACGTGTAGGTCAAAATGGGCCTTCTAATGGACCCGTTGGAATTTTTTTTTTTTGAAGAAAATTGGCCTCATTAAAAACCCCTCTAACCACCTTGCGACGATGCACAAGGTGAACCTAAGGGGAAAAGAGTGCCCTGAGGTATATTATTATTATAATAACAAAAAGGCTGAGAATCAGCCAGTACATTAGCGTTAATACAGTCAGGAACGACTGAATCAAAAATAAACAGAGGAAGTAGAACGTAAAGCCCAAGTGGCTAAGTTATGTGCCATAAAATTGGCTGATCTAGGTACAAAAGATAATGTGATCAAAGGGAAAGCCCTAAGCAATGCCTTCGTATCCGCAATTTGCGGACCCAACAGGGAGTTGTCATCAGTAGTGCGCGAGAGCTTATTGACTACCGTTGCCGAATCGGACTCAATGAGCACCTCGCCCCATCCTCTATCTCGGGTCAGCATAATACCCGCAACGATGGCATGTAGCTCGACCATGGTGGCATCATGACAACCTACCTCATGGACTGCACATCCTCCAACAATCGAACCATGAGCATCCCGAGCAATTACCCCGATGGCTGCAGAACCGGATCTGGGGTGGAAGGCTCCGTCGACATTTATCTTTATACTCTTCGGTCTTGGTGGCGTCCAACGTAGTGGGGCTGCGGCTGGTACGGCTGCTGACACGGCGGGGAGAGCGTTTGCGGAGGCGTATTCCTGTAGAAGACCTGTACCATTCATGGCCGTGAGCCAAGTTGGCTGAAGTCTCTGCGAATGAACCCAGTCATTACGACGGTTCCACACATTCCAAATTGTTGTTAGGAGCAGAGCAAACCCTTTATTATCCAAACAGTTAGTGCCTTCTGATAACCAAGCCGCCATTGTGTTGGTAGGGCTGGCATAACTGAGTAAAAAGTACAGAAATTGAGGTTTTGCAATATAATTGTGTTGAAAATCTCCGAATCAATTATTTGAACTCCTAAAATTTGATTAAAACTTGTTTTGCAGTCTTTTTTGTAGAGGTTTCTGACGAGCGGGTCGAAATGGGCCTTTCAATGGACCCGTTGGAATTTTAACTGAGTAAAAAATACATAAATTGAGGTTTTGCAATATAATTGTGTTGAAAAGCTCGTAATAAATTACCCAAACTCCTAAAATTTGATTAAAACATGTTTTGCAGTCTTTTTTGTAGAGGTTTCGGACGAGCAGGTCGAAATGGGCCTTTCAATGGACCGTTGGAATTTTAACTTAGTAAAAAGTACAGAAATTGAGGTTTTGCAATATAATTGTGTTGAAAAGCTCCTAGTCAATTATTTGAACTCCTAAAATTCGATAAAACTCGTCTTGCAGTCTATTTTGTAGAGGTTTCTAACGAGCGGGTCGAAATGGGCCTTTGAACGGACTTGTTGAAATTTTAACTAAGTAAAAAGTACAAAAATTGAGGTTTTGCAATATAATTGTTTTGAAAATCTCCTAATCAAATATTTGAACTCCTAAAATTTGATTAAAACCCGTTTTTCGGTCCTTTTTGTCGATATTTCAGACGAGCTGGTCTAAATGGGCCTTTAAATGGACGCATTGGAATTTTAACAGAGTAAATAGTACAAAAATTGAGGTTTTGCAATATAATTGTGTTGAAATTAATCAATTATTTGAACTCCTAAAATTTGATTATAACTTGTTTTGTAGTCCTTTTTGTCGATGTTACGGACTAGCGGGTCAAAATGGGCCTTCCAATGGACCCGTTGGATTTTTAACTGGGTAAAAAGTACAGAAATTGAGGTTTTGCAATATAATTGTGTTGAAAATCTCCGAATCAAATATTTGAACTCCTAAATTTTGATTAAAACTTATTTTGCAGTCCTTTTTGTAGACGTTTCTGACGAGCGGGTCGAAATGGGCCTTTCAATGGACCCGTTGGAATTTTAACTGAGTAAATAGTACAGAAATTGAGGTTTTGCAATATAATTGTCTTGAAAAGCTCGTAATAAATTACACAAACTCCTAAAATTTGATTAAAACATGTTTTGCAGACTTTTTTGTAGAGGTTTCAGAGCAGCTGGTCGAAATGGGCCTTTGAATGGACCCGTTGGAATTTTAACTTAGTAAAAAGTACAGAAATTGAGGTTTTGCAATATAATTAAGTTGAAAAGCTCCTAGTAAATTATTTGAAACCCTAAAATTTGATAAAACTCGTTTTGCAGTCCATTTTGTAAAGGTTTCTAACGAGTGGGTCGAAATGGGCCTTTCAACAGACCCGTTGGAATTTTAACTAAGTAAAAAGTATAGAAATTCATGTTTTGCAAAATAATTGTGTTTAAAATATCCTAATCAATTATTTGAACTCCTAAATTTTGATTAAAACTTGTTTTGCGGTCTTTTTTGTAGAGGTTTCGGACGAGCAAGTCAAAATGGGCCTTTCAATGGACCCATTGGAAATTTAACAGAGTAAAAAGTACACAAATTTAGGTTTCGCAATATAATTTTATTGAAAATCTCTTAATCAATTATTTGAAGTCCTAAAATTTGATTACAACTTGTTTTGCGGTCCTTTTTGTCGATGTTTCGGACGAGCGGGTCTAAATGGGCCTTCCAATGGACCCGTTGGAATTTTAACTGAGTAAAAAGTACATAAATTGATGTTTTACAATATAATTGTGTTGAAAAGCTGATAATCAATTATTTGAACTCCTAAAATTTGATTAAAACTTGTTTTGCGGTCCTTTTGAAGAGATTTCGGACCAGCGGTACGAAATGGGCCTTACAAAGGACCCGTTGGAATTTTAACTAAATAAAAAGTACAAAAATTAAGGTTTTGCAATATAATTGTGTTAAAAATATCCTAATATATTACATGAAGTCCTAAAATTTGATTAAAACTTGTTTTGCGATCCTTTTTTAGAGGTTTCTAACGAGCGGGTGAAAATGGGCCTTTCAATGGACTCGTTGGAATTTTTACCGAGGAAAAAGTAAAGAAATTGAGGTTTTGTAATATAATTGTGTTGAAAAGCTCCTAATCAATTATTTGAACTCCTAAACTTTGATTAAAACTTGTTTTGCGGTCTTTTTTGTAGAGGTTTCGGACGAGCATGTCGAAATGAGCCTTTCAATAGACCTGTTGGAATTTAAACCGAGTAAAAAGTACATAAATTGAGGTTTTGCAATATAATAGTGTTGAAAAGCTCATAATCAATTATTTGAACTCATAATATTTGATAAAACTTGTTTTGATTTCGTTTTTGTAGAGGTTTCGGACGAGCGGGTCGAATTGGGTCTTTCAATGGACCCGTAGGAATTTTAACATTAGTAAAAAGTACAGAAATTGAGGTTTTGCAATATAATTGTGTTGAGAATCTCTTAATCAATTATTTGAACTCCTAAATTTTGATTCAAACTTGTTTTGCGGTCCTCTTTGTCGATGTTTCGGACGGGCAGGTATAAATGGGCCTTTCAATAGACCCGTTGGAATTTTAATAGAGTAAAAGGTACAAAAATTTAGGTTTTGCAATATAATTGTGTTGAGAAGATCCTAATCAACTATTTGAACTCCTAATCAACTATTTGAACTCCTAAAAATTGATTATAACTTGTTTTGTGGTCCTTTTTGTCGATGTTTCGGACGAGCGGGTCAAAATGGGCCTTCCTATGGACCTGCTAGAATTTTAACTGAGTAAAAAGTACAGAAATTGAGGTTTTGCAATATAATTGTGTTGAAAATCTCCGAATCAATTATTTGAACTCCTAAAATTTGATTAAAACTTGTTTTGTAGTCCTTTTTATATAGGTTTCTAACGAGCGGGTAGAATTGGGCCTTTCAATGGACCCGTTGCAATTTTAACTGAGTAAAAAGTACAGAAATTGAGGTTTTGCAATATAATTGTGTTGAAAAGCTCGTAATAAATTACACAAACTCCTAAAATTTGATTAAAACATGTTTTACAGTCTTTTTTGTAGAGGTTTCAGACGAGCAATTCGAAATGGGCCTTTCAATGGACCGTTGGAATTTTAACTCAGTAAAAAGTACTGAAATTGAGGTTTTGCAATATAATTGTGTTGAAAAGCTCCTAGTCAATTATTTGAACTCCTAAAATTTGATAAAACTCGTTTTGCAGTCTATTTTGTAGAGGTTTCTAGCGAGCGGGTCGAAATGGGCCTTTCATCGGACCCGTTGGAATTTTAACTAAGTAAAAAGTACAAAAATTGAGTTTTTGCAATATAATTGTTTTGAAAATCTCCTAATCAATTATTTGAACTCCTAAAATTTGATTAAAACTCGTTTTTTGGTCCTTTTTGTCGATATTTCGAACGAGCGGGTCTAAATGGGCCTTTCAATGGATCCGGTTGAATTTTAACAGAGTAAAAAGTACAAAAATTGAGGTTTTGCAATATAATTGTGTTGAAACTAATCAATTATTTGAACTCCTAAAATTGGATTATAACTTGTTTTGCGGTCCTTTTTGTCGAACTTTCGGACGAGCGTGTCAAAATGGGCCTTCCAATGGACCTGTTGGAATTTTAACTGAGTAAAAAGTACAGAAATTGAGGATTTGCAATATAATTGTGTTGAAAAGCTCCTGTTCAATTATTTGAACTCCTAATATTTGATAAAAACTTGTTTTTCTGTCGTTTTTGTAGAGGTTTCGGAAGAGCGGGTCGAATTGGGCCTTTCAATGGACCCGTAGGGATTTTAACTGAGTAAAAAGTACAGAAATTGAGGTTTTGCAATATAATTGTGTTGAGAATCTCCTAATCAATTTTTTGAACTCCTAAAATTTGATTCAAACTTGTTTTGCGGTCCTCTTTGTCGATGTTTCGGACGGGCAGGTCTAAATGGGCCTTTCATAGACCCGTAGGAATTTTAATAGAGTAAAAGGTACAAAAATTGAGGTTTTGCAATATAATTGTGTTGAAAATCTCCTAATCAAATATTTGAACTCCTAAAATTTGATTAAAACTCGTTTTTCGGTCCTTTTTGTCGATATTTTGGACGAGCGGGTCTAAATGGGCCTTTCAATGGACCCGTTAGAATTTTAACAGAGTAAAAAGTACAAAAATTGAGGTTTTGCAATATAATTGTGTTGAACTAATCAATTATTTGAACTTCTAAAATTTGATTATAACTTGTTTTGCGGTCTTTTTTGTCGATGTTTTGGACGTGCAGGTCAAAATGGGCATTCCAATGGACCCGTTGGAATTTTAACTGAGTAAATAGTACAAAAATTGAGGTTTTGCAATATAATTGTGTTGAAAATCTCCGAATCAATTATTTGAACTCCTAAAATTTGAATAAAACTTGTTTTGCAGTCTTTTTTATAGAGGTTTCTGACGAGCGAGTCGAAATGGGCCTTTCAATGGACCAGTTAGAATTTTAACTGAGTAAAAAGTACAGAAATTGAGGTTTTGCAATATAATTGTGTTGAAAAGCTCGTAATAAATTACACAAACTCCTAATATTTGATAAAAACTTGTTTTGTTGTCGTTTTTGTAGAGGTTTCGGACGAGCTGTCGAAATGGGCCTTTCAATGGACCCGTTGGAATTTTAACTTAGTAAAAAGTACAGAAATTGAGGTTTTGCAATATAATTGTGTTGAGAATCTCCTAATCAATTATTTGAAACCCTAAAATTTGATAAAACTCATTTTGCAGTCCATTTTGTAGAGGTTTCTAACGAGTGGGTCGAAATGGGCCTTTCAACAGACCAGTTGTAATTTTAACTGAGTAAAAAGTACAGAAATTGAGGTTTTACAATATAATTGTGTTAAAAAGTTCGTAATAAATTACACAAACAACTAAAATTTGATTAAAACATGTTTTGCAGTCTTTTTTGTAGAGGTTTCGGACGAGCAGGTCGAAATGGGCCTTTCAATGGACCGTTGGAATTTTAACTTAGTAAAAAGTAAAGAAATTGAGGTTTTGCAATATAATTGTGTTGAAAAGCTCCTAGTCAATTTTTTGCACTCCTAAAATTCGATTAAACTCGTTTTTTGCAGTCTATTTTGTAGAGGTTTCTAACGAGCGGGTCGAAATGGGCCTTTCAACGGACCCGTTGGAATTTTAACTAAGTAAAAAGTACAAAAATTGAGGTTTTGCAATATAATTGTTTTGAAAATCTCCTAATCAAATATTTGAACTCCTAAAATTTTATTAAACCTTATTTTTTGGTCCTTTTTGTCGATATTTCGGACGAGCTGGTCTAAATGGGCCTTTCAATGTACGCGTTGGAATTTTAACAGAGTAAATAGTACAAAAATTGAGGTTTTGCAATATAATTGTGTTGAAACTAATCAATTATTTGAACTCCTAAAATTTGATTATAACTTGTTTTGCGGTCCTTTTTGTCGATGTTTCGGACGAGCGGGTCAAAATGGGCCTTCCAATGGACCCGTTGGATTTTTAACTAGGTAAAAAGTACAGAAATTGAGGTTTTGCAATATAATTGTATTGAAAATCTCCGAATTGATTATTTGAACTCCTAAATTTTGATTAAAACTTGTTTTGCAGTCCTTTTTGTAGAGGTTTCTGACGAGCGGGTCGAAATGGGCCTTTCAAAGGACCAGTTGGAATTTTAACTGAGTAAAAAGTACAGAAATTGAGGTTTTGCAATATAATTGTGTTGAAAAGCTCATAATAAATTACACAAACTCCTAAAATTTGATTAAAACATGTTTTGTAGACTTTTTTTGTAGAGGTTTCGGACGAGCTGGTCAAAATGGGCCTTTCAATGGACCCGTTGGAATTTTAACTTAGTAAAAAGTACATAAATTGAGGTTTTGCAATATAATTGTGTTGAAAAGCTCCTAGTCAATTATTTGAAACCCTAAAATTTGATAAAACTCATTTTGCAGTCCATTATGTAGAGGTTTCTAACGAGTGGGTCGAAATGGGCCTTTCAACAGACCCGTTGGAATTTTAACTAAGTAAAAAGTACATAAATTGAGGTTTTGCAAAATAATTATGTTGAAAATCTCCTAATCAATTATTTGAACTCCTAAAATTTTATTAAACCTCGTTTTTCGGTCCTTTTTGTCGATATTTCGGACGAGCTGGTCTAAATGGGCCTTTCAATGGACGCGTTGGAATTTTAACAGAGTAAATAGTACAAAAATTGAGGTTTTGCAATATAATTGTGTTGAAACTAATCAATTATTTGAACTCCTAAAATTTGATTATAACTTGTTTTGCGGTCCTTTTTGTCGATGTTTCGGACGAGCGGGTCAAAATGGGCCTTCCAATGGACCCGTTGGATTTTTAACTGGGTAAAAAGTACAGAAATTGGGGTTTTGCAATATAATTGTATTGAAAATCTCCGAATCGATTATTTGAACTCCTAAATTTTGATTAAAACTTGTTTTGCAGTCCTTTTTGTAGAGGTTTCTGACGAGCGGGTCGAAATGGGCCTTTCAAAGGACCAGTTGGAATTTTAACTGAGTAAAAAGTACAGAAATTGAGGTTTTGCAATATAATTGTGTTGAAAAGCTCATAATAAATTACACAAACTCCTAAAATTTGATTAAAACATGTTTTGAAGACTTTTTTTGTAGAGGTTTCGGACGAGATGGTCGAAATGGGCCTTTCAATGGACCCGTTGGAATTTTAACTTAGTAAAAAGTACATAAATTGAGGTTTTGCAATATAATTGTGTTGAAAAGCTCCTAGTCAATTATTTGAAACCCCTAAAATTTGATAAAACTCATTTTGCAGTCCATTATGTAGAGGTTTCTAACGAGTGGGTCGAAATGGGCCTTTCAACAGACCCGTTGGAATTTTAACTAAGTAAAAAGTACATAAATTGAGGTTTTGCAAAATAATTGTGTTGAAAATCTCCTAATCAATTATTTGAACTCCTAAAATTTGATTAAAACTTGTTTTGCGGTCTTTTTTGTAGAGGTTTCGGACGAGCAGATCAAAATGGGCCTTTCAATGGACCCATTGGAATTTTAACAGAGTAAAAAGTACAGAAATTGAGGTTTCGCAATATAATTTTATTGAAAATCTCCTAATCAATTATTCGAAGTCCTAAAATTTGATTACAACTTGTTTTGCGGTCCTTTTTGTCGATGTTTCGGACGAGCGGGTCTAAATGGGCCTTCCAATGGACCCGTTGGAATTTTAACTGAGTAAAAAGTACAGAAATTGTGGTTTTACAATATAATTGTGTTGAAAAGCTTATAATCAATTATTTGAACTCCTAAAATTTGATTAAACTTGTTTTGTGGTCCTTTTGTAGAGATTTCAGACCAGTGGGTCGAAATGGCCTTACAATGGACCCGTTGGAATTTTAACTAAATAAAAAGTAAAAAAATTATGGTTTTACAATATAATTGTGATGAAAAGCTCCTAATATATTACATGAACTCCTAAAATTTGATTAAAACTTGTTTTGCGGTCCTTTTTTAGAGGTTTCTAACGAGCGGGTGAAAATGGGCCTTTCAATGGACTCTTTGGAATTTTAACAGAGTAAAAAGTACAGAAATTGAGGTTTCGCAATATAATTTTATTGAAAAGCTCCTAATCAATTATTTGAACTCCTAAAATTTGATTACAACTTGTTTTGCGGTCCTTTTTGTCGATGTTTCGGACGAGCGGGTCTAAATGGGCCTTCCAATGGACCCGTTGGAATTTTAACTGAGTAAAAAGTACAGAAATTGATGTTTTACAATATAATTGTGTTGAAAAGCTGATAATCAATTATTTGAACTCCTAGAATTTGATTAAAACTTGTTTTGCGGTCCTTTTGAAGAGATTTCGGACCAGCGGTACGAAATGGGCCTTACAAAGGACCCGTTGGAATTTTAACTAAATAAAAAGTACAAAAATTAAGGTTTTGCAATATAATTGTGTTCAAAATCTCCTAATATATTACATGAAGTCCTAAAATTTGATTAAAACTTGTTTTGCGGTCCTTTTTTAGAGGTTTCTAACGAGCGGGTGAAAATGGGCCTTTCAATGGACCAGTTAGAATTTTAACTGAGTAAAAAGTACAGAAATTGAGGTTTTGCAATATAATTGTGTTGAAAAGCTCGTAATAAATTACACAAACTCCTAATATTTGATAAAAACTTGTTTTGTTGTCGTTTTTGTAGAGGTTTCGGACGAGCTGTCGAAATGGGCCTTTCAATGGACCCGTTGGAATTTTAACTTAGTAAAAAGTACAGAAATTGAGGTTTTGCAATATAATTGTGTTGAGAATCTCCTAATCAATTATTTGAAACCCTAAAATTTGATAAAACTCATTTTGCAGTCCATTTTGTAGAGGTTTCTAACGAGTGGGTCGAAATGGGCCTTTCAACAGACCAGTTGTAATTTTAACTGAGTAAAAAGTACAGAAATTGAGGTTTTACAATATAATTGTGTTAAAAAGTTCGTAATAAATTACACAAACAACTAAAATTTGATTAAAACATGTTTTGCAGTCTTTTTTGTAGAGGTTTCGGACGAGCAGGTCGAAATGGGCCTTTCAATGGACCGTTGGAATTTTAACTTAGTAAAAAGTAAAGAAATTGAGGTTTTGCAATATAATTGTGTTGAAAAGCTCCTAGTCAATTTTTTGCACTCCTAAAATTCGATTAAACTCGTTTTTTGCAGTCTATTTTGTAGAGGTTTCTAACGAGCGGGTCGAAATGGGCCTTTCAACGGACCCGTTGGAATTTTAACTAAGTAAAAAGTACAAAAATTGAGGTTTTGCAATATAATTGTTTTGAAAATCTCCTAATCAAATATTTGAACTCCTAAAATTTTATTAAACCTTATTTTTTGGTCCTTTTTGTCGATATTTCGGACGAGCTGGTCTAAATGGGCCTTTCAATGTACGCGTTGGAATTTTAACAGAGTAAATAGTACAAAAATTGAGGTTTTGCAATATAATTGTGTTGAAACTAATCAATTATTTGAACTCCTAAAATTTGATTATAACTTGTTTTGCGGTCCTTTTTGTCGATGTTTCGGACGAGCGGGTCAAAATGGGCCTTCCAATGGACCCGTTGGATTTTTAACTAGGTAAAAAGTACAGAAATTGAGGTTTTGCAATATAATTGTATTGAAAATCTCCGAATTGATTATTTGAACTCCTAAATTTTGATTAAAACTTGTTTTGCAGTCCTTTTTGTAGAGGTTTCTGACGAGCGGGTCGAAATGGGCCTTTCAAAGGACCAGTTGGAATTTTAACTGAGTAAAAAGTACAGAAATTGAGGTTTTGCAATATAATTGTGTTGAAAAGCTCATAATAAATTACACAAACTCCTAAAATTTGATTAAAACATGTTTTGTAGACTTTTTTTGTAGAGGTTTCGGACGAGCTGGTCAAAATGGGCCTTTCAATGGACCCGTTGGAATTTAAACTTAGTAAAAAGTACATAAATTGAGGTTTTGCAATATAATTGTGTTGAAAAGCTCCTAGTCAATTATTTGAAACCCTAAAATTTGATAAAACTCATTTTGCAGTCCATTATGTAGAGGTTTCTAACGAGTGGGTCGAAATGGGCCTTTCAACAGACCCGTTGGAATTTTAACTAAGTAAAAAGTACATAAATTGAGGTTTTGCAAAATAATTATGTTGAAAATCTCCTAATCAATTATTTGAACTCCTAAAATTTTATTAAACCTCGTTTTTCGGTCCTTTTTGTCGATATTTCGGACGAGCTGGTCTAAATGGGCCTTTCAATGGACGCGTTGGAATTTTAACAGAGTAAATAGTACAAAAATTGAGGTTTTGCAATATAATTGTGTTGAAACTAATCAATTATTTGAACTCCTAAAATTTGATTATAACTTGTTTTGCGGTCCTTTTTGTCGATGTTTCGGACGAGCGGGTCAAAATGGGCCTTCCAATGGACCCGTTGGATTTTTAACTGGGTAAAAAGTACAGAAATTGGGGTTTTGCAATATAATTGTATTGAAAATCTCCGAATCGATTATTTGAACTCCTAAATTTTGATTAAAACTTGTTTTGCAGTCCTTTTTGTAGAGGTTTCTGACGAGCGGGTCGAAATGGGCCTTTCAAAGGACCAGTTGGAATTTTAACTGAGTAAAAAGTACAGAAATTGAGGTTTTGCAATATAATTGTGTTGAAAAGCTCATAATAAATTACACAAACTCCTAAAATTTGATTAAAACATGTTTTGTAGACTTTTTTTGTAGAGGTTTCGGACGAGATGGTCGAAATGGGCCTTTCAATGGACCCGTTGGAATTTTAACTTAGTAAAAAGTACATAAATTGAGGTTTTGCAATATAATTGTGTTGAAAAGCTCCTAGTCAATTATTTGAAACCCCTAAAATTTGATAAAACTCATTTTGCAGTCCATTATGTAGAGGTTTCTAACGAGTGGGTCGAAATGGGCCTTTCAACAGACCCGTTGGAATTTTAACTAAGTAAAAAGTACATAAATTGAGGTTTTGCAAAATAATTGTGTTGAAAATCTCCTAATCAATTATTTGAACTCCTAAAATTTGATTAAAACTTGTTTTGCGGTCTTTTTTGTAGAGGTTTCGGACGAGCAGATCAAAATGGGCCTTTCAATGGACCCATTGGAATTTTAACAGAGTAAAAAGTACAGAAATTGAGGTTTCGCAATATAATTTTATTGAAAATCTCCTAATCAATTATTCGAAGTCCTAAAATTTGATTACAACTTGTTTTGCGGTCCTTTTTGTCGATGTTTCGGACGAGCGGGTCTAAATGGGCCTTCCAATGGACCCGTTGGAATTTTAACTGAGTAAAAAGTACAGAAATTGTGGTTTTACAATATAATTGTGTTGAAAAGCTTATAATCAATTATTTGAACTCCTAAAATTTGATTAAACTTGTTTTGTGGTCCTTTTGTAGAGATTTCAGACCAGTGGGTCGAAATGGCCTTACAATGGACCCGTTGGAATTTTAACTAAATAAAAAGTAAAAAAATTATGGTTTTACAATATAATTGTGATGAAAAGCTCCTAATATATTACATGAACTCCTAAAATTTGATTAAAACTTGTTTTGCGGTCCTTTTTTAGAGGTTTCTAACGAGCGGGTGAAAATGGGCCTTTCAATGGACTCTTGGAATTTTAACAGAGTAAAAAGTACAGAAATTGAGGTTTCGCAATATAATTTTATTGAAAAGCTCCTAATCAATTATTTGAACTCCTAAAATTTGATTACAACTTGTTTTGCGGTCCTTTTTGTCGATGTTTCGGACGAGCGGGTCTAAATGGGCCTTCCAATGGACCCGTTGGAATTTTAACTGAGTAAAAAGTACAGAAATTGATGTTTTACAATATAATTGTGTTGAAAAGCTGATAATCAATTATTTGAACTCCTAGAATTTGATTAAAACTTGTTTTGCGGTCCTTTTGAAGAGATTTCGGACCAGCGGTACGAAATGGGCCTTACAAAGGACCCGTTGGAATTTTAACTAAATAAAAAGTACAAAAATTAAGGTTTTGCAATATAATTGTGTTCAAAATCTCCTAATATATTACATGAAGTCCTAAAATTTGATTAAAACTTGTTTTGCGGTCCTTTTTTAGAGGTTTCTAACGAGCGGGTGAAAATGGGCCTTTCAATGGACCAGTTAGAATTTTAACTGAGTAAAAAGTACAGAAATTGAGGTTTTGCAATATAATTGTGTTGAAAAGCTCGTAATAAATTACACAAACTCCTAATATTTGATAAAAACTTGTTTTGTTGTCGTTTTTGTAGAGGTTTCGGACGAGCTGTCGAAATGGGCCTTTCAATGGACCCGTTGGAATTTTAACTTAGTAAAAAGTACAGAAATTGAGGTTTTGCAATATAATTGTGTTGAGAATCTCCTAATCAATTATTTGAAACCCTAAAATTTGATAAAACTCATTTTGCAGTCCATTTTGTAGAGGTTTCTAACGAGTGGGTCGAAATGGGCCTTTCAACAGACCAGTTGTAATTTTAACTGAGTAAAAAGTACAGAAATTGAGGTTTTACAATATAATTGTGTTAAAAAGTTCGTAATAAATTACACAAACAACTAAAATTTGATTAAAACATGTTTTGCAGTCTTTTTTGTAGAGGTTTCGGACGAGCAGGTCGAAATGGGCCTTTCAATGGACCGTTGGAATTTTAACTTAGTAAAAAGTAAAGAAATTGAGGTTTTGCAATATAATTGTGTTGAAAAGCTCCTAGTCAATTTTTTGCACTCCTAAAATTCGATTAAACTCGTTTTTTGCAGTCTATTTTGTAGAGGTTTCTAACGAGCGGGTCGAAATGGGCCTTTCAACGGACCCGTTGGAATTTTAACTAAGTAAAAAGTACAAAAATTGAGGTTTTGCAATATAATTGTTTTGAAAATCTCCTAATCAAATATTTGAACTCCTAAAATTTTATTAAACCTTATTTTTTGGTCCTTTTTGTCGATATTTCGGACGAGCTGGTCTAAATGGGCCTTTCAATGTACGCGTTGGAATTTTAACAGAGTAAATAGTACAAAAATTGAGGTTTTGCAATATAATTGTGTTGAAACTAATCAATTATTTGAACTCCTAAAATTTGATTATAACTTGTTTTGCGGTCCTTTTTGTCGATGTTTCGGACGAGCGGGTCAAAATGGGCCTTCCAATGGACCCGTTGGATTTTTAACTAGGTAAAAAGTACAGAAATTGAGGTTTTGCAATATAATTGTATTGAAAATCTCCGAATTGATTATTTGAACTCCTAAATTTTGATTAAAACTTGTTTTGCAGTCCTTTTTGTAGAGGTTTCTGACGAGCGGGTCGAAATGGGCCTTTCAAAGGACCAGTTGGAATTTTAACTGAGTAAAAAGTACAGAAATTGAGGTTTTGCAATATAATTGTGTTGAAAAGCTCATAATAAATTACACAAACTCCTAAAATTTGATTAAAACATGTTTTGTAGACTTTTTTTGTAGAGGTTTCGGACGAGCTGGTCAAAATGGGCCTTTCAATGGACCCGTTGGAATTTTAACTTAGTAAAAAGTACATAAATTGAGGTTTTGCAATATAATTGTGTTGAAAAGCTCCTAGTCAATTATTTGAAACCCTAAAATTTGATAAAACTCATTTTGCAGTCCATTATGTAGAGGTTTCTAACGAGTGGGTCGAAATGGGCCTTTCAACAGACCCGTTGGAATTTTAACTAAGTAAAAAGTACAGAAATTGAGGTTTTGCAAAATAATTATGTTGAAAATCTCCTAATCAATTATTTGAACTCCTAAAATTTTATTAAACCTCGTTTTTCGGTCCTTTTTGTCGATATTTCGGACGAGCTGGTCTAAATGGGCCTTTCAATGGACGCGTTGGAATTTTAACAGAGTAAATAGTACAAAAATTGAGGTTTTGCAATATAATTGTGTTGAAACTAATCAATTATTTGAACTCCTAAAATTTGATTATAACTTGTTTTGCGGTCCTTTTTGTCGATGTTTCGGACGAGCGGGTCAAAATGGGCCTTCCAATGGACCCGTTGGATTTTTAACTGGGTAAAAAGTACAGAAATTGGGGTTATGCAATATAATTGTATTGAAAATCTCCGAATCGATTATTTGAACTCCTAAATTTTGATTAAAACTTGTTTTGCAGTCCTTTTTGTAGAGGTTTCTGACGAGCGGGTCGAAATGGGCCTTTCAAAGGACCAGTTGGAATTTTAACTGAGTAAAAAGTACAGAAATTGAGGTTTTGCAATATAATTGTGTTGAAAAGCTCATAATAAATTACACAAACTCCTAAAATTTGATTAAAACATGTTTTGTAGACTTTTTTTGTAGAGGTTTCGGACGAGATGGTCGAAATGGGCCTTTCAATGGACCCGTTGGAATTTTAACTTAGTAAAAAGTACATAAATTGAGGTTTTGCAATATAATTGTGTTGAAAAGCTCCTAGTCAATTATTTGAAACCCCTAAAATTTGATAAAACTCATTTTGCAGTCCATTATGTAGAGGTTTCTAACGAGTGGGTCGAAATGGGCCTTTCAACAGACCCGTTGGAATTTTAACTAAGTAAAAAGTACATAAATTGAGGTTTTGCAAAATAATTGTGTTGAAAATCTCCTAATCAATTATTTGAACTCCTAAAATTTGATTAAAACTTGTTTTGCGGTCTTTTTTGTAGAGGTTTCGGACGAGCAGATCAAAATGGGCCTTTCAATGGACCCATTGGAATTTTAACAGAGTAAAAAGTACAGAAATTGAGGTTTCGCAATATAATTTTATTGAAAATCTCCTAATCAATTATTCGAAGTCCTAAAATTTGATTACAACTTGTTTTGCGGTCCTTTTTGTCGATGTTTCGGACGAGCGGGTCTAAATGGGCCTTCCAATGGACCCGTTGGAATTTTAACTGAGTAAAAAGTACAGAAATTGTGGTTTTACAATATAATTGTGTTGAAAAGCTTATAATCAATTATTTGAACTCCTAAAATTTGATTAAACTTGTTTTGTGGTCCTTTTGTAGAGATTTCAGACCAGTGGGTCGAAATGGGCCTTACAATGGACCCGTTGGAATTTTAACTAAATAAAAAGTAAAAAAATTATGGTTTTACAATATAATTGTGATGAAAAGCTCCTAATATATTACATGAACTCCTAAAATTTGATTAAAACTTGTTTTGCGGTCCTTTTTTAGAGGTTTCTAACGAGCGGGTGAAAATGGGCCTTTCAATGGACTCTTTGGAATTTTAACAGAGTAAAAAGTACAGAAATTGAGGTTTCGCAATATAATTTTATTGAAAAGCTCCTAATCAATTATTTGAACTCCTAAAATTTGATTACAACTTGTTTTGCGGTCCTTTTTGTCGATGTTTCGGACGAGCGGGTCTAAATGGGCCTTCCAATGGACCCGTTGGAATTTTAACTGAGTAAAAAGTACAGAAATTGATGTTTTACAATATAATTGTGTTGAAAAGCTGATAATCAATTATTTGAACTCCTAGAATTTGATTAAAACTTGTTTTGCGGTCCTTTTGAAGAGATTTCGGACCAGCGGTACGAAATGGGCCTTACAAAGGACCCGTTGGAATTTTAACTAAATAAAAAGTACAAAAATTAAGGTTTTGCAATATAATTGTGTTCAAAATCTCCTAATATATTACATGAAGTCCTAAAATTTGATTAAAACTTGTTTTGCGGTCCTTTTTTAGAGGTTTCTAACGAGCGGGTGAAAATGGGCCTTTCAATGGACCAGTTAGAATTTTAAC
The DNA here is from genome assembly GCA_958450335.1 of Hibiscus tridactylites. Taxonomy (NCBI): domain Eukaryota; kingdom Viridiplantae; phylum Streptophyta; class Magnoliopsida; order Malvales; family Malvaceae; genus Hibiscus; species Hibiscus tridactylites. The sequence continues at coordinate 29,889,219 of OY288287.1, forward strand.
TGAGTAAAAAGTACAGAAATTGAGGTTTTGCAATATAATTGTGTTGAAAAGCTCGTAATAAATTACACAAACTCCTAATATTTGATAAAAACTTGTTTTGTTGTCGTTTTTGTAGAGGTTTCGGACGAGCTGTCGAAATGGGCCTTTCAATGGACCCGTTGGAATTTTAACTTAGTAAAAGTACAGAAATTGAGGTTTTGCAATATAATTGTGTTGAGAATCTCCTAATCAATTATTTGAAACCCTAAAATTTGATAAAACTCATTTTGCAGTCCATTTTGTAGAGGTTTCTAACGAGTGGGTCGAAATGGGCCTTTCAACAGACCAGTTGTAATTTTAACTGAGTAAAAAGTACAGAAATTGAGGTTTTACAATATAATTGTGTTAAAAAGTTCGTAATAAATTACACAAACAACTAAAATTTGATTAAAACATGTTTTGCAGTCTTTTTTGTAGAGGTTTCGGACGAGCAGGTCGAAATGGGTCTTTCAATGGACCGTTGGAATTTTAACTTAGTAAAAAGTAAAGAAATTGAGGTTTTGCAATATAATTGTGTTGAAAAGCTCCTAGTCAATTTTTTGCACTCCTAAAATTCGATTAAACTCGTTTTTTGCAGTCTATTTTGTAGAGGTTTCTAACGAGCGGGTCGAAATGGGCCTTTCAACGGACCCGTTGGAATTTTAACTAAGTAAAAAGTACAAAAATTGAGGTTTTGCAATATAATTGTTTTGAAAATCTCCTAATCAAATATTTGAACTCCTAAAATTTTATTAAACCTTATTTTTTGGTCCTTTTTGTCGATATTTCGGACGAGCTGGTCTAAATGGGCCTTTCAATGTACGCGTTGGAATTTTAACAGAGTAAATAGTACAAAAATTGAGGTTTTGCAATATAATTGTGTTGAAACTAATCAATTATTTGAACTCCTAAAATTTGATTATAACTTGTTTTGCGGTCCTTTTTGTCGATGTTTCGGACGAGCGGGTCAAAATGGGCCTTCCAATGGACCCGTTGGATTTTTAACTAGGTAAAAAGTACAGAAATTGAGGTTTTGCAATATAATTGTATTGAAAATCTCCGAATTGATTATTTGAACTCCTAAATTTTGATTAAAACTTGTTTTGCAGTCCTTTTTGTAGAGGTTTCTGACGAGCGGGTCGAAATGGGCCTTTCAAAGGACCAGTTGGAATTTTAACTGAGTAAAAAGTACAGAAATTGAGGTTTTGCAATATAATTGTGTTGAAAAGCTCATAATAAATTACACAAACTCCTAAAATTTGATTAAAACATGTTTTGTAGACTTTTTTTGTAGAGGTTTCGGACGAGCTGGTCAAAATGGGCCTTTCAATGGACCCGTTGGAATTTTAACTTAGTAAAAAGTACATAAATTGAGGTTTTGCAATATAATTGTGTTGAAAAGCTCCTAGTCAATTATTTGAAACCCTAAAATTTGATAAAACTCATTTTGCAGTCCATTATGTAGAGGTTTCTAACGAGTGGGTCGAAATGGGCCTTTCAACAGACCCGTTGGAATTTTAACTAAGTAAAAAGTACAGAAATTGAGGTTTTGCAAAATAATTATGTTGAAAATCTCCTAATCAATTATTTGAACTCCTAAAATTTTATTAAACCTCGTTTTTCGGTCCTTTTTGTCGATATTTCGGACGAGCTGGTCTAAATGGGCCTTTCAATGGACGCGTTGGAATTTTAACAGAGTAAATAGTACAAAAATTGAGGTTTTGCAATATAATTGTGTTGAAACTAATCAATTATTTGAACTCCTAAAATTTGATTATAACTTGTTTTGCGGTCCTTTTTGTCGATGTTTCGGACGAGCGGGTCAAAATGGGCCTTCCAATGGACCCGTTGGATTTTTAACTGGGTAAAAAGTACAGAAATTGGGGTTTTGCAATATAATTGTATTGAAAATCTCCGAATCGATTATTTGAACTCCTAAATTTTGATTAAAACTTGTTTTGCAGTCCTTTTTGTAGAGGTTTCTGACGAGCGGGTCGAAATGGGCCTTTCAAAGGACCAGTTGGAATTTTAACTGAGTAAAAAGTACAGAAATTGAGGTTTTGCAATATAATTGTGTTGAAAAGCTCATAATAAATTACACAAACTCCTAAAATTTGATTAAAACATGTTTTGAAGACTTTTTTTGTAGAGGTTTCGGACGAGATGGTCGAAATGGGCCTTTCAATGGACCCGTTGGAATTTTAACTTAGTAAAAAGTACATAAATTGAGGTTTTGCAATATAATTGTGTTGAAAAGCTCCTAGTCAATTATTTGAAACCCCTAAAATTTGATAAAACTCATTTTGCAGTCCATTATGTAGAGGTTTCTAACGAGTGGGTCGAAATGGGCCTTTCAACAGACCCGTTGGAATTTTAACTAAGTAAAAAGTACATAAATTGAGGTTTTGCAAAATAATTGTGTTGAAAATCTCCTAATCAATTATTTGAACTCCTAAAATTTGATTAAAACTTGTTTTGCGGTCTTTTTTGTAGAGGTTTCGGACGAGCAGATCAAAATGGGCCTTTCAATGGACCCATTGGAATTTTAACAGAGTAAAAAGTACAGAAATTGAGGTTTCGCAATATAATTTTATTGAAAATCTCCTAATCAATTATTCGAAGTCCTAAAATTTGATTACAACTTGTTTTGCGGTCCTTTTTGTCGATGTTTCGGACGAGCGGGTCTAAATGGGCCTTCCAATGGACCCGTTGGAATTTTAACTGAGTAAAAAGTACAGAAATTGTGGTTTTACAATATAATTGTGTTGAAAAGCTTATAATCAATTATTTGAACTCCTAAAATTTGATTAAACTTGTTTTGTGGTCCTTTTGTAGAGATTTCAGACCAGTGGGTCGAAATGGCCTTACAATGGACCCGTTGGAATTTTAACTAAATAAAAAGTAAAAAAATTATGGTTTTACAATATAATTGTGATGAAAAGCTCCTAATATATTACATGAACTCCTAAAATTTGATTAAAACTTGTTTTGCGGTCCTTTTTTAGAGGTTTCTAACGAGCGGGTGAAAATGGGCCTTTCAATGGACTCTTTGGAATTTTAACAGAGTAAAAAGTACAGAAATTGAGGTTTCGCAATATAATTTTATTGAAAAGCTCCTAATCAATTATTTGAACTCCTAAAATTTGATTACAACTTGTTTTGCGGTCCTTTTTGTCGATGTTTCGGACGAGCGGGTCTAAATGGGCCTTCCAATGGACCCGTTGGAATTTTAACTGAGTAAAAAGTACAGAAATTGATGTTTTACAATATAATTGTGTTGAAAAGCTGATAATCAATTATTTGAACTCCTAGAATTTGATTAAAACTTGTTTTGCGGTCCTTTTGAAGAGATTTCGGACCAGCGGTACGAAATGGGCCTTACAAAGGACCCGTTGGAATTTTAACTAAATAAAAAGTACAAAAATTAAGGTTTTGCAATATAATTGTGTTCAAAATCTCCTAATATATTACATGAAGTCCTAAAATTTGATTAAAACTTGTTTTGCGGTCCTTTTTTAGAGGTTTCTAACGAGCGGGTGAAAATGGGCCTTTCAATGGACTCGTTGGAATTTTTACCGAGGAAAAAGTAAAGAAATTGAGGTTTTGCAATATAATTGTCTTGAAAAGCTCCTAATCAATTATTTGAACTCCTAAAATTTGATTAAAACTTGTTTTGTGGTCTTTTTTGTAGAGGTTTCAGACGAGCATGTCGAAATGAGCCTTTCAATAGACCTGTTGGAATTTAAACCGAGTAAAAAGTACATAAATTGAGGTTTTGCAATATAATAGTGTTGAAAATCTCATAATCAATTATTTGAACTCATAATATTTGATAAAACTTGTTTTGATGTCGTTTTTGTAGAGGTTTCGGACGAGCGGGTCGAATTTGGCCTTTCAATGGACCCGTAGGAATTTTAACTGAGTAAAAAGTACAGAAATTGAGGTTTTGCAATATAATTGTGTTGAGAATCTCTTAATCAATTATTTCAACTCCTAAATTTTGATTCAAACTTGTTTTGCGGTCCTCTTTGTCGATGTTTCGGACGGGCAGGTATAAATGGGCCTTTCAATAGACCCGTTGGAATTTTAATAGAGTAAAAGGTACAAAAATTTAGGTTTTGCAATATAATTGTGTTGAGAAGATCCTAATCAACTATTTGAACTCCTAAAATTTGATTAAAACTCGTTTTTCGGTCCTTTTTGTCGACATTTCGGACGAGCGAGTCTAAATGGGCCTTTCAATGGACCCGTTGGAATTTTAACAGAGTAAAAAGTACAGAAATTGAGGTTTCGCAATATAATTGTGTTGAAACTAATCAATTATTTTAACTCCTAAAATTTGATTATAACTTGTTTTGCGGTCCTTTTTGTCGATGTTTCGGACGAGCGGGTCAAAATGGGACTTCCAATGGACCTGTTGGAATTTTAACTGAGTAAAAAGTACAGAAATTGAGGGTTTGCTATATAATTGTGTTGAAAATCTCCGAATCAATTATTTGAACTCCTAAAATTTGATTAAAACTTGTTTTGCAGTCCTTTTTATATAGGTTTCTAACGAGCGGGTCGAAATGGGCCTTTCAATGGACCGTTGGAATTTTAACTTAGTAAAAAGTACAGAAATTGAGGTTTTGCAATATAATTGTGTTGAAAAGCTCTTAGTTAATTATTTGAACTCCTAAAATTCGATAAAACTCGTTTTGCAGTCTATTTTGTAGAGGTTTCTAACGAGCGGGTCGAAATGGGCCTTTCAACGGACCCGTTGGAATTTTAACTAAGTAAAAAGTACAAAAATTGAGGTTTTGCAATATAATTGTTTTGAAAATCTCCTAATCAAATATTTGAACTCCTAAAATTTGATTAAAACCCGTTTTTCGGTCCTTTTTGTCGATATTTCAGACGAGCTGGTCTAAATGGGCCTTTCAATGGACGCATTGGAATTTTAACAGAGTAAATAGTACAAAAATTGAGGTTTTGCAATATAATTGTGTTGAAACTAATCAATTATTTGAACTCCTAAAATTTTATTATAACTTGTTTTGTAGTCCTTTTAGTCCATGTTACGGACTAGCGGGTCAAAATGGGCCTTCCAATGGACCCGTTGGATTTCTAACTGGGTAAAAAGTACAGAAATTGAGGTTTTGCAATATAATTGTGTTGAAAATCTCCGAATCAATTATTTGAACTCCTAAATTTTGATTAAAACTTATTTTGCAGTCCTTTTTGTAGACGTTTCTGAAGAGCGAGTCGAAATGGGCCTTTCAATGGACCCGTTGGAATTTTAACTGAGTAAATAGTACAGAAATTGAGGTTATGCAATATAATTGTGTTGAAAAGCTCGTAATAAATTACACAAACTCCTAAAATTTGATTAAAACATGTTTTGCAGACTTTTTTTGTAGAGGTTTTGGACGAGCAGGACGAAATGGGCCTTTCAATGGACCCGTTGGAATTTTAAACTTAGTAAAAAGTACAGAAATTGAGGTTTTGCAATATAATTGTGTTGAAAAGCTCCTAGTAAATTATTTGAAACCCTAAAATTTGATAAAACCAGTTTTGCAGTCCATTTTGTAGAGGTTTCTAACGAGTGGGTCGAAATGGGCCTTTCAACAGACCCGTTGGAATTTTAACTAAGTAAAAAGTATAGAAATTCATGTTTTGCAAAATAATTGTGTTGAAAATCTCCTAATCAATTATTTGAACTCCTAAATTTTGATTAAAACTTGTTTTGCGGTCTTTTTTGTAGAGGTTTCATATGAGCAGGTCAAAATGGGCCTTTCAATGGACCCATTGGAAATTTAACAGAGTAAAAAGTACAGAAATTGAGGTTTCGCAATATAATTTTATTGAAAATCTCCTAATCAATTATTTGAAGTCCTAAAATTTGATTACAACTTGTTTTGCGGTCCTTTTTGTCGATGTTACGGACAAGAGGGTCTAAATGGGTCTTCCAATGGATCCGTTGGAATTTTAACTGAGTAAAAAGTACAAAAATTGTGGTTTCGCAATATAATTTTATTGAAAATCTCCTAATCAATTATTTGAAGTCCTAAAATTTGATTACAACTTGTTTTGCGGTCCTTTTTGTCGATGTTTCGGACGAGCGGGTCTAAATGGGCCTTCCAATGGACCCGTTGGAATTTTAACTGAGTAAAAAGTACAGAAATTGATTTTTTACAATATAATTGTGTTGAAAAGCTGATAATCAATTATTTGAACTCCTAAAATTTGATTAAAACTTGTTTTGCGGTCCTTTTGAAGACATTTCGGACCAGCGGGTCGAAATGGGCCTTACAATGGACCTGTTGGAATTTTAACTAAATAAAAAGTACAAAAATTAAGGTTTTGTAATATAATTGTGTTGAAAAGCTCCTAATATATTATATGAAGTCCTAAAATTTGATTAAAACTTGTTTTCTGGTCCTTTTTTAGAGGTTTCTAACGAGCGGGTGAAAATGGGCCTTTCAATGGACTCGTTGGAATTTTTACTGAGTAAAAAGTACATAAATTGAGGTTTTGCAATATAATTGTCTTGAAAAGCTCTTAATCAATTATTTGAACTCCTAAAATTTGATAAAACTTGTTTTGCTGTCGTTTTTGTAGAGGTTTCGGACGAGCGGGTCGAATTGGATCTTCCAATGGACCCGTAGGAATTTTAACTGAGTAAAAATTACAGAAATTGAGGTTTTGCAATATAATTGTGTTGAGAATCTCCTAATCAATTATTTGAACTCCTAAATTTTGATTCAAATTTGTTTTGTGGTCCTCTTTGTCGATGTTTCGGACGGGCAGGTCTAAATGGGCCTTTCAATAGACCCGTTGGAATTTTAATAGAGTAAAAGGTACAAAAATTTAGGTTTTGCAATATAATTGTGTTGAGAAGATCCTAATCAATTATTTGAACTCCTAAAATTTGATTAAAACTCGTTTTTCGATCCTTTTTGTCAATATTTCGGACGAGCGGGTCTAAATGGGCCTTTCAATGGACCCGTTGGAATTTTAACAGAGAAAAAAGTACAGAAATTGGGGATTTGCAATATAATTGTGTTGAAAAGCTCCTGTTCAATTATTTGAACTCCTAATATTTGATAAAAACTTGTTTTGCTGTCGTTTTTGTAGAGGTTTCGGAAGAGCGGGTCGAATTGGGCCTTTCAATGGACCCGTAGGGATTTTAACTGAGTAAAAAGTACAGAAATTGAGGTTTTGCAATATAATTGTGTTGAGAATCTCCTAATCAAATTTTTGAACTCCTAAAATTTGATTCAAACTTGTTTTGCGGTCCTCTTTGTCGATGTTTCGGACGGGCAGGTCTAAATGGGCCTTTCATAGACCCGTAGGAATTTTAATAGAGTAAAAGGTACATAAATTGAGGTTTTGCAATATAATTGTGTTGAAAATCTCCTAATCAAATATTTGAACTCCTAAAATTTGATTAAAACTCGTTTTTCGGTCCTTTTTGTCGATATTTTGGACGAGCGGGTCTAAATGGGCCTTTCAATGGACCCGTTAGAATTTTAACAGAGTAAAAAGTACAAAAATTGAGGTTTTGCAATATAATTGTGTTGAACTAATTAATTATTTGAACTTCTAAAATTTGATTATAACTTGTTTTGCGGTCTTTTTTGTCGATGTTTTGGACGTGCAGGTCAAAATGGGCCTTCCAATGGACCCGTTGGAATTTTAACTGAGTAAAAAGTACAAAAATTGAGGTTTTACAATATAATTGTGTTGAAAATCTCCGAATCAATTATTTGAACTCCTAAAATTTGAATAAAACTTGTTTTGCAGTCTTTTTTATAGAGGTTTCTGACGAGCGAGTCGAAATGGGCCTTTCAATGGACCCGTTGGAATTTTAACTGAGTAAAAAGTATAGAAATTGAGGTTTTGCAATATAATTGTGTTGAAAAGCTCGTAATAAATTACACAAACTCCTAATATTTGATAAAAACTTGTTTTGTTGTCGTTTTTGTAGAAGTTTCGGACGAGCTGTCGAAATGGGCCTTTCAATGGACCCGTTGGAATTTTATCTTAGTAAAAAGTACAGAAATTGAGGTTTTGCAATATAATTGTGTTGAGAATCTCCTAATCAATTATTTAAAACCCTAAAATTTGATAAAACTCATTTTGCAGTCCATTTTGTAGAGGTTTCTAACGAGTGGGTCGAAATGGGCCTTTCAACAGACCAGTTGTAATTTTAACTGAGTAAAAAGTACAGAAATTGAGGTTTTACAATATAATTGTGTTAAAAAGTTCGTAATAAATTACACAAACTACTAAAATTTGATTAAAACATGTTTTGCAGTCTTTTTTGTAGAGGTTTCGGACGAGCAGGTCGAAATGGGCCTTTCAATGGACCGTTGGAATTTTAACTTAGTAAAAAGTAAAGAAATTGAGGTTTTGCAATATAATTGTGTTGAAAAGCTCCTAGTCAATTTTTTGCACTCCTAAAATTCGATTAAACTCGTTTTGCAGTCTATTTTGTAGAGGTTTCTAACGAGCGGGTCGAAATGGGCCTTTCAACGGACCCGTTGGAATTTTAACTAAGTAAAAAGTACAAAATTTGAGGTTTTGCAATATAATTGTTTTGAAAATCTCCTAATCAAATATTTGAACTCCTAAAATTTTATTAAACCTCATTTTTTGGTCCTTTTTGTCGATATTTCGGACGAGCTGGTCTAAATGGGCCTTTCAATGGACGCGTTGGAATTTTAATAGAGTAAATAGTACAAAAATTGAGGTTTTCAATATAATTGTGTTGAAACTAATCAATTATTTGAACTCCTAAAATTTGATTATAACTTGTTTTGCGGTCCTTTTTGTCGATGTTTCGGACGAGCGGGTCAAAATGGGCCTTCCAATGGACCCGTTGGATTTTTAACTAGGTAAAAAGTACAGAAATTGAGGTTTTGCAATATAATTGTATTGAAAATCTCCGAATCGATTATTTGAACTCCTAAATTTTGATTAAAACTTGTTTTGCAGTCCTTTTTGTAGAGGTTTCTGACGAGCGGGTCGAAATGGGCCTTTCAAAGGACCAGTTGGAATTTTAACTGAGTAAAAAGTACAGAAATTGAGGTTTTGCAATATAATTGTGTTGAAAAGCTCATAATAAATTACACAAACTCCTAAAATTTGATTAAAACATGTTTTGTAGAATTTTTTTGTAGAGGTTTCGGACGAGCTGGTCGAAATGGGCCTTTCAATGGACCCGTTGGAATTTTAACTTAGTAAAAAGTACATAAATTGAGGTTTTGCAATATAATTGTGTTGAAAAGCTCCTAGTCAATTATTTGAAACCCTAAAATTTGATAAAACTCATTTTGCAGTCCATTATGTAGAGGTTTCTAACGAGTGGGTCGAAATGGGCCTTTCAACAGCCCCGTTGGATTTTTAACTAAGTAAAAAGTACAGAAATTGAGGTTTTGCAAAATAATTGTGTTGAAAATCTCCTAATCAATTATTTGAACTCCTAAAATTTTATTAATCCTCGTTTTACGGTCCTTTTTGTCGATATTTCGGACGAGCTGGTCTAAATGGCCCTTTCAATGGACGCGTTGGAATTTTAACAGAGTAAATAGTACAAAAATTGAGGTTTTGCAATATAATTGTGTTGAAACTAATCAATTATTTGAACTCCTAAAATTTGATTATAACTTGTTTTGCGGTCCTTTTTGTCGATGTTTCGGACGAGCGGGTCAAAATGGGCCTTCCAATGGACCCGTTGGATTTTTAACTGGGGAAAAAGTACAGAAATTGAGGTTTTGCAATATAATTGTATTGAAAATCTCCGAATCGATTATTTGAACTCCTAAATTTTGATTAAAACTTGTTTTGCAGTCCTTTTTGTAGAGGTTTCTGACGAGCGGGTCGAAATGGGCCTTTCAAAGGACCAGTTGGAATTGTAACTGAGTAAAAAGTACAGAAATTGAGGTTTTGCAATATAATTGTGTTGAAAAGCTCATAATAAATTACACAAACTCCTAAAATTTGATTAAAACATGTTTTGTAGACTTTTTTTGTAGAGGTTTCGGAAGAGCTGGTCGAAATGGGCCTTTCAATGGACCCGTTGGAATTTTAACTTAGTAAAAAGTACATAAATTGAGGTTTTGCAATATAATTGTGTTGAAAAGCTCCTAGTCAATTATTTGAAACCCTAAAATTTGATAAAAACTCATTTTGCAGTCCATTATGTAGAGGTTTCTAACGAGTGGGTCGAAATGGGCCTTTCAACAGACCCGTTGGAATTTTAACTAAGTAAAAAGTACAGAAATTGAGGTTTTGCAAAATAATTGTGTTGAAAATCTCCTAATCAATTATTTGAACTCCTAAAATTTGATTAAAACTTGTTTTGCGGTCTTTTTTGTAGAGGTTTCGGACGAGCAGATCAAAATGGGCCTTTCAATGGACCCATTGGAATTTTAACAGAGTAAAAAGTACAAAAATTGAGGTTTCGCAATATAATTGTATTGAAAATCTCCGAATCGATTATTTGAACTCCTAAATTTTGATTAAAACTTGTTTTGCAGTCCTTTTTGTAGAGGTTTCTGACGAGCGGGTCGAAATGGGCCTTTCAAAGGACCAGTTGGAATTTTAACTGAGTAAAAAGTACAGAAATTGAGGTTTTGCAATATAATTGTGTTGAAAAGCTCATAATAAATTACACAAACTCCTAAAATTTGATTAAAACATGTTTTGTAGAATTTTTTTGTAGAGGTTTCGGACGAGCTGGTCAAAATGGGCCTTTCAATGGACCCGTTGGAATTTTAACTTAGTAAAAAGTACATAAATTGAGGTTTTGCAATATAATTGTGTTGAAAAGCTCCTAGTCAATTATTTGAAACCCTAAAATTTGATAAAACTCATTTTGCAGTCCATTATGTAGAGGTTTCTAACGAGTGGGTCGAAATGGGCCTTTCAACAGCCCCGTTGGAATTTTAACTAAGTAAAAAGTACAGAAATTGAGGTTTTGCAAAATAATTGTGTTGAAAATCTCCTAATCAATTATTTGAACTCCTAAAATTATATTAAACCTCGTTTTTCGGTCCTTTTTGTCGATATTTCGGACGAGCTGGTCTAAATGGCCCTTTCAATGGACGCGTTGGAATTTTAACAGAGTAAATAGTACAAAAATTGAGGTTTTGCAATATAATTGTGTTGAAACTAATCAATTATTTGAACTCCTAAAATTTGATTATAACTTGTTTTGCGGTCCTTTTTGTCGATGTTTCGGACGAGCGGGTCAAAATGGGCCTTCCAATGGACCCGTTGGATTTTTAACTGGGGAAAAAGTACAGAAATTGAGGTTTTGCAATATAATTGTATTGAAAATCTCCGAATCGATTATTTGAACTCCTAAATTTTGATTAAAACTTGTTTTGCAGTCCTTTTTGTAGAGGTTTCTGACGAGCGGGTCGAAATGGGCCTTTCAAAGGACCAGTTGGAATTGTAACTGAGTAAAAAGTACAGAAATTGAGGTTTTGCAATATAATTGTGTTGAAAAGCTCATAATAAATTACACAAACTCCTAAAATTTGATTAAAACATGTTTTGTAGACTTTTTTTGTAGAGGTTTCGGAAGAGCTGGTCGAAATGGGCCTTTCAATGGACCCGTTGGAATTTTAACTTAGTAAAAAGTACATAAATTGAGGTTTTGCAATATAATTGTGTTGAAAAGCTCCTAGTCAATTATTTGAAACCCTAAAATTTGATAAAAACTCATTTTGCAGTCCATTATGTAGAGGTTTCTAACGAGTGGGTCGAAATGGGCCTTTCAACAGACCCGTTGGAATTTTAACTAAGTAAAAAGTACAGAAATTGAGGTTTTGCAAAATAATTGTGTTGAAAATCTCCTAATCAATTATTTGAACTCCTAAAATTTGATTAAAACTTGTTTTGCGGTGTTTTTTGTAGAGGTTTCGGACGAGCAGATCAAAATGGGCCTTTCAATGGACCCATTGGAATTTTAACAGAGTAAAAAGTACAGAAATTGAGGTTTCGCAATATAATTTTATTTAAAATCTCCTAATCAATTATTTGAAGTCCTAAAATTTGATTACAACTTGTTTTGCGGTCCTTTTTGTCGATGTCTCGGACGAGCGGGTCTAAATGGGCCTTCCAATGGACCCGTTGGAATTTTAACTGAGTAAAAAGTACAGAAATTATGGTTTTACAATATAATTGTGTTGAAAAGCTTATAATCAATTATTTGAACTCCTAAAATTTGATTAAACTTGTTTTGTGGTCCTTTTGTAGAGATTTCGGACCAGTGGGTCGAAATGGGACTTACAATGGACCCGTTGGAATTTTAACTAAATAAAAAGTACAAAAATTATGGTTTTGCAATATAATTGTGATGAAAAGCTCCTAATATATTACATGAACTCCTAAAATTTGATTAAAACTTATTTTGCGGTCCTTTTTTAGAGGTTTCTAACGAGCGGGTGAAAATGGGCCTTTCAATGGACTCGTTGGAATTTTAACTGAGTAAAAAGAAAGAAATTGAGGTTTTGCAATATAATTGTCTTGAAAAGCTCCTAATCAATTATTTGAACTCCTAAAATTTGATTAAAACTTGTTTTGCGGTCTTTTTTGTAGAGGTTTTGGACGAGCATGTCGAAATGAGCCTTTCAATGGACCTGTTGGAATTTAAACTGAGTAAAAAGTACATAAATTGAGGTTTTGCAATATAATAGTGTTGAAAAGCTCATAATTAATTATTTGAACTCATAATATTTGATAAAACTTGTTTTGTTATCGTTTTTGTAGAGGTTTCGGACGAGCGGGTCGAATTGGGCCTTTCAATGGACTCGTAGGAATTTTAACTGAGTAAAAAGTACAGAAATTGAGGTTTTGCAATATAATTGTGTTGAAAATCTCCTAATCAATTATTTGAACTCCTAAAATTTGATTCAAACTTGTTTTGCGGTCCTCTTTGTCGATGTTTCGGACAGACAGGTCTAAATGGGCCTTTCAATAGACCCGTTGGAATTTTAATAGAGTAAAAGGTACAAAAATTGAGGTTTTGCAATATAATTGTGTTGAGAAGATCCTAATCAATTATTTGAACTCCTAAAATTTGATTAAAACTCATTTTTCGGTCATTTTTGTCGATATTTCGGACGAGCGGGTCTAAATGGGCCTTTCAATGGACCCGTTGGAATTTTAATAGAGTAAAAAGTAAAAAAATTGAGATTTTGCAATATAATTGTGTTGAAACTAATCAATTATTTGAACTCCTAAAATTTGATTATAACTTGTTTTGCGGTCCTTTTTGTTGATGTTTCGGACGAGCTGGTCAAAATGGGCCTTCCAATGGACCCGTTGGAATTTTAACTGAGTAAAAAGTACAGAACTTGAGGTTTTGCAATATAATTGTGTTGAAAATCTCTGAATCAATTATTTGAACTCCTAAAATTTGATTAAAACTTGTTTTTTTGCAGTCCTTTTTGCAGAGGTTTCTGACGAGCGGGTCGAAATGGGCCTTTCAATGGACACGTAGGAATTTTAACTTAGTAAAAAGTGCAGAAATTGAGGTTTTGCAATATAATTGTGTTGAAAAGTTCGTAATAAATTACACAAACTCCTAAAATTTGATTAAAACATGTTTTGCAGTCTTTTTTGTAGAGGTTTCGGTCGAGCAGGTCGAAATGAGCCTTTCAATGGACCCGTTGGAATTTTAACATAGTAAAAAGTACAGAAATTGAGATTTTGCAATATAATTGTGTTGAAAAGCTCCTCTTCAATTATTTGAACTCCTAAAATTTGATAAAACTCGTTTTGCGGTCCATTTTGTAGAGGTTTCTAACGAGCGGGTCGAAATAGGCCTTTCAACGGACCCGTTGGAATTTTATCTAAGTAAAAAGTACAGACATTGAGGTTTGCAATATAATTGTATTGAAAAGCTCCTAATCAATTACACGAACTCCTAAAGTTTGATTAAAACTTGTTTTGCGGTCTTTATTGTAGAGGTTTCAGACGAGCAGGTCAAAATGGGCCTTTCAATGGACCCGTTGGATTTTTTTTTTTAAAGAAAGTGGTCCTCATTAAAAATCCCTACTAACATCCCCAGACACAAGGCCTAGAGAATCCTAAAAGGGGAAAAGAGTACCCATAGTTTATTTATATAGATCGAAATGAGGCCTCGCGGAGTACAACGTTGCGAATACAATCAAGAGAGATGGACCTAAAAGACAAAGAAGTCATGGTCCTAAGGGCATGGGTAGCCAGGGAATGAGCAACTAAATTAGCCTCGCGGCAAACAAACTGAACATGAGCAAAAGAAAAACAGGACAAAGCTTAATGGGCTTGCAATATCATCGGATCCATAGAGGAGAGATCAGGCCCCAAAAGGTTGAATCTGTTCGCAAGAGATGCACAGTCCGTCTAAAAAATCAGGCGGTTCCATCCTTGAGATTGAGCAAAAGAAATACCAGCTAGAAGGCTCTCCCCTTCAGATGCAACAACATCCAAGCAACTGCCCAAGGGGTAAGCCAAACCGCCAACCACCGTACCTGCATCATCACGGGCCACAACACCAACCGCCGCAGCACGTGTGAAAGGGTAAAAAGCCCCATCAGAGTAGTCACGATGAAGACTGATAGAATTGACGGCAGTTAACCACGGGGGTTGAAGATGATGGTTATGGATCCAGTCATTACGCCGGTTCCATATGTTCCACAGAGTAGTCAGGAAAAGCCCGAAGAGGTCAGAGGATTGATTACGAGTACCTTCCTCTAGCCATTGTAGGCCGGTGGATGCCATGCTATTAATCAAAGAATTAGGGAGGCCAACCAAACGGAGGGCTTCCGAGGCACCCTGGCAGTCGCAGAGAGCATGGAGGATAGACTCCGTACCGGAGTGACAAACAGGGCAGGAGCCAGAGTCTGGTGCAAAAGCCTGTAGACGAACCCCAACAGGTAGAGCCTCAAATCCAATACGCCAACAAAAGGTTTTGACTTTAGGCAAGACCTTGAGCTTAGAGAGAAACTTCCAATTCCGGGGAGGACAAATTCTGGGTTCCGGAGGGCGTTGCAGGAATAGGTAGCCAGATCTGACCGAGTAAATACCAGAATCATTGGGACTCTAAAGAATGGAATCATGAGTATCATTGATAATAGGGATAGCTAAAATAGAGTCGGCATCGGCCGTAGTGAAATACGCCCGAACCTTAGCAGGGTCCCAGGCTGCTTGGTTCTGAATCATAAAATCGCGACAACGAATGTGGACTTCATCCGAAATCTCATAATCCCCATAGAGGTGAATGGTTGAAGAGCCTCCCTAGTTATCCTGATGGAGTCGAATATTAATATTAATACCAGATCGATAGAGAAAGCCTCCAAAGAGATGTTGCATAGCATGATAGAGACCTTGCCAGGCAAAAGATCCACCAGAAGGCCGAGATGCATGAAGGATGTTACCTCAAGGAAAGTATTTAGCTTTATAGATTTGACCCAAAAGAGAATCTGGTTCGCAAATAAGGCGCCATATTTGTTTGCCAAGAAGCGCAATGTTAAAGTTATTGAGATCCCGAAATCCCATGCCTCCTACTGATTTAGGTAAGCACACTTGATCCCAGAGGAGCATGTGCCAACATTTCTTGTTATTTTTACCAGACCACCAATATCGCCTGATGGCAGCAGTCATATCATCAATAATGTTTTGAGGCAATAAATAGCATGACATAACATATTGAGGTAGATATTGTAACACAACCTTAATAAAAATTTCCCTGCCACTGAAGGAGAGGAGTTGTTTGTCCCATTTGGACAATCTTTCATGAACTTTATCACATATAAATCCTAAAGATAAGGTCTTATTTTTACCAATAAGAAGTGGTACCCCTGGATAGACACCAGGATTGGAGACCTCACGAACTTGAAGGTAGGAATTAATAGCATGACGGGTCTAGCTGGGGGTACGAGGATTGTAAAAGATAGTGGACTTATCAAAATTAACTGCCTGGCCAGAGGCAGAAGCGTAAGTTTGGAGAGCCAATTTAAGGTGAGCGGCTTCCTCTAGTTTTGAGTTGAGAAAAACTATACAGTCATCTGCGAATAGGAGGTGGTTAACCTTGGGACCCTGCTTGCTGGCACCAAGGCCAGGAAGCAGACCATGCTGTTTGGCATCGGACAGAAAGGCTGAGAGCCCTTGAGTGCAAAAAAGGAAGAGGAAAGGGGACAAAGGGTCTCCTTGGCGGAGACCCCGTTGAGGGCGAAAAAAGGGAGAGAAAGAGTTATTGACCTTAACTGAGAAAGAGACCGAGGAGATACATCGCATTATAAGAGAGACCCATGATGGCGCAAAGCCCATACGGGTCATAACATTTTCAAGAAAGGTCCATTCAACCCTATCAAAAGCTTTCTCCATATCAAGCTTAAGAGCGGCACCTTGAGAGTACTTAGAGGTACCAGTATTGATAGAGTGAATTATTTCGTGAGCAATAAGAATATTGTCTAAAATATTACGTCCCTGAACGAAAGCAGCTTGGTTGGAACTAATGCAAAAGGGGATAGTATGTTTCATCCTATTGACCAAGACCTTGGCAATAATTTTGTATATTATTGTACAAAGACTAATGGGCCTAAGATGCCTCATAGTTGTTGGATCCTTTATCTTAGGTATAAGAACCAAGATGGTTTGGTTAATTGAAGCCATGTCCGCGGACCCGTTGAGAAGATTTAGGCAAAGAGTAGTGACATCCGTCCCTACCGTATCCCAATGTTGTCTGAAGAAACCGCTAGGCAAACCATCTATGCCTGGGGCTTTTCTGGGGTCAATATCGTGGAAAGCGATGATGATCTCCTCCGTTGTGAATTCCCGCGTGAGGTATTTATTCGTAGCAGGCGTAATGGAAAAAGGAATTTTTGATTGTATTTGAACAGAAAAGGAGGGGTTGGAGGAGGTAAAGAGAGTGTGGAAGTATGAGGATGCAATGGTCATAAGATCCGAGTCGGCGGTACACCAGTTATTGTTTGCGTCAAAAAGGCCAGAGATAGTATTCTTCTTTTTCCTACTAGTAGCACGGGCGTGAAAAAAACGGGTATTTTTGTCACCTTGAGACAACCATAAATTATGAGAGCGTTGTGCCCAGTACACTTCCTGTTCATGTAATAATTTGTGGAGCTCAGATCTAGCAGCGATGTATTTACCTTCAGCAGCGGCTGAGAGGGGGCGTTGTAGGAATTTGTTGATTTTCTTAGAGAGAATGTTGATACGGCCAATGGATTTGAAGCGTTGTTGAGATTGCCAGTCTCCTACACAGGAGCCAATAGCTTGAATTTTGTCAAGGGTATTGCCCTTGGTAGAGTTCCAAGTTTGCTTGACTACAGAGATGCCTTCTTCATTGGTTGCCCAGCAATTTTCGAAACGGAATTTAGAGGGTGGTGGTCGGTAATCGGCTTGTAATGGGGGCTCTGTATTCAAGAGTAGAAAGCAATGATCAGATTTAGCATCAAAATCTGAGGTGATTTTATAATTGGGATTAGTAGCTTTCCATGCCATATTACCGACGAAACGGTCTAAACGCTCAAATAATGTAGGGGTTTTAGGCCCAAGTTTAGACCATGTGAACCAACCCGAAGTAGGTTTGCAATCAAAAAGGTTATTGCGTGAGAGGCATTGTCGAAAATTATTGATTTGAGATCTTGCGCGTCGACAGCCTCCTTGCTTCTCATTATTAGATAGGATTTCGTTGAAATCACCACCTAGAAGCCAAGGTAGACCGTCATTGTTGTTTAGTGAGTCAATTAAATCCCAAGTTTTAGTTTTATGACTTGTTTCAGAGTAACTATGTATACTAGTGAAATAAAACGAATAAGAATCACAATGAATTTGAGTATGAATGAAACGATCCGAATAAGAAAGCATAGTAATATCATATTTATTCGTAGAAAATAAAGCAATACCAGAGCAGTGTTCACTGAATTCAATCGAAAAAACCTCATGCATACCTAATAAAGAACTAAGACGGCTACAAGCCGTATTTTTAAGTTTCGTTTCACATAAAAAAAGAAAATCAGGAGAGTGATGTTGAACATATTGCTGGAGGTGTTGAACTGCCTGGACCTTCCCAAGACCCTGACAGTTCCAACATAAAATAATCATTTCCCTCGGCGGGGCTGTGAGTCAGCCGCCGCCGGAGAGTTTTTTCCGCTGCTCATCCCAGCTTTCGGAGTTGAAGAAGGAGAGGGCCTAGACTTCTTTGGCTGGAGGATCACTTGGATGGGGGAGCGTCTCTTAGTACCATGGTTAGGATGAATTGGTATAGGAGCAGGAGCCGATGCTACATCATTTGGATAGTTTTTAGGAAGCCAAGAGTCAAATGCATCAAAAAGGGAAATACCGGTTTGAAGGAAAGGCTTACTTAATTGAGCATCCAAATTATTCACTTGTGGAGCAGTAGGGCTAGGAACACCATCATCTTGGCCATCCCAGTCGCCTTTCTCAGAGTTCTCAGGGATAGGGAATATTGTGTTCAGAGGTTGCGGTGAGATAACCCGAGGAGGGAGTGTGACATCGAGATGGTTTCTTGGGGTCCATTTTGGTCATAGGTGGCTCAGATAATTCCTCTCCTATCATTTCATCGTTATTGTTAGTATCCTCAGCAGGAAGATCTGGAAATGAGGCAGCATCCCTTTCATTGAGTTTCCCTAGAAATTCAGAGAAAGAGGAGTTGAATTTCAATTGTGGAAAACGGCGGATAATAAGTAAATGATGGGGAAGGATAAAAGACAGACCCGATTCTTGCGCTGATGCAACAGGTTCAACAACAGATTTGCCCTTGTCCTTTGGGTCTATATGAAAGGCAGAAACAATAAATGAGCACAAACATAGATAAAGAAATTGTTGGAGCCAAAATAAAGGTGATAAAATACCTAATGGTGGTTGGCGGCTAGCATTTGTGGATGGCTCAACAGCTCGGATTCGGCCACGTGGTCCCTGATCTCAGCGACGCGGGGGAAGGTACCGAAGCCACTCTCCATATTGAAGTTTGGCCGGATCATATGCTGCTTTGTTAGGGCAGTTCTCAAAGATATGGCTGATAAGGCCACAACCGTGGCACATAAGAGGTAAACGCTCATATTGAAGGCGACAAGAGGTAGTACGAGTACCTTTACCTATGAGAAGAAAGCGACAGACTGGCTTAGTGATATCCATCAGAATCTCTACTCGCAAAAATTCTGTCATATTTCCTTCTTTTTTTCGTGTATCAATTCTGAGTATTGTGCCAACCATAGCACCAAGAGATTGGCCCACTAGATGGGTTCTGTCAGGGTCTTCGTCCGTGCTTATCATCAGAGGTTTGGGCAAAGCAAGTATGCGAAACCAGATTTGCATAGGGTTGAAAGAGTATTCTTCCATACTTTTGCCAGGATTGTATTCAGCCAGAGTTAGCCACTCATCTTTATATAACCATGGGCCCCGTTCAAAAACATCTTCACGATCACTCAAAGTTGCAAACTCGATCCCGAAAAAGGAGTCTCGAATAATAGACATGGATTTGAGGTTATTTTTTTTCCAGATTCCTTCAAAAGCTTGAAGAACTGCCCAATCATCGATGGGTTTTGAAGATATGAATTTCCCAATGAGGATGGTTTTTGGGTCTTCCTCAAAGAAATCAAAGTCGGGGGTGTAGATGGCGGTTGCCTCTTCATTAGTAAGGTCGAGGTGAGAATAATGGGGGAGAGAGGAAGAGGAAGCCATGTGAGAGGGTTTGACGAGAAAGAGGAGATGGTTGACAGAGAGAGTAGTCAAAGGATGTTGAGTAAGGAGAAAGAGGGGGATAAAAAAGTTGAATGATTTATGTAGAATGTATTTGAAAAGATGGAAAGTAATTGATAGCGGAAAAGAATGGTAATAGAAATAATGTGGTATTAGTGAATAGGAATTTCCAAATTGAATATAGAAATTTCGGAATATTAGTGTGAGTGAAAGAGGAAGTTTATAGAAGATTATGGTAAGAAAAGAAAGAGGAAAGAAGAGTTGAAACAAAAATGGGAATTTAGTGGCCGAGTGCCTAAGATTGTGGATGGGATTGTTGTGGAGAATGGAAAGAAAAGGGAGAATCGGAGGGAGTAGATGGGGAAAGTAATTCATGGAGATATTATAGAATAGGGATCTAAAATTTAGGATCTTAGGTATTAATAAGGACTGATAGGAAAAAAGGAAAGAAAGCATGAGATTTAAGGGAAGAAATTCGTGGAAGGAAGAAGCACATTTAGGTATGTATAATATATTTTGAGTATAGTGAATGTAGAGAATTATATCTTGTGAATAAAGGGAAAGAAGGTATACATGGCAGTGAGAATTCAAAGTCTTCTGATTGAGAGCGATGCATAAGGGATATGGGATATAGAGAAAATTTAGGAAATCAATAAAGAGGATGACAAAAACATTATAATTTGATTGAGAATTGAGTAAATTTATATCCAAAAAATGGAAATCATTAATGAGGATGACAAATGCATTATAATTAATTCGATAGTGGGAATCAGGTGGAGTTGATAATTGGTGAAAAAAGTTAAGATATGTACTAATTGATTGACACATCGATTGGTTGTGTAGATAAGCCGTCAGAGTTAATTGAAAGTTTGCATATTGAGATTTGTTTATGGATAAGGATATGAGGAGATTTATTTGTAACCATATTGTGTTGTAATTTAATTTAAGGTATAATTTCACCAGAGAGGTGATCGTTGCAAATTCCCCTTCGGGGGATAGAGAATACGCACCTAAATAGGTGTGGTGTAGAATATGGTATTGGTCGTAGGAGATTATGAAATGGCAATAGAGAAGAAGAAGTATAACAAAGGCAAGCCGATACATTAGGGAAAAAAGAACAAAAAACACACATCGAATTTTAGAAATAGAGTTGAAGGGAATATGTAGAGATGGAGAGGCGTATTGTTTCATCATTAAGAATAAAAGTTTCACCGAAAGGGTGATTGTAAGATAATCCTTTGAGAGGGCTTGTGTAAATTCACCCTGATGGGTGTCGATAGGTTCGAAAAGAGAGAGAGAGTGTACATACAAAAGCTAACAGTAGGTAAAGAAAATGTATTTATATAACAAAATAAACAAATCACATATAAAAAAGAAGGAAAAAGAAAATTCATGCTTAAAAATGGCGGGCGTATAAAATTGATCCAAAAAGTGGGAGCATGTATGAGAAACGCATAATATAAAATTAGATGAGCATAAGCAAGGATATCTAGCAAGGTGATATAAAATATACAAAGCAAGTAGAAATAAAAGCAAAAGACGTAGGCATGAAAAAAAGGAAAGCAGGAGGAAGAGGCAAGAAAAAGGAAATAATTACAACCCATGGATGGAAAGAAGGGGGTTAAGAAGCCTAGAACAGACCAAAAGAGCAAAAAAATATGGGGGATTGAAATAATAAAAACAATAAAGTGAAGGGAAATAGATACGGTGCCGGCAGGATGGGTAGAGAACCCGAAACAGGAGATTCCTTGGAGCTTTGGGGTCCTCGAAGGCATGCATAAAAGGAAATAAAAGAATTAGAAACAAGTAGGTAATTCTAATAGCATGAACTAGTAAATCAAAAGGAAAAAAATGGATATGAATAATATGGGGAGCAATATGATGGTAGAGAAAAATATAAGAAGCAAGAATAATAGCATGCATATGGTATTGGAAAAAAGAGAGGGTGTGGACAAAAATATAAAGCATGGAAATAAGAACAATACAAGTGCAAGTAAAATATTCATAGTGGGACAATGAGATAGTAATGTGAGCAACATGGCAACAAGAGCAATAGAACTTGTGTAGAGGAAATAGCAAGGAAATAATGGATATGAGAATGTAGATGGCATGATTAAGAGCATGCTTGGAGAGTACAACTAAGAATAAAATAAAATGAAAAGGAAAGTTAAGTTAAGTTCAAGAACATAAGTAAAAAAGTCCTGCAGATAAGTCCAAATAGATAACAAAATGGAGGATAACCGTGTAATAGTCACCAAGAATAGAAAATAGAAGATCACATGGCGGTTCAATATACTTTCCCTATGGAGGGATAAAAAATTCCTCGAATGGAGGATGACATAGGATGTGCATATGTAAAGCAAGAGAATTAAGCAAACAAAAAAAAGAGATTTGATAGCAAAGCATGTGAGCAGATGGATTATACCAAGAGATGCAAAAAATGGTTCATAATTTTCATTTGGAGAAATTCCCTATTAAAGGTAGCCAAATATATGTATAGAGAGACTAACAGGTGTATGGGAAACAAAGGGCACAAAAAAATAAATATGCAGATATATCCTAAAGCAAGTTCAAAAACTTGGGCAGGCAAATATAGAGTAATTCCCATAGAGTGGGTCGAGATAATTTTCCTATACAGGAATCGAGGGTTAAAAGCCGTCAGGTTGTAATGGAAAATAAAGTTCGAAAAAACAAGAGGGAGTAGAAACTTACATGTGAAGCTGGACCAATACACCAAGATCGATGAACAAATGATATGGTACCCTTGGTACCAAACCCGATGCAAAATAAAGGAGATGGAAGAAAAAGGTTGGAGTCCATACCAGATTTGAAAAGATACAACAAAAATCAAAATTAAAAGGTAACATGTAAAGGGGAGACCTAAAAAGTACAATAAATCGAAAAAGCGAAGGTTAGAGATCATGGCAGAATAGGTGATACACGGTTGAGTGATGGGGAAAAGTTGGTTGGATCTGTTAGTGGGGAAACGAAAGGTAGACCCCGATCGACCCCAGATCGAAATGAAACTGAGGCTTCCCCGAGCAAGGGAACGATGGAGTTGTCTTGCAAAACAAAGGAGAGGCACACGATTGTAAACGATAACCCCAAACAAAAAGAAGAAAAGATCGAAACGGTGAAAAAATAAAGAAAAATAGCAGCAAATATAGAAAAGCAATCCGAATAAAAAGATAGAGTTGGCTTTTGAAAAAGTTATACCTTTGCGTGCGATTGATATAAGCGGGGAGAACCATCGGTGACTTTCGAGACCGGTGAAAACCCCTCAGCTGCAAATCTGAAGCGGAAAAACAAATGAAAAAAATAAAAGAGTAAGAGAAATCTGGGTGAAAACTAGGGTTAGGAAAATGAAAAAGGGGTTTTTAGGGTAAAAAAAGGGGAATCTGAAATTGACGACGGGTCTTTGATAAAGCTCAAAAAATGGGGGTGCCCTGTCGGAGGAGAGATGGCTCCGCAGTTTGATGTAGCCGGGAGTCTTCAGATCCTTGATCCCGAAAGGAGAAAAGTCCTTAAACCCATTAGAACATAGGTTTTCCTCGCAAAGAACAAAAGGAACAAATATGTTAGCAAACTTAAGCCCAGATCGGAAAATAAAAAACAAAAAAATTGAAAAACTGGCAGAGATCGAAAAACGCTAAAAAGTATCGCAAAAATCGGATTGGGGGCGGGATGGGATCTCAAGAAAACTTTACCTTGAAGCACATGGATCTCATGGTGGGATTTAGCGCCGGTTGGTAGGGGAACAGAAGCGGGGGCGGACGGCGTAGTTGAGGCAGTGGCGGCGGCAGAGATGAAAGGGGAGGAAAAAAGGTTAGAGAAAAAAGAAAGAAATGGGAGGGGAAAGGCACAGTGCAAGTGGAAAAAAGAAAGGGAAAAACAAAAGAGCAAGCGTAAACCCAAAAGAGAGCCGAGAGAATTGAGAGAATTTCGAGAGACCCCATCCCACCCGTTACCCGTTGGAATTATAACTAAGTAAAAAGTACAGAAACTGAGGTTTTACAATATAATTTTGTTGAAAAGCTCTTAATGAATTATTTAAACTCCTAAAATTTGATAAAACCTGTTTTGCGGTCCTTTTTATAGAGGTTTTGGACGAGCGGGTCGAAATAGGCCTTTCAATGGACTCGTTGAAATTTTAACAGAGTAAAAAGTACAGAAATTGAGGTTTTGCAAGATAATTGTGTTGAAAACTCCTAATCAATTATTTGAACTCCTAAAATTTGATTAAAACTAGTTTTTGCAATCCTTTTTGTAGAGGTTTCAGACGAGCGGGTCTAAATGGGCCTTACAATGGACCCGTTTGAATTTTAACTAAGTAAAAAGGACAAAAATTGAGGTTTTGCAATATAATTGTTTTGAAAAGATCCTAATAAATTAATTGAACTCCTAAAATTTGATTAAAACATGTTTGCGGTCCTTTTTGTAGAGGTTTCGGACGAGCCGGTCAAAATGCGCAATTCTTTGGACCCGTTGGAATTTTAAATAAGTAAAAAGTACAGAAACTGAGGTTTTACAACATAATTTTTTTGAAAAGCTCTTAATGAATTATTTAAACTCCTAAAATTTGATAAAACTTGTTTTGTGCTCGTTTTTGTAGAGGTTTTGGACGAGCGGGTCGAATTAGGCCTTTCAATGGACTCGTTGATATTTTAACAGAGTAAAAAGTACAGAAATTTAGGTTTTGCAAGATAATTGTGTTGAAAATATCCTAATCCACCATTTGAACTCCTAAAATTTGACTAAAACTTGTTTTACAGTCCTTTTTGTAGAGGTTTCAGTTGAGCGGGTCTAAGTGGGCCTTACAATGGACCCGTTGGAATTTTAACTGAGTAAAAAGTACAGAAATTGAGGTTTTGCAATATAATTGTGTTGAAAAACTCCGAATCAATTATTTGAACTCCTAAAATTTGATAAAAAAATTTTGCGGTCCTTTTTGTAGAGGTTTCGAATGAGCGGGTCGAAATGGGCTTTTCAATGGACCCGTTGGAATTTTAACTGAGTAAAAAGTACATAAATTGAGGTTTTGCAATATAATTGTGTTGAAAAGCTTCTAATAAATTATTTGAACTCCTAAAATTTGATAAAACTTTTTTTGTGGTCCTTTTTGTAGAGGTCTTGTACGAGCGGGTTGAAATGGTCCTTTCAATGGACCCGCTGGAATTTTAACTGAGTAAAAAGTACATAAATTGAGGTTTTGCAATATGATTGTGTTGGAAAGCTCCTAATTAATTATTTGAACTCCTAATATTTGATGAAACTTGTTTTGTTGTCGTTTTTGTAGAGGTTTCGGACGAGCGGGTCAAAATTTGGCCTTTCAATGGACCCGTTGGAATTTTAACATGTTAAACAGTACAAAAATTGAGGTTTTGCAATATAATTGTGTTGAGAATCTACTAATCAATTATTTGAACTCCTAAAATTTGATTCAAACTTGTTTTGCGGTCCTTTTTGTCGATGTTTCGGACGGGCATGTCTAAATGGGCCTTTCAATAGACCCGTTGGAATTTTAACAAAGTAAAAAGTACAAAAATTGAGGTTTTGCAATATAATTGTGTTGAAAATCTCCTAATCAAATATTTGAACTCCTAAAATTTGATTAAAACTCGTTTTTCAGTCCTTTTTGTCGATATTTTGGACGAGCGGGTCTAAATGGGCCTTTTAATGGACCCGTTGGAATTTTAACAGAGTAAAAAGTACAAAAATTGTGGTTTTGCAATATAATTGTGTTGAAACTAATCAATTATTTGAACTCCTAAAATTTGATTATAACTTTTTTTGCGGTCTTTTTGTCGATATTTCGGACGTGCAGGTCAAAATGGGCCTTCCAATGGACCCGTTGGAATTTTAACTGAGTAAAAAGTACAAAAATTGAGGTTTTGCAATATAATTGTGTTGAAAATCTCCGAATCAAATATTTGAACTCCTAAAATTTTTTTAAAACTTGTTTTGCATTCCTTTTTGTAAAGGTTTCTGACGAGCGGGTCGAAATGGGCTTTTCAATGGACCCGTTGGTATTTTAACTGAGTAAAAAGTACAGAAATTGAGGTTTTGCAATATAATTTTGTTTAAAAGCTCGTAATAAATTACACAAACTCCTAAAATTTGATTAAACATGTTTTGCAGTCTTTTTTGTAGAGGTTTTGGACGAGCAGGTCGAAATGGGCCTTTCAATGGACCGTTGGAATTTTAACTTAGTAAAACGTATAGAAATTGAGGTTTTGCAATATAATTGGGTTGAAAAGCTTCTAGTAAATTATTTGAACTCCTAAAATTTGATAAAACTCGTTTTGCAGTCTATTTTGTAGAGGTTTCTAACGAGCGGGTCAAAATGGGCCTTTCAACGGACCCGTTGGAATTTTAACAGAGTAAAAAGTACAAAAATTGAGGTTTTGCAATATAATTGTGTTGAAACTAATCAATTATTTGAACTCCTAAAATTTGATTATAACTTGTTTTGCGGTCCTTTTTGTCGATGTTTCGGACGAGCGGGTCAAAATGGGCCTTCCAATGGACCCGTTGGAATTTTAACTGAGTAAAAAGTACAGAAATTGAGGTTTTACAAGATAATTGTGTTGAAAATCTCCTAATCAATTATTTGAACTCCTAAAATTTGATTAAAACTAGTTTTTGCAGTCCTTTTTGTAGAGGTTTTATACGAGAGGGTCTAAATGGGCCTTACAATGGACCCGTTTGAATTTTAACTAAGTAAAAAGTTCAAAAATTGAGGTTTTCCAATATAAATGTTTTGAAAAGCTCCTAATCAATTAATTGAACTCCTAAAATTTGATTAAAACATGTTTTGCGGTCCTTTTTGTAGAGGTTTCGGACGAGCTGGTCGAAATGGGTAATTCAATGGACTCGTTGAAATTTTAACAGAGTAAAAAGTACAGAAATTGAGGTTTTGCAAGATAATTGTGTTGAAAATATCCTAATCAATTATTTGAACTCCTAGAATTTGATTAAAGCTTGTTTTTGGAGTCCTTTTTGTAGAGGTTTCAGATGAGCGGGTCTAAATGGGACTTACAATGGACCCGTTGGAATTTTAACTGAGTAAAAATAACAGAAATTGAGGTTTTGCAATATAATTGTGTTGAAAAGCTCCTAATCAATTATTTGAACTCCTAAAATTGGATAAAACTTTTTTTGCAGTCTAGTATACAAATGGCACCGTATAAAGCTTTGTATAGTAGAAGGTGTCGTACGCCTTTGTGTTGGGCTGAGGTTGGGGAAAAGCAGGTTTCCTTGTCTGATGTGTTGAAAATCACAAATGAGAAAGTGATGCTTATTTGTGATCATCTAAAAGTTACCTCAGATCGTCAAAAATCCTACAAAGCGTAGGAAGATTGAGTATGCAGTTGGTGATCGTGTATTTTTTAAAGTGTCACCTTAGAAGAAGGTGATGAGGTTTGGACGTAAGGGTAAGCTTGGTCCAAGGTTTATTGGACCATATGAGGTTGTGGAGTGTGTTGATCCTATTGCGTATCATTTGAAGTTACCTCTTGTGTTGGAGAAAATTCATGATTTGTTTCATGTGTCGATGTTGCGGAGGGATAGGTCGGATACGTCGCATGTTATGCCAGTGGAGGATATTGAGTTGCGACCAGATTTATCTTATGATGAGGAACCTATTGATATTCTTGATTCGAGTAGCAAAGTCCTTCGTGGTAAGACAATTGATCTTTTGAAGGTGTTGTGGCGACATCGTGGAGTTGAGGAGGCCACGTGGGAAAGCAAGGCGGACATGTTGAGGCAATTTCTGCATTTGTTTCCTTTAGGTAAAATTTCAAGGATGAAATTTCCTAAGTGGGGGAGTTGTAACGCCTCGGTTTTGGGCCTAGTGGTTTATGGGTTAGTTAGACGGTTCGGTGGACCAGGTTAGAGATTCGAGTCATATTCGAGATTTGATCATTTAGTACGAGATAAAAATATGGAAAATGGTTAAAAATCCTTATTTAATATGTTAATGATTTTTTTGAAATCAATTTTGGAAAATGAGTTTTGAAAATTTGACATTTTGGGACTAGTGACCAAAATGTGAAAGTGTAAAATTGTTTTAGTAACTGTTTTGTAAAAGGGTTAAAACTTTGAATCTATAAGGAGTTAATATACCAAAGTGTTTTATCATATGTTTCTCTCAATTGGATTAGTTTTAAAATGTTTTAATTAAATAATTAAAAAGAATTAATTAAAGAAAGGTAGTTATTTTTCACAAAAACTAATTTGACGTGATTTTCTATTCTCCAAACTTTTTTCTCAAAATCTCTTTAGCCAAACACTTATTTTCCAGCAAGGATTTGAGTTAATGATCTCGTTTTCTTAAAGTAAAGATTCATAATAGTTTTCCTAACTTGTTTCTACAAAATCTCATTGATTTCCTTTGTTTTTCAAGAAGTAAAATCATCCAATTGAGAGGGATTTCAATCATTGAAGGTGAGGTTCGTTCTTCTCCTTTAACGAATGATTCTTTACTGAAATTCTCAAGTTCTTGATCCTTTATATATGTTTTCTAATGGGTTTTGATGATTTAATTGTGGTAATCCGGTTTAATAGAGATTTAATTTGTGAAATTGATTTAGATTCATTTTGGATCTATTTTTTTGGGTTCTTGATCAGATTAGAACATGATTATGATGTTTTATAATGTTAATAAGATGATTTTAACATTTGAATACTAAAATTATAAGAATCTCTAATTATTAGGTTGTTAGTTATGTGTTTTAGGGGAGTTATGGTGGTGTAATAGTTGCTGGAAGTATAAGGATGTTGTGAGATGGTTTGTAGATGTCTTTTGATGTTAATTTATGGTTGAAAGTGTTAGGTTTTGGCTGGGTTAAGTTTGGAGGTCAATTGATATTGTTTTCGTTTGTTTCGGATGGGCGTTTGGTAGCTTTTAGCAAGACGATGTTGAGGATTGTTATTATTGGGTTTATGAATGCATTATGATGCATTGTGCCTCTGTTTTTGTATGGTTAAAACATGGGAGGTTGATTCTGTAGCTATCGATGAAGCTTTGGAGGCTTCGGGCGCTTGAAATTGCATCGGTGAATTGAAGTTTCGCGTGTCGGTGAGTGAGAACGAAACCTACAGCTTTTAAAAGGTTTGAAGGTGGTTTGGGAACTTAGATTTGAGCTTGAAACGCTTGTCTAAGTTTGGAAGTAAGTATAGCGTGGTTTCCTCTCTCCTAGTTGTGCTTTTACGAAATGTTTTATGCACTTGTTTTTTATTACATAGATTTATCTACTATTTATACATGTTTTAAGTATGTGATATATTGTATTTAATCATGAAATAGTGATGGATGCATGTGGTAAGTGATTCATGTAAGTATAAGTTTTATACTTGTTGAAAAGCATCGCTTGTCGCTTTGGAAAAGTTGTTTTGTGTTGATGTATATGAAAACAGTGAGGTATGTGGTTATAATGAATTATATTGGCAAGTGGTGTGATTTAAAAATATTATCGGATATAGTTGTCCGCAAATTGAAGTGTTCTGTGAACACTTGTTGAATCTGTGTATCTGATATGATAATTTGGCATTGGAACTTGGTTTGAGATCACTTGTGAGCCAATATAATCGTTGATGTATCGTGTTGATGATGTTGTTGAATAATGTTGATTTATACATGTTTTCTCTTTAAGCTTTGCATATGGGTGTTATACATGGGAAAGCTTAAATTGAGGTTTAGCAATGGGATTTTCTATTTATCCATGACACATGGTGCATGTGGTTTAATGTGCTGGTTTTGGAAAAGTTAAAGTGCATGGTTTTCAAGTAGGGGTGTTCAATCGGTCGGTTCGGTTAACCGACCGAACCGAACTTCCAAAATTTCATTAACCGAATTTTTTTCATATTAACCGTTAACCGAACCGAAAATTTTCCAAAATTTTTAACCGAACCGAAAAAAGTTCGGTTAATTCGGTCGGTTTTCGAATTAACCGAAATTTGTTAGAAAATTTTGGGTAAATCACTCAAAAGGTCACTAAACTATTTAAAATAATCTTTTTGGTCACTAAATTTTCAAAAATTATAAAATAACCATTAAACTTATCGAACTATTACAAAATATTCATGAACTTGCACGTTATAAATTATTGATAAATCATTTTGCGCTAATTAGATAAAGTTTAATGACCATTTTATAATATATCAAAAAATTTAATGACTATTTTATAATTTTTAAAAATTCAGTGACTAAAAATAAATATATGAAATGTATAATATAAAAAAATTCGGTTAATTCGGTTAATTAACCAAATTCGAACCGAATTAACCGATAACCGAAGTTTGAAAATTTCATTAACCGTTAACCGACCAAACCTAAAATTAACCGACCGATTAACCGAAAAAAATTCGGTTCGGTTAATTCGGTTTTAACCGAAGTTTGAACACCCCTATTTTCAAGGCATGATGTTTTACAAGTGGATTGGAATGATGATTTCAATGGTTTTGAGAAATTGGTTTTGAATTGCATTGATGGTGTTTTGTTTTGAGCACTCCTCACTAAGCCTTGTGTGCTTACGCTCTCTTTGTCCATCATTGCAGAGAATTAAAGTAGTTGAGGCAACAAGTGAGCAAGGAGGATCCAATGACTTCGTTCTTAAAAGTATGGTTTCAAACTAGACTTTTAGTAATAAAGGCAATGGGGGCTCCAATGGTGTTTTGGGAGTATGTTTGTTAAACTCCCTATTTGAGCAAGTTTATTTTGTTGTTTTAGACTTGTAAATGGCCTCTAATGGTTGGTAATTGATTTGGTTTGATTTTTGAACTTTGCTTGGCTCGGCTTATAGGAAGCATGCCTATAGTTTACCAATTGAAGCATGATGATATGAATTGATGTGTTTAGATAAGGATTGATCTCTAAATATGTTGGAAAGATATTAGAAGCATGTTAGGGTGTTTTGGTATCCTTGAACGCTTGTTAACCCAGCAAATTGGATATTTTAGGCCCAGGCGTATCAGTATGCGTGCTCTCGTATCGATACGGGTAAGCCATTCCAGGCTTAGCATTTCGATACGTGGGCTGAGTGTATCGCTACGGGTAAGCCTTTCCAGGCATAGCATTTCAGTACGCGGGGTACCGTTTCGATACGAGTCTTGTGTAAATGCTTGGGTGTTTCGGTTAACGATGGCGTGTCGGTACAAGTTTTGGCTACTGGAGTTTGCAGATTTAAAATCAAGCATATAGTATCGATACGGGCCAAGGTGTACCGATTCGTTTATCTGTTATTTCGGTTGATTGGCTTAATTTGAAGTTCTAATTTCTTACGTTTTAGTCCCTGAATGTTGTGGGTGCAATTATATGTGTTTGGATAATTGGATTGAGTTAAGATTTGATATGTATGCATGAAACCTGGTTAATTAAAAATTTTGGTAACTTAAAATTTGGCAAAGTCCTTACAATATTTCATATTTGCAATTTGGTCCCTTAACGTTTGTAATTGCTTTTGGATGCTCTCTTGATGTCCAATTTGAGTGAGATTCGAACCGCTGCCAGCATATACATCATAGGTTGATAATTTGCATCTAGAAAAGATAAAAAAAGAAAAAATGGACGTGTTTTAAGTTAATTCTTCATGTTTTGCTTCGAAAAACCTAATGTAGCTCACTTGGTTAGGTCGGGCGTCTAGTCCGGGTCGATGGGGTTACAAAGACATCTTGGCATACTCGTCAGGTCCAAGAGCACAAAACAAGTTGTGTATAGCTTTGGCGTTGAATTGCAACATCATTTGATTATCATTGGTCCACTCTTGTCTTTCGTTGGGGACGAGTCGGTCTCCTTCTCTCTTCATAGGGAAGATGGTTCATCCATCACTACATCATTAAGGAGGTAGTCATTCGATTGGAGGAACAACCTCATTCTATTCTTCTAATATGGGTAGTTAACCCCATTGAAGTATGATGGCATGGAAATGGATTGAGATTCCTAAATTGCCAGAAGTAAAGGTCGTGGATGACTTGAAAAATGATTTAACAATGGTTGGATCTACTCAAGAGGATGTGAAGCCTTATGATGAGTGTAGCTCTGATATCAATTGTTGAGTTAATCAATCAATGGAAATTGCCAATAAGGGTGAATTGGAAATTAAAAAATTTGGTGCAAGAAATTTGTAAAACCTATGTTTGATTTTGATATAATTAAATTGTTAGGGATTAAATTGAAAACTTGAAATTGATTTCTAATTCCCTTTAATAATTTATAAATCACCAACACTTTAAAACTGATTTGAAAAACTTAAACTCCAAATATTTTCTAAGTGTTCCAAGGCCAAAGTATTGAAACCCGTCCAGGTGTATCGATACGCTTCCAGCCGTATCGATACCTTTTTTACAAAGTTGGCTACTAGAAAGACGCGTTTCGAGACGCTCTTAACCGTATCGAAACAGCGTATCGAAATAGATTCCATCTGTATCGATACGCGCATCTGCAAAACTGAAGGAGTTTGAATGGTGTATCGATACGACTTAACCTGTATCGATACAGTTTTAAATGAATTTTTAATTCAAAGTGTTTTTAAATGTTTTCGACTGTTGGTGTCAGTCGTTAGGCAACTAACATTTAAAGTGGTAGTTGACACGTATCAATACGGTAAACCCTCGTATCGAAATGGAAACTTCCAGTGAGCTAAGTTGAGAAAAAGGTAACGATACGGTCTCTTCCGTATCGAAACGGTCCATGTCCTGTACCGATACGCTTACGTGCGTTTCGATACGCCCTCTTTATTATGTACAATGTCTCTTTATGTTTTGAGACATGTATCGATACGACTCCCCGTGTACCGATACGGATAGCTGCAGAAGTGATTTTATGGTGGAAAGAGAGGGTCCCAACGGCTATAATCAATTCCCTAACCACCCAAACGGCTAGAATTGATTGAGAAGGTATCAATTGAAGCTCTTTGAAGACCAGGAACAATTATTGCATCAAAGACAAACATCAAAGCAAAAATCCAACCTCAAGTGTGCCTATTTTCCAATCTCTTGTAATTCCCAAATTGAGTTGTATTTAATTCTTATTCTATCTTCAAATTTGGGTTGAGTGTTGTACTTCAAGGGACAAAATTGTATTTGAGAGATATACTTCTTGTCCAATTTCTTCTTTGTTCATTTGTGAGGGTTTGGTCAAATTTTGGGTAGAAAATTTGACCGGTTGTGTAAAGGTTACCTCCTAAGCCTTGAAAAGGGGAAGAACAAATAGTGAATTGTTGCAAATCCTTATTGGTAGCTAAGGTGGTGGATGTAGAGTTCATTTGGAACTTGAACCACTCTAAAATACATTGTTCTTCATTTTAATTGTCCATTCACTCCCACAAAGTTTTAAAATCCCAATTCACTCCCCTCTTGGTCTTAATCGTTCGATCGATCCACTCAACAATTGGTATCAGAGCCTACCTCTTTGAAGGATTCACAACCACAACAGGAGTTCCTAAGAAGAGTGTGATCATCCCAAAATCCAGATATGGCATCTACCTCCGGATCTAGCATGTATGAGTCTCAATCCACTACAAAACCACCCTTCTTCAATGGTGACAACTATCCATTTTGGAAGAATCGGATGCGTCTCTTCATCAAGTCCAACGATTACTTAGTTTGGGATGTCATTGAAGATGGTCCCTACATTCCATTGAAGCAAGATAATGAAGGGAAGATGGTTTTAAAGAAAAATATGGAGATGAGTGAAGAAGAGAGGAAGAAGATACAAATAAATGACAAAGCTCTTCACATGCTTTTTTGTTCTTTCGGTCCGGACATCTACTCCAAAGTCTCCTCCATTGAGAGTGCCAAGGAAGTGTGGGATACTCTTGAGACCACCTATGAAGGAACCAATGATGTGAAGGAAACCAAGATTGGAATTTTCAATCTTAGCTGTGAGGATTTCAAGATGGAGTTCGACGAAACGGTGTCCAAGATGTTTGATCGCTTCTCAACCATAGTCAACGGGCTCAAAGGATTTGGAGAGACTATTCCGGGAGACAAGCTTGTCCGGAAGCTACTTTACTCACTTCCTGAATCTTGGGATGGGAAGAGAACCGCCATCATAGAGGCCAAAAACTTAAAGACTCTAAAACTTGATGAGCTAGTGGGTTCTCTCCTTACTCATGAGATTATGAAGCAAGGAATGGAAGAAGAAAAGAAAAAGGAAGAGAAAAGAGTAGAGAAGCTAAAGGTGGAAAAGAAGAAGAAAATGGGAATAGCTCTCAAAGCTTCATTACTTGAGGAGAGCTCTTCTAGTGAGGAGGATGACCTTGATGAATTGGCTATGATAGCCAAAAAGTTCTCTCGATTCATGAGGTCCAATCGTGGAAGAAAAATTCAAAGAAAGATGGACTTCAAAGGTAAAAGCAAAGAAGAATGGGGGACCAAATCATTTGCTTCGAGTGCAATAAACCCGGCCACATTCGTTCGGAGTGCCCTCAACTCAAGAAGAAGGGCTTTAAGAAGAAGAAGAAGCTCAAAGTCAAGCTTGCTACTTGGAGTGATGAGGAGTCATCCGAGGATGACGAACGAGAAGTGGTCAACCTTTGCCTCATGGCACTTGAGGAAGATTCCTCCATGGTAACCTCTAACTCATGATCTTTAGATTTTACATATGATGAATTAAATGATGCATATGATGAGTTGCAAGAGGTTTATGATAAATTAGTTGAGAAATACAAGGAGTCAGTCATTAGGAATAAGAAAATTATTTCGGAATTAAATGATAAAAATGACTCACTTTCTCAAGCTAATTTAAAATTTGAGAAAAAGATTTTAGGATTGAAAGATGAACTCAAATTCTTCCAAGATGAAAATGTTAACCTAAATAATCTTCTTTCTCAATGCAATAGTGAACACCAAAAGATGTTAGATGAGCTTAACAAGCTCAATGAGTCTTTAAAATATGTTGGTAATGTGAAGCATGAAAAAGGTGAATCTTCTAAAACAAACCAACATAAGAAAAAGGCTAATAACTACAAACAAAGTAGCTTTCCTAGACATAGTAGAACTAAAAAGATTAGAAGTGTATGGGTTCCTAAGGAACTTGTAAAATCTAATAATATTGTTGCTATGTCACCTTGGATTCCTAAGGGAACCAAGCTATTGGGAGCTAACACTCGTGGACCCAAAATGATTTGGGTACCAAAAACAAAAGTTTAATATCTTTGTTTGTAGGGGGAGCATTTCTACAAGGCCAAAGCACAAAGTCAAAACTCATGGTACCTTGATAGTGGATGCTCGAGGCATATGACCGGAGACAAGAGTAGATTCATGGATTTAAAGCCAAAAAGTGGAGGAGTGGTGACATTTGGTGACAACTCCAAAGGCCACATTAAAGGTATTGGCTCCATAGGTAATCACTCTACCATTCTTATTGAAAATGTCTTGTTTGTCGATGGTCTTAAACATAATTTGTTGAGCATAAGCCAATTATGTGATAAAGGATTTAATGTTTTATTTGATAAAAATGGATGCAAAATCGTTGACATTAAATCTAATAACATTATTCTCATAGGTCATCGCATAGGTAACATTTACATGGTGCATCTAGATGACATACATACATCCCGTGCATGTTTAGTAGCTCAAAATGAAAATGATGCATGGCTATGGCATAGGAAACTAGGACATGCTAGCATTAGTGTTTTAGAAAAATTAGTTTCCCTTGATCTAGTTAGAGGTTTTCCCAAGATTAAGTTTTCAAACGATAAAATTTGTAATGCATGCTCTAAGGGTAAACAACATAAGTCATCATTTAAAGCCATTAATGATGTTTCTACAAGTAGGTGTTTACAACTTATCCATATGGATTTATTTGGGCCAATTAGGACTATGAGCTTGGGTGGTAATAAATCTTATGCATTTGTTCTTGTTGATGATTTTTCTAGATTTACTTGAGTTCTATTTTTAAGTACTAAAGATGAGGCTTTAGAAAAATTCATCACATTTTCAAAACTAACCCAGAATGATCTTGAACTTAGAATTTCTCATATTATAAGTGATCATGGAACTGAATTTCAAAATTTAGGGTTTGAAGAGTTTTTAAATGAAAATGGTATTAGCCACAATTTTTCGGCTCCTCGAACTCCTCAACAAAATGGGGTAGTTGAGAGGAAATATAGAACTTTACAAGAAATGGCTAGAACCATGCTTTGTGAAAACAATTTACCTAAATATTTTTGGGCGGAAGCCACAAACACCGCTTGCTACATTGTAAACCAAGTAATGATTAGGCCAATTTTAAAGAAAACACCTTATGAGATACTTAGAGATACTTTAGAGATACTCCTTGTTTAGGTCTTTGGTACCCTAGAGACTCCACCTTCAACCTTCATGCTTATTCGGATGCGGATTATGGGGGTGTAAAATCGATAGGAAAAGTACTTCGGGAACTTGTCAATTCCTAGGTAGTATGCTCATATTTTGGTTCTCTAAGAAACAAAATAGTGTAGCCTTATCTACCACCGAAGCCGAGTACATATCCTTAGGGAGTTGTTGTGCTCAAGTCCTTTGGATGAAACAACAACTCTTAGATTATGGTATTAAAGTTGAAACCATACCCCTTAAGTGTGATAACACTAGTTTCATATGTTTGACAAAAAAATCCCATCCAACACTCTAGAACCAAACATATAGAAATAAGGCATCATTTCATTAGAGATCATGTCCTTAAAGAAGATGATGTTATAGAGTATGTTGACACCTTAAATCAATTAGCGGACATCTTTACAAAACCTTCAGATAAAGAGCGTTTTTGGTCCCTTAGGAGAGAGTTAGGTCTCACTAGCCTATCTTGACCTTTTAGGACCTCTTTTGTGCTTAAAATTGCTTGATCTTGTGAAATTACATGTTTGTGTGTTGTAACTCTTGAAAATATCCATGCCTATAGCTAGGGGGAGTATGATTCTGTTACAATATGCTTAGAACTGCTCATTCATCATTTGCATTCCTTTAAGAGATGTTAGAATCGAGCTTTTGGTTGTTATTTAGGACTAAAATGTATTTCTGGGCTTAGGGTATCGATACGGCCCTACGAGTATCGATATGAGTACTTCATTAATTTCTCAGACTTCATTTTGCCATAAACGGGTATCGATACGGTTAAACTCGTTTTGATACGAGCTACAATCGTTTCGATACGATCCTTCAACGGACATTTTTATTGGAATTACGTTTTTACCCCCGTATCGATACACCATCAGGCGTATCGATACGCGATTGCGCAGACAGCTTTAAATTGGCATTTAAGAGTTTAACTTTTACCAAAATTAAAATTTCTCAAAACCCTAAAAACCCTAGCCGTTTTCAGCCTATAAATAGCCTCTTCCTCCCTCATATTTTCACACCACAACTCAAAATATCAAGAGGGTTTCAAATCAAGCAAAGCTCTAAGGCTTTTTCATCAATTTGGTGCTAGGCTTTTCTTCCATTCCTCTCTAATCACTATCAAGGTAAAACCCTTTCTTTTTCTTTTAATTTTTCTTTTTATTTTTGTTTTCAAACCTTTTTGTTTTGTTTGTCTTCTTAACCAAACTTGGTTTTAAAATTTCTTTTCAAAAATTTTTTTTTAAATTTTTCTTTACCTTGATTTTTGGTTTTTCAATGAGTTGAATGAAGAGATCTTAATGCATACATTTGATTTCTAGTTCATGACACCTTCTAAGAAGAGATCACGTCTTAATGAAACTGGTGAATCATCCAATACCGGAGAGGGTGCTCGTCCGAATCTCACTCAAATGTATCAACACTCTTTTCAATCCCCCGGAGCTCTCACCTATTTTCGTCAATTCCAAAACTACAAGATCCGTCCGGAGAGGGTAATCTCTATTCCTTTTCTTGACTCGGAGCGATTCAAGTTTGCATATCTACCTTTGCTCCAACAATGGAAGTTTATGGATTTTCTCTCTATTCCTGGGTTTTATTTTCGTATTTTGGTTTTAATCTTTTATGCTAATGCCAAATGTTGTGCCAATCGTGATGGTGTTGTTACAGCGGTTATGTAACACCCCAATTTTGGGCTTGGAAGTTTAGGGTCTGAACCGGACCGGTTTAAATTACGGTTCGAATATAAAAGGTGGTTTTTAGGGAAAGTCTAGTTCGGGATGCATTAAAAATATGGAAAAATATCTAAAAATCCTCTTTTATTATATATAAGAGAGTGGTGAAGTCAATTTTACAAAATGGGGTTTGGAAATATGACATTTCAAGTTAGTGACTAAAATGTAATTTCTAAAAAGTTCGTGACTGTTTTAAAAGGATTGAAACTTTGAATCTTTAAGGAGCTAATTTACCCAAGGGAGTATTTCTCCAGATTTTTCTTATTTTTAAAGACTCATTTAATGTTTATTTAATAAAAAGGAAAGAGGGAAAAAGATATTTTTAGTTTCATAAC
Organism: Hibiscus tridactylites; assembly: GCA_958450335.1. Classification (NCBI taxonomy): domain Eukaryota; kingdom Viridiplantae; phylum Streptophyta; class Magnoliopsida; order Malvales; family Malvaceae; genus Hibiscus; species Hibiscus tridactylites. Next base: position 29,927,335 of record OY288287.1, read on the forward strand.
TAACTTTTACCAAAATTTTCCCATTTCATTTTCTCTCAAAATTCCCTCAGCCAAACACATTTCCACAGCAACTTTTCCTTTGATTTTCACACCTAAAGTTGAGATTTCAATTCCTAAATGATTTCTAATCATTTCTACAGCAAATTCTCATCATTTGCTTATTGAATTTTCAAGAATTTTGGCTCTAAACAAGGAGAAATCCACATTTAGAGGTATGAACGTCCTTCTCCTCTAAATACTCAGTTCTTTACTGAAATTCCCAAGTTCTCAATCCTTAAATTAAGTTTTATTAAAGGTTTTAATGTTGTGATCTTGATTTTGGCTTGAAATGCAAGATTTGGATTTAATTTTGAAGAAATTCGTATTGGATGATTGGGCTCTGTTTTGAGCTGTCTTTTTGATGTATTTTGGATGTCTAAATGATGTGTAATTGAGGTTTAATCAATGCAATCCCGAATAGGTTGATTTTCCTAAGTTTTTACTTGTGAAATGGTGGTTTTTGGGGTGATCTTGGTGTTTTGTTAATGCTGGAGGTATAAGGACGAGTTTGAGTTTATTTTGGATGTTAATTGATGTCTAAAAATGGTTAGAAGTGATGGATCTTGGCTGGGTTAAGTTTTGGAAGTGTTTGGAGGTGATTTCGGTTGTGTTTGGTAGCCGAAATGTTGGATTTGCAAAGAGCAGCGAGTTTAGGTGTGTTGCTGGTGTTTTAATGCATGATGATGCAATAATCCTCTGTTGTTATGTGCTTGAAACAGGGGAGAATGATCCGTGAGCAATAGAGGTGGCGTTGAAGGTTTCGGGTGCTTGGAAGGCTTGTTGGCTAGCCTAGTTTTGTGTATCGGTGAGTGAAGTTTGGTTTTCAGCTTTGAAACCAATTGTTGAAGGTTTTGGGAGCTTAGTTTAAGTCTAAGCAACTTAGCTAAGCTCAAGAGTAAGTAATGGAATTTCTCTCTTGGTTTGTGTTATGAATTGGTTTTTAAAGCACTTGTGATTGTTGGATGCAATGCATGTGATTTGCATGTTTAAATTCTGTTTTGAAAGCATATTTTAGCATGGTTTAATGCTGGTTTTGAAAGTCATGTGTGAAGGATGCTCAAGGTAAGAGATCCTTGGTTTTGTACATTGGAATTGTGGAATTGATGCATAGTGTTGCATGTTGTTTAATGGCTTTGTTTAATGCTTCAAAACAGTGAACTGATGATGGTAATTGGTGGTTTTGGCATTTTGGTTATGCTTGTAAAAACAATGGATTAATGTGGTAAAATGGTTATATTGGCAAGTGATGTAAGTGGTTCTTGGTTACTTTAATCAGATATAGTTAGCCGACTATAGGATTGGGTGCACCGTGAATTGAGTCGCCTTGGATGTCGAGGGGGTTGTAATTGTACCGTAAACTCCATCCAAGAATCATAGCGATTGAGGAAATTGGTGTCACCACGATGGAGGATGGCTCTCGTGGGTGGGCTTGGTTAAGTGCCACCACGATGGAGGATGGCTCTCGTGGGTGAACCTTGTTAAAAGTCACCATGATGGAGGGTGGCTCTCGTGGGTGGACTTTGTTAAGCGTCACAACGGTGGAGGGTTGCTCCCGTGTGTGAGCTTGGTTAAGGTGATTACAATGGTTGTGGTAGCTTCCATGTGTAAGCCTTGTGATGTGTCCCGGCTCTCACTAGTGTGTTATACAACTTCCGATGAGTGATGTTGAGGGGTTGTGATTGTACCGTTAAACTCCATCACGGGTGTTGAGGGGATTATGATTGTACCGGTAAACTCCACCTTGTGTTGTTCGGAAGTGTGTATGGAGCGTGTGGGACAACGCTTGTAATCCGCGTATCCGATTGTGTCTTGTGTTATGATGGTTTGTGAATTATCACTTGGAAGCCAATATAATGTTCTTGAATGTAATGAAGCATGAGATGCTTGAAATGATGCATGGTTGCATGGGAAGTGTGTGATGTTCTAAGAATGCATGTATAACTTGTTAACTTGTACAAGTGTTTATCTTATATTAAGAATGGTGCATATGTGCATGGGAATCTCTTTAGTGCATTGAAGTCTTGCGAAGGCTTGTTTTAAAAGGCATGTAATGCAAATGTTGATTTTGTGGTTCATGTATTGCATTTGTTTAATGCATGAGATAGATTGAAGGAGTAAGTGGTTTTTAAAGGTTTCTTGCTTTGAGATGATTTTCAAGAATGAGAAAAGTATAATGAGAAGTGGAAGTGTTTTCCAAGGAATTTGTATTTAACTTTGCATATAATGTTCATGCATGGAAAGGTTAAATTGATGGTTTTGCAAGGGTGTGCTTTGAAGTGAGTTACTTAGCTTTTCTAAGCTAAGGGTTGGTTTTCATGTTTGAGCAATGCATGATTTAAAGCATGTTGTTTAAAAAGGGGTTTTCAAACACTGCTTTGGTTTATCGAAATGTGTTTACTTTTTAAAGAGGTTTTATGACTCGCTGCATTGATGGTGTTTTGGTTTTGAGCATTCCTCACTAAGAATTATGTGCTTACGCTCCTTTTTGTCCATCAATGCAGATATTTGAAGTTGGGACAGCAAGAAGCAAGGGATTCAAGAAGAGCTCCATTTGAGATGTATGTCTCGGTTAATAGCTATAGATAATAAAGGCAATGGGGGAAGAGTCTTTTATGTTGATGTTTAATGAGATTGTGTATGTTGGACAAGTTTGGTTTATGATTTGGACTACGTGGTTTAACACTTGCAACGTTTGAATCTTCTTATTCATAAGTCGTTATGCTATGCTTCTTGTTTTAAAAGCATGTTTAAGTGTTGGATGTGTGGAAGGAGTTGGTGCACCTAGGAGTTGTTTTGTATCTAGATTTTAATGCAATTTGGTAGTTATGATGCTTGGCATGTTGTTGCTTTGTTGAGGATTGATTTGGAGCATGTTCGATGGGGTTTAGATGTGTTAAAATAGGCCTATCTATTGTTTCTGGGCAGGGTGTTTCGAAACACCCTTGCCTGTTTCGAAACAGGTGCTTGATTTGGCATGGGTGTTTCGAAACGGGTAAAGGTGTTTCGAAACACTTTGGTTACTGCCAAGCCTCGTTTCTGAACGGGCTAACCCCGTTTCGAAACACTTGACCGTTGGGCACTGATTTGAACGGTTTTGAGGTTAGCAAGCTTTACGTTTTAGTAGAGGTGGCAAACGGGTCAATCGGTTCGGGTTCGGTTCGGGTCATTTCGGTTTCGGTTATTTCGGGTTTGATATTTTCGGTTCATATTCGGTTTCGGTTTCGGTTCGGTTTTGGTTCGGTTTTAGTTCGGGTCTATTTTGTTTCGGGTCATTTCGGGTCGGTTGATTTCGGTTCGGTTATTTTCGGTTCGGTTGATTTCGGTTCGGTTATTTTCGGTTCAATGAGAGATCATTCGTTTTTAATCAAATTTTTAGGTTGGTCAGATTTTTACACCCTATATATGACTTTATAAAGTCAATATATTTGACATTTTAGTGATTTGTGCGGTTGTTCCTATTTTATCTTTCTTTATTTCTATTAATCGGGTCCATTCGATTCGGGTCTATTCGGTTCGGGTCCATTCGGTTCGGGTCTATTCAGTTCGGGTCCATTCGGTTCGAGTCCATTCGGTTCAACTAAATTCGGTTCAGTTTCGGTTCGGTTTATTTTGGGTTTCAGATCAAATTTCGGATCAATTTTCAGGTCAATTTCGGGTTGATTTTCGGTTTCGGTTCGGGTCTGGGTTCAGGTTTCGGTTTTAGTCCTGATTTTTGTATATGCAATTGATTGAGTTTGAGATGTCCGTTTGAGATGAAATTTGACAGAGAAGCATGAAACATGAATAATTTCATAATGGTAACTTAAAAATTGGTAAAGTCCTCTTAACTTTCAGAATTTACAAATTGGTCCCTAAATTCGTATTTTGTGCAATTGGGTCCCTTATTGTTTTCCGATTGCTGTGATTTTTGAGTATGCTTATCTCAAGAGTATGCCTAGGTTTAATGTGCATCTAGACAAGTTTAAAAAGAAAAAAAAAAGGTCGTTAATCAAGGTTGACTTTCGGGTTGACTTTGGTTTTCCCGTGTAATCTTCGTAGTCCGGGTCAACCGTCTAGGCCGGGCTAAGGGGGTTACAGGTTAATTCCTATCTTATGGGTAAGAAAGTCACTATAGATGTTAAATCTATTTGTGAGGTCTTTAAGTTGGAGGATGAAGGCCTTGATGATGAGAATGCTCTTGGCCATGTTCTTAGTGGTTCCGTCACCGCCCTAAATGCTCAGGATCGGATCCTCCATTTGATGGTCTCTTGGTGGTTTAGGCCCTCCGGAGGGAAGTACTCTACTATCCGTCAAGTGGATGACTTTTGGATTCGATGCTTTCGTGAGAGACAACGTCCGAACCTTGCTCGTATCATGTTTGCAGAGATCGTTTATCTTGTGCAACATCGCCACACCACTATTGTCACTTCCTTCACCTATGGCACGCCCCTAAGCTACTTCTTTCTACAAAAGGAGATTGATTGCTCGCATGACTTCCCAACTCCCCTCACCGATCCCATTGATGAATACTCTCTTGCAAGGGGTAAGTTCCATTATTTTAATGGTAGTTGGTTACGTCTATCCGAGCTCCCTACCGAGGCCGTGTAACGCCCCGATTTTGGGCTCAGAAGTTTTGGGCGTTGACCGGTTCGGTCAAAGTGCTGATCGAATATATAAGAGTGAATTTAGGAAAGCCTAGTTCGGGTTGCATTAAAAATATGAAAAAATGTTCTAAAATCATCTTTTAATATATTTAAGTGAACTGTGAAATCAATTTTGGAAAATGAGGTTCGGAAGGTTGACATTTTGGCTAGTGACCAAAATGTAATTTTTGAAAGTTGCGTGACAGTTTTATAAAGGATTGAAACTTTGAATCTTTAAGGAGCTATTATTCCAAAAAGAGTTTCTCCAGATTTTTCTAAGATATTTTAAGGCTTTATTCTGATTTTAAAGTTTATGAAATGTGGAGGGAAATCATTTTACCATTTTATAACTAACTTTTCTATTTTCTCTCAATTTCCCTTTTCTCTCATTTTCTCTCAACCCAAACACATTTCTCCAGATTTTCTTCTCTGATTTTTGTCATCTAAATCACTCATTTCAACTCTCTTTTGATTCCTAATCATCTCATCAACAAAATCTCTCAATTTGCAAGTTGTTTCATCAAGCTTTTTGGCTCTAAAAAGGAGAAATTCAAGTTTGGAGGTAAGAACGTCCTTCTCCTCTAAACTATCAGTTCTTTACTGAAATTCCTAAGTTCTCAATCCTTGATTTGTGATTTGTTAATGGCTTTTCAATTGAAATCTTGATTTTGGCTTAAAATGCAAGATTTGGTGATTTTTGGTGAAATTTTCGTGTGATCTGTTTGGGCAGTGTTTTGAAGTGTCAAATTGATGTTAAATGAATGCTAAATTGATTAGAAGTTGAGGTTTAATCAATGCAATCCCGGATAGGTTGAATTTCCTAAGTTTGGCTTGAGTTTTTGGTTGTTTTTGGAGTGTTTTTGGTGATCTGTTATACCTGGAGGTATAAGGACGTGTTTGTGATCATTTTGGATGTTAATTGATGTTTAAAAATGGTTAGAAGTGATGGATCTTGGCTGGGTTAAGTTTTGAAAGTGTTTGGAGGTGATTTCGGTTGTGTTTGGTAGCCAAATTGTTGGATTTGGGATGAGCAGCGAGTTGAGTCTTGTTGCTGGTGTTTTTAATGCATAATGATGCATTAATCCTCTGTTGTTGTGTGCTTGAAACAGGGGAGTTTGATCCGTGAGCTTTGAAGGTGTTGCGGAAGGTTTTCGGATGCTTGGAAGGCTTGTTGGCTAGCCTTGTTTTGTGTATCGGTGAGTGAAGTTGGGTTTTCAGCTTTTAAACCAAGGTTTGAAGGTTTTGGGAGCTTAGTGTAAGTCTAAACAACTTTGCTAAGCTCAAGAGTAAGTGAATGGGTTTTCGCTCTTGAATTGTGTTGTGAAATTGGCTTTTAAGCAATTGTGGTTGATGATTGAAATGCATGTGTTTTGCATGGTTTAAATCTGTTTTGAAAGTATATTTTAGCATGGTTTAATGCTGGTTTTGAAAGCCATATGTGAGGGATGCTCAAGGTAAGAGATCCTTGGTTTTGCACATGGAAATTGTGGTTTTGATGCATAGTGTTGCATGTTGATCAATGGCTTTGTGTGATGCTTAAAAACAGTGAATTGATGATGGTAAATGATACTTTTTGCATATTGGTTATGCATGTGAATCATTGGACTAATGTGGTAAGATGGTTATATTGGCAAGTGATGTAAGTGGTTCTTGGTTCGTTGATCGGATATAGTTAGCCGGCTATAGGATTGGGTGCACCGTGAATTAAGTCGCCTTGGAGGTGGAGTGGTCAAGAGGGGACCGGTAAACTCCCTTCAAGTATCCTAACGAGATGGTTAAGGTCATAATGGAGGTTGAATGCCCATTCGAGGACCTTGGTTGAGCAAAGGTTATATGGTGTTTAAAAGTCCATATATGGGGACCTTGTGCTTGTTGAGATCACAATGGCGGTGTTAAGTCCATGTGTGGATCTTGTGTAGGGTGTCCCGGATCTCGTTAGTGATGTGATACAACTACCAATCGGTGAATGCAAAGGTTGTATGGCGGTTAAAAGTCCATACATGGGAACCTTGTGCATGTCAAGGTTGTATGGTGTTTGAAAGTCCATACATGGGAACCTTGGGAAAAGTCAAGGTTGTATGGTGTTTAAAAGTCCATACATGGGAACCTTGGGAAAAGTGGAGGTTGTATGGTGTTTGAAAGTCCATACATGGGAACCTCGGGAAAGCTAGGGTTGTATGGTGTTTAAAAGTCCATACATGGGAACCTTAGGATGGTGAGGTCAAATGGTGTTTAAAAGTCCATTGGGGACCTTGGATTGGTAGTGTGTATGAAGCGTGGGGGACAACGCTTGTGATCCGCGTATCCGATTGGATGTTGAGTTGAAAAGTGAATGTGGTTGATCACTCGAAAGCCAATATGATGTTCTTGATTATAAAGAAGCATGAAATGCTTGAAATGATGCATAATTGCATGAGAAGCATGAGATGCTTGAAAAGATGCATGGTTGCATGAAAAGTGTATAATGCTTGTGAATGCATGTTTACTTGTTAAGTTGAACAAGTGTTGATTATCATTTGGTAGATGATGCATGTGAGCATGAAATCTCTTTAATGCATTGGAGTCTTGTTAAGACTTGTTTTTAAAGGCATGTGATGATGATGTTGTGGTTCATATAAGTTGCCTTTGTTTTAATGCATGTGTTGGTTTGTTTGAGCAATGGTTTTAAAAGGTTTCTTGCTTGAAATGGCTTTCAAGTTTAAGAAAGGTATGTTGTGAAATGGGAGTGTTTTCCAAGGTTTTGATTTAACTTTGCATATGATGTTTATGCATGGAATGGTTAAATGGATGATTTTGTAAGTTGTGCTTTGAAAAGGTTTTCTTAGCTTGCTAAGCTAAGGGTTGGTTTTCATGTATGTGCAATGCATGGTTTTGAGCTTGATGTTGAAAAGGGTTTTCAAACATGGCTTTGGTAAACAAATCGGGTTTGTTTTAAAAGTGTTTTATGACCCGCTGCATTGATGGTGTTTTGGTTTTGAGCATTCCTCACTAAGCATTATGTGCTTACGCTCTTTTTTGTCCATCAATGCAGATTCTTGAAGTTTGGACAGCAAGGAGCAAGGGATTCAAGGTGGACTCCAATTGAGATGTATGTCTCGGTGAATAGCTAGAATTAATAAAGGCAATGGGGGTAGAATCTCTCGGTTTAATGTGTATGAGTTCGTTTATGTTTGGACAAGGATGTTGTTGATGTTGCTGATTCATGATTTGGCTTTAATGAGATTGTTTTGGAAAGGTTGTGCTTAAATGGTTGCTTGTGTAGGAAGCATGCCTATAGAATTGGGGCTTTTTGTATATGAAGTTAATTTGTTGTCTTGATGATGCTTATAAGTCATATATATGTTGAATTGCATGCTGGTAGAGTTTGGTAGCATTTGGAGCATGTTTGAATGATCAATTGCATGTTTTGGAATGCATTTTGCTGCAATCTGTGCAGGGCGTTTCGGAACAGTGCACATCGTTTCGGAACGGGTGCCTTGCATGAACCCAGGCGTCCGAAACGGTAGGCACCGTTTCGAAACGGTTTGGCTACTACCAGTCCCCCGTTGCGGTACGCGTTGCGGAACGGCCCCATGTTTCGAAACGGCCTCTGCCTGTTTCGGAACGGGTGACCATTGGGGGCTGACATGGGCGGTTAAATGTTTCAGAATGTTTGCATTTTGGTCCTGAAACTTGTTTGTGCAATTGTATGAGTTTGGGAAGTCCTTTTGGGCTGAAATTTCACAGTGAAGCATGAAACCTGATTAATTTCAAGTTGGTAACTTTAATTTGGGTTAAGTCCCTATAATTATCAGAAATTGCAATTTGGTCCCTAAAGTTGTAATTTGTTCAATTGGGTCCCTGTTTGATCTCTGATGTCTGCGATCTTGGAGTATGATGTTTGTGTGATCACAATTAGGACTAATGGGCATCTATACAAGATTAAAAAGAAAAAAAAAGGGTCGTTAATCAAGGTTGACTTTCGGGTTGACTTTGGTTTTCCCCGTGTGACTTTCTTAATTCGGGTCAACCGTCTAGGCCGGGTTAAGGGGGTTACATTTGGTGGTATCAGAGCTGAGTTGCGAATGCTTGGGTAAAACGGTAAGTTGTTGTAAGGTGTGCTTGTTGTTTACCTTGGTGTGTGGTTGAAAGTTGGTTGAAACATGTGTTTCTGAGCAAATTGTTGATGTTTCTGAGCATGTTGCTGATGTTTTCAAGCATGTTTTATGGTTATGAATCTTGGTTGAGTTTATGTGGAAATGTGCTGATGCTGTGAGCTGGTGTTATGCATGATGAAAGTGCTATGAGTATGTTATGTTGATAATATGCTGTTGCAAGTGGATGCTGTTTGGTATAAGCATGATCAAAGTATGTTGTTTGATACGCTTGATGTTGTGATATCCATGTTGTGTTGACTGTTATGTCATGTAAAGGGGAGGATTCGGGATACCCATTGCCTTATTAATATAGCTATTGTGTTATTTTGGAGTTGGAGTTTGAATCCTTGCTTAATGCTGGTCTAACTGGTTTGTTTGCTTGTTGTGATTGTTTGTTGTTGTTAGTAGTATGGCAAAGTCGATGAAAGAATGGCAGTTGGGTGAGATGGTTGCTGCCTTGGGGCAGGTTGTTAAGGCATGGAATTCACCCTTTTGTAGAGGTGTTTTGTCTCAGTCTTCTGTGCCTGGAGTTGAAGTGGTAAGGCAAGGGAAAGAAGTTGGTTCTGTGACGAAAAGTTCATCATCTGTTGTTCAGGAGGTGTTGGGAACATCTCAGGCTGTGGTAAAGGTAAAGTCAGTGGATGTGCTGGCTGTGGAATGTGTGGGTTTCCCGAAGCAGCGTTTGTTTGATTTGGGTGCTGTGGAGTATCATGGTTCTACACCAGGGATGTTTGGGGCCTGGTTGGCCAGTGTGATTCTGATCTTGGATCAGGAAGGCTGTGATTATGCCTGTAAGTTGGGGAGTGTTGTTTCTCTGATGTTGGAGGATGCGTGTGCCTGGTGGACATCTGTGGCGGTGGCGTCACATATCGATGATATTGATTGGGATTTCTTTGTATCTACTTTTTATGAAAGGTATCTTGGAGAGAAGTTTCCAAGGGTTAAGCAATGTGAAGGTGGTGCTGTTGTGGAGCAAGTGTTGCTTGGGCAAGGAGTGGAGGTTCAGCTACCTGTGTGTGATCGTTGTGAAAGGCGCCATGTTGGAGGTTGTTGGGGCGCGGGTGCTTGTTGGATTTGTGGTTCCAAAATGCATGTTAAGCGTGATTGTCCTCATGGAGTGAAGTCAGCTTTGGTGTTAGCCAAAGGGTCTCTGAAAGGTCGTGGGCGCGGCCGAGGCAAGGTTCAGAGGTGGCAGAAAGAGCCGAAGGTTGTGAAGAATTTGGGAAAAGAGAATTGCTGGAAATGTGGGTCTGCTGGTCACATGAGGCGTGATTGTTTGATGTTGGCTCGGAATAGCCAAGGTTCTTTACCGCAAGGAGTTGGTGGTGACCCTAGTGTGCTAGCTGGTGCTGCAGTAGTGCGGCAGGAGGATGATGGTTCCGCGAGGAAGAGAGCTCGTCTGATGAAGCTTCAGGGAGGTGTTGTGTTTTCAGGTAACCTTGTTAAGTAATCTTTGCCCTAGTTACCTTAGTTTGGTTTCTGTTGGTTTTCCTTACGTGGTAAGTTTAGTCTTGTTGCTAGCTTGTTGAGGGTAATAGTTGTAGTTTGGAATCATCTTTGGTGTGAAGAAGGCTTAGTGAGAATCTCGTGGTTAATGGTTGTTGGTATGATGGAGTTAGATAAGCTAGAAGTGAGGTAGGAGGTTGTTCTTAGACGGATTTGAGGATGTTATTGGAGGGTGTGAACTGGCATTCATGCACAGTTAAAAATCATTGTTATATGCTATATTATATATGTTGGTCCATGCATACATGTGGCATGACATTAGAGGTTTTGCATACATGTACATCAGGCATTGATAGGGCATGTTGGTGATCATGCATACGATGTTCACACTCGCTAATAACTAATCGAATCTGTTAGTGTGGTGGTTGGTTGGGATGATGGGTTTTTAGAGGTTGTTTTGGTGCTGAGTGAGAGTTAAAAGTAATATTAAGCTAGTTGCCAGCAATGGTGAGAGTGGTATAGCCTGTGGTAGAAGGATAGTGTTTGTTGCTTAAAGAGTTTAGTGGTTTGAATAGCTAAGTGGAAGGGGTAGCTCCTTGGTGCTAAGTGATGTTGCTGTTTAACGGTTGTGTTTCCAGGTGCTGAGGTAGCTTAGTATTTAAGTTGTTGTGGAAGGGTTGTGTTGTAAGTGCTGGTTCTTAGCAACCTTTGAGGATTTGAAGAGCTGTTATGTGTGTTTTGGTTAAGCGATGTTCTAGTAAGACAAGTGTTATGGTTGAAGTTTGAAGTGGAAGGATTATGAAAGATCGAAGGTTTTTATTGGTTGTTTGGGTTCTTGTGAAAAGTGGTTGGCTGGTTGTGAGTATGTGAAGTTCTTATGTAGTCAGCTGGTGGTGTGTGGAACGGCTGACGGAGTCAAGTTGGGGTTGTGATGTAATTCTTGGAGTCTGGGTGAGTGGTCCTGGTGAGTTGTTATGGTGATGTTAGCGGCAGATGTAAAAGATTATTAGCATTTGTTGAGGAGTTTGGGTAAGCAGTTGATGCTTAAAGATTTTTGCTTGTTGGGAAAATCCTTGGAAGAGGTTTAGGAGTTTGCAAGAGTTTTAGAAGCAGAAAGGTTTGCATAGTGGCTGTTTTGGATTGGTTGTTGTCACTGTGTAAACAAGTCTTGGTAGTTGTGTGTTACAGTGTGGTGTGCTGTAAAAGTTGAGGTTCTTCAGGTTGAGGTTGGGGCTGTGTACAGTCCGGGTATGTGAAAGGTTAAGTTGTGGCTATCTTTGGATGTTCTGGATTTTGTGAACAGTGTGTGGAGGTGCTAAGTTTGGTGGGGTTTTGTGTGGATAGTGAACAGTGGTGTTTGAGGCTGTTGTGTTGTCTTGTGTGTTGTTTTGAGAAGGTTGTGGTTCTCTTTTCGCCGGTTGAAATTTCGAGGACGAAATTTCCTAAGGGGGGGAGAGTTGTAACGCCCCGGTTTTGGGCTCAGAAGTTTTGGGCGTTGACCGGTTCGGTCAAAGTGCTGATCGAATATATAAGAGTGAATTTAGGAAAGCCTAGTTCGGGTTGCATTAAAAATATGGAAAAATGTTCTAAAATCATCTTTTAATATATTTAAGTGAACTGTGAAATCAATTTTGGAAAATGAGGTTCGGAAGGTTGACATTTTGGCTAGTGACCAAAATGTAATTTTTGAAAGTTGCGTGACAGTTTTATAAAGGATTGAAACTTTGAATCTTTAAGGAGCTATTATTCCAAAAAGAGTTTCTCCAGATTTTTCTAAGATATTTTAAGGCTTTATTCTGATTTTAAAGTTTATGAAATGTGGAGGGAAATCATTTTACCATTTTATAACTAACTTTTCTATTTTCTCTCAATTTCCCTTTTCTCTCATTTTCTCTCAACCCAAACACATTTCTCCAGATTTTCTTCTCTGATTTTTGTCATCTAAATCACTCATTTCAACTCTCTTTTGATTCCTAATCATCTCATCAACAAAACCTCTCAATTTGCAAGTTGTTTCATCAAGCTTTTTGGCTCTAAAAAGGAGAAATTCAAGTTTGGAGGTAAGAACGTCCTTCTCCTCTAAACTATCAGTTCTTTACTGAAATTCCTAAGTTCTCAATCCTTGATTTGTGATTTGTTAATGGCTTTTCAATTGAAATCTTGATTTTGGCTTAAAATGCAAGATTTGGTGATTTTTGGTGAAATTTTCGTGTGATCTGTTTGGGCAGTGTTTTGAAGTGTCAAATTGATGTTAAATGAATGCTAAATTGATTAGAAGTTGAGGTTTAATCAATGCAATCCCGGATAGGTTGAATTTCCTAAGTTTGGCTTGAGTTTTTGGTTGTTTTTGGAGTGTTTTTGGTGATCTGTTATACCTGGAGGTATAAGGACGTGTTTGTGATCATTTTGGATGTTAATTGATGTTTAAAAATGGTTAGAAGTGATGGATCTTGGCTGGGTTAAGTTTTGAAAGTGTTTGGAGGTGATTTCGGTTGTGTTTGGTAGCCAAATTGTTGGATTTGGGATGAGCAGCGAGTTGAGTCTTGTTGCTGGTGTTTTTAATGCATAATGATGCATTAATCCTCTGTTGTTGTGTGCTTGAAACAGGGGAGTTTGATCCGTGAGCTTTGAAGGTGTTGCGGAAGGTTTTCGGATGCTTGGAAGGCTTGTTGGCTAGCCTTGTTTTGTGTATCGGTGAGTGAAGTTGGGTTTTCAGCTTTTAAACCAAGGTTTGAAGGTTTTGGGAGATTAGTGTAAGTCTAAACAACTTTGCTAAGCTCAAGAGTAAGTGAATGGGTTTTCGCTCTTGAATTGTGTTGTGAAATTGGCTTTTAAGCAATTGTGGTTGATGATTGAAATGCATGTGTTTTGCATGGTTTAAATCTGTTTTGAAAGTATATTTTAGCATGGTTTAATGCTGGTTTTGAAAGCCATATGTGAGGGATGCTCAAGGTAAGAGATCCTTGGTTTTGCACATGGAAATTGTGGTTTTGATGCATAGTGTTGCATGTTGATCAATGGCTTTGTGTGATGCTTAAAAACAGTGAATTGATGATGGTAAATGATACTTTTTGCATATTGGTTATGCATGTGAATCATTGGACTAATGTGGTAAGATGGTTATATTGGCAAGTGATGTAAGTGGTTCTTGGTTCGTTGATCGGATATAGTTAGCCGGCTATAGGATTGGGTGCACCGTGAATTAAGTCGCCTTGGAGGTGGAGTGGTCAAGAGGGGACCGGTAAACTCCCTTCAAGTATCCTAACGAGATGGTTAAGGTCATAATGGAGGTTGAATGCCCATTCGAGGACCTTGGTTGAGCAAAGGTTATATGGTGTTTAAAAGTCCATATATGGGGACCTTGTGCTTGTTGAGATCACAATGGCGGTGTTAAGTCCATGTGTGGATCTTGTGTAGGGTGTCCCGGATCTCGTTAGTGATGTGATACAACTACCAATCGGTGAATGCAAAGGTTGTATGGCGGTTAAAAGTCCATACATGGGAACCTTGTGCATGTCAAGGTTGTATGGTGTTTGAAAGTCCATACATGGGAACCTTGGGAAAAGTCAAGGTTGTATGGTGTTTAAAAGTCCATACATGGGAACCTTGGGAAAAGTGGAGGTTGTATGGTGTTTGAAAGTCCATACATGGGAACCTCGGGAAAGCTAGGGTTGTATGGTGTTTAAAAGTCCATACATGGGAACCTTAGGATGGTGAGGTCAAATGGTGTTTAAAAGTCCATTGGGGACCTTGGATTGGTAGTGTGTATGAAGCGTGGGGGACAACGCTTGTGATCCGCGTATCCGATTGGATGTTGAGTTGAAAAGTGAATGTGGTTGATCACTCGAAAGCCAATATGATGTTCTTGATTATAAAGAAGCATGAAATGCTTGAAATGATGCATAATTGCATGAGAAGCATGAGATGCTTGAAAAGATGCATGGTTGCATGAAAAGTGTATAATGCTTGTGAATGCATGTTTACTTGTTAAGTTGAACAAGTGTTGATTATCATTTGGTAGATGATGCATGTGAGCATGAAATCTCTTTAATGCATTGGAGTCTTGTTAAGACTTGTTTTTAAAGGCATGTGATGATGATGTTGTGGTTCATATAAGTTGCCTTTGTTTTAATGCATGTGTTGGTTTGTTTGAGCAATGGTTTTAAAAGGTTTCTTGCTTGAAATGGCTTTCAAGTTTAAGAAAGGTATGTTGTGAAATGGGAGTGTTTTCCAAGGTTTTGATTTAACTTTGCATATGATGTTTATGCATGGAATGGTTAAATGGATGATTTTGTAAGTTGTGCTTTGAAAAGGTTTTCTTAGCTTGCTAAGCTAAGGGTTGGTTTTCATGTATGTGCAATGCATGGTTTTGAGCTTGATGTTGAAAAGGGTTTTCAAACATGGCTTTGGTAAACAAATCGGGTTTGTTTTAAAAGTGTTTTATGACCCGCTGCATTGATGGTGTTTTGGTTTTGAGCATTCCTCACTAAGCATTATGTGCTTACGCTCCTTTTTGTCCATCAATGCAGATTCTTGAAGTTTGGACAGCAAGGAGCAAGGGATTCAAGGTGGACTCCAATTGAGATGTATGTCTCGGTGAATAGCTAGAATTAATAAAGGCAATGGGGGTAGAATCTCTCGGTTTAATGTGTATGAGTTCGTTTATGTTTGGACAAGGATGTTGTTGATGTTGCTGATTCATGATTTGGCTTTAATGAGATTGTTTTGGAAAGGTTGTGCTTAAATGGTTGCTTGTGTAGGAAGCATGCCTATAGAATTGGGGCTTTTTGTATATGAAGTTAATTTGTTGTCTTGATGATGCTTATAAGTCATATATATGTTGAATTGCATGCTGGTAGAGTTTGGTAGCATTTGGAGCATGTTTGAATGATCAATTGCATGTTTTGGAATGCATTTTGCTGCAATCTGTGCAGGGCGTTTCGGAACAGTGCACATCGTTTCGGAACGGGTGCCTTGCATGAACCCAGGCGTCCGAAACGGTAGGCACCGTTTCGAAACGGTTTGGCTACTGCCAGTCCCCCGTTGCGGTACGCGTTGCGGAACGGCCCCGTGTTTCGAAACGGGCTCTGCCTATTTCGGAACGGGTGACCGTTGGGGGCTGACATGGGCGGTTAAATGTTTCAGAATGTTTGCATTTTGGTCCTGAAACTTGTTTGTGCAATTGTATGAGTTTGGGAAGTCCTTTTGGGCTGAAATTTCACAGTGAAGCATGAAACCTGATTAATTTCAAGTTGGTAACTTTAATTTGGGTTAAGTCCCTATAATTATCAGAAATTGCAATTTGGTCCCTAAAGTTGTAATTTGTTCAATTGGGTCCCTGTTTGATCTCTGATGTCTGCGATCTTGGAGTATGATGTTTGTGTGATCACAATTAGGACTAATGGGCATCTAGACAAGATTAAAAAGAAAAAAAAGGGTCGTTAATCAAGGTTGACTTTCGGGTTGACTTTGGTTTTCCCCGTGTGACTTTCTTAATTCGGGTCAACCGTCTAGGCCGGGTTAAGGGGGTTACAGGCCGCGGAACAATTTGCTAATCCTCAAGGTGAACAAGTTCCTCAAGCTCCTCCTCCTCCACCTTCCATGGATGCTCTAATGACTTTCCTCAATGAGCAATTCACGGGATTGCGTACGGATATGGCTTCGGGCTTTACCATGATTGATACTCATTTCACAAGCCTTGAAGAACGGATGACGAACGTGGAGTCTTGACTCACCTCTCTTGAAGGCGGTCACAATTCAATGAATCTCTCTCACCGCTTTCCATGACGAGTGGCGTAATAGCATGAGGAATGATTTTCCAATTGAGGATGAAGATGATGAAGAAGGCGATGATGATGCATAGTAGCCTCTCTTTGCATTCCATGCATATCATCTAGGATATTTTATTTTATGCACCTTTGCTTCATGTTTTTAGGATTAAGTTTGAATTATTTTAAACCTATGCTTTGATTTTCTGTTGTTTTGGATTTTTAAGTTGATGTTATGCTTTATTTGAACTTAATGATATTTATGTTGCTTGCCTATTTATACCTTTTGCCTAAGTTATGCACTTTACATTGTCTCAATTATTTGTGATCTAACAAAAAGAGGGAGAGGGAAGCTCACAACACTTAAAAATTTTGATTTTCAACTTAAAAGTTACCTTGCTAATATTAAGGGGGAGTTAATTTTGTAAAGTTTTTCAAAGTGTCAAAAATTTCAAGTATGGTTTTGTTATATCAAAAAGGGGGAGATTGTAAAACATATGCTTGATTTTGATATAATTAAATTGTTAAGGATTAAATTGAAAACTTGAAATTGATTTCTAAGTCCCTTTAATAATTTATAAATCACCAACACTTTAAAACTGATTTGAAAAACTCAAACTCCATATATTTTCTAATTGTTCCAAGGCCAAAGTATTGAAAACCGCCCAGGTGTATCGATACGCTTCCAGTCGTATCGATACCTTTTTTACAAAGTTGGCTACTGGAAAGACGCATTTCGATACAGTCTTAACCGTATCGATACGCCCCTCTACAAAACTGAAGAAGTTTGAATGATGTACCGATACGGCCTAACCCTTATCGGTACGATTTTAAATGATTTTTTAATTCGAAGTGTTTTTAAATGTTTTCGACCGTTGGTGTCAGTCGTTAGGTAACTAACATTTAAAGTGGTAGTTGACCCGTATCGATACGGTAAACCCTCGTATCGAAACGGAAACTTCCAGTGAGCTAAGTTAAGAAAAAGGTAACGATACGGTCTCTTCCGTATCGAAACGGTCTCTATCCCGTACTGATACGCTTATGTGCATTTTGATACGCCCTCTTTATTATGTACAACGGCTCTTCTGTTTTGAGACATGTATCGATACGGCTCCCCGTGTATCGATACGGATAGCTGCAGAAGTGCATTTATGGTGGAAAGAGAGGGTCCCAACGGCTATAATCAATTCCCTAACCACCCAAATGGCTAGAATTTATTGAGAAGGTATAAATTGAAGCTCTTTGAAGACCAGCAACAACTATTGCATCAAAGACAAACATCCAAGCAAAAATCCAACCTCAAGTGTGCCTATTTTCCAATCTCTTGTAATTCCCAAATTGAGTTGTATTTAATTATTATTCTATCTTCAAATTTGGGTTGAGTGTTGTTCTTCAAGGGACAAAATTGTATTTGAGAGATATACTTCTTGTCCAATTTCTTCTTTGTTCATTTGTGAGGGTTTTGTCAAATTTTGGGTAGAAAATTTGACCGGTTGTGTAAAGGTTACCTCCTAAGCCTTGAAAAGGGGAAAAACAAATAGTGAATTGTTGCAAATACTTAGTGGTAGCTAAGGTAGTGGATGTAGAGTTCATTTGGAACTTGAACCACTCTAAAATCCTTTGTTCTTCATTTTAATTGTCCATTCACTCCCACAAAGTTTTAAAATCCCAATTCACCCCTCACCTCTTGGTCTTGATCATTCGATCGATCCACTCAACACAAAAGCAAAAAGAAAAGAAATTTGCACAAGTGATTTAGAGTGGTTCAACCTTCTAACCAAGGTCAACATCCACTACCATAGTTATCAACACTAAGGATTTCACAAATTCACAAATTTGTCTTTCCTTTTAGGCTAAAGGATATAACCTCACAATTCTAGACTTATACCCTAAAGTCTAGCAATCCCTTATCCTAAAATTGTATACAAATAAGCGAACTATGAAATTTCTCCAAAAGAAGTTGTTTGCACAATTTAAAGTTCATTAAACCTCAACACTTGATTGAAAAAGAAATACATTGAAGAACACTTAAGTGTGTACAAGATTTGACATTAAAGAGCTCTCAGAAACTTGGATATTTGCTTGGATGATTTAGAATAGTTGTCTTGTTCTTGAAGAAGCTTTGGAGACTTGTTTTTATACCCCTTCATTGGTTTCTAGCCATTTGGTTTGTTGAGGAATTGAATAGAGTCGTTGGGGATGATTTTACCTCGCAATAAATGCAGTCTGGCAAAAGTGGGTATCGGTATGCGGGCTTCCATATCAGTACCTTCTCAAAGAGGAAATAGTCGTTACAAGTAAGGGATATTGGTATGTAGGCTTGCGTATTGGTACAAAGAGAGGATTTAAAACGGGGTACCTGTACGTTTCGTAACGTACATGTACTGAATTTACTCAATAGAATCCTTAGAAAACTTTAAGGAGTCGAGTATTGGTACGCAATAACTCATATCGGTATTCAGTGTAAACTCAAATAATTTTGCTCCATTTACGTATCAGTATGTGGTTCACCGTATCGATACTGACAAGCAATCCTTTAAAAAATATGTTTGAATCTTGTACTATTACGACAAAGCCCGTACCGATACTCGTAATCCAATTTGAAAGCCAGTGACAAAAAGATGTACCGGTATGCATAGACCCGTACCGGTACTCGTATGCCAATTCAAAAAACAATGTCGAAAAGTTGTAACAGTACGCATATGGTCGTACCGGTACTCAATAGCCGAATTGGTTAAATTTGAGTACCAAAACACTTATAAAAAAATATTGAGTTCGAAAGGATTGACTCAGAATAATTTTTATCTTTGAATACTTGTCAATTTGTGAGTAATTTCAAGTACCCTTAAAATTTTATTTATTCTTAAATTAGTCCTTGTTATATCAAAACCAAAACATTGGTTTAACAATTTAATTAGCATTTAGGATTGAGATTTGAAAATCTTCTTTCCACCATAGAGCCAACCCACCAGATTTTCCTCATGGTTCAACATATAAGCTATTTTCAAACTGCAATATATTTTTGATTCTTTCAAGAAAAGGCCATTTCTATTTAGTTTCATTTAAGGAAATGATACATGAAAGATGCCTTTTAACCAGTAATTTCATGGCCCTAACCGTTTCTTTTTTAGCTAACCCCCTAACATTTCATACCAAGCATGCAATGAACCCAACAAATCATGTACCAAGAAATAAAAATTTGACATGATGCAAGCGAGAACAACACACTAGCAGACATCTTGAAAATGTTGATGCAATGAAAAAGGAGAAAAAAGCCTTGAAGCAAGACCTCGGTAATTGTCCTAAACCTACAATAAAACTCTTTGCTACAGCCCAGAAAAGGAAGAAAATCTCTCTTCGCAACTGAAAAACGCAAAGCCCCGAAAAAGGAAAAAAGAGAAGAAAATATAAGAAAAAATCTATGTAGCGCATAAAAGTACATCACTTGCCACCTTTCGCAACTAATTAGGAGAAAAGAGACCGAAAACCCGAAAAAGAAAAAAATCTCTACAACTCCTAAAGCTCAAACAAAACCTTGATCTTAAAAACAAATTGAAAAAGAAGAATGAGAGAGAGAGAGAATAGCCTTTTACCCCTACTTCATTACTGTAACACCTCAAAATCCGGTCTAGACGAAATTAGGTTCCGGTGATCAGAAATCTTATATTGATAAAATCCAAACATTGTGTCATCTAGTTAATTATTGATATTGGACTCTAATTGAGTTAAATTATCACCATCAGACCCTATTGAATAGTACCGAAAACATTACAATGACTAAATTGAGGAAAAATGCAAGTTGGAGGTTAAAAATATAGTTATGTGAGAGTTGAGGGACTAATCATGCGATTAGCCCCTCCCCAATGAAATTTCTATCTACGTGGGATATTTTAAGAGCTTTCTTTCATGTGAAGGAAAGCTAAATAGTTAAAAGAATATATAATTGCAAAACAAAAGAAAAGATGATAGAAAGCTTACCGAAAGTCTCAAGCAAGCACCTCACCTCTTGTCATCTTCATCATCTTCCTCCAAGCTAGCACCTCCGTTGGAGAGCAAGCTTTAGTTTAGTTTTTCTTGGTTTTATAAATATTGAATCGTTGCTATCAATCGGTAAGATATATTCCTCAATCGGTTATTGGATTTCATGGATAAATCAAGTTTAATCTCAAGTTAGGGTTTTAACCATCCATGGATATTTCATTGTTATTGTTTATATTGAAATCGAATATCGATTTTGATATCGTTGTATTGATTTTGATATCGTAATATCGACCCTAATCATCTCCCTATTGATTTTCTAGCTCAAGAAGTGGAGAGAGAGGTTTCACCATCTCCATCGAAAGCTAGAAGCAAGGGTATTGTCATCCGAGAGTCGTAAGAGAATCGGATTTCAAGGTGAGTGTAGTCGGAGTCTCAGGATTAGGTGAAAAGCCTTCCTGAATCTATTAATGTTGTCTTCGATCATCTTACTCACATTGCTATTGGAAAAAGTTACATCGGATAATTAAACGGACACCTTGGTAAGTGTCGATAAGTTTGTCATTGAGTATCGAACATAGTTATTAGTATTGTCATTGAGCATTGTCATTGATATAGACATTGTTATAGAAACTTTGCAAAGAAATCATTGATTATTGTTATTAACATTGAACCATAAAACATTGATTATGAGACATATTGATAATATTGAAATCATTGGTCATTGGAATACTCATTGATTATTGAAATGGATATGAACATTGGAACCTTGGATTTAAATAGACATTGGATACAATTGGCATGTCATGAAATTCATGAGCTTAGTGTACGGGTGGAGTACGGTCCTAAGGCTACGGCCTATATTGATTTGGCGAGGCAGAGGGATGTGTATTGATATTGGTCATATTGGCGAGGCGGAGGGATTAGACCACTCATTGATTTAGCGAGGTGTATGAATTCGCATATCCACTATCTTGATTCAATCCAAGGATTAATGATGAAATGAATATGTTAAACATTGTATATTATTGCATAGCATTGGCATTGATAAGCATGAGACCATATATATAGATACTTGACATATTGTTGTTCACATTGTTTATGATAACCTCACTAGACATTGTATGCCTAACGTGTCTCATCTCATGCATTTTTAGGTTGAAAGGATCGTGTGTAGAAGGATCGGATTGTCAAGGCAAGACAAGTCACTACAAGCCTTAAAGTAATGTATTTTGACCTTGTGAACTCCTAGAAAGGTGGCAAAGTAGTTGAACTAGTTGTTTATGCCTATTTTGATGTGTTTGTGAAATGCATATGTTGTAATATGGTTAATGGCCCTAAATGGCCTTTTTGGTTGGCTTAAAATGGCTTAAAAGTGCATACTTGGCTCATAAAGGTCAAAACATAGTAAACGTGTTCGTATGATCATCAATTTTGGCATGCTAGAGTTTTTTACCATTGAAATATTGTGTGTGAAGTTTCGTTGCATTTGGGCATCGTTCGGTAGGTCAAATTGAATAAATACCAACAAAAATCTGTCATTACAGGTCAAACCGTATCGAAATAGATGATGGCGTTTCGATACGGGTAAGCATAATTGAGCCTGAGGAATAGGGCGTATCGAAACGGTTCATGGCCATTTCGGAACATTTTGTCACTGGAATCCTTTGTTTCGATACAGGTTTATAGTGTATCGATACGGGTCAAATTAAAAATCAAAGGAAATAAACTCGTTTCGATACAGGGCACACCTGTATCGATACGGTCTAAAAGGTAAAGTCAACAAAGGTTGAACATTGTCCACCCGTTTCGAAACAGCCCTAGGGTGTTTTGATACGGGGTTAGTTAAGTTAGTTAAAGGCAAATTAAACAGTTTGCAAGGTTCACAGTTTAGTCACTTGTAAAGTGTCCAAAAGTCCTATATTTCATGCACTGTCCAACTCTTATTATTTCTGTTTTTAAGCACATTTTAGGCATAATTAGGCTCATGCATAGCATTTTACAATATTTCATTGTTCTGCCTTACTTTTATAACTTATCATTCATTTGGTAAACAAGAGGTACCGTTCTAGTGTATTCTTGCTTGTAGGTACTAACAGCTGAACGAGGGAGCCGAGGAGTGGAGGACACAACGCTTAGAAGCAAACTCATGAGCTGTACTGAAGCAGTTCCAACTAAAGTAAGCTGATGTCGTGCACATGCCGAGTATCTACCGAGCAAAAGCTGCTGCCAACCTTGCTGCCCTCGGCAGCTGACTATGGAAGTTTGGAGAACCAGAGCGCGATTTGTAGAGCTAAAACTCCATATTCTATCGCCTGCGTTCATGTGATTTTCGGGCACACCGGTCGTTTTAGAGAATCTATTTGTCGGGCACAAAAGTGCAAGGCTCACGAAAGGGTTGAGTACGATCACAACGGGAGGCGTGACTAACTTGGTTCCACACTAGTCCACAAGTTTTAGCGGGTAAAAGGGATCTCTAACTGAGTTGATTGATTTGGTTCCACACTAGTCCTCAAGTTATCAATCTCGAACATCCTAACCTAGAAATAGAAGGGATAACTATCGACTATCCTACCGAACTTGAAGTATCTGCCAGACTTTCCGCCAGGACGTCTTTGCATTCCACCTGCCGAGACAGTACACACCCCTGTAGTGGCAGTGACCTGCTGCGGCCGCGTCAGAGGGTCGTAGTTTGCCGCCCTTCTACCCGTCGAGGCAGCATATCGTTGCAGCAAAGGATAACTCATACCTAATTCAACGCAGTTTTCACACTAAGTGGCATCATAACCCTGCCTGCTATATCAACTTGATTTACCTCTTCTCTTTTACTTGTCTTTTATTTACTTTCCAATCTCAACCAACCATTTACCTGTGTTTTTACTTTACTTTGTGCAGCAACTAAAGAACGAGACAAGTTGTCCAATCCTCGTGGGATTCGACATCTTTTATACTATAACTTGATAGGAGTGTGCACTTGTGCTCCCACAAAAAGGGAACACCTACACGCCCTACAAGTTTTTGTCGCCGTTTTCGGGGATTGGTAACAGCAAATTCCTTTTTCAATTTCTGCACCATATTATTTTTTCCTTTATTTTTATTTTTAATCGAAAAAAAGAAATTTTACCGTGTCCTTTGCAAGTGTATGACCAGGGCTAACCCTAGTGGAAACTTCATTATTTACGACGATCTTGAGCGTGAAACTAGACGAATCACAAGGGAGCTCAGGGAAGCCTTAAAGAACAAAGACAAGGGCAAAGCAAAGGAAGAGACCATGGTAAACGAGGACCCCCAAGTTGATTCCATGAATGGCAGGGGCGGGCAGCCAGATTTGCCGCCCAGAGGACCACAAGTTCAGCAGAGGCAGGATCCCTCTGATCCACCCCAAATGCGGACAACTATAGACTACCTTGAACATGACTTTCAAAGGTTTGAGCCAATAGTAATAGAACTGGAGATATGGGCAGATCATTTTGAACTAAAGCATGTTATGTTCAACATGTTAAACACACTAGGGCACATCGGAGGGACTACCACAGAAGATGCTCAGCAGCATCTATGATGATTTTTTGACATATGCCGAGCATTCAAGATTCATGGGGTACACCAGGACGTATTGCGGCTTAGGCTATTTCCTTATTCACTAACGGATAGGGCGAAACAGTGGTTGAATAACCAACCAGTCGGATCTTTCACTTCAAGGGCGGAGCTTTGCAAGGACTTTCTAGACCGATTCAGCCCATCCAACATCACCGATACAACTTTTAGACAAGGGGATGACGAGCCGGTGTATGAGGCATGGGAACGGTACCAACAAATGTTGAACAATTGTCCGCTTCATGGTTTACCGACTTGGACTCAGGTATCTATATTCTACAATGGGGTTAACTACCCAACTCGGGTGTTGATAGATGCCTCAGGTAACGGGATCATCCTAGATAAACCTCCGGAGGAAGCACTATGGATGCTCAACATAGTAGTTAAAAATGATTATAAATACTCGACAGCCCGCCAAGGCGGCACAAGGAGGCCAGCTACTGTAAATAAGGTGGAAGCCTCCAAATCTATTAATCCCCGCCTTGACACTCTGACGGAGCTGGTGATGAAGATGGTGCGATCCCCAGGGAAGGTCCATGAAGTAAAAGCCGCTGAGCCTTTCTGTGAAGAATGTGGTGGCAACCATGATTCCACTGATTGTGTCGAGTCTGCTAATTATATGGGACATACGAGAGAAATAGCATACCTATGTAGAATATACACAACCCAAGACTAAAGGACCACTCTAACTAAGTGAGGAGTAACCCCAGAACGGCTGCAAACCACCGCATCAACGAGGATATTATCAACAGAACCTGCCACAACAACTGCCGCCACAACAGGACAAAAATACTTCATCTTTAGAATCTACCTTGCATGAATTCATGTCCTATACTAAAGTCTTTATTTCCAGCACAAGTAAATTCATTAATAAAACTGAATCTTTTATGTACAGGACCGAAAACTTGATGAGCAATCAAGAGGCAGCTTTGAAAAATCTGGAAACATAGTTCGAGAAATTTGCCCATATCATCAACACTAGGCCAATGGGTGGATTACCTAGCGGCACTGAACTAGCAAAAGGAAAAGCCCTTGAACAGTGTAAGGTCGTAACAACCCGAAGCGGGATAACAATATAGGACCCATTCATACCCACTGCAAGAGAAACAAGAACTGTTGCGGCAGTACCTGAGCATGAATCAGCAATTGACAGCAGAATTAAACAGACAAAATCTGAACCAGCTGCTCAGAATAATATAGCCAGCAAGAAAAAAACTACCAACCTTGCACCTCCACCTCTATTTCCCCAGAGACTAAAGAGACAAAAGCAAGAGATGTAGTATAAAAGATTCTTGGATGTGCTAAAACAAGTCAAAATCAACCTTCCACTAATAGAGTTGATTGAGCAAATGCCGAGTTATGCCAAATTTCTGAAAGATGTGGTATCAAAGAGAACAAGGATTGGGGAGTTTGAAATGGTGGTAGTAACGGAAGGATGCATGGCTATGTTACACAATAAAGCACCGCCCAAACAGAAAGATCCTGGCAGCTTTATAATCCCTTGCAAAATCGGCAGCAACCACTCTTTATGTGACCTAGGGGCAAGCATAAATTTGATGCCCAAGTCTATTTTTCAAAAACTTGGGATAAGAGATGCCCGCCCAACAATAGTGATGCTTCAGCTGGCTGACAGAACCTATGTGCAACCAGAAGGAAAAATTGAGGACATTCTAGTACAAGTGGATGACTTTATTTTTCCCGTCGATTTCTTGGTACTGGATTGTGAAGCAGACGAAAAAGCACTGATAATACTGGGGCGACCTTTCCTTGCTACGGGGAGAACTCTGATTGATGTAGAAAAATGCGAACTCACAATGCGAATAGATGATCAGCAGATAAAACTCAACGTTTATCAATCCATAAGACAGGCTTAAGATCCGGAAGAATGTCAGCTACTGGATGCCATCACAGAATTCAATCTGGAAGAAAATAGACCTTACCTACAGCACGGCTGCCCCGGCGGCAAACTTGGTAGCTGCCAAGGCAGCCATTTAAAGAGCTGCCCGAAAGACAATGGGTGGACGAAACATGAAACGAAGGAGCAGGAAGAAGCCCACTAGATAATGAACAGGCCAGGTAAGTACTTTGAACCTCTGAATTATTCAGAAAAAGGGGGTAAGATATTCAAACCCTCCATTGAACAGCCTCCTACCCTCGAATTAAAAACCTTACTTGCACAGCTTAAATATGTTTTCCTGGGACCTAATGATACTCTGCCAGTTGTAATTTCATCCAAGCTGCAGCCTAAGCAGAAACAGCAGTTAACTGAACTATTGCGGTAGCATAAGAAGGCGATAGGTTGGACCATAGCAAACATAAAGGGAATCAATCCTGCAATTTGCATGCACAAAATTCAACTAGAGCAGGACCAAAAACCAACCGTGGATGCCCAACGAAGATTAAACGATGCCATGAGAGAAGTGGTCAAAAATGAGATCATCAAGTGGCTAGATGTTGGCATCATATACTCGATTACAAACAGCGAATGGGTAAGCCCGGTACAATGTGTACCAAAGAAAGGCGGCATAACTATGGTAAGCAATGACAATAATGAGTTAATCCCAACTCGAACAATAACAAGTTGGTGAATATGTATGGATTACCGCAAGTTAAATAAAGCAACAAAAAATGATCACTTTCCATTACCTTTTATTGATCAGATGCTTGACCGCCTCGCTGGCAAACCTTTCTATTGTTTTTTGGATGGATATTTAGGGTATAACCAGATCGTCATCGCACCGGATGACCAGGCCAAAACAACCTTCATATGTCCATATGGCATCTATGCCTTTCGAAGAATGTCATTCGGTTTGTGCAATGCCTCAGCCACCTTCCAACGATGCATGATGGAAATCTTCTCCGACATGATAGAAGACTTCATAGAAATCTTCATGGATGACTTCACCGTTTTTGGAAGCAGCTTCGACAGCTGCCTCGGCAACCTTGAGAAAGTACTGACCAGATGTGAGGAAACAGACCTAGTGCTTAACTGGTAAAAATGCCACTTTATGGTTGAAAAATGCATAGTCTTGGGGCATAAAATCTCCGCACAAGGAATAGAGGTGGACAAAGAAAAAATTGAAGTCATAGCTAAATTGCTGCCGCCAACCAATGTCAAGGGCATACGAAGTTTTCAGGGACATGCAGGTTTTTATCGTAGATTCATTGAAAAATTTTCTAAGATTTCTAAAGCGTTGTGTACTTTGCTGGAACAGGACAAGCCATTCATCTTCAACGAGGCATGTCAGGAGGCGCTCAAGACATTAAAGGAGAAGCTCGTCACAGCCCCTGTTGTAGTTCCCCCGAACTAGAGTCAACCATTCGAGCTAATGTGCGATTCTAGTGACACTGTCGTTTGCGCCGCCCTAAGGCAGCGTAGAGATAAACCCTTTCATGTCATATACTATGCTAGCAAAACACTGAATACCGCCCAGACCAACTACACCACCATAGCAAAAGAATTGCTGGTAGTAGTATTTGTGTTCGATAAGTTTCGACCCTACCTGATTGGCACAAAGGTGATAGTTCATACAGACCATTCTGCTCTAAGGTACCTATTTACAAAGAAGGATGCAAAGCCCCGCCTAATTCGGTGGATCCTACTATTGCAAGAATTTGACGTAGAAATCTGAGATAGAAAGGGTACAGAAAACCAAGTCGCGGATCATCTCTCTCGGCTTGAGAATAGACAAGAATACACCTCCCACGACGAAATTCAAGATGAGTTCCCTGATGAACAGCTGCTGCTAGTCTCTGCCCTAGTAGTCGCCTTAGAAGCTGAAGGATTAATACCTGCCACCCCCGTAGAAGTAGCGGCAGAAAGTTCAATAGACACACCCTGGTATGCGGATATTGTTAATTATTTAGTATCCGGTGTTTTGCCTTATGGACTAAACTATCAAGGAAAGAAACGTTTCCAACATGATTCTAAGCATTATTTTTGGGACGAGCCTTTCTTGTTTAAAAACTGCACAGACCAAGTTATCAGAAGATATGTACCAGAGGATGAACAGCAAGCAATACTCTCACAATGCCACTCAACACCATATGAAGGCCATTTCGGTGGGCAGCGAACAGCAGCAAAGGTGCTGCAAGCAGGGTTCTTTTGGCTAACATTGCATAAAGATGCTCAGGCATTTTACAAACAGTGTGACAGTTGCCAAAGAACAGGAAATATATCGAGACGAAATGAAATCCCCTGCAAACAATTTTAGAAGTCGAGTTGTTTGATGTTTGGGGGATAGACTTTATGGGACCATTCCCATATTCGTGCGGCAACCTATACATCCTCCTCGCAGTGGATTATGTTTCTAAGTGGATAGAAGCCATTGCCACCCCCCACAATGATGCAAAGATTGTTCATCAATTCCTACGAAAGAACATCTTCACGAGGTTTGGAGTACCAATAGCAATCATAAGCGATAAAGGCACCCATTTTGACAACAGATTAATTGCAAAGGTACTCCAGAAAGTAAGGGTCCAGCACAAGATCGTTGCAGCCTACCATCCACAAACAAATGGGCAAGCAGAAATTTCAAACAGGGAAGTCAAAACTATTCTGGAAAAGGTTGTAAATCCTAACAGAAAAGACTGGTCATTGAAACTAGACGATGCTCTTTGAGCATATCGAATAGCATACAAAACACCGTTAGAAATGTCCCCATATCGTCTAGTATACGGAAAAGCCTGCCACCTTCTTGTTGAAATAGAAAACAAGGCATACTGGGCAGTAAAGGCGGTTAACATGGACTGGAAATAGGCTGGGGAAAAGAGACTGTTCGACCTGACGGAAATAAAAGAATTTCGGAGGGAGTCATACGAGAACGCCAAACTGTACAAGGAAAAAAAATCAAAAAATGGCATGGCAACAAAATCCAGCGGCGGCAGTTCCTGCCAGGGCAACAAGTACTGCTATTCAATTCCCGCCTTAGACTGTTTCCGAGAAAACTAAAATCCAGATGGTCATGAGCTTATGAAGTAGTCGAAGCCTTCCCCCATGGTGTCGTAACAATAAAACCAATACAAGGAGGAACGAAGTTCAAGGTCAACGGGCAGCGACTAAAACACTACTCAGGAGACCCAGTCAGCAAAAGACAGGAAGTATTCACATTGGGGATGGCAACCCCACTGTGACTTAACTTTATCTACACCTTTATTTAATGTTTTAGTAGGAGTAGTTTTAGGATTAGGTTTCTTTTTTTTATGTTTTCTTTATTCCCGTCTCATAATCAGTTTTGCAGATCCAAACCCAAGGAAAAACGGACTACAAGGTAGCAATATCAAGCCCGCTACCAGCACTGGCCATTGGCAGTAACTTCAGGCGTTCTTCCCTTTACTTACTCTAACGCAGTTTTCTTTTTATCTGTTTTGTGCATTGAGGGCAATGCCCATCTCAAGTTTGGGGGGATAGCTCTCGCATCATTTGTAGGCATTCTTAGTTGCATTTAGATTGCATTGTACTTGCCTAAGTAATAATCGGAAAAGAAAAATTTGTTATGACTTTTGCCTGTGATAGGATAGTCGATTACTTTATTTTCGCACCTAACTAAAATTAAACTTAATCTTGGGAAAGAGCATGAAATATGACTTTGATTTTTTTTTCTTTTTGCCTGAAAATGTTGAATATCTCTGTTACTTGCTGAATGTGTAGAATATTTGATGAACACTGCTTGTTTGTTTTTATTGCAAAATTCTAACAATAATTGCAGGTAGCCGTCGAGGCAGGCAAAAGAAACAGAAAAATGCAGAACTGCCAAAGGCAGCAAAATCAAAAACAAAGAAAAAATGTTGTGTTACCCTAGAGGTGCCCGCAATAGGCTCCAGGAAGAATCATGTGCGGAGACACTCCGCTGCTATCAAAGTCCATGAATCTGAAAGCCTAAAAGTGACGGACAAATTAGCATGAGTGAATGAAAGCCTTCACGGGATGACTCTAATCCAAGGGTTCGGGGTTCTGTAGTTTGCTCATATCTAAACGTCAGACCTGGAAGAGTAGTTGTGATAAGCTGAAGCCCCCACTGCCTTGATTAAAATAATAATAATAATAATAATAATAATAATAATAATAATGTGTTGAAACTGTGCTACCTCGCCAGCAACCTTTAAATTACAGCAGTATATTTGTTTAATCTTTTATTCTGCGTATTCAGCTTGCTTACAGATTTGCAAACATCACACGGGCATTAGGAATTTAATTCTGAGTTGTTTTCTTACTTATTTCTCTTCCTTAAGTTATATATATAGGTGCCACGGCCTTGAGGCAGAAAATTAGGTTAACAACATGTTTTTCTTTCTGGCTATTATTAGAGCAAGTACTTTAGGTTGCATTGCTTGAGGACAAGCAATAGTTCAAGTTTGGGGTGTGTAAAGTGTCCAAAAGTTCTATATTTCATGCACTGTCCAACTCTTATTATTTCTGTTTTTAAGCACATTTTAGGCATAATTAGGCTCATGCATAGCATTTTACAGTATTTCATTTTTCTGCCTTACTTTTTATAACTTATCATTCATTTGGTAAACAAGAGGTATTGTTCTAGTGTATTCTTGCTTTTAGGTACTAACAGCTGAACGAACGAGCCGGGGAGCGGAGGACACAACGTTGAGAAGCAAACCCAGGAGTTGTACTGAAGCAGTTCCAACTGAAGTAAGTTGCTGTCGAGCACCTGCAGAGTATCTATCAAGCAAAAGCTGCTGCCAACCTTGCTGCCTTCGGCGGCTGACTATGGAAGTTTGGAGAATCGAAGCGCGATTTTTAGAGCTAAAACTCCTGATTCTATCGTCAGCGTTCACGTGATTTTCTGACGTCTATAGCAGCGGCTAGGACTGTCGAAGTGAAACTTCCAAGCTTACTTACGGGCTAAGGAAAATGAGGAAGAGTCCATATTCCAAGCAAAGAAATCGGCATTTAAAGCTACATTAAAGAAGAAAAGCTACTTTAGAGGACTTCAATTTCAAGGAGGACTTGACCTAGTTTTAAGTCTATAAATACCCATTGTACTTCTAGTTTAAATCATCATAGGTTTTCTATAGACTTTTCTTGCGGTCTTCTCGGTCGCCAGGGTTATGTTGTAACTAGTGAGAAACGATTGTTTTAGGTTTTTAAGTTATTTCTTCAATAAAATATTCCAAGTTTACTTAATCCATTGTTCTTCATTCTTTCAATCTTTCCACACCAGTCATTTGAGAGAATCTATTTGTCGGGCACGAAAATGCAAGGCTCACGAAAGGGTTAAGTACAGTCACAACGGGAGGCGTGACTAACTTGGTTCCACAAGTTTCAGCGGCTAAAAGGGATCTCTAACTGAGTTGATTGATTTGGTTCCACACTAGTCCTCAAGATATTAATCTCGAGCATCCTAACCTAGAAATAGAAGGGATCATTGTCGACTATACTGCCCTTGGAGCATCTGTCAGACTTGCCGCCGGGACGTCTTTCCATTCCACCTGCCGAGATAGTACACACCCTCTGCAGTGGTAGTGACCTGCTGCGGTCGCGTGACAGGGTTATAGTTTGCCGCCCATCTACCCGCCGAGGCAGCATATCATGGCAGCAAAGGATAACTTATACCTAATTCAACGCAGTTTTCACACTAAGTGTCAGCATAACCCTGCCTGCTATATCAACCTGATTTACCTCTTCTCTTTTACTTGTCTTTTATTTACTTTCCAATCTTAACCAACCATTTACTTGTGTTTTTACTTTACTTTGTGCAGGAACTAAAGAACGAGACAAGTTGTCCAATCCTCGTGGGATTCGACATCTTTTATACTATAACTTGACAGGAGTGTGCACTTGCGCTCCCACAAAAAGGGAACACATACACGTCCTACATCACTAAATATTGAAAGATTAAATTGAATGAGCTAATGGCCTCCAAATTGTATGAAATTTTACAGGTATGTTAATATTGTAGTGAATTTCAATCTGGTAAAATCGATTGCATTGAAGGACCCCTAATTTTTGGAATTTACATTTTAGTCCTTAAAACTTGTAATAATTGCAATTTAGCCCCGATTGATTAATTATTGCTTCGTATGGATTAATTGGACTAAATTGTATTGAGGCATTATGTTATTGTATGATATTGGTTTAAAGGTTAATATTAAAAAAAATTGTTGCATTGTCTACTGTAT
The DNA here is from genome assembly GCA_958450335.1 of Hibiscus tridactylites. Classification (NCBI taxonomy): domain Eukaryota; kingdom Viridiplantae; phylum Streptophyta; class Magnoliopsida; order Malvales; family Malvaceae; genus Hibiscus; species Hibiscus tridactylites. The sequence goes on from OY288287.1 coordinate 29,959,051, forward strand.
TGAACAACGATATCACTTTCAGACCCAGTTTTGGCAATTTTAGGTGAAAACCCCCTTTTTAATTATTATTTGGGAAAATGGCTCCCAAAAAGTTTTATTTGGCAAAATGACCCCCAAACTTGCCAGGTCGGCAGACCTCGCGTTGTGTAGGATGCGAGGTCGAATATCACGTTATATAGAACGCGATTTCAGTCGACGTGGCATTGTTGTTTGTGTTAACGGTTTTACAGTACCTCACATTCTGCAGAACGCGAGGTCCCTGAGAAAATGAAAAGGCGGCTGAATATATCGCACAGACCTCGCGTTCTGCAGGACGCGAGTTCTGTACAAATCTGACCTGAAGAACAAGGGAAAACAAGTGTGGGTAGGCCTGTTCGAGCCCAATTTCGAGCGTGTAAATCGTATATTTTTAGCGATCATCGAGTTTGGGGTCGTAGTACTGGAAATTTTCTATCGTATGATACCAACATGGTTAATTTCCGTCAATTCTACAATGGTTTAAAATGGCTTCGAAAACCCTATGCTATCATCTTTTTTTATTGAAGTTGCATTTCAACTAATGTCGATTTTCGGTTTAGTAATCCCATTAAATTTATTAAAAACAAAAATTAAATAAACATTATAAAGTTTAATTATAATATGTAAACAAAATTATAATACGTAAACAAAATTATAATACGACATTATAAAATTCAAATGTGTTTTACATAAATATTAAAAACATAAGTACAAAACAGTAAAAAAAAGACTAAAAATGCCTATGTCCACTCGTTCCGCAGTCGGGTGGATGACGCTCACGATCCGGATACCTCCTCTGTCCATCGTGTGGTGGTCCCTGGTCCCCATCATCCTGACCATCGTGCGCGATATGCGGATCTGTGCTGGGCCCAGGCAGGGAGTAAAACAAGCTACCGATCGGCGTACTCTCCACAATGGGAAACACATACTGAGAGTGCAGCTGTGGATAATCGATAAGCTGAAGGTCAGTCGTGGGCGTATGGGGACGATAGGCATCAGAGGAGCCAAACTGGGGTGGAGGCATCGTCTGCTGGAAACTCGATGGACCGCTATGAAATGGTGCGGCAGAAGATGATGCCCCTGCAGTGTCATGTCGTGGTCTCGGACCGCGCTGCGTCGACTGCCTCTGGCTCTAGCTCTGGCTTGCTCGACGGCTCCCGCGTGGGCGGTTTTAGGGTTGCTGGGGAAGCCCTTCATCGCGCTCGGCCTGAGTAAGGATATGTGGCATTCCATTGTTCCTATACCACTGGTCATATTTGAAAGCGACCGAATTACCCCCTTCCATAATTTGTTGGAGAAACTGTGGGCGTCTGTCAAATCGGTGAGCCCAAAGCGCTATCCAGATAGCGTGGTGCTCGGCCCAGTCAACCTCCGTCTTCCCCTGGCGCGTAAGATTGTGGAAGCTGTCCATATTTTGCGGAGGGGCTGGAACATTTTGGAAGTACCCGAACTGTCGGAGTACCCTATCCGTAGAATGCCACACGCAAATTTCATAGTTCAGCAGCGGCACGACGGAAATCCAGAGGTCTCGGTGTCGCAAAATATCTGGTTGAGTAATCTGCCGAATCTCCTCTGACTCGTAGGGCCTCCACACGAACTAAAAAGAATGAAAGCGTTTGTAACCGTTATATGAAATATTATTGGAAAAATAGTATGAAAAAATCAAAATAATCGTTGAATTACCTCGTCCTCCGTCAAGGCATCGAAAGCATGCTTGTATGCTTTCTGGGAGTTCGGCCGGCCGGTGTGGGTCAGTGTGGTGGTCTACCTATAAATAATGAAAAGCATCGTTAAATAAAATAATTTAATAATAAAAAAATATAGTAGATTACGTAGTACCTCCATAGAAGCGGAAATAACATAGCGGTGGGCTGCCTAAGGTGTGGTCTCAAAGTAGGCATCCGAAACCAAACTCAAGCCTGTAGGAATAAACAGCATCCTCCCATCGATGCTCTGGAGGCGTCAACGTTTCTGCAGAGGTCTCTGATAAGAAACGCCAAGACAGCTGACCCCCAAGATTTTCGTCCAGACTCATCTAAATTTGTAAGATGACGAAGCCACATAACGTGCACTTTTGTGCGGGATTTGTCGGGCATTAATATCTCGCCAATAATGCTCAAGATGTGGGCTCGCGCACACCGCTGTGAAAATAAAGATTTAATAAAGACATCCTAATTAAAAAAATTGTAAGTTCATCCTAAATTTAATAAATGCATCCAAAGAAATTAGTAACTTAATCCTAATTTGCAAATAAATATTTGTAATTTCATCCTAAATATTTAATGTAGGCAACCTAAATATTTAATAAAGTCATCATAAATATTTAATAAAAGCATCCTAATTTTGAAGTACTGATTTGTAATTGCATCCTAAATTTATTAAAAGGATCCTAAATATTTACTGAAGTCATCCTAAAAATTTCATAAACCATCCTAATGTGCAAATAAATATTTTTAATTTAATCATAAATATAATAAAAGCATACTAAATATATAATAATGGCATCCTAATTTTTAAATAGAAAAAATACATGAAGTGCAACTTCATCCGCATTGGGGGAGGGGTTCCAAACTGGTCCTCCAAGTACGATAGATCGATTTTCCCTCCGTCCCACACGTCCTCAGGGGGGCATCACGCCCATTTCTTCAGCAAATAGAGTTGGCCAATGTGCCAACGCTACACCCGTAATTACGCTGTCGTTTATAGGCAACCCCAGAATGTAGGCAACATCCTCCAACGTGATTGTTGTCTCGCCAAATGGAAGATGAAACGTGTGCGTCTTGGGTCTCCACCGTTCTATCAGCGCGCTGATCAACGGCGGTCTAACCTTCACCCCCTATATACCGAGCTATGTGCCCAAAACCAGCGCGCTGAATCCAATACATAACAGCATCAACGGGTGCGGTGTTGATACGGTTAAGGTAACATTGTAAGTTACGTTCGTATCCCTGCAAAAAAAATAAAATAAAATAGTTAGTAAAATAAAATAATATAATATAATATAATATAATATAATTAAAAAATTTAGAAAATAAAAGGGAAAAATGATACCTCTGGAGTGTTTCGCCAAAATTGACTGCAGTGACTCACTTGGTTGTGTAGCAAGGGCTCCATGTTATCGAACGACATATAAAAGTTGCTGACAATTTTTTGTAAAAATGCTATAGAACTCGCGTTCTGTGGTTTTTTTTAGAAAAAAAACTCCAATTTATAGAAGACCTCGCGGCTTTTGGGAAGCGAGGTTAATGAACCTCGCGTTCTGTAGAACGCGATATCCACATACCTCGCGTCCTATAGAACGCGAGGTTCATTAAAAAGGTGCGTCAATGAACAGACGGGTGAACTGAACGGTCAGAAGTGACCTCGCATCCTATAGAACGCGAGGTTCTAAAGAAATCGCGTTCTACAGGACGCGAGGTCGTGGGGTTTTTAAATGAAGAGTTTCGAGGCGGGAAACTCATTTAATATTAAAAATTTTATTTATAATAATAAAAATAAAAATAGAAATAATAAAAATAATAATTAAAATTAAAATTAAAATAATAATAATATTAATAATAATAACAATAATAATAATAACAACAATAATAATGAATCATACTAATAATATCATAATAGTAATTATAATAATAAAAATTATTAGTATGATAGTAATAATAATAATAACAATAACAATAATAATAATAATAATAATAACAATAATAATAATAAAAATTATTAGTATGATAGTAATAATAATAATAATAATAATCGAAAAAAACTTCATAAATATGCGCTATATTTTCATTAGTAACTACAAGTAACGACATAGCGCAATATTTTGGAAGTTAGTTTGAACAAAACTTCCAAAATACGCGTTATGTTGCTATTAGTAGCTGCAAGCGAAACTGCTTACGTGAATATGTTTACAGAGGGAGGTGAATATGCTATTTATAGAGGGAGGTGAATATGCTGACGTGGCAACCTCGTGTTCTGTAGGACGCGAGGTCATTCAAACCTCGCGTTGTACAGAACGCGAGGTCTATGAGATGTTGGTATATATATATGCACGGCGATGAATTTTTGTAACCAGTTAAGTTTAGGTCAGTTGAATATGAGTTCGTGTAATGCTGCGTTTTTTACAGTTGAAATTTTTATGTCCGAAATTTTGTTCCTTTATGATAGTTGGAGTTCACTTAAAGATTTGTGTTCCGCGGGGTACATACCCCCGCATGATACATTCATTGAATAATATTTACCGACATATCGCAATATTTTGGAGGTTGTGTGCTGCAGTAGTGGCTTCAATGGCAGCTTCTGTAGCCGCCGTCGAGAGGATCCCCGGCTACAGTTTTGAAACGAAATGACTTTTAGGAAGCGAGGGCGGATTCAGATCGACATTCTGCCGTGGCAGCCAACATTTTCAGATGTGGCCGGTGCCGATTACATTTGTTAATGTGGATCAAAGCTACTACCATTTTAGAAGAAATCTGATTATCGCGCTCTGCTTCTTTCAGTCGGGACCTCCGATCACATTTGCCCGCCGAAGTTTTTGCATATATTGTTTCGAATTTTGTAGATAATTTATGTAGTTGTCTCAATTTACTTATTAAAGAATACATGTTGAAAGTTTTGTTAAATGAAATGCGACTTAAATTTACTTATGTGGTGTTTTTCCTTTCCTATAAATACCCACGAATTCCACCATCATTTACTCATTCCAAATTCTCTCTAAACACCCAATCTTTGCTCACCTTATGGCATAATTTCAGGCAACATTTTATTTTCTCGATACTTATTTTGAGTCAACAATCACCGGCAAAATGTCACTGAAAGATTTAATACAGTTGACAACAATCGAGGTTAGTAAACACACCGACAAACAAATTTCTTCCATGGAATGTCGAATCCCAACACCATCAGCTAATGAAACGCACTACGTTATGAAGCTTACGAACGAAACAGACGTTCGTAACATGTATGACCGACTCAATTCCGTCAGAGCTAGAGACGTCGATTTCAATGTTAAGTTTGTCAACGCCGGGGAAGGTAGTACGTCTGCACCCGTACAACCTGCTCCGAACACTGAACAAGTACCGTCTTCACCGGATGTTGATGCGGTTGTGGAGGAACTGCAACTTTTTATGTACAGGCGTAGACAAAGAAAACAACAACTGATCGAAGAACTAAACCTAAGTTCAGACGTGTCCACTGACTACGATGATTCGGATTAACCATTAACTTATGAAATTATCTTCCAATTATGTTATATGACGTCTTATTTCATCATTTATTAATGTTCAACGGACCTCAAGTTATGTAAAACTACTGCTACTCAATTACATTGATAAACTACAATTGTCTAAGTTATTCAAACATAAATTTTTTTGACGTAATCTCTATCTCAAATAATATAAAGGGACCTCACGTTATGCACCACTAGTAGTATTCAATTACATTACCATACTACAATTGTCTCAAATTCTCGAACATGTTCTCAATTACACAAACAAACAAATAGTAAACAGTACGGTTATTATAACTTCTGACGGAATATCTAAAACAAAGCAATTAAAGTGACCTCGCGTTCTACATAACGCGATATTAATGGACCTCGCGTTGTATAGAACGCGATGTACTAATATCGCGTTCTACAGAACGCGAGGTACTGGTTAACCCTGCCTCCCATCAACTCTATCCCTTACTTGTCGAAAGTTAGGGGACTGCCTCCCAGGCACACGCCATTCCTGACTTGTTCATCATTTACCTGCTTATCGGTTTTAGGTAATGGACAAGAAAAGTTACCTCTCGGAACCATTATTTGCCTTACACAACCAGATTCTCCGGGATTTCAAGGGCCAATAATTTTGCCTATATATGAAGCAGAACCATAAAACGAAAATATAAGTTTCAATTGGCAAACAATTCCGTCAAATTTTCCAAGTATCAAAAATTCAAAAGTCTTTCATAAAATATTCAAATGGCCAGACGAGGCGTTACTACGCTAGTTTACTACGATGGGTAGATATTCGAGGGTACCGAACTCGGCGTCTTTTTTCACTACGAAGATCCGGTAACGATAAAGCTTCCGAGGAGATTATCATTCAAGAAGTTGGTCAAGGAACTAGAGGCAAAAGTCCCTCATTTCGATAATCACTGTTTGTCCGACGTGAAGTATCGGATGCCAACATCTATAAACCCTTTACAGTACTCTGTATGCCAAATTGCGGAAAATGCTGATGTGGACATGATGATGGAAACCCACTTCGAGTATTCAATTGGAACGCCCCTCGAGCTGTATGCATCGTTCTCCGAGTCTAATCTAGTTGTCGAAATACCAAGCTAGGGCCGGGCGAATTTCGACTTCGATCCAAATGCCAACGTTGCTAGCCCGACCGCAGGTCTACGACGTGATTTTAGCCTACTGTGCCGAGACAACGAGTTTGGTGCATCGTCATCTGCTCCTCCAAGGCAGTCGTGCGTAGCTAGTATCGGGTTCGACCTGAACCAACCCCCAAACGATGAATTCGATGCACCAACAAATGTATCGTACAATCCATACAATCCATACAATCCTTATAGTTTTGGGGGGAGGGAACGTCGGCTCCTTACGTTGCGCACGACCATGAAGCATCATATGGTCGGCACTCAATGTATGTCCCTGGCACCAACTACGGTCAACCATCTATGGGGAGACATTCTTCTTTTAGAGGTGAGGGAGCGTCGTCTTCTTATGGTATGCACGACCATGATTCCTCATATGGACGACACTCAATGTATGTCCCTAGCACGGAGTACGTTCAACCATCTATGGGAATGCATTCTTCTTATGGTGATCTTGATTTTGGTCTTGGAAATACGGTTCGTGAGCGATCTCGTGAGAGGTCTCCCGCTCATCGACCCCAATCCTTGCCTCCAAGGGTAGTGATCGACGAAGCTCTACTATTCCAGCTCCTGGAGGATGCTTCTGACGAAGAACCGATTAGAGAACTCGGGCCCGACGGAGACGAGCTGGGGCCATTCTATCCCGAACTAGAAGACTTGACAGAGTTACCTGAAGACACTACCGTTCCACCACCAGATTTGGACGAAGAACCGACTGCCACCAACTTTCCTATAGATGCAACACCAATTTCTATGTTCCAGCCACCATCCCACTTCACAACGGTTGATATGGATGCAATGGACGTCCCTGATTTTCCCCATGACGACACAATAGATGGCCGAGTCAACCGTTCTGATGGTGAACTAAGAATTGGTATGGCGTTCTCGAACAAGGAAATTGCGGTGGCGGCAGTTAAGCAGTACAACCTTCGTCATAATGTTGAGACGACAGTGGATAAAACCCAATCCACATACTACAAGGCTTATTGCGTCCAAAAAAATCAAGGCTGTAAATGGAAAATCCGTATATCAGAGTTGAAGAGGGCAGGAAACCGTTGGAAAATAACAAAACTTGAGGGGCCCCATACATGCACCGTTGCTAGCCTCAACCAGGATTACAAGAACCTGGATGCAAAGTACCTCGCGGACATCTTTTCGACATTGGTGAAAACAAATCCCACTGTGTCGGTCCCCACATGTCAGGCTGCAGCTCTAGCTGTCACCGACTTCCGTCCAGGTTATTCGAAAGCATGTTATGCAAGGAAAAAGGCCAAAGAGGAAATGTATGGCCGATGGGAGGAATCTTACAAAGAGTTGCGTCCGTGGCTTAATCTCCTGCAGAAACACATCCCATAATGGTTGTCAAACTTGATACGGTTCTGGCATACGAAAATGATCGTGTCATCCGAGGTGTTTCTCAATTCCACCGGTTATTTTGGACTTTCCCCTAGTGCATCAACGCATTCAAGCACTGCAAACTGATGGTCCAAATCGACGGCACATGGTTGTACGGAAGATATACACAGATCCTACTTCTAGCTATATCAAAGGACGACAATCGCAAATGCATTCCTGTTGCATTCGCAATCGTCCCGAAGGAGGATTTGGAGTCTTGGACGTTCTTCCTTCAGAACCTACGAAAATATGTCCTTGATCATGTAATACGAAGAAGGGATGAAGGGGTGTGTGTTATTTCTGACAGAGGCACAGCGTTGTTGTGGGCGATAGAAAATTTGGGTGACTATTGGAAGCCTCCATACATTCACCACCGTTTTTGCTTGCGGCACATAGCCGCAAACTACCTGCTGAAATACAAGAATCGTGATGAACGTCAAATGGTGCTCGATATGGGTACGTCCTTTATGTCATTTTCATTTACTATATTACTTGTTACTCGCTTTCATTTACGACCTTTTTGCATGTGTTTTTTGCCCATAACTATTCAACTGTCATCCCGTAGGCAACTCGCACTACAAACAAGAGGTGGCTGACCTGCTCGAGGAACTGAGACCGAGAAACAAACATGGCGCAGAATACCTTGAAAATATCCCAAAGGAAAAATGGCTTCGATCGTATGACGATGGTAAACGTAATGGTCACATGACAATGAACTTGGCTGAGGCAGTGAACTCATCACTGGAGGGAGTGCGGCAGTTGCCTATCACTTCCATTGTCAAAGCGACCTATTATCGTTTAGCTACCCTTTTTGCAACCTTGGGAAGGCAAGCAACTGAGTACATGACAGGTGGACACAAAGTCCATCTAGATTTCCGCACAAAACTGCATACTCAATTGGGCCAATCAAGACAGATGCAAGCAACTCTCTTCTCGCGAGAAGGACACTTGTTTCGTGTTGCGGAATTTTCCAGGCGGTTGGAAGGCATTCAGCACAACGCTTACGTGGTAGATCTGAGGGCAAGAACCTGCGAGTGCGGAATTTTCCAAACTTTCAAATACCCGTGCGCACACGCCATTGCTGCTTGCACTAACCAACGGATAAAATACATGCATATGGTTGATCCAGTATACTTACTCAAAACGGTGTTTAAGGTTTACGAAAAAGAGTTTCCTCCAATCGGAAATGAGGTTGATCCGAATTCTGTGGACACTGAACCGATCATACGCCCAGATCCAACACTACTATGAGCCAAAGGACGTCCACGTTCTACAAGAATATATTGTGCCGAGGATTTGGTCGAACATCGAGAGAAAACCGGACAAAAGAAGCATTGTACTATATGTCAAAATCCTGGACACACAGCTCATAAGTGTCCTAATCGCTCAGCCCCTCGTATTAATTAATTATTTTTAATTTGTATATGTGAGTTCGCCCATGACAATCGAATCAATAAAGTCAGTCTACTTCGATTTATGCAGTACATCATCTTATGTTTTCAATCATTCAAAAAAATATGTTATGATAGTGTTTTCGAAGCAACTTTAAATCAGCGTACAATGGACGAAAATTGACCGTGGCAGTGTCATACGATAGAGAATTTCCACTACTACAACCCCAAACTCGATGTTACCTAAAAATTTTAAATTTCTACGTATGAAATTCTGCTCGAACATGCCTATCGACATTAGTTGAAATGCAACTTCAATAAAAAAAGATGATAGCATAGGGTTTTCGAAGCCATTTTAAACCATTGTAGAATGGGCAGAAATTAACCATGTTGGTATCATACGATAGATAATTTCCAGTACTACGACCCCAAACTCGATGATCGCTAAAAATATACGATTTACACGCTCGAACAGGCCTACCCACACTTGTTTTCCCTTGTTCTTCAGGCCAGATTAGCACAGAACTCGCGTCCTACAGAACGCGAGGTCTGTGCGATATATTCAGCCGCCGTTTCAATTTCTCGTAAACCTCGCGTTCTACAGAACGTGAGGTACTGTAAAACCGTTAACACAAACAACAAGGTCAGGTAGACCAAAATCGCGTTGTGCAGAACGCGATATCATACCTCGCGTCCTACACAACGTGAGGTCTGCCGACCTGGCAAGTTTGGGGGTCATTTTGCCAAATAAAATTTTTTGGGAGTCATTTTCCCAAATAATAATTAAAAAAGAGTTTTTTACTTAAAATTGCCCCCAGTTCTCGACCAGACCAGGAAAAGAGTGTTACAATTACCCTCAATACATTGTTTTTTTTTTACAATCCCTCGATACATTGTTTGCTTTTACAATGTATTTTCAATTTCATAGAATTAATGTAAAGTAATATTATTTTACTTTATAGAATAAGCTCTACTGAAAAATAGGATGTTATTTTTTTCAAAAAATTAAATTCAAATAGCCTTAGTTAGCACAATATGCATAGGTGTTATTGTTTTAAAATAAATAAAAAATTATTGTGAGACTAGATTGAAAATGTTAAAAAATAATTAGAATATAATAATTATTTTGATAAAGTATTGGTTGTTAATAATTTACTATTTCTAATTTGCGTCAGTGATTTATAAATCAACATTTCTATATTCAAATTGAAAATCAACAATTTCAATAATTACAAACCAAAAATGTTGAATTATTATTACGTCATTACATGTTTTGTTTGACCAGTTCACGGGTATTTGTCTTTGCTTCTTTATTTATTTTATTATTAATTTATGCGAAAGCTTTGGAAATTCTTGTAGGGAGGTTTACCCGCCGACCAACCATCCAACCATCGCCTTCTGCTTGCATTGCCTCGGCCAAATATTAATTAAAAATATTTTCTAAAATAACTAAATATTATTATTATTATTATTATTATTATTATTATTATTATCTTCACATTCAATTACATATTTTTAAATAAAATAATTAAAATTTATATATTTAAAAATTAAATCTGTCTTCATTAAAGATTTATACATAACTCTTGTATCATTTATTTAGAATTATTCATTAAATTTGATAAAATGATAAATCATTCATTAAATAGTTTTTTAAATATAATTTCATATAAAATATTTTTCTTCGCATATAACATGTTAAAAGTATAATAATAATAATAATAATAATAATAATAATAATAATAATAATAATAATAATAATAATAATAATAATAATAATATAACAACAACTTCTCACGGGTGCTTGTATAATTTAAGTTTTAGGGAAAAGTAAGATTGGAACTGTATATACTATTAAATTGATGGATATTTTTTTGAAAAACAATGTTGGATATTTAATCCACGTTGTGGGTCTACAAAACACGTGTAGCCATCGATCAGCGTGATTGAATATTTTAATTAAGATCCTCTGATTTAATTTCCTTCTCAAATTTTAGGGTAGAATATTTATTTGGTACTTCATATATTTTTGTATTTCTATTTTGGTTACTTAATTATTATTTTTAAAATGTTAAGTTTTATTTGTATTAACCATCGATCATTAAAAAATTAATCAAATTAGTGGAAGATTCATTAAATTATGAGATGTTACCTACCATAATGTGATGGGTTTCGAATGCCAATAAAATAACCCATCCAATGGAATTTAACATCCAGAAAAATCGTCAAATAAAATGCATCCCACGCTAAAATATCACAAGCATCGTCTCGGCCCGGATCATCACAAGGAAAACTATAGTCGAAATTGTTTTTATCCAACAATAACTTGGAATCGCGCACATCAAAAACACATTTTACTACTATTAATGTATTTGCATGTAAACCTAGAGCAATAGCATGAAGAACCAAAAACTCTCTGGGACCTATGTTAAGAATAGTAAATTATTATTTTCATTAACATTATTTAACCAGCTAGGCAACCATATGCTTCGACCCGCATTGAATGTTTGGCTTTTCGTTGAGGGTAAACTACATATACGACCACTCAATTATGAGGTTGGTGTCAATTTGACCACTATACTTTTAATTTTGGCAAATATACTTCTAAACTATTTAATTAGATCCAATCAGGCCACCAACGGTTAAAGAAAACGGAAATACTGAAGTGTTCTATTAAATAAAACTAGTATAATTACACATTTGGTCCTTGTTATTTACATAATCTATTAATTTGGCCAATAAATTAATTATCCAGTTAGGTGCACCACCTTATCGGAAGACTTTAAATATTTTTATTTAATTTTAATTAATTAATTTCACCCTCCAATCAGGTGATGACACGTGTTACCTGATTGGAGAAGGAAAAATAGAATTTGGGAAAATAACCCTGGGTGGATTCGAACCAACGACCTTGGACTAAAAATGAGTAATGCTTGCCACTAAGCCAAGCACACTTTTATCATATGAGGTACAACATTTAATATATCTCTTAAATGCTTGTTAATGACCGGGAAAATTGAAACAAGGAAAAATAAACCTTGGTGGATTTGAACCAGCAACCTTAGAGTGAAAATATGGTATGATTACCACTGGGTCAAGCATATTTTCAAGATACAAAGTACAACATTTAATATATGTCTCATATCGTTGTTAATGCCTGAAAAAAAGAAAAAAATGTAAATTTAGGAAACTCGAACGCGACATACTTATGATGCATAAAAACATCTAACCCAATTAAATAAATCTAATAATTAAAATAAATTTAAAAATGTTTGCATATATTTTAAATTTTATTTAATGCATGATTTAAAATCAAAAGTTTAAAATTATATTAAATTAATTTAGCGAATCTAAACTCATGAACATAGATCAAAATTATATTATGTTCGTGAATTTTGATTCACTAAATGAATTTAATATTTTTTTATTTTTTATTTTTTTAATATAATCATATATATAATAATTTAATTAAATCGATCTTAAAATCATTTTTATATTAAATAAATAAAAAACTAAATTATGTTCGTGAGTTTGAATTCGCTAAATAAATTTAATATAATTTTAAACTTTTGATTTTAAATCGTGCACTAACTATAATTTAAGATATATACAAAATATTTTTAAATTTAATTTAATTATTAGATTTATTTAATTGGGTTATATGTTTTTATGCATCTTAAGTATGTCGTGTTCGAGTTTCCTAAAATCACATTTCTTTCTTTTTTCCAGACATTAACAAGGATATGAGACATATATTAAATGTTGTATTTTGTATCTCAAAAATATTTTTGGCTCAGTGGTAAGCATACCCCACTTTCACTCGAAGGTTGCTAGTTTGAATCCACCCAAGTCTATTTTTCATTGTTTCTATTTTTCGGTCATTAACAAGCATTTAAGACATATTAAATGTTGTGACTCATATCACAAAAATGTGCTTGGCTCAGTGGCAAGCATGCCCCACTTTTTGTCCAAGGTCGCTGGTTTGAATTCACCCAGGGTTATTTTCCCAACTTTCATTTTTCATTCTTCAATCAGGTGACACATGTCATCACCTGATTGGAGGCAGAAATTAATTAATTAAAATTAAATAAAAATAATTAAAGTCCTCCAATAAGGTGGTGACACATGTCACCACCTAATTAAATGATTAATTTATTTTATTTAATTAAAATTAGGGCCAAATTGATAGATTGTATAAATAACAAGGATCAAATTTATAATTATACTGGTTTTATTTAACAGGGCACATCAGCATTTACGTTTTCTTTAACGATAGGTGGCCAGATTGGAACCAATTAAATAATTTAGTGGTATATTTGCCAAAATTAAAAGTATAGTGGTCAAATTGACACCAACCCCATAGTTAGTGGTCATCTGTGTAGTTTACCCAATATAAAAGTACATCGAACCTATTTGAAACTTTACCGTGAGTAGATGGATCCATTGGGCAAATATGGGTTCACCAACTTTGGTGTTTGGTCGTCGGTGTTCATCAATATTATTGTTTCTCGTATCCAGGGGCGGATCTAGAAATTTAAGTTTGGTAGTTCACCCACCAATAATAAATACAATTATATGTAAGTAAGATAAGAATAGATTGAATAAGTCATAAAAATTACTTAAAATGTTCATAACTGACATGACAAAGAACCATTCAATCACACATATATACATATGTAAGGGGTCCACTATGATTTAGTTACTAATTCTCTTTAATAAAACATGTATAGAGCAATTCACATTAGTCTATACAAATTTTCTCCCTAAACAAATAATTCTAAAACATCATTTTTACAACTAATGCTCTGAACACAAAACATTTTATTTTACTTGTAAGTAACTTAAACCATCTAAAATGACTTCCCGCACTCTTATATGAATAATCACTAATTTCTATCACCAAATCTTTATAACTTCATTTTTTAAATAAAAATACAAAGACTTGCTAAGAATTTAAGAAATTTGTTAAATAATAAAACTTCAGTAACTTAAAAAGTTTAATTATTAATTTGTTTTAAAATAAAAAGGAAATAATGAAGTCGTTTAATAATATATGAAATTACTAAGAAAATTATATAATAATATAAAAACTTTAATTTTTGTAGAAAATTACGGGGTAACAATAACTAAAGTAGAATGTTTTCATAAATAATTTTAAATAGATTTCAATAAATTTAATTCTAATGTAGATACTAATTATAGATCTAGCATTAAAAATAATTATAAATATATTTACATTTATAAATTTGTGTACTAGATTAATTAATAGTTTTAAATGAAGTACTCTAGTGTTAACGAATGTATACATGTGATTTGGAGAAGAAAATGACTAAATTGATGTCTTTTGTAAGTATTATGGTTAAATTTTTTGAATTAATTTGAATTAGGATTAAATTGGTAGAATATATAAGTTTTGAGGACTGAAACTATCATTATACCAAACCTTGTTAGATGTTCATTTGTATTTTAACGGAGGAGTGATCTGAGCGTAACTAAAACTTGAATTAAGTGACCCAATTGTAACTTTTAATAATTGAATAACTTAATTGTAACTTTATTAATAATTAAATGACATCTAAAGTAGTTTATCCATTTTTTATGGTAGGTCAAGTGACCTACCTTGACCTATGGTAGATACGCCCCTGCTCGTATCCCTCTTTGGTTTGTTATTTTTATTTAGTTTTTATTCTAATTTTAATGTATCTTGTTTGATTTCTTTCTTTTTTGCATTTTTATGCATGTTTATTTGCCTTTGTCGCATGTTTTAACTTTGCTTTTGTGGCACGTTTTACTCTGCTCTTGTGACACGTTTTCTTTGTCTTATGGCATGTTGTTCGCCTATCTTTGCAGTAGATCTACGATCGTGTAGAGATTATCACACCGCTCGTATTTGATTTGAGATTGTTAGTGGTCTTTCAGTGGTTAGATTTTCTTTTGTGGTTGTTTGACGATGTATTCAGATCTATTTTACGAAGAAACCTCTAAGTTTGCTTTGATCCACTCGCCACTCTTTCATCATCTATAGTTGAATACTGACAAATGAGTACTATTGACGATCATTGGGTTAGTGTGGATGATGGATATCGGATTCAAAAGAAGGCTTCGACTGTTACTGTACATTTAGATTTTCTTTTTATTTTATTTTATATTTGAGTTTTTGGTGGACATAGTCCCTAAAATTCTCTTGTACTATTAAGATGGTACTTTTTTTATTTTAATAAAATTTAGTATTGTTTTAAGATTAAAAGAATTTAAACTAAAATAAATACGTATAATGTGACGTATAAAACATGCAATATTAAATCTGAATCTCTGTCAGCAACCTTGAAAATGTTGATTGTTTAGTATACATTCACTGTTTTACAATAATTGAGTTATCAATGATTGAATATACAAAGATGTTAACGAGTGTGCTAATCCCATTTATTTGAATAATTTTATTTAAATATAATAGCTGATTAATTAATGATGAATTTAGTATACCTTGATAGAAGATTATATTTTGTAATGTAAAAAATTTAAGGGAACACCAAAACATTATTAAAAGATGTTAAAAAATTATGTAGTATGTTGCTTGAATTTAAAAAAAAATGTGTACGTAGCTATCATATTCTGTATTTTAATGCTATTTCGTCATATATATAAATTCCACGTAGCTACCAAAAGTGCCATGTGTATACTTTATTTTATATTTATGTAAATTCCAACATGATAACGATTTGTATTATATATATATTGAATAGTCTAAAATGATTATAAAATAATATTTATCTAAACTGCATTATAGATATTTATTTGTGTATATATTTGTGTTATTTTATAACATCATATTGTATTACGATTTCACCTACCATCTTATTCTTTAAATTTTATCATGGATGCAAGTTTTGTATTGTGGGTAGAAATATATTAATCTTAAAATTTGGTCTTCATCAACAAGTCATTTTTCAGAATAATTTATTGTTGTCGCAAACAATCTCACTTTTTTCTTTTTTCTTATTAGCTTAATTTGATAACCAAACCATCCTCAATTCAACTAAAAATATATATGTGTGCGCGCGCGCCAAACCTACCGTTACTTTTTTTTCTCTCGTTTTGTACTCCCTATGCAGCTCTCTTCTGACGGCCCTAACTTCACCGGGAGCCGTCCGACCACACCATTTTTTCTCATTTATTCTCCACGAGTTTCTTTCATGTGTCTTTTTTTCGTTTTGTCTTGTTTGATAGTTTCTCGAATTATCCTTCTTGGTCGGCCGTTGGGGTTTTGTCTCCCCCAACGTCCTTGGTTTGAGATCAGTCATTTTGTTGAGCGGAGGAAGATCGACCCATCGTTGAGTGGGTCGTGGATGAAAAGGAGGCTTGGTGCTTCTAGTTTTGTGCTTCGTTTTTGCAGGTTTCATCCTTGGTTGCGTTGTCGGCTCGGTGGCTCTGTCCCCCCTCCTACTCGCTTGACGGTTCTTTGCTTGGTTAGCAGCTTATTGGTGAGTTGGGTGAAGGTTTTCTAGCCTTTATGGTTAGTCTCTTGTTGGTTACGTCTTCCCGACCCCTTGGATCACCCGTCGGTTTGCTCGGCCGCCAAGAATTTTTCGTTTGAATTAGACGATCGGCGCTCGCTCTCCTCCATCGGAGCTGTTCAATGACTGACTTCTTCTTCCTTCAGTTTGTTTTCTGGTATGTCTGTTTGACTTTACTTTGCTGTGTTTCTTGGGTCTATAATGAACTCATTGTGATTGGGATTAAATTACCTATCGTGTTTGGGATTAAGTTGTCCATTATCTTGGTTTGAGGGCGATTCTGTGATTTGACTTTAATGAGAATCATCCTTTTGAAAGAAAAAATAAAATCTGTACTATCTACACTATCTTTAAACAAAATCTAAGTGTATAATTGAAGGGAGAAAATAATTGAAAGGATTAAGCTTTTTTTATTTCCTTTTTCTCAATTATTGCTTCACTGTAATATGCAAAAAAGATAGAGGCAGCATACAGTGGTGGAAGAGAGAGAATCATTTCTGAGGCTCCTCGAGAAAAGAGAAAAGAAATTATGGATAAACACAATAGCATGGTATCATGTGAAGCAAAGTTGATATTAAAGAGTTAGTGTTTTATCGAGTTGAGTTAAAAATTTTAAATTATTTGAATTGATGAATTTTATTTTATAACTAAAATTTTATGTGAAATTTTTTTATTTGAATCAAGTTTATGAAATTCTAATGAAATTCGAGTCTAATTTTTGAGTTACTATACAAATTTAATTGTAATTATTTATTATGATATAGTACAAATTAATTTTATTTTAAATAACTTTCTTTAATTATATAAGATATGCATATATATATATTTATTCATATTTGACATATATTTCTTCATATTTTTTTATATCGGTGTATATGTATATAAAAAAAATTAAAAGACTCGAACTTAAAAATCAATCCACTAATTACTAAATTTTTTATGTTATTATAATTTTTATTTCAAAAATTAAATTTTATTTGAAATATTTTTAAGTTAATCGAATTTATAAAATTTTAAATATAGTGAGAACGAGATATTTTTTTATCTCTAATCTAATCAATTTTTTTTAAGTGGAATTTACTCACCCCTATATCTCACCTCTTAACTTCTATCACTCGTTTCTTTCTTTCTTTTTGGTTTCAAACCAATCATTCAAAGAACAAGACAACTACCACCGTCCCTACCAACACGTTACTCTCTCTCTTTTTTTTCTTAAAAAAAGGCAAAACAAAACCCAATGATTCTTACTTGTTTCTTTTGTTTTTCTGTATAAAATCTAGAGCTTTCATCTCTATTGCTTTCCTCTGTTTCTGGTGAACAAGAGGTCCAACAAAAATGAGGGTAGTTAAGTGTTTTATGATTGTCCTGCTTCTGGGTCTCTGCCGCGTGTCCATGGCTGCACCATCGGAGCAGAAGAAGAGCCGCGTAAAGACTTACATAGTGCACATGGCTAAATCCGAGATGCCAACGAGTTTCAAGCACCACACTCACTGGTATGACTCGTCTTTGAAATCTGTTTCCTGCTCGGCTGCAATGCTCTATACCTATGACAAGGTTATCCATGGGTTCTCTACTCAGCTTACCAACCAAGAAGCTAAGCAACTAGAGAGCCAACCAGGGATCCTTGCAGTCTTGCCTGAGTTGAGATACGAGTTGCACACCACTCGTACACCTGAGTTTCTTGGACTCGGTAGAGCTGCGGATTTGCTCCCCGAGTCTGACTCGGCCAGTGAAGTTGTCATTGGTGTGTTGGATACTGGTGTCTGGCCTGAAAGTAAGAGCTTTGTCGATACAGGGCTTGGACCGATACCAAGCAGCTGGAAAGGCGCGTGCGAATCAGGTACCAATTTTACCTCATCGAAATGCAATAAAAAATTGATAGGCGCCAGGTACTTTGCTCGAGGGTATGAGGCTGCCTTGGGTCCGATCGATGAGTCCAAGGAATCCAAATCACCTCGAGATGATGATGGACATGGTACTCACACGGCCTCCACGGCGGCAGGGTCGGTGGTCGAAGGAGCTAGCTTGTTTGGCTATGCCGAGGGGACAGCGCGTGGGATGGCCACGCGCGCTAGAGTTGCTGTTTACAAGGTTTGCTGGACCGGTGGATGTTTCAGTTCGGACATCTTGGCTGCCATGGAAAAGGCCATTGATGACAACGTTAATGTACTGTCAATGTCACTCGGTGGTGGCATGTCGGATTTTTACAGGGACAGTGTTGCAATTGGAGCTTTTGCTGCTATGGAAAAGGGGATTTTAGTTTCTTGCTCGGCCGGAAATGCTGGTCCGGGTGCTTACAGTTTATCGAACGTGGCTCCTTGGATCACAACTGTCGGCGCCGGCACATTGGATCGTGATTTTCCTGCTTTTGTTAGCCTCGGAAACGGAAGAAACTACTCAGGTGTGTCGCTTTACCGAGGTAGCCCCTTACCCGGCAAGATGCTACCGTTTGTTTATGCCGGTAATGCCAGTAATGCCACGAACGGGAATTTGTGCATGATGGGCACTTTGATACCGGAAAAAATTGCCGGAAAAATTGTTCTATGTGATCGTGGAATGAATGCCAGGGTTCAAAAAGGAGCTGTTGTTAAAGAAGCTGGTGGTGTAGGCATGGTGTTGGCTAACACTGCGGCAAACGGTGAAGAGCTTGTAGCTGACGCCCATTTGCTTCCGGCAACCGCCGTGGGTCAAAAATCCGGTGATGCTATAAAAGGTTACTTGTTTTCAAACCCTAACCCAATTGTCTCAATTCTCTTTGAAGGAACCAAAGTTGGTATTGAACCATCACCGGTGGTGGCTGCTTTTAGCTCAAGAGGGCCTAATTCCATAATTCCCGACATATTGAAACCAGACATGATTGCCCCAGGGGTTAACATTTTGGCAGGGTGGTCCGGCGCCGTAGGTCCAACGGGATTAGCCACTGATACCAGACGAGTGGATTTCAACATTATTTCAGGAACATCAATGTCCTGCCCACATGTTAGTGGACTTGCCGGGTTGCTCAAGGCGGCTCACCCGGATTGGAGCCCAGCAGCTATAAGATCAGCTCTCATGACAACCGCTTACACAGAGTACAAAAACAAGCAGAAAATGCAAGATATTGCTACGGGGAAACCATCCACCCCGTTCGATCATGGTGCTGGACATGTGGATCCTATTTCTGCGCTTAACCCAGGGCTTGTCTATGATTTAACAGTGGAAGATTATCTGGATTTCCTTTGTGCCTTAAACTACACCGAGCTTCAAATCAGATCATTGGCAAGAAGGAACTTCTCATGTGATGCCAGCAAGACGTACAAAGTTACTGATCTCAACTACCCTTCATTTGCAGTCAACTTTGATTCGGTGAATGTGGTTAAACACACTCGAACCCTCACCAATGTTGGCTCACCGGGGACTTACAAGGTGTCGATATCACCTGAAACTGGAAATGCGAATGTTAAGATATCAGTTGAGCCAGAGAGTTTGAATTTCAGCCAAGCCAATGAGAAGAAATCATATACAGTGACGTTCACTGCTAGTTCAAAGCCGACCAATATATACAGTTTCGCTCGTTTGGAATGGTCTGATGGGAAATATATTGTGGGAAGTCCTATTGCAATAAGCTGGACTTGATAGGAGAATAAAGGGGATGGCTTAATTGGCTTCTTAAACTCACTCCAAACAACTGCAGGGGGTTTAATTGTTTAGTGTTTTCAACTTTTAGTTATCAAATTCTTGATGCATAACCAGCTAATAATGGAAATTGGAAGCTGAGTCTAAGTGTTTGATGTTACTCCCTTAAAATCAGCAAGTTTAGGTGGTTTTGATTTTCTTTGTCGGTATACTATTATTATAAAGATGCTTTACTAGTTGCATTGTATGGACTTCTTGGGTTCATTTTATTACTTTATATTACATTTTCAATTCCTCAAGTTGCTTTATATGCTTGTTAAACTCCAATTTTTTTTGCAAGTATGAATGGAAATATCAGCATCTAGGCAAAGCAGAATTATGTATTCCTGGCGAACTGAATTCTTTTATTTATTTTTTATGTTCCACCACTGATTTTATATCACATGTATTAAATAAAATTTTTATTATTTTATTAGTAATACACATGATATAAAATTACCGGTAAAAAATATAAATAGAGGATATAAAAAGGGCAAACAAATTCTATTAGATCATGAAAAGTTCATTAAAACACAATTTATTTACCTTCTCTCACCCCTAGTCGATCATTTCAGCCAAACATCAAACCTAGGCCCAAGCCCAAGCCCATTTTCATCTCCAAATGTATTTGCCAACAACAAATCAAAAACCACGATTTCATCTCCAATAAGCTTGGAAGAGATATAAATCTCTTTATCTTGATTGCAAACTGATTTGCAAATCCCATGATTGTAAACTCGATGTATTCCAACCGAATATCGCCGATGAAAAGTGTGAAGGTCTCCTTTGAATTAAGGAAGCAAAAAACTGAAATAAAAAATGACAATTTAGCACGATCGATTTTAGAGTGGTTCGACTTTCTCAACCAAAGTCTACATCCACTACCTTAGCATCCAAACTAAGGATTTTCCAATTTACTCATGAATTTTTTTCTTTTTACAAGCTTAAGGAGATAACATTTACATCCATATCTTTTCAAAGGCTAAGATAGAACCTCTCCCTAGTTTTTATAAGGCTCAACTAGAACTTATACCTCAATTACGATGTCTTGGCATTTGTAAACAATATTCCTCTATAGGTGGGTGTTTACACTTTTTGGCTCACTAGGATTGGACTAAGAATTACAAGAGATTACAAAGAAATAAACAATGAAAAACTTTTCTCCCTTGATCTTTAAGCATGGATGTCTATCTTCTTGTTCTTCAAGTGTCTTTGGCTTGTATTTATAGTGTGGAATGTGAAACTAGCCGTTTATATCAGTTGGGGAAGGTTTGAAGCCGTTGGAGGGTGTTTTTCTTTCATAAAAATGTTAGAAACCGCTGGTACACCCCATGGCAAAACAGAAAAATTATCCGACGAATTCCACCAGTGATCCATATATGAGGAACGAATTCAGGGTGAAAAGGGTTGAAATGTTACCTCAATTAAATCTGATAACCGCATGGACGTAGGATAATCTAATTCCTTCAGCACGATGTCGAATCTCAGTCGTCACAAAAACGTTCCGACCTCTACACAGTCCACCCGAATGAAACGAATAATATTTCACTTTTCTAACTGTTAGAGAGGTTTTTAGCAATAGGCATATACTTGGCTGCTAGACCTTATGCCTTTATATAACATTCAAAACCCTAATACTAATTAAATTCAGATTTATTAAATATACGATATAGTTAATCGAATATAATTAAATATATATAATCTAATTCTACTTCAATTAGGTTTCTTTAGGGATATATATGTTAATAGTGCTTGATAATTACAATAATTATCTAGTATTACAAAATATATATAAACAAAATTATCTATATAATTATAATAATTTCGTTGTTAGTAAAATCATATATATATATATATATATATTAACTAATTTCGTGTACAACAACTTTACACACATGCTATCTAGTCGATATTTTTTCATTTCAATCATAGGGTGTGACCCTTGTAGGTTCATGTAACGTTAGTAGTAATATCTAGAACAATTCTAATGTTACAAGCAATGAGTGACATCTAGCAATACATCATTGTTACCTAAGTTACAGGAAGTCGTGGTTCGACACAACCTCTTCGTGATTAACTCTTTTCATGTATTACATTCTTTTGACCTTATATCTAGATTGGACACAAGTCATGGAATAGTCACACTTTTTAATTCATGCTAGTATCGAATATATGTTTTTGCCATGTTGTTATGTTCATTTGATGTACATATATGATTGTGATGTATGCGTTTTTAATATGTGCACATTTGTCTTTTCATGATGATTCGAATATGTTTGTGTGACATGCATTCTTGATGTCATTTCATGTGATTTTTAGTGTCCTAATTCGCATGTTAATTGATTTTAATTATAAAACGGAGATACTTATTAATTTGCGTATTCGGGTCGACTAGCCTAGCTTATTGGATTTCCCGCGAATATTCGGATTAATTTGAATCGTCTAAAGGTAAATCCGTAATTAAAACGGACAAGACCATAGCACCATATTTTATCTGCTTGCATCATGCATAAAGGTGACGTACGGGATCCGAACCCTAAACTAACACGGCAGCCAGTCTTATATGATGTCGGTTTAGTCTTTGGTTCGGTGTACCGTCATCCTTTTTAATTAAATGGTAAATTAATCCGATACCACCAATTTGAAAGAGCTCGTACGCTTAAAGTTCGATTTTCAATCAAGAACCCCTAATTAAAGTCTTCTTAAATTTTGAATAATTTCCATCAATTAAAGGCAACAATTGTTTTGGTACCGATTTCCGGGCGTGATGGGGGTGCTAACCCTTCCCACGCGTAACCAACTCCCGAACCCTTTCAAAAGAATCTCTGGTTTTGTTTTTTACGGTGTCTGGCCTACCATAGTGGCCGGTGGCGACTCCAAACCGAGAAAAAGATTTTTTAAAATGTTTTTCCCAAAACCCGAATTGTTTTCAAAATTCCCCTTTTTTAAATTGAATATTTTTCAAAGTAGTGGGGAAGTTGAGAAAAAAAACCTCGTTACAGCACCATTCCCCCCAAAGCTCAAGCAACAGCAACAAGAGCACCAGTTCAGAAAATTCCTGGATATTCTAAAATAGGTGCATATCAATATACCTCTTATAGAAGCCATTCAAAGCATGCCAAACATCTCAGGGACATGGTTTCTTAGAAGAAGAGGATTGGGGAGTTCGAGACAGTGGCTATCACTGAAGAGTGCATGGCTATGCTGCATAACAAGCTGCCGCCAAAGTAGACAGATCCGGGCAGCTTCGTTATCCCATGCAAGCTAGGCAGCAAACATGAGACCAGAGTCCTTTGTGACATGGGAGCCAACATCAATCTGATGCCAAAAGCCGTCTTCGATAAACTAGGTATTGGGCCTGCCAAACCCACATTCGCCATGCTTAAACTCACTGACAACTCATTTGTACAACCGGAGGGAAAGATCAAAGACATATTGGTAAAGGTGGGTAACCTAATTCTCCCTGCCGACTTCCTCATCTTAGATTGTGAGGCCGACGAAAAAGCCCCTATCATCCTTGGGTGACCTTTCTTGGCCACAGGCAGAACGCTTATAGATGTGGAACTCGGGGAGCTGACAATGAGGGTAGAGGACCAGAGTATACAAATGAACATTCTGCAACCCTCAGAGGAAGGAAAAGGAAGCCCAGATGCAAGAGCTGCCAAAATCAGCGTGGAAACATGCCAGGGCAATTGCTGCCGCGACAGGGCTAGGGGCAGACTTAAGGACCCCGTAATATAGCATCTGAAAGAACAGGAGGACCCCCCCCAGGAGGGAAGAAAAGTCAAACCACCTCAAGAAGTGGTTATGTCTGGGAGATGCACCCAAATGCACTCCCAACATAACTTAATTTTTATTTTTATGCATTAGGATAATAATTTATTTTATTTTAGGAATAGATTAATTTTCAAAATTTATTTTTCAGAAATTATTTAATTATCTTTATTATTTCTATTTTTATTTTATGTTTAAGAATAAAAGAGCAGGACCAGGAAAGAGGCTCAACAAGAAGCCTACCCACCATCCCGCCGAGACAGCCGCCAGCGCAGCAACGCGTAACGGCTAGTTAGCCTTCAACGGCTCCGAAATTAATGGACATAAAAATCTGTAACGTGTGCAAGGAAATCGGACCGTTGGGCATTTAATGCCGCCACGACATCTCTCGGCAGCTCCTACATATACCCTACTCACTCACTTCATTTTACTTTACTTTTACCTTTTTGCTATATTCTTTCTGATTCCACTGCTCTCTCATAACTTTTCTTTTTAGTTTCAGTCAAGCACAACCGTTCACATGGCATCAACATCAACCAAAAAACCCATCTACAACAGATTTTTGCTACAAGGAGGAAGAGGAGAGATACAAAAATAAGTTCTCTAAGCAGGCAATATGGGTGGAGCAAGGCTTCCATTACACACGGCAAACAGAAAACCGTGGTCTAGAGCCATCCTTGTTCCGAACCATCCACTACAAGGGATGGGAAATGTTCGCTCAGCAGCCAGAGATAGCGAACATCACTATAGTCAAGGAATTCTACTCCCATCAGCCCTTCCCGGAGAAGCCATTCGTCTATGTTCGTGGGGAGCCGGTCAAACTAAATGCTACTGTCATCAATACGTACTACAGCCTTGATATGGACGACAACCCTCACGAGGAGTGGAGACAGTCACTGACAACTGCCAACTATGAGGAAATCAAGGCCAAACTCTGGAAGCCCAACACGCCATGGCTGGGAGGCAAACATATGGGATATGTTCAACGCCGCCACCTGCTACCAGAGGCCATACTGTGGAACACCTTTGTCAAAAGGCGTATGCTGCCCACATCACACAACTCAACCGTTGATCGGTCACGCCTCGCCTTAATTCACAGTATCCTGATGAATCGGCCGATAAACATAGAAGAAATTATCTACACAGAAATCCAAAACTGCTTCAAAAAGAAGAAAAGCATGTTGTACTTCTTGTCGCTCATCGTAGGTCTCTGCACCAACTTCGGTGTCCTGGTAGAACCCACAGATGAGCTAAAAACTGCTAAAGAGGGCTGGACCAAAAAGGTCCACATTCAGATGATGCAGAATGCGGAGAAAGACCCAGCAACGCCCAGCCAGCCTTTAACCACACAGCCTGAAACCCCAGTCACCCCCGACAGTACTGACGCTGCCCCAGACAAAGAAGTCCTCCCACTGCTGCACACCCTCCTTCTAAACAGCATAATGCGCATCGAGCAACAACTTTCGAGTCCCGGTAGAGCCCACAGATGAGCTTACAACTGCCAAAGAGGGCTGGACCAAAAAGGTTCGCATTTAGATGATGCAGGATGCGGAAAAAGAGCCAATAACACCGAGCCAGCCTTCAGCCACACAGTTCAAAACTCCAGCCGCCCCCGGTAGTACTGACGCTGCCCCAGACAAAGAAGTCCTCCCGCTGCTGCACACACTTTCTAGAAAGCATAAAACAAATAGAGCAGCAGCAGTTGGCCTTCATGAACTATGTGGGGGAGGCACACAAAGCCCTTGTGGCTTATTTTCTACAGAAGTTCCCCGGTGATGTGCCTACCATACCACCATATCCTACGGAGCTTGCAGCAGCAGCCCAAGCACAAAGAACTCCACCAGCCGCTGCTGCCCGCTAGACTGACCACCAGGTGCCCTCTCCTACGCATTCTCTGACTTATTCAGCTGCCACCCCATCCAACACAGTGGCAGACTCACCTGAGAGGCACCAGCATCATCTCTCCCCTGCTTGCATAGCAGACACAGTGGCAGACACCTCCTCATCAGAGGAGATTGAACAGCCACCGCCTGAGCTAGAAATAGCAGTGGTAGCAGCAACAACAACCATCCCAATGACATTCATCCCTCCGGCAGCACCCATGAAGGAAGGAACCAGGAAGAGGAAGCGGAACATAATAGCCGAAGAACCTGTGGACTTCGAGACAGAGTCAGAAGAAAGAAATGCATCTCCGGCCTCTTCTCTTGCCAAAACACAAGAAGAGCCACAACATACGCCAAAAAGAATCCAGCCGCCACAGAAAGCAAAAACCACACCTTCCAAGACCGCGGCCAAGGCATCTTCCGACCGCCGTTTCATCATCCAAACATCTTACTCCTCCCACCCCTCAACAAACTTTTTGTTTATTTTCTTTTCTTTCTCTTTTCTTTTTAGTTTCTATTTTCTTTTATTTTTATCTTTAACTTGTATTTTTATTTGTATCTTATCTGTTTTGTGCATTGAGGGCAGTTCCCATCTCGAGTTTGAGGGTGGGGGATAGCTCTTGCATCATTTTTCTAGGCATCTTTAGTTGTATTTTTAGGTTGCATTGTACTTGCCTTAGTAATAATCGAAAAAAATTGTTATGACTTGTGCCTATGATATGATAGCCGATTAAATTATTTTCGCACCTAACTAAAAATGAACTTAATCTTGGGAAGAAGCATGAATTATGACTTAGAATTTTTTCTTTATGCCTAAAAATGTTAAACATCTCTGTTACTTGTTGAATGTGTTAGAATATTTGATGAACATTGCCTGTTTGTTTTTAGAATTCTTTGTAAAATTCTAACAATGATTACAGGTAGACGCCGAGGCAGACAAAAGAAATAGAAAAATGCAGTATTGCCATGATAGCAGAATCAAAAACAAGGAACAATGTTGTTTACCCTTAAGGTGCCCACAACAAGCTCTAGGAAGACTCATGTGCGAGGACACTACGCTGCTATCAAAGTCCATGAATCTAAAAGCCTTAAAGTGACAGACAAATTAGCATGAGTGAATGAAAGCCTTCACGGGATGACTCTACTCCAAGGGTTCGGGGTTTTGTAGTTTGCTCCTATCTCAACGTTAGACCTAGAAGAGTAGTTGTGATAAGCTAAAGCCCTCACTGCCATGATTAAGACTATTATGCTTAAACTGTGCTGCCTCGGCAGCAACATTTAAATCACAACAACATCTTTGTTTATTTATTTGTTATGCATATTCAACCTGTTTACAGACATGCATGAGAAAGTTAATTTTGAGTTATTTTCTTGCTTATTTCCCTTCATTAATTTAATATAGGTGCCACAGCCTTGAGGCATAAAATCATGTTAAAAACAACTTTTTCTTTCTGAATATTATTAGAGCAAGTATTTTAGGTTGCATTGCTTGAGGACAAGCAATAGTTCGAGTTTGGGGGTGTGTAATGTGTCCATAAGTCCTATATTTCATATGCATTCCAACTCTTATTATTATTGTTTTTGAGCACATTTTAGGCATAAGTAGGTGCATGCATGACATTTTACAGTATTTCTTTGTTTCACCTTGCTTTTATAGATTATCGTTTATTTGATAAACAAGAGATATTGTTTTAGTGTATTTTTGTTTGTAGGTACTGACGGCTGAAAGAGGGAACCAAGGAGCTGAGAAGTCAAGGCTGAAAGAACAAACCTAGGATCTGTACTGATGCAGTTCCAATAGAAGACAGTTGCTGCCGAGTAGAGCTGCCGCCGACCTTGCTGCCCACATCAGCTGATTATGGAAGTTGGAGAACCAGAGCGCGATCTGAAGAGCTAAAAATCCTGAGTCTATCGCTGGCATCCACTTAATTTTCCGACTTCTGTAGCAGTGGCTAGGGCTGCCAAAGCAAAAATCTTAAGATTACTTGTAGGCTAAGGCAAACAGGATAAAGTCCATATTCCATGCAAAGAAGTCAGAATTTAAAGTCATATTAAAGATGGAAAGCTACTTTGGAGGACTTCTACTTTAAAGAGGACTTAACCTAGTCTTGAGTCTATAAATACCCATTGTACTCCTAGTTCAAATCATCTTAGGTTTTATATAGACTTCTCTAATATTCTCTGCCACGGCTATGTTCTAAACTCCACTTGGGTTAGGGTTATGTTGTAAACTAGTTGTGAAACGATTGTTTTAGGTTTTGAGTTATTTTTCAATAAAATATTCCAAGTTTGCTTAATCTGTGCACTTCATTCTTTCAATTATTCTACACCATTCAGTTGAGAGAATGCATTTATCGGGCACGAAAGTACAAGGCTCACGAAAGGGTTAAGTACGGTTACAACGTGCTGAGGCATGACTAACTTGGTTCTACACCAGTCCACAAGTTTTAGCGGCTAAGAGGGATTACAAACCGAGTTGACTTGCCTGTGTTAGGTTGACACTGAGATTGCTAGGTATTGCCTATGTCACGTTAGCTCTTGAGCATCCTTACCTAGAAATAGGAGGGATCACTGTCGACTATCCCGTCGAACTTGGAGTATCTGCCAGACTTGCCGCCAAGACATATTTCCGTTCCACCTACCGAGACAACAAAAGTTACAATGGTAGTGACCCGCTGCGGCCGTGTGACAGGGTCATAGCCTGCCGTCCGCCATACCCTCCGAGGCAGCATATCGTGGCAGCACAAAATAACTCTACCTTCACAACACAGTTTCACACTAAGTGGCAGCATAACCCTGATCACCTCATTTATTATTTGTGCTTTACTTTACGTTACTCTTCAATCCAATAATCACTTCACTTGTGCTTTTATTTTACCTTGTGCAGGGACTACGAAACGAAGTAAGCTATCCAATCCTCGTGGGATTTGACATTTTTTATACTATAACTTGGCAGGAGTGTACACTTGCGCTCTCACAAAAAGGGAACACCTACACGCCTTATAATGATCATCCTCTAGGAGGATCTTATGCATGCAAATTGCTAGACTGATTCCTTTCATGTCAGCTATTGTCAATCCAATGGCTTGTTTATGTCGCCTGAGCATCATAACTAACCGTCGTTCCTGTTCTTGAGTTATCTTCGAAGAGATGATTACAGTCAAAGTATCGTTCTGTCCAAGGTAAACATATTTAAGTTGTTCGAGCAGGGGTTTCATTTCCACTTTAGGCGGTTGTTCAATAGATGGGTTTTCAATGGTACTCTTTTCCGTTGTATTTAAGAGGTTCGAAGTACTTACATAGACGAGTACCAGTCTAGTTTACCTCTTTAGTGTCATCAAAGAAGTCGTCGGACAGGCTGTCGAGGTAGATGTCGAGGCAGTTGTTTGAATAGCTGCCGCGGTAGTGTTCAGAATCTTTGCCCATGCAGTGATTGCTAAGGCAGGGGCATCCAATGCGAGAAGCAATTCCGTTTTTGTCTGGATCAACTGGCACTCATCTTTGCT
Source organism: Hibiscus tridactylites (assembly GCA_958450335.1). Lineage (NCBI taxonomy): Eukaryota > Viridiplantae > Streptophyta > Magnoliopsida > Malvales > Malvaceae > Hibiscus > Hibiscus tridactylites. The sequence goes on from OY288287.1 coordinate 29,988,549, forward strand.
ATATGCTTTCTTGAGGGTTTGAAGTACATTGAGTTTTATGTGCTGGTCGTTTACCCTCATGGTTAATTCTCCCTTCTCCACATCAATTAGAGTTATGCTCGTGGCCATGAATAGTCTTCCAGTATGATTGGTGCATGCTCATCTACTTCACAATCTAAAATAAGGAAATCAGCTGGAAAAATAAATTATATACTAATACCAAGATGTCTTCAATTTTTCCTTTCGGATGCACGTAAGAGCGGTCGGCTAACTAGAGCATGACGATGGTGGGTCAAGCTTCCCCAATTCCTAGTTTTTCAAAAACCGATTTGGGCATCAAGTTAATGCTTGCTCCAAGATCACATAAGGCTTTCCCTTCGTAATGGTTCCCAATGACGCATGGAATGAGGAAGCTGCCCATGTCTCCTTGTTTAGGTGGTGCTCAGTTTTGGTACATTGCCATGCAACCTTCTGTCATGGACACTGTTTCGAATTCCCTTATCCTTGCTCGCCTTGACACCATGTCCTTGAGGAACTTTGCATAATTTGGAATTTGTTCTATGGCCTCGACAAAGGGTATGTTGATGTATACCTGTTTGAGAATGTCCAGGAATTTCTTAAACTGGTATTCTTGCTTCTGATGCTTCAACCGCTAAGGGAATGAGGGAGGCAGCCGAATATTTTCATTACCATCCTTTCTTTGGAATCTGATTTGAGGGAGTGTGATCTGTTCTGGTTTTTCTGCTTTCTCTTTGGTTTTGTTTGGGATATCAGCATAATTAGATATCAGAATAGATGGTTCTGATTCTGTCGAGGAGTAGCATCAGGGTCTACCACGACCGCTGCCTCTGTCTCCTTTGGTTCGTCGACACATGGTTCCTTGAGTTGTTTCCCACTCCTTGTTGTGATTACTTTGCAATGTTCATGAGTGGATCTCCTTGCGACTTCAGTATTGCTGGACAGTACTCCAATGTGTCTAGTATTCAGTAGATGCACAAACTGCCCTACTTGAGTTTCTAGCGACTTTAAAGTTGCCTTGTGATTTTGCATTCTCATCTCAGTCCTGTCCATGAAAGCATCAGTTTTCTTAACAAATAAATCCATGTTGGACAAATAGGTATCTGTATGAGTCATGAAGGCATTTAGAGTCTGCTCTAGAGAACTGAGTTCTACATGTTGCTGCTGCGGCGGCTGGTGCCGCAGCATAGTTTGCTGGAATCCTTGCGATTGGTTCGTTTGGTTGATCAGATTCAGATCGTTGTTAGGGTTGCTCTATGAAAAATTAGGGTGCCTCTTCCAACCATGATTGTAGGTGTTCGATGTAGGGTTATTGTTCATGTTGTAGTTCCTCACGAAACAACTGGTTTCTGTTTCTTGTTGGCCCTCAGACGAGTCATGGTCTCCCCCATATTGGTCGAGAAAAGAATCAACGGCTTTAACCTACTGGGTATTGTTCTGCCTTTGCATAGCTTCTACCATCTTTGTCAACTGAGCGATTTGTGCTGCGACTGCATCTGATGCTCCTAGATCGTTTGCTGTGGCCTGCCTCCATATGTTGCCACAACAAGCATTAGGGAACTGGTAGTCGTTTTTGGCCATCATGTTCATGATTTGAATTGCTTCGACCGACTCCTTATCGAGTAATGTACCATTGGCAGAGGAATCCAGCATCTTCCTCGTTGGTGTGTTTACACCAATGTAGAATGTGGATACTTGTGTCCACTCTGAAAATCCATGTGAGGGGCATTTATTCAACAACTCGCAATATCTCTCCCATGCCTCGTACATCGGTTCATCATCTGCTTATCAAAAAGTAGTAATGTCAGCCTGCAATTTAGTAGTTAAATTGACAAGATTAAATCGATCTAAGAAGTCTCGACATAGTTCTGTCCACGATTCAATGGACTCTGATGGTAGACTGCTGAACCAAGTTTTTGCCCAATCCCTTAGTGAATAGGGAAATAATTTGAGTCGTAGCACGTTAGGTTGGACTCCATGGATTTTGAAGGATTTGCAGATATCCAGGAAGGATTTCATATGCTAGCGGGCGTCTTCAGTGACGGATCCTCCAAACTGTCCAAGTGTATTCAACATGTTAAACATGACTGGTTTGAGTTCGAATGTAACCCCCTTAACCCGGCCTAGACGGTTGACTTGAATTAAGAAGATTACACGGGGAAAACCAAAGTCAACCCGAAAGTCAACCTTGATTAACGACCCTTTTTTTCTTTTTAAACTTGTCTAGATGCATATTATCCCTAGACATGATCATACAAACAACATACTCAAAGATCATAACCATCAGAGAACATTCAGGGACCCAATTGCACAAAATTCAACTTTAGGGACTAAACTGTAAATTCTGATAATTATAAGGAATTAACCCCAATTAAAGTTACCAGCTTGAAATTAATCATATTTCATGCTTCACTGTCAAATTTCAGCTCAAACGGACATCTCAAACTCATACAATTGCATTAACATGTTTCAGGACCAAAATGCAAACATTTCAAAACATATAACCAACAATTTCAGTGCCCAACGGTCGAGTGTTTCGGAACAGGGATGACCCGTTCCGAAACGCGGGACCATTCCGCAACAGGTTCCCAAATAGTGCCTGGAAGTGGCATATCCGTTCCGGAACAGTGCCTCTCGTTTCGGAACGCCCAGGCCATTTCAGGCCCCCGTTCCGATACGGTAGCACCTGTTCCGAAACAGGCTGCCCAGATTGCAGAAAAATTGCTGGTTTATGGCACAATTGACCTATCAAACATGCTCCAAAAGCCACCAAACTTTACCAGCAAGACATTCAACATACAAGGAACATAATTGCATCATCCAAACATCAACATGGCATCAATTATGAGAATCCCCAATTCTATAGGCATGCATCTTACTTTGAAAACCATTCAAGCATCAAAATACCAAATTCACTTCACAAAGGCCAATTACATGTTCCAACATTATTAACAACATATATTCAACTTAGGGAGTCCAAAACATCTCCCAAAACATCAACATAGGTCCCTCATTGCCAAATACCCAAAAGCTAATAGTGTTTAAGAAACCTTCACCATACTTGAGCTTAGTTCACCACTTGGATGCTTGCCCTTCCTTGCTGCCCTCAATGCACTTTAATGCTCTGCATTATTGGTTTAAGAAAAGAGAGAGCGTAAGCAAAAGCTTAGTAAGGAATGCTCATTTAAAACCACACAATAATGCATTTATAAAACACCTTTATAACCATGCTTCAAAACAACCTTTAGTCACGCACTTAAGCATTTAAAACAAGAAATTCATGCTTCCATTTCATTACATGTCATATTGGCAACAAGTGATACATTCCACATAAGATCCACACATGGACTTTTAAACACCATTGTGATCTTATACATTCCAAGGACCACACATGGACTTTTAAACACCATTGTGTCCTTAACCCCATTGACTTTTAAACACCATGGCAAGGACCACACAAGGACTTTTAAACACCTTTGTGTCCTTAACAAGAACCATCCAAGGACTTTTAAACACCTTGATGTTCTTAAATAACAAGGCTTACACAAGGAATTTTAACCACCTTTGTAACCTTAACCAAGAACCAACCATGGACTTTTAAACACCATGTTGTTCTTAAATAACAAGCCTCACACAAGGAATTTTAACCACCTTGGTGATCTTAACCAAGAACCATCCAAGGACTTTTAAACACCTTGATGTTCTTAAATAAACAAGGCTCACACAAGGACTTTTAACCACCTTTGTGACCTTAACCATCACATGCCAATATGCATCATTAACATCAACTGTTTTAAAGCATTTAACAAAGCCATAAACATCATGCATCTTTAAGCATCAAACCACATTAAAACAATGTTCAAAAACAAGGAACTCTTACCTTGAGCTTCCTTCAACACATGGCTTATAATCTCAGCAAATAAACATGCTAGATATGCTTTCAAAACAGAATTTAAATCATGCAAACAAACCACATTGCATACAACCAATCCATGGTCACCACCAAGAGAGTTTTTCCGAAAACTTACTCTTGAGCTTAGCTTAGTTGCTTAGACTTAAACTAAGCTCCCAAACCTTCAAAACACTGGTTTCAAAGCCGAAAACCAAAATCCACTCACCGATTCCGTTTCGCCTCTTGCCGAAACACCAATCAAGCTTCCGGATCACCACCACTAGGATCCAAAGATGACTCCCCTATTTTAAACACACCAAAGCAGAGGATTAATGCATCATCATGCATTAATATCTTCAATGAAAGCATCTAAAATCGCTGCTCTCATCCACACTCCATTTTCGGCTACCAAACCCAACCGAAAATGCATCCAAACAACTCCACAACATAACCCAGCCAAGATCCATCAAATCTAAACATCCTTAAGCATCAATTAACATCCAAAAAGGATCTAACATCATCCTTATACCTCCAGCAACAACAGATCTACAAGATCACTCCAAAAAAACAACCAAGAACACAAGCTAAACTTAGGAAATTCAACCTATCCGGGATTGCATTAATTAAACCTCAATTCCTCATCAATTTAACATTCATTTAACATCAAAAAGACACCTCAAATCACTGCTTAAACAGATCATACGAATTTTAACCAAAAATCACCAAATCTTGCATTTAAAAGCCAAGATCAATAACACAACCTTAAAACCTTTTATAAAACACAATTTAAGGATTGAGAACTTAGGAATTTCAGTAAAGAATTGAGAGTTTAGAGGAGAAGGACGTTCTTACCTCCAAACTTGAGTTTCTCCCTTTTTAGAACCAAAATCTTGAAAATCCAATTAGCAAATGGTGAGGTTTTGTTGAAGAGATGATTAGAGATCAAAAGAGGATTAAAATCTCATGTTTGGATATCAAATTCAGAAGGAAAAGTTCTGGAGAAAGATGTTTGGTTTGAGAGAAAAGATGAGAGAAAATAGAAAATGGAAATATGGAAAAGTTAGTTGAAAATAGGAAAATATCTTCCCTCCACTTTTCTTTTGTTTAAAAACCAATAATAAATCATTTAATATCTTAGAAAAATCTGGAGAAACTCCCATTGGGTAAATAGCTCCTTAAAGATTCAAAGTTTCAATCCTTTTTAAAACAGTCTCACAGTTTTCAAAAATTACATTTTGGTCACTAGCCAAAATGTCACCCTTCCAAACCTGATTTTGTAAAATTGATTTCACCACTCTCTTATATATATTAAAAGAGGATTTTAAGACATTTTTCCATATTTTTAATGCAACCCGAACTAGGCTTTCCTAAATTCACTCTTATATATTCGAACCGCACTCTGACCGAACCGGTCCGAAACCCAAAACTCCTAAGCCCAAAACAGGGGCGTTACAACTCTGCCCCCCTTAAGAAATTTCGTCCTCGAAATTTACCTGAAGGAAAGAGATAAGGAAACTGCTTCAGCATGTCATCCTTCCGTTCCCACGTGGCTTCCTCAACACCACGATGCTTCCACAACACCTTTACCAACTCAATGGTCTTGCCACGAAGAACCTTGCTATCCGAATCCAGAATCCTCACCGGTTCCTCATCATAGGTCAAATCCGGATTCAATTCCACTTCTTCCACAGGCATCACATGCGAAGGATCTGATCTATACTTCCGGAGCATAGAAACATGAAACACATCATGAATCTTCTCCAACTCCCGAGGTAGCCTCAACTTGTACGCAATAGGACCCACACGCTCAATCACCTCGTATGGCCCAATGTACCTAGGGCTTAACTTACCCTTCCGGCCAAACCTCATCACCTTTTTCCAAGGTGAAACCTTCAAAAACACACGGTCACCCACCGCATACTCAATCTCCTTACGCTTCAAATCCGCGTAAGACTTTTGCCGATCAGAAGCTGCCTTCAAACGCTAACAAATGAGCTTCACCTTCTCGGTGGTTCCTTCCAACAAAGCCGACATCGAAACCAACTTTTAACCCGTTTCAGCCCAACAAAGAGGAGTTCTACACTTCCTCCCGTACAAAGCTTCATAAGGTGCCATTTGAATACTTGCCTGATAACTATTGTTATAAGCAAACTCCACCAAAGGCAAATGCTTCTCCCAAGAGCCCTGAAACTCAATCACGCAGCACCTCAATATATCCTCCAAAACCTGGATAACACGCTCGGACTGACCATCCGACTGAGGATAATAGGATGTACTGAAATTCAACCGTGTACCCAAAGCTTGATGCAAACACTGCTAGAAACGCGATGTAAACCTCGGATCCCTATCCGACACAATCGACTTTGGCACACCATGCAGCCGCACAATCTCAGCAATGTACAGCTCCGCAAGCTTATCCAAGGAAAACGTAGTATGCACAGGCAAGAAATGTGCACACTTCGTCAGGCGATCCACAATCACCCACACCAAATTCTTCTTTGATGGTGACAAAGGTAAACCAGATACAAAATCCATGGTAATCCTTTCCCACTTCCATTCAGGGATTCTCAACGGTTGCAACAAACCTGAAGGAACCTGATGCTCAGCCTTAACTCGCTGACACACCATGCACTTGCTCACAAACTCAGCAACATCTTTCTTCAAACCCACCCAATAGTACTCATCACGAAGATCACGATACATCTTAGTACTACCTGGGTGCATAGCAAAAGGACTACTATGACCTTCAGTCAGAATAGCACGCCTCAACTCAGAATCACTGGGCACTACTATCCGACTCCCAAAACACAACACACCATCATCATTAAAACAGAAATCTGAAGGCCTACCCTCCGCGATATCCTGAACATGCGGTACCAAGGAATCATCCAGCAACTGCTTTTCCTTGATCAACTGAACCAAAGATGGTTTCACTTGCAACTCAGCCACAAGACCACCATCACGCGAAATACTCAAACTGGCAAACATAGCCCTCAGCTCAACAGCTACCTTCCTACTCAAGGCATCCGCTACAACATTAGCTTTTCCAGGGTGATACTCAATCGCCAAATCATAATCCTTGAGCAACTCCACCCACCGTCGCTGCCTAAGATTCAACTCCTTCTGAGACATCAGATACTTCAAACTCTTGTGATCCGTGTACACAGTACACTTCTCACCATACAGGTAATGTCTCCAGATCTTCAAAGCAAAAACCACTGCAGCCAACTCAATGTCATGCATAGGATAATTGCGCTCATGCACCTTCAACTGCCGCGATGCATAAGCCACCACCTTACCCTCTTGCATCAACACACATCCAAAACCAACATAGGACGCATCACTATAAACTACAAACTCTTTCCCTGATTCAGGTTGAACCAAGATAGGAGCTTGCGTCAAAGCTGCCTCGCTTCCGTCCATTCATACTTAACATCCTTTTGCAACAACTTTGTCAAAGGTGCAGCAATCTTAGAAAACCCATCCACAAACCTTCGGTAGTATCCTGCTAAACCAAGGAAACTACGAAACTCATGAACAGACTTAGGAACCTTCCAATTCATCACCGCCTAAATCTTCTGAGGATCAACACGAATCCCCTCAGCAGAAACCACATGCCCAAGAAACACCACTTCACTTAACCAGAACTCACACTTGCTCAGCTTAGCATAAAGCTGATTCTCCAACAAAGCTTGCAGCACAATCCTCAAATGCTCTTCATGCTCCTCCTCAGTACACGAGTACACGAGGATATCATCAATGAACACCACAACAAACTTATCCAGGTATTCATGAAACACACGGTTCATCATGTCCATGAAAGCTGCAGGAGCATTTGTCAAACCAAACGGCATCACAAGGAACTCATAATGCCCATACCTTGTCCTGAAAGCTGTCTTAGGCACATCCACATCCTTTACCTTCAACTGGTAATATCCTGACCTCAAGTCAATCTTAGAGAACACAGCTGCTCCCCGAAATTGATCAAAGAGATCATCAATTCTCGGCAAAGGATACCGATTCTTGATAGTCAACTTGTTCAGCTGACGATAATCAATGCACATTCTCATAGTGCCATCCTTCTTCTTCACAAACAAGACCGGTGCACCCCAAGGTGACACACTCGGCCGAATGAACCCACGATCAAGCAACTCTTGCAACTGCGTCTTCAGCTCCTTCAACTCTTTGGGTGCCATTCTATAAGGAGTAATGGACACAAGAGTTGTATTCTCATACAGCTCAATTCCAAACTCCACCTCACGATTAGGAGGTAATCCAGGTAACTCCTCAGGAAACACACCAGGAAACTCCCGCACAATCCTGATATCTTGCACACGCAACTCCTTAGAGCTAGGATTCATCACAAAAGCTAGGTAAGCTTCACAACCTTGCCTCAGAATCCGGCTCGCCTCCAACGTAGACACCACATTGGCAAGAAACTTCACATTCTCACCAACCACAACTACCTCATAATCATCCGCAAGCTTCAACGAAACTCGCTTATTCTCACAATCCACAACAGCTCGATGCTCAGCCAGCCAATCCATACTAAGGATTACATCGAAACCATAGAAAGGTAACTCCATAAGGTCAACATGAAAAACATGATCTTGAACAACCAAAGGACACCTTCTATAAAGCTTTCGAGTCACAACAGTCTCACCAAGAGAACTAGTGACACGAACACCAACATCCAAAGACTCAACAGGCAAACCAAGCAATTCAGCATGCTCACGCAAAATGTAAGAGTGCGTAGATCCAGAATCAATCAAGGAAAGTAATGACAAGGATTGCAGAGTAAACGTACCTGCGATCACATCCGCGTCATTCCTTCCCTCCCGCTGAGCATACACCCTGGCTTGGCCACCACCCTCTGGCTGAATAGCCACAACATGAGCTACACCCCGACCACCTTCCTCTCTCCGCTTGAAATTACCACGGCCGCGCCCACGACCTCTCTGCGGTGCAGCAACAACAGGAGCATGCACTTGGCCACCAGCCAACATAAGACACTCTCTCCTCATGTGATCCGTAGATCCACAGTTCTAGCACGCATTACCAGCTGCCACAACAGGAGCTTGCACCTCCCTCACAGCACGAGGACAATCACGCTTCATATGGCCACGCGAACCACATATCCAACATGCACTCGGATCAACTCTCGCGTTGCCTCCCCGAGCAGGCACACCACCACCTCGCTTAGCCGAGGACTGATACCTCTGATCGCGTCCCCTCTTGTTCCGTCCACCACCGGAACTATATTCAGCTGCTCGCTTACCAGCACTTGATCCAGCACTCTTAGCAGATAAACCCAAGTTCATCTCAATATCCTTTGCTCGGCCCACCAGCACATCAAAATCATCATACTCAGTAGCCAGCACATACATCTTAACTTCCTCACTAAACCATAACGGAACCTTTCACACCTTTCCCGCTCATCCGGAACAAGCTCAGGTGCATACTGACTGAGTCGAACAAACTGAACCTCATACTCAGCCACGAACATGCTCCCCTGGGTAAGAGACATGAACTCCCTCTTCTTTTCATCTAGGTACCTCACACCTAGATACCTTCTCTTGAACGCATTCTGAAAGAACGTCCAAGTTACACCAGCTTCCGCCATCCCAGCGATAGTGGTTATCCACCACGTATAAGCATCATCCTGTAGCAAGGATACTACACAGCCCAACTTTTGCACATCAGTGCAATTCATCTGACCCAAGATTCTCTTGGTACTATCCAACCAAGCCTCAGAACCTTCAGCTGACAAACCCCTGAACTCAGTCCCTCCTAGACTGCGCAAACGTTCCAAGGGTAGTCTAACTCCAGCATCTCCCTGATGCATAGCTCCTTGAGCTCCAGCTACTGCCACTTGAAAAGCTCCAGCAATAGCTTGTATCAACACCGTCATGTCAGGAACAGCTTGCCCCTGACCAGCCTCAGGTCCAGCGACCCCAGCACCAGCTGCAACTCCAGCTCTTTCACCCCCAGCTTCACCACCACCAGGTGGAGGAGGTAAATCCACCACACTCTCAACATTCTCCTCATTCTCATTCTCATTCTCATTCTGAGCCGTAGCTCGCACATTACTCCTCAACTCTCTACGAGGTGCCATACTCTAACAATGCAATCACAATGCAAATAAACAAAGTCAGGCCCAGCAAGGTAAGAAATCCAAGTACTCAAGTTCATTTTCACTTAAAAACAACATCATTTCATTAGCTTTGATTTGGCAATGGGTACCCACAACATGCTTCACCACATCATACACCTCAATTGCAACATATTCACAAACCACTCAACATGCTTTCACTCAATCAAGCATACAAGCATACATACTTTAACCATGCACACAATCATTCCCAATTACTCGAGAACTCAGCTCTGATACCACCAAATGTAACCCCCTTAACCCGGCCTAGACGGTTGACTCGAATTAAGAAGATTACACGGGGAAAACCAAAGTCAACCCGAAGGTCAACCTTGATTAACGACCCTTTTTTTCTTTTTAAACTTGTCTAGATGCATATTATCCCTAGACATGATCATACAAACAGCATACTCAAAGATCATAACCATCAGAGAACATTCAGGGACCCAATTGCACAAAATTCAACTTTAGGGACTAAACTGTAAATTCTGATAATTATAAGGACTTAACCCCAATTAAAGTTACCAGCTTGAAATTAATCATATTTCATGCTTCACTGTCAAATTTCAGCTCAAACGGACATCTCAAACTCATACAATTGCATTAACATGTTTCAGGACCAAAATGCAAACATTTCAAAACATATAACCAACAATTTTAGTGCCCAACGGTCGAGTGTTTCGGAACAGGGAAGACCCATTCCGAAACGCGGGACCGTTCCGCAACAGGTTCCGAAACAGTGCCTGGTAGTGGCATATCCGTTCCAGAACAGTGCCTCTCGTTTCGGAACGCCTAGGCCATTTCAGGCCCCCGTTCCGATACGGTAGCACCTGTTCCGAAACAGGCTGCCCAGATTGCAGAAAAATTGCTGGTTTATAGCACAATTGACCTATCAAACATGCTCCAAAAGCCACCAAACTTTACCAGCAAGACATTCAACATACAAGGAACATAATTGCATCATCCAAACATCAACATGGCATCAATTATGAGAATCCCCAATTCTATAGGCATGCATCCTACTTTGAAAACCATTCAAGCATCAAAATACCAAATTCACTTCACAAAGGCCAATTACATGTTCCAACATTATTAACAACATATATTCAACTTAGGGAGTCCAAAACATCTCCCAAAACATCAACATAGGTCCCCCATTGCCAAATACCCAAAAGCTAATAGTGTTTAAGAAACCTTCACCATACTTGAGCTTAGTTCACCACTTGGATGCTTGCCCTTCCTTGCTGCCCTCAATGCACTTTAATGCTCTGCATTATTGGTTTAAGAAAAGAGAGAGCGTAAGCAAAAGCTTAGTAAGGAATGCTCATTTAAAACCACACAATAATGCATTTATAAAACACCTTTATAACCATGCTTCAAAACAACCTTTAGTCACGCACTTAAGCATTTAAAACAAGCAATTCATGCTTCCATTTCATTACACGTCATATTGGCAACAAGTGATACATTCCATATAAGATCCACACATGGACTTTTAAACACCATTGTGTCCTTAACCCCATGGACTTTTAAACACCATGGCAAGGACCACACAAGGACTTTTAAACACCTTTGTGTCCTTAACAAGAACCATCCAAGGACTTTTAAACACCTTGATGTTCTTAAATAACAAGGCTTACACAAGGAATTTTAACCACCTTTGTAACCTTAACCAAGAACCAACCATGGACTTTTAAACACCATGTTGTTCTTAAATAACAAGCCTCACACAAGGAATTTTAACCACCTTGGTGATCTTAACCAAGAACCATCCAAGGACTTTTAAACACCTTGATGTTCTTAAATAAACAAGGCTCACACAAGGACTTTTAACCACCTTTGTGACCTTAACCATCACTTGCCAATATGCATCATTAACATCAATATTCCATTGTTTTAAAGCATTTAACAAAGCCATAAACATCATGCATCTTTAAGCATCAAACCACATTAAAACAATGTTCAAAAACAAGGAACTCTTACCTTGAGCTTCCTTCAACACATGGCTTATAATCTCAGTAAATAAACATGCTAGATATGCTTTCAAAACAGAATTTAAATCATGCAAACAAACCACATTGCATACAACCAATCCATGGTCACCACCAAGAGAGTTTTTCCGAAAACTTACTCTTGAGCTTAGCTAAGTTGCTTAGACTTAAACTAAGCTCCCAAACCTTCAAAACACTGGTTTTAAAGCCGAAAACCAAAATCCACTCACCGATTCCGTTTCGCCTCTTGCCGAAACACCAATCAAGCTTCCGGATCACCACCATTAGGATCCAAAGATGACTCCCCTGTTTTAAACACACCAAAGTAGAGGATTAATGCATCATCATGCATTAATATCTTCAATGAAAGCATCTAAACTCGCTGCTCTCATCCACACTCCATTTTCGGCTACCAAACCCAACCGAAAATGCATCCAAACAACTCCACAACATAACCCAACCAAGATCCATCAAATCTAAACATCCTTAAGCATCAATTAACATCCAAAAAGGATCTAACATCATCCTTATACCTCCAGCAACAACAGATCTACAAGATCACTCCAGAAAAACAACCAAGAACACAAGCTAAACTTAGGAAATTCAACCTATCCGGGATTGCATTAATTAAACCTCAATTCCTCATCAATTTAACATTAATTTAACATAAAAAAGACACCTCAAATCACTGCTTAAACAGATCATACGAATTTTAACCAAAAATCACCAAATCTTGCATTTAAAAGCCAAGATCAATAACACAACCTTAAAACCTTTTATAAAACACAATTTAAGGATTGAGAACTTAGGAATTTCAGTAAAGAAGTGAGTTTAAAGGAGAAGGACGTTCTTACCTCCAAACTTGAGTTTCTCCCTTTTTAGAACCAAAATCTTGAAAATACAATTAGCAAATGGTGAGGTTTTGTTGAAGAGATGATTAGAGATCAAAAGAGGATTAAAATCTCATGTTTGGATATCAAATTCAGAAGGAAAAGTTCTGGAGAAAGATGTTTGGTTTGAGAGAAAAGATGAGAGAAAATAGAAAATGGAAATATGGAAAAGTTAGTTGAAAATAGGAAAATATCTTCCCTCCACTTTTCTTTTGTTTAAAAACCAATAATAAATCATTTAATATCTTAGAAAAATCTGGAGAAACTCCCATTGGGTAAATAGCTCCTTAAAGATTCAAAGTTTCAATCCTTTTTAAAACAGTCTTACAGTTTTCAAAAATTACATTTTGGTCACTAGCCAAAATGTCACCCTTCCAAACCTGATTTTGTAAAATTGATTTCACCACTCTCTTATATATATTAAAAGAGGATTTTAAGACATCTTTCCATATTTTTAATGCAACCCGAACTAGGCTTTCCTAAATTCACTCTTATATATTCGAACCGCACTCTGACCGAACCGGTTCGAAACCCAAAACTCCTAAGCCCAAAACCGGGGCGTTACATCGAAGTGGTCCACTTCTATTTTTGGATCAATCATGCTAGAGTTCAGCCTTCTGAGATCCTCCTCCAACTAGTCACGAACTAGCCTCCGAGCGGCAGGAGGTTGCCTGCCATCGCCCGCCACGACATTGTCGATTATGGGCGATGGTGTATTCTGGTTTTGGATATTCGCTTGGTCACCCATGGTGTCTCTGTTTGCTTGTCTAAATTTGTGTACAGTACATTCAGGCTCTAGATCGCAGTCTTGCAAGGGTGATTTCTGGTTCGCTCTGGTCATAAACCAAAGAAAACCAAGGGGTTAAACAGAAAAATAAAAAGTGCAGAAAAACAAAAACAAAAAGTTGTACGTCTCCACAGGGATTTTTGATACACAAATTGTGTGCAAGTATACACGGTGCCAAGTTATAGTATTTAAGATATCGTCTCCACAGAGATTGTGACAACCTTCGGAATTCACCTTTCTGCACAAATAAAATAAAAACACAAGTATTAAAAGTTGTTTGGAATTAATTACAACTAAAACTAAATCAAATAAAATAAATTGAGAAATTAGAGTGAGAGAATGGGGCGATATTGGAATGCTTCGTAGTGTGGAGATTGGATGCACTGTCTCGGTACAATTTTGCAGATCAACTTACTGCCCACAAGTATGCCTCGGCAGAAGCCTGCCTTGGCAGAGACCAATGTGACTGCCTAGGCAGTTAAGCGATGATTCAAGGTTCGGCGTGAATCTAAGGATAATACCTCTGGGATAATACCTCCCGACGTGAATCTAAGGATGAACACCAACCGATTATGAAGCCTCTCTTAGCCACTGAACTTCTAACTTATCCCTAAGCTGAAGTAGCTTTATTCTACGGTTGGATAAAACCGTGTTTACTTGTTTCGTGAGTCCAACTCTCCCGATATTGAACAAATAGATTGATACTCTCTTCTCTCCCGATAAATATTGTACACAATGAAGAACCAAGAGTAAACAAACCTTGAATTTTATTGCAAAAACCGAAACTTAAACAAATACAAGCAAAACTCTCACAACTACTAGGCAACCATCCCTTAGCCCTAGGGAAGGTTTAGAACATAATGGAGATGGCGACACAAGGGTATTTTCCGACAAGAAGAAGGGTTTCTCTCTAATCTCAATTGTCTTTTACTCCTTCAAGTCGGTTTACATTTATAGGGGAGGGGCCTAGGTCTAAGTTGGTTTAGGGCAGGAATCCTAGTTAGAATCTAATTACAACTCATTAAAAGAACAAATCTAACATTAAATCTTCCTATATTCCCGTTTGACTTTTTCCACCTTGACTTTGACCATGGCTTTTCTTTGTCTGCTGGGCTCCAATGCACGTGCAAGTGGTCTCCAAAAATCGAGCTTGATGAGCTCTTTATGTCGCATACTACTTTGCATATTTCCACCCTTCCTCGAGTTGCTACCTCGGTAGAGGTTTGGGTTGGTGTGCAGGGGTTGGCACAGCTCTTCATTCTGGGCCTCTCCTCTTTGTCAGTTCTCGATCAGCTCTCAAGATGGTCCAATAGCTTCCTCCATCAATTTTCAGCTTCTCCTTTTCTGCCCTCTCTACTGCCTTGGCAGCATCTGCCTGGGCGGGTACCTGCGCACAAAGAGAACACGCACTTGAGCAGTATCTTGTATATAAAAACATTTAAGTTCATCAAATAAGTCAGAATATCTAATCTATGTAGTTTTGTGTATGTTTTCCTAATAAAGACAACTAAACTATGCTTAAGAACAACAATAATTGAGCTAGACTATGGCATAAATATAGGACTTTTGCACACTTAACAACGGGTAGTCGTTATTATGGTTAAAGTGTGAACCGAAGTTTCTAAATCTTACATTTTAGTCCCTAATCTTTGTGAATGCAATTGAATGAGTTATGATGATCGTTTTGAGCTGAAATTTGACAAGCAAGCATGTAACCTGACTAATTGAATATTAGTAACCTAAAATTTGGCTAATTCCTTGTAAATTTTAGATTTGCAATTTGACCTTTAATGTTCGTGTATGCAATTGAATGTCTTATCAGTGACTGATTTGAATGAGAATTGAAATGCTGCCAGCGTGTACACCATAGGTTAATAATTTTCAACTAGATAAGATAAAAGAAAAAAATGAACGTAATTCGAGTAACCTTTTTCACGGGTTTGTTTCGACAAACCCAATGTAGCTCGTTCGGTTTGGTCTGGGGGTTAGCCCAGGTCGAGGGGGTTACATACATCCACTACCTTAGCATCCACACTAAGGATTTCCCAATTCACTACCATGAATTCTTTCTTTTTACAACACAAAGAGAAAATCTTTACAACCTATCTTTCCACGGGCTAAGATAGAACCCTCTCCCTAATTTTTATAAGGTTCAACTAGTACACATCCCTCAACAATGAGGTCTTGACATTTGTAAATAAAATTGCCTCTCTAGGTGGGTGTTTACACATTTTGGCTCACTAGGATTGAACTAAAGAATTACAAGAGATAAACAAAATATACAATGAAAAACTCTTCTCTCCTTATCTTTAAGCTTGGATGTCCATCCTCACTTTCTTCAAGTCTCCTTGGTTTGTATTTATAGTGTGGAATGAAAAACTAGCCATTTATAGCCATTGAGAATGAAATATATCCGTTTGAGACTTTAATTCTAGCATTAAATGCATTTCTGCAATCTTGGGTATTAAAACTCGAATGTGGGTTTCGGTACCTGCCAAAACAAGAAAGAGTCGTTGTACATAAATATAGAGCGTACCGGTACATTATACATCTGTATTGGTATGATACTTTGGGGATCGATACAAAGGCTTCTATATCGATACGTGAAGTGCTCAGTCGAAAACATAAAACAAAAAGCGTATAAGTACAAGGCATAGCCGTACCGTTACAGGCAACTTTGTATCGGTATTGAGAGTATCGTACCAGTACCGAAGGCATGTTTTTGACATTTAAACCATTTTGAAAAATTTTGTCCAAGTTAAAAACACTTTTAAATGCTTTCAAACATATTTTTCAAGTATTTTGGACTTTGAATATTTTTGCAATTTTGTTTAAGTTCAAAAACATTTTTCATTGAGTTATATCAAAATAAATATCTCAACAATCTCCCCTTTTTTGATATAATGAAACCACTTGAAAAATTATTTTTGAAAATACTCCCTTAGAAAACTAATTTTAGAAAAACAGAATATTTTAAAAAATATTAAAACTCTCCATTTTTCTGTTTGAAATTTAATTTTTCAACTTATCTCTCCCTTTTTTGTTATATAAAAAACAATCCAAATCATTTAAGTTTTAAAATAAAAATGGATAGTAACTGAATTTTTTGAAAAACAAAGCCCCCATAATATATGCATTATATTTTAAATTTTAAGTCAAAATACTTTGACACTTAAGAAAATAATTGAATTTCAATAAATATGATCAAGTTTAAAAATCAATGAAATTCAATTTATCCTAGTCTTCTTAGAGTTTATGCAAAAATAAGAATGAGTATGTTAAACACACTTATGCATAAAACCTCTTTCGATGTCATACATTTATAAAACATTTAACAATAAAAATATGCATGATCTTTCAAAAATCATTGAAAATAAGTAACCAAATAATCAAAGAGATTAAGCTTAGAGGTTACCCATCTTTAATGTGTGAGCAAGACACCTTTGTAATTGAGAGGAGGTTAATGGTTCATCTTTGAATCCTTGAGCTTGATGTCGATATTGTTGAGATTTTATTTTAATATAACTCAATGAAAAATGTTTTTTTGGACTTAAACAAATTTGTAAAAATAATTCAAAGTCCAACAAACTTGAAAAATATGTTTGAAATTGTTTTAAAGTATTTTTGTAATGACCCAAATTTCAGAATCCGAGGGTCGATTTAACCTAAATCGTGGGTTTTGCTTTTGGGCTGAGAGTTTGGGCCTTAGTGGGCTTGCTTCGGTGGTTGAGCTTGAGTCTTTGGGTTTGGTTATGGGTTGGGAGGTTGATGGAAGGGTAGTGAGGTAGTTATCTCTTTTTGAAGAGAGAAAGGAGGGGACTTCTTTAATATTTCTGTAGAAAAGTTGAATGGTGAGATCACCATGTTCTCTTGTCTTCTCTCTTCACCCATTCTCATCTTCCTCCCAAGAACCAAAGCTTAAAGATCCAACCTTTGAGCGTTGAAGTGTGAATCTTAGAATTACATTTAAGGGAGTTTTAATCAGCTACCAATGATCTAAATTTTGAGGTAAGATTCATCAAATTTGGTGGAGGTTGGAAATGATGGGTTTTGTGGAAGGATTCTAAGAGGATGTTCCATCATGTTTTCCAGCCCTAAGAGTAAGTTTAGTTGGATTCTTATCTCCTACAAGTTGTAACTCGTTTATAACTTTCTTGTGTAGTGAAAGAGGATGGAAATTCTTTCAAGGAGCTTGGGAAGAAGAATGCTGGAGGAGCTTGGTTGGAGAATTCTTTTCCAGCTTTAGAATCAAGGTTGGTACACTACTAACTTCTTTGTGTTCATGGAAATCATAAATTTGATTGCCTTGTTTCTTGGTTGATGTTTTGGTTGCTTGAGTGCTTAAGACCTATCTAATGGCTAAATATAAAATTTATGTTAAAATGGCTTAAAAATGGTAGGAAACCACTTAAGCCACTTCCACTAGGAGGAGTGTCTTCCTCTCAATATTTCCACGTGTGAACACGACAACCAGTATAATCCATAAAAAATTCTCTGGCTCCTCCTCCTCTCCCCAAAGAATTCTTGCGACACGACGGTCCCCTCATTCGCCAAAAGGCCAAGTTTCCGTACAAGTGGGGATATCTGCCAAAGACCCATCGAGAAGTGTTTTAAAATCCACACCATCCCACCCATTGGGACTTTTCTCTTCCAAGTAGAACACCCACACATTCCTCATGTTGCACACCTCCTCATATCGTAAATGAGGTCTCGTCTCTAATCTCCGAATCTATGACAACTCTTCAGGAGGTAGCTCACTTTGCTTAGGGGCGTCACCACTATGCTTCGTCGGCCTTTTCCAAACAATAGGAAAAGTGAAACTTCCAAACTACCACTCCACTTAATATATTTGGTCCTATCTGATTGAATGTTGCTAGTGTAATTACTCTTCACTTGGATCATTTTGTTACGAAGGGTAATCATCACAAAACCCTTCACATTCTTATCATTACCAGCCCTAACTTGGTCTAAATGAAAAAAAACCCTTAACTAAGGGCTCTTCTTCATGAAACTTGTAGTTCAAAAATACGTCATCAAAATCCACCAGCCTATCCCAAACAACTTGCTTGATGCTACATCGAACAAGTTGAATCACTCCACAAAGAAGAAGTCAATGGGTAAATGAAACCCAACCTCAAAAGTGTACAAAGGAATAAAGAACCAAGTTTTATCTTCACCATACGCTAAAATCAGACGATACGATCCTTCGGTATGGTGATCCGATAACATAAATGTTGAGCTCGATGGTCACAACCGATATGCTTGCCAAGTTGTGGAGAAGGTTGATTTTTGGGTGATTATGGTGGTGGTAAATGATAAAAGAAATTAACATAAGATTTAGAGTGGTTCGGCTTTCTAACCCAAAGCCTATATCCACTACCTTAGCACACCACCAAGGATTTCAACCAATTCACTAAGAATTCTTCCCCTTTTCTAGGCTAAGGAGGCAACCTTTACAAACCGGTTAACTTTCTACCCAAAGATTAACCAAGACACTCTTGTAAAAAGAGGATTCAAAGCAAACTAGAAATCCCTCTAATAGGTATTTGTTTGCACAATTAAGCCCTCACTCAAATCCTAAACACTTGAGCAAATTTGACAATGTTTAGCTCACAAGTGTTGTCTATACAAGAAAATGTACAAATAAGTTCTAAAGACAATCTTTCATCATAATGTTGTTGACAATTGAATCATTAACCATCTCTTGATGCTTGGAGGTCCCTTTTATACTCCTAATTGAGTTTGTAGCCGTTAAGGACCAATAGGGTTGAATTAGAGCTGTTGGAGCCTTTATTTCCCACCATAAATGCAGTTATGCAGCTTGGCGTATCGATACTCCTCAAACCGTATCGATACGATCCCGATAAGGAAGTAGCCATTGAGTACTTCAAGCTGGTGTGTATCGATACACATAGTAAGCGTATCGGTACATGTTTTGGCTACTGGAAAATCATTGTAGTTAAAACCCTAAAGTGTATCGATACGGTTTCACACGGTATCAGTACGATTACATTTAAAACATGGTTTTGACTACTTTAAATACACTTTAAATCATTCCAAAGCCTTGTAAAACTCTTAAACATATTTTCAAGTTGTTTTTTACTAAAACCATATTTTAAATTCTTTTCAATTTAGTCCAAAATGTTTTTCAATTATTATATCAAAACAATTAGTTCTACAGGAAATTTCTTGAGAGACACAAACCTCTACACTCCAAGGTCGGGGACATTTCATTGAATTTTGTAGAACACATATACTCGTCACTCTCCACCTCCACCGAATGTGTTCTAGAAGTCATCAGAACAAAGAAGAATATGCCCAAAAGCAAAAGAAGATAGAAGAGAATAAATATTACTTACTTGATCTTCACAAATTTAGAACCGGCAATCCAAAAAACAAAAGAGATGAAATAAAACCCTAAAAAATGGACAAGACCTTGGGAAACTTTTTAGAGACGATCCACTCATAAAATGGTCTAACCACATGACAATTTATTTGCAAAACGATCCATTTCTAAAAACCAAAAGGCTTATTCATTACAAATACGTGGAAATCGGAATGACTACATAAATATTTCTCACGTTCAAAAATTCAAAATTCAAAAAACAAAAAAAAGTTTCCACCACAAAATTTCCTATGACGAAAACCCGCCATACTTCCCAGGTTCACCAAGGTCACTTTATAACATTCCCTCACTTGGAGGGCAAGTGTTGGTACCTGCGAACCTCCACCAAAGAAAATAGCCACACGTCAAGTGGTCATATCATTCGAACTCATAACATGAGCGAACAACGATAACCTATGTCTATGAACCCCTACATGGGTGAACGAATAGGAGCAGCCACATGTTAAACAATTACGATCCATGAATGCACCTAGGCAGACAATATTCAATGGTTACGTGTCGATACACATGACCGCTATTGATGACAAGGCAGTTCTAAGATGTCACCTCGTAGCTAATCTAATCACAGCGCCACGACGACCCCGTGATAACACCTAACTGAGTAGTATTAAAGGGAGCATGCATCATAAAGAAGACACAACCTTCCATCTCTAGACTTAACCAAGAGAACACCACCTTCAACCACTCTTAGAGTCACCGTTTCACCACCATCTTCGACCCTTATTCACTTTACCAGTCAACAAAAATAATTATTTAGAGCTTTAGTTTAGGTTTTTTTAATTAGGACTAAATAATTTGATCATGTTCAATAATTAATTTACTAATTAAATATTATTTCAATTAATTTAAATATTTAAATAGGGATAATAACTTAAAATAATTAGGTGTTACCCTATGTAAAATTTTAAAATATATCTAACTGGATTGAAGTAATAACCGAATAAAGTTTTGGGAGATGACGAAGGTGAAGGGGAGGCGAAAGATAGCCGACAGGTTTGGACCTTGTACGTACATTACATCGCAACACAATTACATTGGAAAGGGTTGTGGCATGGTTTGAATCGACATGGGAAAGTGGTGGATGTCTTTATTCCTATCAAACGAGCGAGAGATGGATCACGCTTTAGTTTTGTGCGTATGCCATCGAAAATGGAGATTAGAAGGGCGTTAGAATGTTTGAACATTTTGGCTACATGGATCGATTGTTCGAGTGTCATTCGCGAGTAGGGAGAGGTGGCAATCACTCGGGTTTAACCGATCGGGTGATAAATTCATTCAAAAGGGGATTTTCGGATCCCATGGGTCAAGAGAGACCAATAAATAGGGGATTCAGGGGGTGATTGATGAGGAAAAAGTTGTTGTGTTATAGGATTGTACGATAGGTTGGTGCCGTTGGCCGGTGGGTATTGTGGAATTGGCGAATGAATTACATCGAGCATGAGTTAGGAATTGCTTGATAATGCGGATCTCAGGAGTGAGAGTGTTATTGATGTTTGCGAGTGCATAATTAAGGGAAGAGGCATTCTGTAATGGTAAATGGGATGATTGTTTTGAGCGTGTAATGGAATGGTCACCATAATTGGATACAAGAAATAGATGGGTGTAGCTTTCACTGTTAGGAATACCGATGCATGCCTGGACTCATGATACTTTTGTGAACATAGTGAAGAAATGGGGTAAGTTTGTGCGCCTGGAAGTAGGGACTTTTGACCCAGTGTCGTTTCATAGGGGGCGCACTGATTCCTTGCATCATCAATATGTTGGTGGAGACTGATTCCTTGCAGCATATTGATGCGACAATTGAACTGGAAGTTAGGGGGAAGTCTTATTCGATTAGAGTTTGTGAATTGGATATTGGGAGGGAACAATGTGATCATTATGATTGTGGGGAGGTAGCTAATTCTGACGATACATGGAGGAGCGATTCAAATAAAGTTTTACCAAGGAAAACAGAGAAGATAGCTAGCGACAATCATACAGTGCAAGGGAAAGATTGCAAGGTTCGCTAGGATATGGTGAGAGAGGGTTAGATAGTGTCGGCACAATGAGCAGAGCTTAATAGCTTGAATAAGGTGGAATGGTGAGATAATGATGCATGGAATGATGTGAGGCAATTAGATGATTGGGTCCGTAAATCCTTGACAAAGTCAAGTAGTTGGATGAATGATGATGATGCAGGATAGGTACAACGTGAGGATAAGTGACAATCAGGCGCTTCGTTCAGTGTTACGGGGGAGGAACTTTTCGACTATCATGCAGACCAAGTCTCGTGTACATCTGGATATGCATCTCAAGTTTCCGGGCCTTGTGCCATTGAGCCTATTATTTCGACAAGGGCAAGTGATATCCCTGAGGATGCTAGTTTGGTTAAGGAAAAGGAAGCAAAGTTATTATTAAACTCTATTTCGCTAGTCTAACAGTTAGTGCTTGAGAGTAGACTAGGAAAGAATCGAATAACATGTGATCGATCGAAGACTTTGGGTTCTAGCTCTGAATCCATCCATAGATAGCAAGCATTACTTTGGGAGGATAGGGAGGCGATGAATCTAGGTAAGCTTATTGGGACAAAAACTATTGGCTACAAAGAGGAGATTGTGCAGGACATTGCGCAATTGACTGAATCGCGTGACAAGGGTAAATAGGTGTTGGTAAGGGGGTGCTGTCCTAGAATGTGAGAGGTCTTAGTTCATCGACTGAAAGGAAATCAGTGTAGAATGTGTTACGACAACACCACAGTGAGATGGCCCTTCTTTAGGAGACCAAATTGGAAGAGTTTTTGATTCATGACATTCGTAAGGTATGGCACACTGATAGTTTTGAATTTCTCTTTTCCCCATCTATAGGTCGATCGGGGGGGGGGGGGTAGTGATTTAGGAAGCCTCTAGTTTTAAATTGGCATCATCATAGGTACTGTGGAATTTTGTAGTAATAAGGGGAACATGGTACAAGAGAATTGGGATTGTGGTATAGTAGCGGTGTATGCGCCGTGTGATCGGGACACTCATATTGGTGTATGGAACTCGATTAGTAGCTTTGTGCTAGACAATTCAGAACCATGGTGTGTGGCGGGAGACTTTAATGATGTCTTATCTTTGAATAAAGTTCGAGGATATGTGTGTGAGCTTCGGGGGATGACCAATTTTGGCGAGTTTGTGGAAGGCACAGGTTTAATTGATTTGCCGCTAATTGGGAAAAAAGTTAACGTGGTTTGGTTCGGGAAATGAAGCTAGTCGCCTTGATCATTTCTTAATTTCTTGTGATTGGATGGAGAAGTTCCCTCGAGTGTTGTAGAGAGCTTTTCATAGAGTCTTATCCGATCATACACTGTTGTTATTGGAAAGTATGGAGGATGATTGGGGACCACGACCCTTCCTTTTTTTGAATTGCTGGCTCGAAAAGCCTAATCATATTAGAATGATGGCAGAGGAGTGGTCTCATATAATAGAACAATTTGGGGAGGGGAAGTTGAGATATTAGCCTTGTGCATAAACTAAGGGAATTACAGAAGTTCTTGAGAGTGTGGAACAAAATGACGTTTAGTATTGTTGATCAAAGAATTGAGGCAACTTTTTTGCTCTCGGAAGACTTAGATGATCGTGCTGAAGTCAAGGGGGGTTCAGAGATGAATTGTGATGAACTCGTCGTCTATTTAGGGAATTGTCGTTATAGGGAGTCAATATGGAGACAAAAGTCTCATGCCTTATGGTTGCGAGCGGGAGATCGCAACACATAATTCTTTCATCGTACAACCCGAATTTGTAGGATGAGAAATTTGATTAGAGGTTTGAGAATAAAAGGAAGATGGTCCACGGATACGGATAGGCTGAAGCATTATGTTTTGTGGGATTCCGCAAACATTTCTCACAACAAAAGTCGGCAAGTTCGTTGGATGCTGATGTTAATTTTTAGACTATTTCAGCTACTCAAAACCAAATGTTGGAGGCCCCTTTGACGGAGGAGGAGGTTCGAGTGGCAGTTTTGAAAAACGAGGGGTCAAAGGCACCGGGGCCAGATGGTTTCAGCTTTAAGTTTTACAAGAAGGGATGGTCGTTTCTTAGGGATGATTTGTTGGCACTGTTTGATTCTTTCCATGAGACAAATACATTGCCGAGGGGCCTCAATTCTAGCTTTGTGGTGTTAATTCCCAAGAAAGATCAACAGTGTGTTATTGGTGATTTTAGACCATTTTTTTTCTTAATTATGCTTACAAAATATTGGCAAAGGTGTTGGGGACGAGGTTGCAATTGGTGTTGGGGGATGTTATCAGCGATACACAAACACCATTTATTAAAGGGTGTCAGATTGTTGATGGCATCTTGTTAGTTAATGAAGTGGTTCATTCGTTACGAAAGAAGAAATTGGGCGATGAGGGTGTGTCATTGAAGCTGGACTCCTATGATTGTATTAATTGGGACTTTCTTGATTAGCTTTTGGCGCATATTGGTTGCGGGGAGAAGTGGCAAGGTTGGATGCAAACTTGTGTGCGAACAACGTGACTGGCTATTTTGGTAAATGGTAGTGCGACGAAGGATTTTAGGGGTGTGCTAGGGTGACCCTTTATCCCCATTATTGTTTGTTGTAGTAGCAGAGGCGTTACATCAATTTTTGGTTGTGATTCAACATAATGAGTTGATTAGGGGTGTATCAGTTGTGCCAAGATTCTCTGTCTCATCTATAGTTCGACGATGATATGGTAATTTTCCTATAGGGGGTGTGGAAGGGGCTCGGAATTTGAAACATTACTTACATGATTCTAGTATTGTTTGGGTTTGCAAATTCTAGTTTATATTCTCTTGGGATTGAGGATGAACAAGCTAGGGAGTTGGCAAATATATTGGGTTGTGAGCGCGGACAGCTACCATTCAAGTACTAGGGTTTGCTGATTGGAGTTAATCCTAGGTGTCACTCGATGTTGGATCCATTGTTAAATTAGTTTCGCACAATTTTGGCAGGATGGAAGAAAGGGTCTCTCACTTTTGCTGCAAGTTCTAGTGAATTCAGTCCTCTCCTCATTACCTATATACTATTGTTGTCACTGAATTTTCACTTATTTTTTTATTTATTTTATTATTAATATTATTATTATTATTATTATTATTATTATTATTAAGTAAACTAAAGCCCAAAAATAAAATGCAACAAAAAAGGTCTATTTGAATCAAATAAGGTGTCCATTAATAATAAGCCCACTTAAATTAAATATATGATACAATAAAAATCCACCCCAAAACATAATAAGAGAACCTATTTTTGTTTTAGGCCCAAACTAACCCATTTACATTGTTTTTTTTTTCAGGTTTACTTAAAGTCGTTGGATCTAGGGAATTAAGGATTAGGGGACTAGATTGGATCAAGAAAAAAGGGAGGAATGGGTACCAGCACGCGCTTGGCGCGTGCGCGTCACGCACACAGGGCTGGTGTCCCAAATCCCCAATTCGAAACGTGGCTGGGCCGACTGCCGGCCTTCTCCCGCCATCCCTAGGCCACGACGGCCGTCGTGAAGGGTGCCGGTCGACTCGCCTCGGCCAGCCGGTTCCGTTGCCGCTGACCCCGCCTCTTGCCGTCGCCGATAGTTCGTCGATTTGGGGGGAAAGGTTCGAACCCTAAATTAATCTTAGGGAAAAAATCCCAAAATTCGAGCCAATTTGGATGAAATTTTGCTGAATTCTCAATGGATCAATGCTATTGATATTAGATGGATGATTTTTAGAAATGAATTTCATGATTTTGTCCCCGGATTAGCTTGATTTCAAAGCACCTAAAACCCTATAAATTGAGTTTCTTTTCCCCATTGTAACACACACCAAAATTCATCCGAAAATCATCTCTGAAATATCATCTAAAATTGCTGGAAATAGTTCGTGTTTGGAGTAGCTTTGGTTCAAATTTTTGGGTTGGAAGCAAGCTTTTTTCCGGTGGGAATTGGACTCGGTTTGAGTGGAGATAGTCCGTGGTTTCTACACTTTCGATAATTACACTTTTATTTTCTTTGTTTTTAATTTTATGTTCGTGGTTCAAATTTTATTTTCTTTCGAAATTGGTATTTGGTAATAATTTCAGCTTTTTATTTTGCTTTAATTTTCGTTTGAATCCTTTAGATTCTTAAATAAAATAAAAATGTTGTTTTTGAAAATTCAATGTTAAAAATAAAATATTTGTTGTTGGAAGATGTTTGAATCCTTTTGAATTTAAAAAGAAAATGAATTAATGTTTTAGAAAAAAGCTAAAATCAAGGAATTTAATAAAAGATAATAAATTATAAAAAAACAAGTCTTAATTTGTTAGAAAATAAAGCGTGTTTTGAAATAAAGTTTTAATAAATTAAGGGAATAAAATAAAACTAAAAAGTTTTTGGGCTTTGAAAATAGATTTTAATTTCTAAAATAAAAGTTTTAATATATAGTTCTTAGGTGATTTAAAGAAGATTTTTTTTTTAGAAAAATAAATAAATAAAGGTGTTTGAAAAAATAAGTTTTAAAAGGAAAAAACAAAAGATAAAATTAAAAAAAAGGATTTTAATAAAAGTTTAGATTTTTTAGAGAATAAAAGTTTGAAAACATCTAAAATTCTTTTTCCTAAAAAATGGTTTAACTAAAAGGTTTGAAAATGAAGAAAAAATAAAATAAGACTCAAAAGCAATAGAGATAAAAAGAAGAGTTTAAGTTTTAAGGATAAAAAGAAATAAAAGGTTTTTTTAAAGAAAAAATAAAGAGTAAAGACAAAAAGAAAAAAATTAGTTTCTTGTTTGTTCTTTAGAAATAGGTCAAAACTTAGGACTAGGTTCTATAAGCTTAGATAGAGACATGTTTGTGGAAAAAATTTCTTCACAAAAAAATAATAAAACACACTTAAACCCTCAATTAGGAATAAAAGACTTAAACTTTTTTAGATCTTAAAAAACTCAAATTTAGAATAAATAAAAATGCTCAACACATTGAATTTCCATGTTGCTTGAAAAGTGAAATTAATTTAATGTAGTGCCTTATCAAACGAGAATGACGGGTTAGCGCCATAAATGTTGGTGGTGATTAAAGTTCATTAATGCGGTGTCTATTTAAAGTCGAACCTTCGTGAACTTTCAAATTCCAGTTTTGAAAACGATTTTAAAATCAATTAGGTAACAATTTTGGGCGTCGTGTGGGTGCTAACCATTCCCCACGCGTAACCAACCCCCGAACATGTTTTTCTTTGTTTTCGTAAACCAAAATCGTTGTTTCATTAAAACAAAACGTTTTATTAAAATAACCTGTTCTAAAGTGATCCAATCACACTTTTCAAAAAGATTGGTGTCGACTACGTATTTTTTTTAAAGTTTTCCAAAAAGTTGAAGCCCTCCTAAAAGGGTTGCAACAGCTTAGCGACTCCGCTAGGGATGTATTTTTATTTTTTAAAATAAAAACAAAAGAGGGCCAGACCACACATTGATTTTAAATGGTTTTCAAAAAGGATTATTTAAAAAAAAATAGAATTTGCAAGTTCACAAGAGGTTTAATTTATTTATCCGTTTAAATGAATATAATTATATTTTACGCATTTAAAGACTTAAATCCAAGCTCTATACTCGACCTTTGTCCCATTCGTTTAAGTGGGGGAATACGCTTTGCTCATGTAAGAATATTGATTCTTCGTATGAGCCTAGTAAGTACCTTCGAGACTCATTCCCTTGTCTTCGGAGGATATTGATTCTTCGAGAAGGCATCGGTGGTGAGTCCTCCTGAGTTGAACTTGATTCGTTTGAAGCCTGTAATAGGTGAGAATCTAGTGCCTTGCTACCTTTATTAGGGGACAACAAGGACAACTCGGGTACCCTTTTAGAACCGAACCAAGTTTGAGAATTTAGAGTCTACCCCAATAGAGCCATGCGGAAAGCCTAGGGTGTTGAGTCTGGTCAAAGTCGCAAGAATAATCCGTGGAGACAATTCTATAGCATGTTGCTCGATCATAATTTAGAGCCTACCCTTACTAACCTTTTTGTGTGTGAGTTTTGTTTGTTTTTGTGGCATCTTTATTTTTTGCATACATCCCATATTTGGAGGGGGACAATTCTATATCATGTTGCTCGATCAGAAAAAGCTTCTGCCATGAATGGAAGGTACCTAAAGGAGGAAAACAACGCACAAACAATGAGAATTTGTCGAATGATCACTTGGAGGAAACATCGAAGTATGCTCGCATCAGCGCCAAGCGGAATACCATAAGTCGAAAGTGCTATAGGATCACTTCGACAGTCCAACCAAGCTGAATTTGAAGACGATTATTGGTCTACTCAGCTTACGGGCAACGCCAAAAGGACCCAGAAGTGAAACAAGTTCGATAAGAGCATCACATCCTAAATTGAAAACATAACAAAGCCTGTGGCGTCAAGAAGTTACATTTCTTCGCCCCACGTCAGATCGAAGGTAGGACCAAGGCTTCAAAGGTTGATTAAAGAAATGAGTGCTCAGACCAAGACGTATTCGTAGGGCCTTCGTTATCCAATCGAAGCTTCATCTAAGATCAACACCTTAATAGAATTAATGACCCTTCGCTTGTATTCATACTTTTGCATACATACATTTACTTCCATGCATTTGTTTTTTGTTTGTTTGCATTAAATAATGTTTTGATCATTGCATTCACACATGTATAATAAAAAGATTAATTTTGGAAAATTCCATTTAAGTAGTAGAGATCCCGCGCAAACACGGTACTCGAGCTATGACTACTGAGGAAAGATTGACAGCTCTGGAAGCAGATCAGAAGAGTATCCATAATAAGCTTGAAAATGATCTGAAGAAAGAGATTGAGATATCACACCGAAAAACAGTCAGCCAAATCGCAGCCATGTTTGGGTTCAAAGACCCAGAAGCCGGAGAAGACACCAACACTTTCTCGGGGATGGCTTTCGTGCAAAAGGAAACAACTTCACCTAAACTGAAGATTTCGCCTTATTCTGGATCCTCTACCCGAAATAGAGTGAAGGAAAACTTTGAGGAAGCTCAGGAGGTACATGACCTCAATGAAATAACTGACAAGACAAAGGTCAAGAAGAAATGGGAAGACCGCTACAAGAAGCTGGAGGAAATGATTAAATCTTCTCAAGAAAGAAGCAGTTATGATGGTATAGATGCTAGAGATTTGAGTCTAGTATTTGACTTGGTGGCTCCTCCAAAGTTCAGGGCTCCTGACTTCGAAAAATATAATGGAACTACATGCTCATTGGCACATTTGACCATGTACTGTAGAAAAATGTCACCACATTTAGAAAATGAGAAGTTACTGATCCACTGTTTCCAAGACAGTCTATCTAGTTCTGCTATCCGATGGTACGCTCAACTGAGTTGGGTCAACATACGCACTTGGAGAGATCTATCAAAAGCTTTCCTCAAACAGTACGAGTATGTAACAGATATGGCCCCAAGCAGGATTGTAGTGCAGGATATGGAACAAAAGCCCAATGAGAGCTTCCACCAGTATGCCCAAAAATGGCGAGATGTTGAAGCCCAAGTTCAACCTCCACTGTCGGAAAATAAGGTTACTCTAATGTTTGTGGAGACTCTAAATGGTCCTTTTTATGACTACATGTTAAATCACACCACTGAAGGTTTCACGAGCATGGTCGTGAATGGAGAGTTGATATTGGCAGCCATTATAAGTGGGAGACTCAAAGAAGAAGAATATGGTGAACGCGTGTAGAAATTCGTCATGAAGTAGATGGAGGCAAGATTAGTTGGAAGTCATCCTTGCCTCTCTGGAATAATGCTGAATCTTCCTAGACAATTGGGGGCATACCTAGAACCAACCCTTTTGCTTTTATGTTAATCTACTTGTCTAAAGATGTATTTTTTCAAGTTGCAAACATTTCTCATTTTTGTTTCATCCTTTTCCATTCTTTTCATTCTTCATCCATATCTTTTCAAGCATACATTTTCTTTGCAGAGTCCCTATAATTGACTGTATGAATGACTCTTGAATCTAATCCTGAGATAGAGGGGCAAAATGTGTGTTCAAGATTAATATACAGATTTTGAGCAAATTTTCCTCTTAGACATTGCTGTTAGGGTCCTTGAATGAAGTGATAACTCTAAAACATCTACCAACTGAAGACTGCTTCTCTTCGACGGTATTTATGTGTGAAATGACATTTGACATTCCTTCATTTCCCTTCACGAATAAGAAAATGAAAAATCCATTTTGTTTTCCCCCTTTGAGCGTGATATTATTTTTCTTGTGTTTGAACCTTAACTAAGGATTACTCCCCACACTAGGGGGCAAAAATGATGAAAATTACAAAGGAAACACAACAAATTAAGCAAATGTCCTACATTTGAAATGAAAAGGACACAAAAAGTAAAAAGAAGAAAAAAGAAAAAAGAAAATAGAGAAGAGAAGAGGAAGCATAAAGAAAGAAGAAATGCAAAGGAAAATTTGAAATATATCCTTCACATGAGATGTATGCCAGAAATGGAAATGAACTCTAGGGTGAAAACCCAAAATGGCAGTCTAGAGCGGTCCAAAGAATAAAAGAAGAAAAATAGAGATTTCATCAGAAAAATTTGATCCTTGGGTAATCACCCTCAAACATGTATTTGAGCCTATATATCCTTTCTTTGGCAACCCGAGCCTAGCCCACATTACAAGCCTTAAAAGACCACTTGGACCACACATGAATATTTGTGAAAATGAGTTTGTCTTTATAATACATTTCGCCTAATTGAGTTAACCTTTCTTTAGAGACCTTGAGCTTCTAATGTTTGATTGAGATTAGAAAAGTGAGAAAATGTAAGTTTGGATAGTGTGTGAGTAAAAGAGAGCCACCAAAAAGTGGGACACTATTCGATTGATGGATTCAAGAATCATTCATGCTTTGAATTTTGGGGCATCTGACTTTGCCCTATTATTGTGTTTGCCATGACTTTTTTCCCTTTATTCCCCTATTATAATTCATATTTCTAGCATTTCCTTGCATCTTACAAGTAGGCTGACATAGATTCATGTAAAGTAAAAGATTTATTGGTATTAATCTCAACTGTAGAAGACCATGAATGAATATTTTCATCACTTCAGAAAACAATTGAATCTCAATTTGAATGGGGGCAACGCCTTGCATGAGAAGGTAAAAAAAGAAGAAGCACATGCGTTGAAGAGTTTGAAGTGAGCCGTGTTGTCAAGAAAGATCCACATATAAGATGCAAAAGCACCAAAGCATGAAAAAAGATAGAATTGCGCTTGAGAAGCAAACCATGCCATCAGATTGGGGCAAGTCATGTCGACCAAGGATTTAGGATCCCCGACTTTGATAGGCGTGAAAGGAAGAGATTAAAGTGCCAACATCATCCGACGATATCCAAGGTAGAAATAAGCTTTGCTGCAAGGATTTACATGCAAACAATTCAAGATGACATGTAGGGGCAATAATTTGAAAACTCACAAGAAGCACTGAAGATGCTTAATATTTCAAGGGGTATATGAAGACTTGAAGCTTTTAAAGCCTTTCACTCAGCATTGATGTATCAACTACAATGATAGTAGATCTTGAGACATTTGCCTACGAAGGTCGAATGATTTTGATGAAGAAAAGAAATATAAAGAATGAGAATGGAGAAAGCATTTGTCCTTCCAGCCAGGAGTATAAGATCACTGGATTAATTGAGCAAGTTTGGAAAGATCGAATGTTTTCCATGAGTCGAAGAAATACAATGAAAGAGTTTAACTGCTTATCTTGATTGAGCGAGCAAACGTGTGGAAAAATTAATTTTGAGAAAAAGAATTCAAAGAGAAAAAGAAATGAAACACGCATTCATATTTTAGGCATCCCTAGGGGCATGCACATCATAATTGCATTGAATATCGCATTTTTCAGGTACACGAAAGACCTTTCAGCAAAAGAACTTGCCTATCCATTCAGGCGCAAGGAGAATGGGAGCTGCTTATCTATTCGAGCATAAGGAGAATAGAGCCCGCTTATTCATCCAAATGTAAGGTGGATTAAACCCTTTTCAGAATCTTCTTATCTATTCAAGCACAAGGAGAATAGAACCATCTTATTCATCAAAGGATAAGAAGGATGAAGTTTTTCAGAAGATTCACCTATCTGTTCAGGCGTAAGGAGAATGAAGGTTGCTTGTTCATCCAAGCATAAGGATGATGAAGTATTTCAGAAGATTCGCTTATCCGTTCAGGCATTAAGGGAATGAAGTTTGCTTATTTATCCAAGCATAAGGAGGATGAAATTTTTTAGAAGATTCACCTATCCATTTGGGAGTAAAGAGAATGTAGTTTGCTTATTCATCCAAGCATAAGGGGGATGAAATTGTTCAAAAGATTCACCTATTGTGAAACAAATATTTTAATTTTGATATAACTAAAAACCTAAGGACTAAATTGAAAATGTCAAAACGAATTTTAAGTCCTCAAAATATCCCCATATAACTTTAAGATTATGCCCAAGTTAAAAACAAAAGCTTTTCAAATATTTTTCTAAGTGTTTCAAGCTAAAACAGTGATTTTCAAGCTCCTATTTCGAAACGGCCCTCAGGCGTTTCGAAACGTTTTCATCACTGTCGACCACTGTTCCGAAACGTGTATTGAAACACTTGACCCCGTTTCGAAACGGTATGTATCGTTTCGAAACTGTTCTTCATATTTGATTTGAAAAAGGCCAACGGTTCAGATATTTTTGCTGAATATTTTAAAGATAAATAGGGTGTTTCGAAACGGGCTATAGCCGTTCCAAAATGACCCTTGACAGTAGCAAATCCGTTTCGAAATGAATTCAAAACGTTTCGAAACAGGTGTTAAGTTTAATTTGAAAATATGACCGTTATAGTGTTTTTAACTAACTTTCTGAAAATCGTTAAGGTGTTTCGAAACGGGCTAAGACCGTTTCGAAACGACCCTTGACAGTGGCAAAAGTGTTTCGAAACGGCCCTAAGGCGTTTCGAAACGGGCTCTTAAATGCACCACAACGACTCTTTCTATTTTAGTTCGTTCCGAAACAGGTACCCCGCGTTTCGAAACGGGTTGTTGCAGACTGCATTTATGGTGGTGAGATAACATTCCCAACGGCTCTATTGATGAGGGCAACAACCACAACGGCTAGAAATCAATGAGAATGTATAAAAGAGACTTCTAAAAGCACCAGCAACAACTATTGATCCTAAAGCAAACATCCAAACATCAAATTCAAGCAATTGTGCAAAAATCCCATTTTGTGTAAAAATCCCAATTGTAATCTTCATTCATATTTTGTTCAATTGGGTTGAGTGCTTGTATTGGGGCTATTATTTGTATTGAGAGATACCTTTTAGCCATCAAATTTCTTTGTTCACTAGTGTGAGGATTGGGTTGATTTTTGGGTAGAAAAATTAACCGAAATTGTAAAGGGTTGCCTCCTTGTCCTAGAAAAGGGGAAGATCAATTTAATGGAATTGTTGCAAATCCTTAGTGAGGCTAAGGTAGTGGATGTAGAGTTCATTTGGAACTTGAACCACTCTAAATCTCTTGTCAATTATTTTCAATTTGCAATTTCCACCTCAAAACCTTTAAATTTCCAATTCACCCCCTCTTGGTCAATATCGATCTTGCGATCCACTCAACAATTGGTATCAGAGCCTAACTCTTTAGGGATCAACAACCACAAGAGGAGTTCCTTGGAAGAGTGTGATCATCAAAATATCAAGAGATGACTTCAACCTTCGGTTCCGGCATGTACGAGTCACAATCCACTACAAAGCCTCCCTTCTTCAACGGTGATAACTATTCTTTTTGGTAGAATAGAATGCGTCTATTCATCAAGTCAAGTGACTATCTTGTGTGGGATGTCATTGAGAATGGGCCATATATTCCATTGAAGCAAGATGGTGAAGGCAAGATGGTGCTAAAGAAGAAAGTGGAAATGAGTGAAGAGGAGAGTAAAAAGATTCAAGTCAATGATAAAGCTCTCCACATGTTATTTTGTGCTTTCGGTCCGGACATCTACTCAAAGGTCTCATCTATTGAAAGTGCTAAAGAAGTGTGGGACACTCTTGAGACCACTTATGAAGGCACCAATGATGTTAAAGAAACTAAGATTGGACTTCTCAATCTTAGCTATGAAAATTTCAAGATGGAGCCCGATGAGACGGTGTCAAAGATGTTTGATGGTTTCTCCACGATTGTCAATGGTCTAAAGGGCTTTGGAGAGATCATACCGGAAGACAAGCTTGTCTGGAAGCTACTCTATTCACTTCCTGAGTCTTGGGATGGGAAGAGAACCGCTATCATCGAAGCAAAGAACTTGAAAACGTTGAAGCTTGATGAGCTTGTGGGTTCTCTCCTTACTCATGAGATCATGAAGCAAGGAAGGGAAGATGAGAAGAAGAAAGAAGAGAAAAGGGTAGAGAAGCTTGAGGTTGAGAAGAAGAAGAAGATGGGAATAGCTCTCAAGGCTAAAGCTTCACAACATGATGAGAGCTCATCTTGTGAGGAGGATGAACTTGAAGAATTGGCTATGATAGCCAAACGGTTCTCACACTTCATGAGGTCCAACCTGGGAAGAAAAATCCAAAGAAAGATGGACTTCAAAGGGAAGAACAAAGAAGAAGGAAAGGATCCTATCATTTGCTTTGAGTGCAAACAACCCAGCCACATCCGTTCGGAGTGCCCTCAACTCAAGAAGTAGGGATTTGAGAAGAAGAAGAGACTCAAAGCCAAGCTTTCTACTTGGAGTGATGAGGAGTCATCGGAGGATGACGAACAAGAAGTGGCTAATCTTTGCCTCATGGCACTTGAGGAAGATTCCTCCTTGGTAACCTCTAACTCATCTACTTTAGATTTTTCATATGAAGAATTAAATGATGCATATGATGAGTTACAAGAGGTATATGATGAATTAGTTGAGAAATATAAGGAGTCGGTCATTAGGAATAAAAAGATTATTCTAGAACTAAATGAGAAAAATGACTCACTTACTCAAGCTAATTCTAAATTTGAGAAAAAGATATTAGGATTAAAAGATGAACTTAAATTTTTTCAAAATGAAAATGTTGATCTTAATAATCTTTTGTCTCAATGTAATTGTGAACACCAAAAGGTGTTGGGTGAGCTAAATGAGCTCAAGAAGTCTTTAAAAAATGTTGGTAGTGTCAAGCATGAAGTAGGAGAATCATCTAGAACACACCAACCTAAGAAAAAGACTAACTACTACAAACAAAGTAGCTATCCTAGACATAGTAGAGCTAAAAGAATTAGAAATGTATGGGTTCCTAAGGAACTTGTTAAATCTAATAATATTATTGCTATGTCATCTTGGATTCCTAAGGGAACCAAGGTTTTGGGAGCTAACACTCATGGACCCAAAATGATTTGGGTACCAAAAACCAAAGTTTAATATCTTTGTTTGTAGGGGGAGCATTGCTACAAGGCCAAAGCACAAAGTCAAAACTCATGGTACCTTGATAGTGGATGCTCGAGACACATGACCGGAGACAAGAGTCGATTCATAGATTTAAAGCCAAAAAGTGGAGGAGTAGTAACATTTGGTGACAACTCCAAAGGCCACATTAAAGGTATTGGCTCCATAGGTAATCACTCTACTATTCTCATTGAAAATGTCTTATATGTCGATGGTCTTAAACACAATTTATTGAGCATAAGTCAATTGTGTGATAAAGGGTTTTATGTTTTATTTGATAAAAATGGATGCAAAATTGTAGACATTAAATCTAATAATATTATGCTCATAGGTCATCGCATAGGAAACATATACATGGTGCATTTAGATGACATACATACATCTCATGCATGC
The DNA here is from genome assembly GCA_958450335.1 of Hibiscus tridactylites. NCBI lineage: Eukaryota > Viridiplantae > Streptophyta > Magnoliopsida > Malvales > Malvaceae > Hibiscus > Hibiscus tridactylites. Next base: position 30,024,429 of record OY288287.1, read on the forward strand.
TTAGTTGCTCAAAATGAAAATGATGCATGGTTGTGGCATAGGAAGCTAGGACATGCTAGCATAAGTGTTTTATAAAAACTAGTCTCTCTAAATCTAGTTAGAGGTTTACCCAAAATAAAATTTTCAAATGATAAAATTTGTGATGCATGCTCAAAGGGTAAACAACATAGGTCTTCCTTTAAATCCATTAATGATGTTTCTACTAGTAGATGTTTACAACTAATTCACATGGATTTGTTTGGGCCAATTAGGACTATGAGCTTGGGTGGTAAATCTTATGCTTTTGTGCTAGTTGATGATTTTTCTAGATTTAGTTGGGTTCTCTTTTTAAGTACTAAAGATGAGGCTTTGGAAAAATTCATCACATTTTCAAAATTAACCCAAAATGATCTTGAGCTTAAAATTTCTCATATTAGAAGTGATCATGGAACCGAGTTTCAAAATTTAGGGTTTGAAGATTTTTTAAATGAAAATGGTATTAGCCATAATTTTTCGGCTCCTCGAACTCCTCAACAAAATGGGGTAGTTGAGAGGAAAAATAGAACTTTACAAGAAATGGCTAGAACTATGCTTTGTGAAAACAATTTACCTAAATATTTTTGGGCGGAAGCCACAAACACTGCTTGTTATATTGTAAATCGAGTAATGATTAGGCCAATTTTAAAGAAAACACCTTATGAGATTTTAAAATCCAAAAAGCCTAACATTAGTTATTTTCACCCTTTTGGGTGCAAGTGTTTTGTTTTAAATAATGGAAAAGATAACTTAGGTAAATTTGATGCAAAAAGTGATGAAGCCATTTTTATAGGTTACTCTTTAACCTCTAAAGCCTATCGAGTATTTAACAAAAGAACTTTAGTAGTAGAAGAATCTATTCATGTTGTATTCGATGATAACCTCCTTCCTAGGAAGGATTCTTGTGATGATGATGATGTAGGGATCATAAATGCCTTTGATGGAGGTCAAACTTCAAAGGAGGATGAGATTCCAACAAAGAAAGAGGATTCACAAGATCCACCTCTTGAAGCCTTGAAGGACTTGGCTATTGAGGAAAAGGAAGTGAGCTACCCAAGGGAGTTGAACTATGTCAAAGATGGTGAAATCTTGGGTGATCCATCCAAGGGGGTAACCACTCGTTCTTCTCTTAGATAAATGAACCATGTTGCATTTATCTCATGCATAGAGCCTAAAATTATAAAAGAAGCATTGAAAGATGACTTTTGGATTATGGCTATGCAAGAAGAGTTAAATCAATTTGAGAGAAGTAATGTATGGACATTAGTTGATAGGCCTAGTAATCAATCTACAATAGGAACTAAATGGGTCTTTAGGAACAAACTAGATGAGAGTGGTAACATTGTGAGAAATAAAGCTAGACTTGTTGCACAAGGTTACACTCAAGAAGAGGGAATAGATTTTGATGAAACCTATGCACCCGTAGCTAGAATGGAAGCCATTAGGATGTTTCTTGCATATGCATGTTATCATAATTTCAAGCTATTTCAAATGGATGTTAAAAGCGCGTTTTTAAATGGTTTTATAAATGAAGAAGTGTATGCGGAACAACCACCGGGTTTTGAAGATTCAAAATTTCCAAATCATGTTTTCAAACTTACCAAAGCTCTTTATGGTTTAAAACAAGCTCCTAGAGCTTGGTATGAAAGACTTTCAAATTTTTTGATTGAAAAAGGATTTGAAAAAGGTAAGGTGGACACTACACTTTTTATAAAAATGTATAAAAATGACATCTTAGTAGTTCAAATTTATGTTGATGATATTATATTTGGTTCTACTAATGAATGTCATTGTCAAGAGTTTGCTAAGTTAATGCAAGGTGAATTTGAGATGAGCATGATGGGGGAGCTCTCATTCTTTTTGGGACTCCAAATCAAGCAAAAGAAGGATGGCACCTTCATCAACCAAGCAAAATACATAAAGGATATGCTCAAGAAGTTTGGCTTGGAGAATGCAAAGCCTCAAGCCACTCCTATGAGCTCATCTACAAAGCTTGACAAAGATGAAGGAGGTAAGTGTGTTGACTCTAAACTTTATCGTTTTATGATTGGATCTTTGCTTTACCTTACCGCAAGTAGACCAAATATCTTGTTTAGTGTTTGCTTGTGTGCTAGGTTTCAAGCTAGTCCTAGAGAGTCTCACCTTATAGCCGTTAAGAGAATCTTTAGATACCTTAGAGACACTCCTTGTTTAGGTCTTTGGTATCCTAGAGACTCTACCTTCAACCTTCATGCTTACTCGGATGCGGATTATGGGGGTTGCAAAATTGATAGGAAAAGTACTTCGGGAACTTGTCAATTCTTAGGTAGTATGCTCATATCTTGGTTCTCTAAGAAACAAAATAGTGTAGCCTTATCTACCACCAAAGCCGAGTACATATCCTTAGGGAGTTGTTGTGCTCAAGTCCTTTGGATGAAGCAACAACTCTTAGATTATGGAATTAAAGTTGAAACCATACCCCTAAAATGTGACAACACTAGTGCTATTTGTTTAACCAAAAATCCCATCCAACACTCTAGAACCAAACATATAGAAATAAGGCATCATTTCATTAGAGATCATGTCCTTAAGGAAGATGTGGTTATAGAGTACGTAGACACCTTGAATCAATTAGCAGACATATTTACAAAACCCTTAGACAAAGAGCGTTTTTGGTCCCTTAGGAGAGAGTTAGGTCTAGCTAGCCTATCTTGACCTTTTAGGACCTCTTTTGTGCTTAAATATGCTTGATTTTGTGAAATGCCATGTTGTTGTGTTTAAACTCCTAATTTCATCCATGCCTATAGTTAGGGGGAGTATGTTTATGCTTGAATATGTTTTGCTTGCTCATTCATAACATTTATGCATGTTAGGCCTCTTAAAACTTCATTTTTCTGCACTTCCAGGCCCAGGTGTATCGAAACGGGAGACCCTGTTTCGATACGGATACCTTAAATCCTGTTCTGAGAGAAGGGCGTTTCGAAACGCCTAAAAAGCGTTTCGAAACGTTTTTGCTACTGCCAAGGGGTGTATCGAAACGTGTTTCGATACGGGTCAACAGGGCTTCGATACGGTCAACACCGTATCGAAACAGTCAGTCTATGGTCTCAAAACGGTCAAACCCTAGTCGTCCCGTTTCGAAAGGTCTTGACCGTTCCGAAACGGCTTCGCGGATTGCTTTATTTAGGGCTTTTAATGTTAAAATTCACTTTTCATCAAAACTCTTAAAACCCTAAACCGCCTCCCTCTCTATAAATACCCTCTCAAACTCACTGTTTTTCACAAAATTGTGAGGGGTTTTACTCTAAAACTCAAGTCTAAGCAAGTTTCATCAACCTTGTGCAAGGATTTTCATCAAATCATCCAAAATCCCAAACTAAGGTAATTTTTTTTCTTTTTCTTTTTCTTTCAATTTATGTTCGAATCTTAGGTTAGAAAATTTTATTTTTGTATAAATTATATGTTTTTCTTTGTGGGTTTTCCATATCTTGTAAACTTTTTTTCCAAATCTCAAAATTTTTGATTCGAATATAAAATTTTTCAGTCGTCTTTTTCTTTACTGTTTTATTTTTTATTTTTTTTTATTTTAATTTTGTTTCAAAAACCTAAGTGGGATTTATTATTGGATTGATTTTTAAATATCAATGCATACACTTAATTTTAAAATATACTTGCTTAATGTTTTTAGATGGCGGATCAAGCTAACAAAAAGCGCAAGGCCGTTCAAACCGGTGATTCAAGCGTTCGTCCGAATCTTCCTCTGCTTTTTCAGAAATCCCTTAAAACTTCGGAGATGCGTGCTCGCTACTCTTATGTCAAGGATTTCGAAATTCGCAAAGAACGGGTCATTGATCTTGATTTCCTCAATTCCAAGCGATTCCTATTCCGTTATCTCGACCATTTGAGTGAGTGGAATCTTATCTTGTTCTTGAGCATTCCGGATATTTGCTGCAAACATATGGTACTCCTTTTCTACTCTAATGCTTGTTTTATTTATGATGAGACCAAAACCGAGATTATAGGAATTGAATCATCCTTATTGGGCAAAAAGTTTGTTGTTAATGTTGCTCTCTTAGAGTCTATTTTTAAACTTAAGGATGAGGGTCTTGAGAATGAACGCCACTTTGGCACTTTCACCGGTAAGGCACTTACTTTGGATGTGCACGATCGAGTTCTTCACTTGATAGTTTCTTGGTTTATTCGACCTTCCGGAGGTAAATACTCTCATATCCGTCAAACTGATCATTTTTGGCTTGAGTGTTTCCGTAAGGGTGAGCGCCCTAATGTGCCTAAAATAATTTTTGTCGAGATAGTCAATAATATCAAGCTTATTGACACAAATGAGTTGAAGTCGTTTACCTATGGCATACTCTTGAGCTATATCTTTCATGATCTTGACATCGATTGTTACTACAACTCTCCGGAACCTCGCAAGACCAAGATTGGTGAGTCATCCCTTCGCAAGTCCGGGTTTACATATTTGAATGATGTTTGGGAAAGAATTGATAGAGAAGCCGTTCCTCCTCCCGTTGCTCCTCCACCGCAAGTTCAAGTTGCAAACAATGAAGCTCTCACGGCTCTCATTACCGAGCGGTTCAATGCTTTGGACACTCGGTTCAATGCTTTGGACACTCGCATTGCTTCGGGTTTTGAATCTATGGGCAATCGTTTGAAGAATGTCGAGGATCGTCTTCATACTCTTGAGACTTCTCACTCAAACTTGGATCTTTCCTTCTCTACGCTCTATGGGCAATGGACGAAGTTTTACCGTTCTCAAGCCAAGAGCGATGATGATACTTCGGATGATGATGACGAGGCCTAGGATCTTCATATCATATCATATCATATTATCTATGCATTCTAGGATTAAGATTGCATCTTTATGTTTTATCATGTTTTAGGAACCTATGCTTTTGGCTTTTTATTTGGGATTTTATGTTAAACTTAATGTTGGTTTATGTTTTGGATATTTTGATATTATGAATTAATATTATGGTTGCTTATTAATGCTTATTGGTACTAATCATTTGTCTTCTCTATGAGCTTTTATTGTTCTTTTTGATCTAACAAAAAGGGGGAGAAGAAATTTAAGAGCCACAAAAATTCGTTTTAAATTTTAAAAGGTTTTTTTAAAGCTTTACAACTTGGATTTCAAATCAAAAATTTCTTTTAACTTTAAAAACCTATCTTAAATTAAGGGGGAGTTAGAATATTTTCAAAACTTTCAAAATTCTCAAAAATTCTAACTTTGGTTTTGTTATATCAAAAAGGGGGAGATTGTGAAAGAAATATTTTAATTTTGATATAACTAAAAACCTAAGGACTAAATTGAAAATGTCAAAACGAATTTTAAGTCCTCAAAATATCCCCATATAACTTTAAGATTATGCCCAAGTTAAAAATAAAAGCTTTTCAAATATTTTTCTAAGTGTTTCAAGCTAAAACAATGATTTTCAAGCTCTTGTTTCGAAACGGCCCTCAGGCGTTTCGAAACGTTTTCATCATTGTCAACCACCGTTCCGAAACGTGTATCGAAACACTTGACCCCGTTTCGAAACGGTATGTATCGTTTCGAAACTGTTCTTCATATTTGATTTGAAAAAGGCCAACGGTTGAGATATTTTTGCTGAATATTTTAAAGATAAATAGGGTGTTTCGAAACGGGCTATAGCCGTTCCGAAACGACCCTTGACAGTAGCAAATCCGTTTCGAAACGAATTCAAAACGTTTCGAAACAGGTGTTAAGTTTAATTTGAAAATATGACCGTTATAGTGTTTTTAACTAACTTTCTGAAAATCGTTAAGGTGTTTCGAAACGGGCTAAGACCGTTTCAAAACGACCCTTGACAGTGGCAAAAGTGTTTCGAAACGGCCCTAAGGCGTTTCGAAACGGGCTCTTAAATGCACCACAACGGCACTTTCTATTTTAGTCCGTTCCGAAACAGGTACCCCGCGTTTCGAAACGGGTTGTTGTAGACTGCATTTATGGTTGTGAGATAACATCCCCAACGGCTCTATTGATGAGGGCAACAACCACAACGGCTAGAAATCAATGAGAAGGTATAAAAAGAGACTTCTAAAAGCACCAGCAACAACTATTGATCCTAAAGCAAACATCCAAACATCAAATTCAAGCAATTGTGCAAAAATCCCATTTTGTGTAAAAATCCCAATTGTAATCTTCATTCATATTTTGTTCAATTGGGTTGAGTGCTTGTATTGGGGCTAATATTTGTATTGAGAGATACCTTTTAGCCATTAAATTTCTTTGTTCACTAGTGTGAGGATTGGGTTGATTTTTGGGTAGAAAAATTAACCGAAATTGTTAAGGGTTGCCTCCTTGTCCTAGAAAAGGGGAAGATCAATTTAGTGGAATTGATGCAAATCCTTAGTGAGGCTAAGGTAGTGGATGTAGAGTTCATTTGGAACTTTAACCACTCTAAATCTCTTGTCAATTATTTTCAATTTGCAATTTCCACCTCAAAACCTTTAAATTTCCAATTCACCCCCCTCTTGGTCAATATCGATCTTGCGATCCAATCAACACCTATCCATTCGGACGTAAGGAGAATGAAGTTTGCTTATTCATCCAAGCATAAGGAGGATAAAAATTTTCAGAAGATTCACCTATCGGTTCAGACATAAAGAGAATGGAGTTTGCTTATTCATCCAAGCATGAGGAGGATGAAATTTTTTGGAGGTTGCTTATTCATCCAAGCATAAGGGGGATGAAACCTTTTGAAGCATGTTCATCCAAGCTTGAGGAGGATGAAATCTTTTGGAGTTTTCTTATTCATCCAAGAATAAGGGGGATGAAACCTTTTGAAGCATGTTTGCTTATTCATCCAAGCATAAGGAGGATGAAATTTTTCAGAAGAATCTGCCTATCTGTTTGAGCATTTGGAGAATGGAACCTAGCTCAGCTATACATGCATTTGGGAGAATAGAACCCAACTCAGCTATTCGAGCATAAGGAGAATAGAACCAACCTATCAGTTCGGGCGTTTGGAGAACGGAATCCGCTCATCTATTCGGATGTCTGGAGAATAGAACACGCCTATCAGTCCGGGCGTTTGGAGAATGGAACCCGGCTCAGCTATCTGAGTATAAGGGGATAGAACCAGCCTATCCGTTCAGGCATTTGAAGAATGGAATTTGCTCATCTATTCGGGCATCAGGTGAATAGAACATGCCTATCCGTTCGGGCATCATGTGAATGGAGCCAACCAGAAAATCAGTGAAAATCAATGCCTTTTGGTCTTTGCTTTATCCTTGTTGCACAGAGATAAGCAAAGAGGGGCAGCTGTTGTCACTGAATTTTTACACATTTATTATTATTATTATTATTATTATTATTATTATTATTATTATTATTAAGTAAACTAAAGCCCCAAAATAAAATGCAACAAAAAAGGTCCATTTGAATCAAATAAGGTGTCCATTAACAATAAGCCCACTTAAATTAAATATATGATACAATAAAAATCCACCCCAAAATATAATAAGAGAACCCATTTTTGTTTTAGGCCCAAACTAACCTATTTACATAGTTTTTTTTTCAGGTTTAATTAAGGCCGTTGGATCTAGGGCATTAAGGATCAAGGGACCATATTGGATCAAGCAAAAACGGGGAATGGGTACCAGCCCACGCCGCCACGCGCACGAGACTGGTGTCCCAAATCCCCAATTTGAAGGGTTGCTGGGCTGACTGCCGCCCTTCTCCCGCCGTCCCTAGGCCACGGCGGTCGTCGTGAAGAGTGCCGGTCGACTCGTCTCGGCCGGCTGGTTCCGTTGCCGCCGACCTTGCCTCTTGCCGTCGCCGGTAGCTCGCCGATTTGTGGGAAAAGGGTTTGAACCCTAATTTAATCTTGGGGCAAAATTCCCAAAATTCGAGCCAATTTGGATGAAATTTTTCTCAATTCTCAACGGGTCAATTCTATTGATATCAGATGGATGATTTTTAGGGATGGATTTTGTTATTTTGTCCCCGGATTACCTTAATTTCTAAGCACCCAAAACCTTAGAAATTGAGCTTCTTTTTCCCATTGTAACACACACCAAAATTCATCTGAAAATCATCTCTAAAAAATCATCTAAATTGCTGGAAATTGTTCGTGTTTGGAGTAGCTTTGGTTCGAATTTTTGGGTTGGAAGCAAGCTTTTTTCCGGTGGCAATTGGATTCGGTTCGAGTGGAGATAGTTCGTGGTTTCTACACTTTCGGTAATTTCTCTTTTCTTTTCTTTGTTTTTAATTTTATTTTGGGTAAACTACATAAATAGTCCCCCGACTATGTTCCAATTATCTTTTGCGTCCTTCGACTATCAAAAGTTACAAACTGGTCCTTCGACTTAAAAAAAGTTACAAATTGGTCCAACGTCGTTAAAAATTTAACGGCTGATGACGTGGCAGTTAATATAAATTGATATAATTACATAATTAGTCATCAAGTTCTACACTTATTTTACTTTGACCCTAATTCTAAAAATTTAACCCACATAATTTTAATAATCTATCAATTTAGTCCATCTTCATTTCTATTTCTCATATTCTTTAATTCTTAAATTTATGGAGAAGTTGCAAACAAACCCCTGAAAACAATCCGAAGAACTTGCAGATCTCACAAAATAATCACTAACTCTATTAAAGAACTTGCACGCTCCCCCGCCATTATTCCTTAGTTGAACCTGGAAACAAACATCTTTCTTAGCTCTATTAAAGAACCTACTTAGTTTTTTATTTATGGTTGTGAAATACAACCATCCTTGCCAATATACGACCAGTGTAGTTTTCACCTGGAATGAGAATTTTTTGATCATCGACCATTTCTGCAAAAGTAAAATCGCAACACCAGACCTTATAAATAATTTGAGAAAGAAAACTAATGAAAATCTTATGTAGTTATACATGATGTAATAATATGTATTCGCTTTTAACAGTTAAGAGTCGAATGATTCCCTACTAGTAAGTAGTAAGGGAGAGGAAAGTGATAATACTGGCAGTCAAAAATAAAACCAAGTGATGCTTTTCAGCCAAATGTGAAAAATTATAACAAGCTGAAAGTTATAGTCTGCTCACATATGATATACCTATGCAATTGCGTGTATGGTATGCGGAACCCAAAATTTTTAAACCCAGACTTTTAAAACCCAAGCTTTAAAGAGTTCTTCGAAACTAGAATTTTAAAACCTAGAATTTAAGACAAAAGACTGAGACCCAAGTGGTCGATCAACAAATTGAAGAAAAAAGAAACTTATGTAAGAAGAAGAGAAGCTATCGAAGAGTGGATTAGATTTATAGATTATTAAAATTATGTGGGTTGATTTTTTAAAATTAGGGTCAAATTAAAATAAGTGTAGAGCTTGATGACTAATTATGTAATTATATCAATTTATATTAACTGCCACATCATCAGTTGTTAAATTTTTAACGGTGTTGGACCAATTTGTTATTTTTTTAAGTCAGGGGACCAGTTTGTAACTTTTGATAGTCAAGGGACGCAAAAGATTATTAGAGCATAGTCAGGGGACTATTTATGTAGTTTACCCTTTTATTTTCTTGGTTGAATTTTTTGTTTGTTCATGTTCTTAGGTTGCAATTTGGATTCGAAGATCGAAATTGGTATTTGGTAATAATTTCCACTTTTTATTTTGCTTTAATATTTGTTTTAATCCTTTAGATTCTTAAATAAAATAAAAATGTTGTTTTTGAAAATTCAATCTTAAAAATAAAATATTTGTTGTTAGAAGATGTTTTAATCCTTTCGAATTTAGAAAGAAAATGAATTAATGTTTTAGAAAAAAACTAAAATCAATGAATTTAATAAAAGATGATAAATTATAAAACAATAAATAAGTTGTTAGAAAATAAAGCGGGTTTTGAAATAAAGTTTTAATAAATTAAGGGCATAAAATAAAACTAAAAAGTTTTTGGGCTTTGAAAAAAGATTTTAATTTCTAGAATAAATGTTTTAATATATAGTTCTTAGGTGATTTAAAGAATGTTTTTTAGAAAAAAAAGAAATAAATAAAGGTGTTTGAAAAAAATAAGTTTTAAAAGAAAAAAACAAAAGATAAAATTTTAAAAAAGGGTTTTTAATAAAAGTTTAGATTTTTTTAGAGAATAAAAGTTTGAAAATATTTAAAATTCTTTTTCCTAAAAAATGGTTTAATTAAAAGGGTTGAAAAATGAAGAAAAATAAAATAAAATAAGACTCAAAAGCAAAAATGATAAAAAGAAGAGTTTAAGTTTTAAGGATAAAAAGAAAAGAAATAAAAGGTTTTTTTAAAGAAAAAAAATAAAGAGTAAAGACAAAAAGAAAAATTTCAGTTTCTTGTTTGTTCTTTAGAAATAAGTCAAAACTTAGGACTAGGTTCTAAAAGCTTAGATAGAGACGTGTTTGTAGAAAAATTTTCTCCACAAAAAAATAAAATAAAATAAAATAAAACACACTTAAACAAACTTCAACCCTTAATTTGGAATAAAAGACTTAAATTTTTTTAGGATATTAAAAAACTCAAATTTAGAATAAATAAAAATGCTCAACACATTGAATTTCCATGTTGTTGAAATTAATTTAATACGGTGTCTTATCAAACGGGAACGGCGGGTTAGCGCCATAAATGTTGGCGGTGATTAAAGTTCATCTCCTGGGCGATAAGACGGTTAAAATAGATTGATATTCATTAATAGGACAAATAAAGTCGAACCTTCGTGAACTTGCAAATTCCAGTTTTGAAAACGATTTTAAAATCAATTAGGTACCAATTTTGGGCGTCGTCGGGGTGCTAACCCTTCCCCACGCATAATCGACCCCCGAACATGTTTTTCTGGTTTTCGTAGACCAAACCGTTGTTTTATTAAAACAAAGAGTTTTATTAAAATAACTCCGTTTTAAAGTGATCCAATCACACTTTTAAAAAAGATTGGTGACGACTCCGTGTTTTTTTAAAGTTTTCCAAAAAGTCGAAGCCCTACTAAAAAGGGTTGCGACAGCTTGGCGACTCTGTTGAGGATGTGTTTTTATTTTTAAAATAAAAACAAAAGAGGGTCAGGCCACAAATTGATTTTAAATGGTTTTCAAAAAGGATATTTTTTAAAAAATGGAATTTGCAAGTTCACAAGAGGTTTAATTTATTTATCCGTTTAAATGAGTGTAATTTTATTTTACGCATTTAAAGACTTAAATCCAAGCTCTATACTCGAGCTTTGTCCCATTCGTTTAAGTGGGGGGAACACGCTTTGCTCATGTAAGAATATTGATTCTTCGTATCAACCTAGAAAGTACGTTCGGGATTCATTCTCTTGTCTTCGTAAGGATATTGATTCTTCGAGAATGCATCGGTGATGAGTCCTCTTGACTTGAAGTTGATTCGTTTGAAGCCTATAATGGGTGAGAATCGAGGGTCTTTCTATCCTTAATAGGGGACAACAAGGACAACTTAGGTATCCTTTTAAAACTGAACCAAGTTTGAGAATTTAGAGCCTACCCCAATAGAGCCATGCAGAAAGCCTAGGGTGTTGAGTCTGGTCAAAGTCGCAAGAATAATTCGTGGAGACATGTCCTGGAATGTTGGAATGGTTGCCCAGAATTATCATGCAATTAAATTGTTTTGAATCTTGTAGGTTTTATTTATGTTTTTTTTAAGAGTACTAACCTTTTTGCGTGTGAGTTTTGTTTGTTTTTGTGGCAATCTTTATTTTTTTGCATACATCCCATATTTTGAGGGGGCCATTTCTAAAGCATGTTGCTCTATCAGAAAAAGCTTCTTCCATGGATGGAAGGTACCTAAAGGAGGAAAACAACGCGCAAACAATGAGAATTTGTTGAATGATCACGTGGAGGAAACATCGAAGTATGCTTGCATCAGCGCCAAGCGGAATACCATAAGTCACAAGTGCTATAGGATCACTTCGACGGTCCAACCAAGCGGATTTGAAGGCGATTATTGGTCTACTCGGCTTAGGGACAACGGCAAAAGGTCCAGGAGCGAAACAAGTTTGATAAGAGCATCACATCCTAAATTTAAAACGTAACAAAGCCTGTGGCGTCAAGAAGTTACGTTTCCAAGGCTTGAAAAGTGAAATTAATTTAATGCGGTGTCTTATCAAACGGGAATGGCGGGTTAGCGCCAAAAATGTTGGTGGTGATTAAAGTTCATCTCACGGGCGATAAGGCCATTAAAATAGACTGATATTCATTAATCAGACAAATAAAGTCGAACCTTCGTGAACTTGAAAATTCCAGTTTTGAAAACGATTTTAAAATCAATTAGGTACCAATTTTTGGCGTCGTGGGAGTGCTAACCCTTCCCCACGCGTAACCGACCCTGAACCTATTTTTCTGGTTTTCGTAGACCAATACTGTTATTTTATTAAAACAAAACATTTTATTAAAATAACCCTGTTTTAAAGTGATCCAACACATTTTTCAAAAAGATTGTGGCGACTCCGTGTTTTTTTTTTAAATTTTCCAAAAAGTCAAAGCCCTCCTAAAAAGGGTTGCGACAACTATATGGGAATGTTTATGGTTCTGAATGGTGTGATAACAAAGATTGATCAGATGCGACACGCCTTCTTATTGGATTATGTTGATTTAAAGAAAAAGATGAGTCGAGCTAATTGGGAGTTATTATGTTGATCGAAGAATTTGGGAGGATTGGGTGTTGTTATTGTGCATTTTCATAACTTGGCTCTTTTGTCGAAATGGGCATGGAGATAATGCCCAAGATCTGAATTCTTTTTGGTGAAACTTGATTATAGCGAAATATGGTGAACATGTTTGTCCTTGGCAATTTAATGAGGTGAGAAAGTAACATATACGAGTTGTATGGCGGTAAATTATGAAGATACAAGAGGACACATGAGTGTTAAGATTCATGGGATTTAGCAAATTTCAATGGATTATTGGGCGTGGTGACAGGGTCCTCTTTTGGCTTGATGTTTGGTGTTCACCAGAACCTCTTAGCATAGTTTTCCTCGCCTATATCGTTTGGCCCGAAAAACATTGACGTGGGTAGTAGATTACCCGAAAAATGTAACACCCGGGTTTAGGGGTCGGGTGAAAATAATATTTTAATATTATTTTGGGCTCGGTTTTACAATTAAAATAATCTTTTGAGTTTTGGGTTTCAAAAATAAATATTTTACGTTGGACCAAATTGAAGAAATTGCAAAGTGAAGAATTTTTAAAGAATAAAGAAGAGAGCCATTCATTAATGGCCATTTTGTAAATAGCCCAACTTTGATTTTAAATCCCCTTTATCCAACACTTTCACTATTCATCCTCTTCCTCAACCAAATACCAACGTGAAAAGAGCTCTCTCATCTCTTTCACTTTCCCATCTCATTTCTCCTCCATTTTGGCTCGGTTTTGAAAGGTAATTATATTTCCGACTTGCTCTCATCTTCCTCTACTTGGAAGTACAAATATATTTCATTTTCATCCATGTTTTAGAAATTGGGTTTTTGAAAGTTTAGGTTAAAGGATGGAGCTTTATGGGTTTTTACTAAGGCTTTTGATTTGTTATTGTTAGATATGTTATCTATGAATCAAATGGTCCAATATATATAATTTTTAGAGTGTTTTAAATGGATTCCCGAATTTGGGTATAAATGGGGTTTTTGGAGGGTTTTGGGTGAGTTTTTGGGGTTGTTTTAGGTGGGAATTGATAGCCCAATGGTAGTACTATGGTTAAGGGTTGATTTGTGAATGTTTGTGGGTGCTATGGATGTTGGAAAGATGGTTTTTGGACATGGTTTAGGGGTTGTCCGAAATTGCTAAAAGCGGGGTTTGGTCATGGCTTGCAACATTGTGAATTGTATTTGAATTGTGTTCCGGGTTGGTCTTTTGATGTTGGGCTGATTTGGAATTGTTTGAAATGTGTTTGAGGTTGTTTGGAAGCGGGAATTCGTGTTGGAAAAGCTTCGGGAAGAAATCCGGAAATTTGAGGAAGGTTGCTAGCTTGGCTTGGAGCTTGGATGTTTAGGTGAGTGGTTAAATATTTTCAAAATGGTTTTGAGTATTTGGTTCAAGCATGTGAACCTAGGATGGGCTTGGTAAACCCACCTAGAGTTGGGATTAGAGTGGTAGCCTAATCCCAAGCTTTGATTAGAGACTTTGGTTGCACTTTTTAATGGTTGTATATGCCTCGTATTAAATTATGATGGTGTTGATTATGTATATGTTGTATACATGTATGTTGAGGCGTATTTGATGCATTGTTATATGCATGTTGATGATAGATATGATATGGTTATACACATGTGTAAAATATAATGTGATATGGTTGTTAATGATGTATATGTGGTGTTGACATGTGAAATGATGTTATGAGGTGGTTTCATGATCCGAAGATCATGGTGAGTACATGCTAGGCATGGAAATGTGGTTGTGCATGACGGTAAGTCATGGTAAGTATGTGCTAAGCACGGAAGTGTTATGAATTGATATTATGAATGATTAATGAAATGTGTAGTATTGGCACTAGTATGCTTGGGTACAAATGATCGATCATTAGGATGTTAGTGTGTACACATGAGTCAAAAGTCGCGCGTGGCCTTGGTGGCGTTGAGTCACCAAGGAGGAGTACGGGTTCGCCCGAAAATTGTATTTATATTAGTCGGTGATGAGTGGAATCCCATCGACGGGCGTGAGGATGAGTGGAATCCCCTCCGCGTGAAATGAGGCGTGAGGATGAGTGGAATCCCCTCCGCGTGAACGGTGATGAGTGTAATCCCACCGTCAGGTAATGGTTGAGTTGTTGGATGTGAGTTCCAACGGTTATCCGCGTATTCGAGTCATAGCTAGGTGCCAATACAGATTGTAGTTTATGTTGCCCATATGTGGTTAATTGTGAGACAACGTGATTTGGGATGTGTTGCTTTTGGTGAGCTCAATGTATGATTTATAAATTGAAAGATTGTAATAGTAAAGCAATGAGATAGGTGTTGTTGTTTTTGATGCTTTGCTGTGTGTTGATTTGGTTTGGCACTTAGATGCCTTGTTCGATTTGTAAATATCACTTATGATGCATGCCTTGATGAATGCTTGAGTGATGCATGCCTTGATGAATGCTTGAGTGATGTATGTCCTTATATACATAAATTGCTCTTTATTTGGTATGCTATGCATGAATGTTTTATTACATGTTCAAATGACTCCCTTGGCTTGAATAGGTGCTCTTGCATGTGTGTATATGCTGTATTTCTACCTAAATTATGTTCTTAGACTTCATATATATGTTATTAAGGTGTTTTTATCATTGAAAGACATTAGAATGAAGCAAAATATGCTCCCCTGCACCTAGGTTTCGAAACTAGGGGTAAAATTTCGAAACCTTTGCAAATTTTTGGAATCCAGAGGCTACTGCCAGCCAAAGTTTCGAAACCTTTGGGCAAGGTTTCGAAACTATGGTCAAAGGTTTCGAAACCTTACCAAGGTTTCGAAACTGTTGGTGAAAACTGCATTTTTGAGCATGTTAGAGTCATTTCTGGAAAAAGTGTTCTTCTACAAAGTTGTAGAGGACAAAATTTTACATGAAATAGAGGTATTATTTACTCAAAAATGTTAAGTATAGGTCTATGAATTGTTGTTAGAAGTTGACAGGACTGAAACTGAATGTTTTTGGAATCTGCTGGATTAAATTGTGAAATTTGAAATGTTTAGGGGTTTGGCTGTTTGTCTCGTGTGATACGTTCCGCTGTTTGATCACTTAGAATTTAATACTCGGATATGTCAAGATTAAAATAAGAAAAATAGGGTTGCTAACCGAGGGGGAACCTTAACGGGTTTCGCTTCGGTTTTCCCCGTGTGGCCCACTTGGACCGGTCAACCGGTCAGACTGGGACGAGGGGGTTACATTTGTTGGTATCAGAGCCTAAGGTTTCCGAGACCTTGGGAAGGTAAGTGAGGTAAGTTTAAGTTTTGAATTGATATGCACGGTGTTTGCTTGCTCTGTAAGTATGACTGTTTGTATGACAAGTATGTTGATTGTTCGTTTATAAGCATGTTGCTTGTTATCCGCGTATGCTGTGATGTATGATCGTTTGATTGAGAATGTATGTTGTTTGATCGTATGCATATGTTTACTTGTTTGGCAAGTAAGCCTTGTTATACACTTGGTTGAGCATGTATGTGTGTTGATTTGTTTGAAACGTGTTTAGTAGAGTCCCATTGCTACTATTACATCGAAAAAGAGATTTTTAAGTGAGGGAAACATACTTGAGCCACTTGGGAGCCTTTCCTTGCTAACCCAATCTTGTATGTTTTACTGTTGATATTGTTGATTGATTTATTACTTTTAGTAAGTTTAGGGCAGTGTGTGGGCCGTGAATCGGTAAGTGGAAGTTGTGGTTTTGAAAATGTGGATGATGTGGAGGAAGTTATTTGCTATATTTAGGGGAGTATGGTTGTACCGGAGTTGAGGTACAATTTGTTTGCTCAAGTCCGCGTGCATGTGAGTTGATTCTTGTTGGTGAAGGGACGATTTGGCCGATTCTGGTATTAGTTGGTGAAAAGAAGCGAAGACCTATGAGTGGGAGTCAGAGTGGTATTTATGTTATAGTAGATAAGCCTTTGGTACAGTTCTGAGTTTGTCTCTTCCGATTGGTTCTGAGTTCGTACTTCCGTATGTTGTTAACAAGCATGCAAGTTTGAATATACATGGCGAAGTGTTAGAGGTAGGCGTGAGTACCTTGGCTCTTTTAGCAAGATCAAGGTAGGGGTCTCGTGTGAGTAACCTGAAATTCAGAAGTGTTAGTTGATGACCGTTGGGGTTCAGCCTATGGTTTTCATACAGGACAGTCAGTCAGTATCCGTGAATGGGAACCGATTTGTGTGTTTGGGGCCAGTGTGCGTCTGGGTGGTTTTCCAGTATGGTTGTCTGTGTGTGCCCAGAACTGTGTTTTTTAAGTTTTGAAATGCTCTACGAATAGTCTAGAAGAGTCGGATTTTGTTGAAGAATCAGTCTGAAAACAAGAGGACCGAAGACTATCAGTTGTGTACTTGTGAAGTTACAATTTTTGCAGAATCGTCCGTTTGTGTGAGCGTGCAAAGATTTTGACGTATCTCTGTTGAGATTTTAGACGTAGGGACGCATGTGACTAGACCTTTTGGGAGATAGTAGTGATCAGAAAGATGTACAGAAGATGTTTGTTGGTGGTTCAGAGTTACTAGTTTCTAGTGGATGTGAAGTGATTGTCTTCCTACAGTTTCGGTGTGCCTTTTTCCAAGGCTCGGCTTGAAGAGCAAATAGTTAGTGTATACGTTGAAACAAAGAAAGAGTTGACTTGAAGTTACAAGATTTATGTGTGATTGTAGTGGTAGGTGAGAAGGAGAACTTCTTGTTGAATGTTGAACCAGATTTAGAGGTCAAAGATTGATTGAGTTTAGTTGACAGGCTTGCTTAGTAATTGTAATGAATTTGAATTTGAATGAAGAATAGACCGCATAATGTTAGGATAGTTTGTGTTTTCTTTTCCTAGAAGTATTTGGAAGAATTGCCGGTTTACCTCTTGTTAGAGGAGAAGAGTTTGTTATTGAGACCGATTTCGAGGTTGCTTCTGTTTTGTCTGCTCTGTAACTTGTGAATCCCGGAAAGAATTGAGAATGTTGAAGAATTAACTTCGAGACTTGTTAGACCTTAGATTCATTAGGCCTAGTGCATCATCTCAGAGTTCTACAGTGAAATTTGTGAAGAGGGAAGAGTGACCGTACGAGGATGTGTTTAGATTTCAGATAGTTGAAACAAGTGACAGTGAATGATTAACATCCGTTTCAGAGTGTCAGTGATTAGTTGGTCAGTAGTGTGTGTTTCGGTCTATTTGAAGATTAGTTTGAGATCCGTTTACTACCAGTTGAAAGTGAGGAAATTTGAAGTACCGAAGACAACTTTTGAGGCAAGATGTGACCGTTTTGAGTTCCGAGTTATGCTGTTTTGTTGGACTAGTGTGTTGGTTACTTTCATAGAGATGTTGAACAGAATATTTTCCTAAGCTTCCTGATCAGTTTGTAGTAGTCCTCATAGATGATACACGAGTATATTCAAGTACCGAAGAAGACCATGACAAGCTTTAGAGTTAGTATTGTATATTCTATTAGAGGATCAGTTGTATGCCAAGTTGAGCCAATGTGAACCCCGAGTTAATGAAGATATCCTCCTAGGACATGTAGATCAGCCGAGTGTGTTAGAGTAAATCCCAAGTAGACAAAAGAAGATATGAGTTGGAAGAAATTGAAGACTGTGACAGATATCTATAGTTCCTAGGTCTAGCATTGTTACTTTCGGAGAATTGTAAATAGTCTTTGAAGATAGTTGCTCCATTGATAGATTGCTACAGAAGAATGTTCAGTTGTGTGGTTAGATGTGAGGCAATGAGCCCTTGAGAAACTGAAGGAGACTTTGAAGAGAGCTTTGACCTTGAATCAACTTATGTTAGAGAAAGAGTTGTGAACCACAGTGATGCATTACATGTAGAGTTAGGTTGTGTACTTATGCAAGACAGAAGATTGTGGCTTGTTCAGCAAGGTAGTTGAAAGACCGTGAGAAGAGTTATCCGATATGAGACATAGAGTTAATTACAGTTGTATTTGCTTCGAAGACTTAGAGACAAAGCTTGTAAAGTAAGAAATGCACAGTGTGTATGTACATATTATCAGAACTTGAGTTGTTAGACAACTTAGGAAGGGGTGAAACTTGAACAACATGAGTAGTTAGAATTGCTTGAAGACTGTGATCTCAAGATTGAGTACTATCTGAAGAGAGTCTACGTAGCAACCGAGTTCCGAGTTGTATTTGCTGTTAGATTAGTAGTTGAGTTACGAGTTGCAATTGTCGAATTCCGTATATCAAGTGATAGTAGTTTTGTGGCCGAGTTTCGGGTTGAGGCTACTTGAGTCAGAATGTGTGAAAAGGAACAGTTGCAAGACAGATTCTTGGCACCTCACGTGCGAGGCAAAGTAGAAGGAAGACCTTCAGAATACGGTTTCAGAGATGATAGAGTTTTGCATTTCAGAGACAGAATAGTTGTACAGATTGACATAGTGTTTTGAAATGTATTGTTTTGGCCGAAGCACACGGTAGTTCATTTGTATTGCATCTGAGTGGTATGAAGACGTATTGTGGGTTGAAGATGAATACTTCGGGATTGAGATGATGGGTGATGTGGTTCAGTATGAGGGTAAGTGTATATTTTGTCAGCATGTCAAGATTGAACGTCATTTTCTTCTAGTTTGTTACATCCGTGGAAGGTTCTTAATGGAAGTGAGTAATAGAGATTCGAGATTTCAACTAGATTATTTTTGAAGACGTTTGTATATTATTTGGTTACCTGTTGAAGTCAGATGGTCAGTTAGAGAAAGTTATGAGTCATGTGTTCAAACAGTGTTGTACGAGATTGTGAATCGGGCTAGTATAGTTGTTTATTGGTTGCGGTTACCTCCAGAGTTAGAAAGGGGTTGGTGATATGATTTGTGTATCTATGATTTGGGACTATGAGTCAGATCTGTTCTGTGCTATGTCTGTAGAAGAGATTGAGTTGAGTTTAGAATTGACATGCCTTGAAAGAACCATTGAGATCTTAACATCAGATATCTATTGTTGCGTGATAAGTCTATCGGTTGGTTAGTATGTTGTGGTGAGAAAGGAAGTGGGTAAGAGCGGATTTTGTGGAAACTTCTGTCCGATAAATTTCGGGGACGAAATTTCCTTAAGTGGGGGAGAGTTGTAACACCCGGGTTTAGGGGTCGGGTGAAAATAATATTTTAATATTATTTTGGGCTCGGTTTTACAATTAAAATAATCTTTTGAGTTTCGGGTTTCAAAAATAAATATTTTACGTTGGACCAAATTGAAGAAATTGCAAAGTGAAGAATTTTTAAAGAATAAAGAAGAGAGCCATTCATTAATGGCCATTTTGTAAATAGCCCAACTTTGATTTTAAATCCCCTTTATCCAACACTTTCACTATTCATCCTCTTCCTCAACCAAATACCAACGTGAAAAGAGCTCTCTCATCTCTTTCACTTTCCCATCTCATTTCTCCTCCATTTTGGCTCGGTTTTGAAAGGTAATTATATTTCCGGCTTGCTCTCATCTTCCTCTACTTGGAAGTACAAATATATTTCATTTTCATCCATGTTTTAGAAATTGGGTTTTTAAAAGTTTAGGTTAAAGGATGGAGCTTTATGGGTTTTTACTAAGGCTTTTGATTTGTTATTGTTAGATATGTTATCTATGAATCAAATGGTCCAATATATATAATTTTTAGAGTGTTTTAAATGGATTCCCGAATTTGGGTATAAATGGGGTTTTTGGAGGGTTTTGGGTGAGTTTTTGGGGTTGTTTTAGGTGGGAATTGATAGCCCAATGGTAGTACTATGGTTAAGGGTTGATTTGGGAATGTTTGTGGGTGCTATGGATGTTGGAAAGATGGTTTTTGGACATGGTTTAGGGGCTGTCCGAAATTGCTAAAAGCGGGGTTTGGTCATGGCTTGCAACATTGTGAATTGTATTTGAATTGTGTTCCGGGTTGGTCTTTTGATGTTGGGCTGATTTGGAATTGTTTGAAATGTGTTTGAGGTTGTTTGGAAGCGGGAATTCGTGTTGGAAAAGCTTCGGGAAGAAATCCGGAAATTTGAGGAAGGTTGCTAGCTTGGCTTGGAGCTTGGATGTTTAGGTGAGTGGTTAAATATTTTCAAAATGGTTTTGAGTATTTGGTTCAAGCATGTGAACCTAGGATGGGCTTGGTAAACCCACCTAGAGTTGGGATTAGAGTGGTAGCCTAATCCCAAGCTTTGATTAGAGACTTTGGTTGCACTTTTTAATGGTTGTATATGCCTCGTATTAAATTATGATGGTGTTGATTATGTATATGTTGTATACATGTATGTTGAGGCGTATTTGATGCATTGTTATATGCATGTTGATGATAGATATGATATGGTTATACACATGTGTAAAATATAATGTGATATGGTTGTTAATGATGTATATGTGGTGTTGACATGTGAAATGATGTTATGAGGTGGTTTCATGATCCGAAGATCATGGTGAGTACATGCTAGGCATGGAAATGTGGTTGTGCATGACGGTAAGTCATGGTAAGTACGTGCTAAGCACAGAAGTGTTATGAATTGATATTATGAATGATTAATGAAATGTGTAGTATTGGCACTAGTATGCTTGGGTACAAATGATCGATCATTAGGATGTTAGTGTGTACACATGAGTCAAAAGTCGCGCGTGGCCTTGGTGGCGTTGAGTCACCAAGGAGGAGTACGGGTTCGCCCGGAAATTGTATTTATATTAGTCGATGATGAGTGGAATCCCATCGACGGGCGTGAGGATGAGTGGAATCCCCTCCGCGTGAAATGAGGCGTGAGGATGAGTGGAATGCCCTCTGCGTGAACGGTGATGAGTGTAATCCCACCGTCAGGAAATGGTTGAGTTGTTGGATGTGAGTTCCAACGGTTATCCGCGTATTCGAGTCATAGCTAGGTGCCGATACAGATTGTAGTTTATGTTGCCCATATGTGGTTAATTGTGAGACAACGTGATTTGGGATGTGTTGCTTTTGGTGAGCTCAATGTATGATTTATAAATTGAAAGATTGTAATAGTAAAGCAATGGGATAGGTGTTGTTGTTTTTGATGCTTTGCTGTGTGTTGATTTGGTTTGGCACTTAGATGCCTTGTTCGATTTGTAAATATCACTTATGATGCATGCCTTGATGAATGCTTGAGTGATGCATGCCTTGATGAATGCTTGAGTGATGTATGTCCTTATATGCATAAATTGCTCTTTATTTGGTATGCTATGCATGAATGTTTTATTACATGTTCAAATGACTCCCTTGGCTTGAATAGGTGCTCTTGCATGTGTGTATATGCTGTATTTCTACCTAAATTATGTTCTTAGACTTCATATATATGTTATTAAGGTGTTTTTATCATTGAAAGACATTAGAATGAAGCAAAATATGCTCCCCTGCACCTAGGTTTCGAAACTAGGGGTAAAATTTCGAAACCTTTGCAAATTTTTGGAATCCAGAGGCTACTGCCAGCCAAAGTTTTGAAACCTTTGGGCAAGGTTTCGAAACTATGGTCAAAGGTTTCGAAACCTTACCAAGGTTTCGAAACTTTTGGTGAAAACTGCATTTTTGAGCATGTTAGAGTCATTTCTGGAAAAAGTGTTCTTCTACAAAGTTGTAGAGGACAAAATTTTACATGAAATAGAGGTATTATTTACTCAAAAATGTTAAGTATAGGTCTCTGAATTGTTGTTAGAAGTTGACAGGACTGAAACTGAATGTTTTTGGAATCTGCTGGATTAAATTGTGAAATTTGAAATGTTTAGGGGTTTGGCTGTTTGTCTCGTGTGATACGTTCTGCTGTTTGATCACTTAGAATTTAATACTCGGATATGTCAAGATTAAAATAAGAAAAATAGGGTTGCTAACCGAGGGGGAACCTTAACGGGTTTCGCTTCGGTTTTCCCCGTGTGGCCCACTTGGACCGGTCAACCGGCCAGACCGGGACGAGGGGGTTACAAAAAATGGCTTGTGGTATAATGTAGATTGGACTGATTTCTTTGGTCGATTCTTGCGGCCCTTTGAACTAAAATAGGTCCGTGATTTACTTGACTTCGTGTTGGACAGTCCATTTTGTTGTACTCGGGAGGATTAGTTGGTGTGGTGCCCAAATACTCAGGGCGACTTTTTGTTGGGGGAGATAACTTAGTTAATGTTGCCGTTCGACATTGCGAGTGATGATCTTGATGTTTTTCGTTATGGAAATTACCCATTATGCTGAAGATCCAATGCTTTTTGTGGTTTGTTCATATGCGGAGATTGCCAACACTAAGTATGTTGCGGGATCGTGGCATCTCGTTGAATGATGGGGCATGCGCTTGTGTTTGGTGCAAGCTAGGAGAGGATGAGGTTGATCTCATTTTATATGCATGTCAAGTGATTGGGGAACTATGGTCCTTATTTTTTTGTTGGTGGAATTTCGCGTTCGTTCGGCCATGGTTCCTAGAGAACTTTTTATTGCAATGCTTTCATGGTTGTTTCTCAGGAATACTTCAGGATTGGTGGCTCATGGGGCGTGCTGCAGTTTATTGGTCAGCATGGTTAGTCCTGAATGATGTGATTTTTAGTTGGAAGAGGATGGAAATTGGGGAGATGTTTTTCTTGGTTAAATTAAATACTCTCTATTGGGTCAAGGCTAGTGCGACACCGTAATCGATTGTTGAATTGTGTTGGTGGGACTACCTGCGACATTGTGTGCCGTCGACAATGGTGCAATTGTCGCGGTTTGGGGTCTCTTGGTTCCCACCACCTATAGGCACTCTAAAATTTAATGTGGATGGGTCGACTTGTGGGAAGTCGGGGCCGACTGGGTGTGTGGGTGTCTTGTGTGATGCTGAGGGTTTGATTTTGGCATCACTTTCGAGACTATTAGGTGTATCGAATTCTAATGTTGCTGAGCTTCGGGTAATAGCATATTGTCACATGGCTATATTTTCGAACTAGCAAACCGCGCGACCTTAGGAAAATTTCACCACACAAACGCCTAAGTAAGCCTCAATTCCAACTTCGGAAGATCAAAACTTCCAAGGCACTCAAGAATGCAAGATCGTTCTAAGCGGAAGCAAACTATAATGAATGGCCTTTGAATCTGAAAGAAGAAAATCAAGAACACGAAGAACAACACAAATGATTTTAGAGTGAATGCCTTGATTACTCTAAAGATAAAAGATTGAGTGATTTACTAGTGAGCTGAGGAGCCTCTATTCATAGTTGAACTCCCCCAGATCTTACAGTCAAAACCGATTTACATCGACAGACGAGATTACAACATAATCTTTACAATATCTCTAAATATCTCAACATTATCTAAATAAATCATTTGAAATAATTCAAATGGATAATGTTTGACTAAGTCTCCCAGGATCTTTTGTGGACCGGGTTAAGTTCGGTGATCTCTTCAAGCCCAATTCCTTGATCTGAACCCATTGGGCAGCGAATTGTGCATATGACTCGGGTTCGAATTGGTTGTCCGTGACAATATGCTCAGGACATGTTGGTTCATTCGACTTGGGCAAGTAAGTCATCGTTTTTTATCGAGTCGGATTCTGATATTGCATTAAGCTGGGTGGTTCACTCCTCGAAAAGCCTTGGCGATTATGGTTTAGCTTTCACCAAATTAACGAAGCTTGTCGAAGATTATCTTGTGTGTGCTTTCACCATGCCCTAAGGGAGGCTAATAGCATGGCAGATGCGTTGGCTAAAGGAGTGGTGGATCGTACATCGTGGTTTCGTGTGATTCTTTGAGGTTTTACTTGTTTGTTTAGAGCATGGCTGCAAGTTGGGTTGGTGATTAGTTTTGAGAATTGGATATGTGGGTGTTGGGTGATGGAGTTGGTTGTTGGGCGAGTTGGAATACACATGCTATATGTGTGCCATGGTGCATGTAATTGGCTATGATTTTTGTGTTCGGATGCTTGTCTTGCTGTGGAGGTGCGATGTTGTTCTTGTTTCGAGTTTTTTTTTTCGTTTTATTCGGTCCCGTTAATGTTGTCAAGTGCCGTCGTTGGCACTATTTCACTCCAATTTAGGTTTAGGGATGTTTTTAATGAGGCCTCAATGATACTCTTGTACGATTATTCCCCTTTAATAAGAATCATACATGCTTTGATAAAAATATAAAATTTTAAATTAATTAAATAATATTTAGGATTTTTAAATTCAAAATTAGTTTAGTTTCTTAATCTAGATTTAAATTAGAGTCGTTTAATTAGGTGCACTTTAAATAATTTAAGGTTTAATAGTTTGTTGATTTAAAATTAATATTTTTAATTAACTTAAAAAAATTCAATTTAAAAATAGTATATTAAAACAATTGGATATTATTCTTATGGATTTTTTAAATTAATAAATTAATATGAATTTTAATTTCATTTTACATATTCTTTTATTAATTTAAAAAATAAATTAAAATGACATCTTAAGATTAATTGGATATTATTTAAATATTTTCAAATTAATTTAACAATTTGCAAAATTTAGTAAATAATATTTAATTAATTTTAAAGTTTAGAGGATTCAAAAGATATTGACATCAACATTTGGGCAGGACAAATATAGGAAATCAATGAGTGGGAGCAGTGATAGTGAGAGCCGCCGGCGATGCTGGACCATCTTGGTGGGAAATCTATCGAATCAGATTCATTGGAAAAGAGTGTGGCAGGTGTTTGATCGACATAGTAAAGTGGTGGATGTTTTCGTTCCAATAAAGAGATCAAGAGATGGTTCACGATTTGGTTTTGTGCATATGAGGACGAAGAATGAGGTGATGTGGGTCATAGAACGTTTGAATGGTATGTGGATATACGAATCGAAAATTTCGATCTCCTTCGCTCGGGGGTTGTCACACGATTACTATTGGAAGCACACGATTACTATTGGAAGATAAAGGAAATTGTGGAACAAAAGGGCAAACCCTCACAATTGGGAAATGGGGAGATACGATATGAGAAAAGGGATAAGGATGGTGCAGGGGGTGATTTATGCACCAAGGTAGACGTTCTGAATAGTTGCACGATTGGGTGGTGTAGATTTCCAATTGGAATCGCAGTTTTTTAGCAAAAGAGATGCATGAGGCGGGAATAGAGGGTGGTTCACTTATGCGTATTGCAGGGTCTCGTATGTTGTTGATGTTTATGAGTCGAGAAGAAAGGAGACATGCTCTAGAAATGGAGCGTTAAATAATTGGTTCACAAAGGTGTGTAATTAGCAGGAGGGTATTGAAGCCGGTAGGGATGTAAAAAGCTGACCCGATCTGAAAACTCGACTGAAACCTGCTCGAGTCAGAACTTGATTTGACCTGAAAATTTAATGACCCGAACTCGATCTGTAACCGACTGTTGTTGACCCGAACCTGAATTCGACCTGTTACTGTAGTGACCGAACCCGACCTGCGTCCGACTGAAAACGACCCAAACCCGAATTGGACCTGTTATTGTGGACCTGAAACTCGACATGCGCCCGACTGAAACAAACCCGAACCCGAAGCCGACCTGGCAGATAACCGATTTTACCCGACTGAATTGACCCGAGATCCGATATTACCCGACCTGTTTTGAACCCGGCCTGTTTTGGATCCGACCTGTTTTGAACCCGACCTATTTTGAACCCGACCTGTTTTGGACCCGACTTGTTTTGAACCCGACCTGTTAATTGACCCGACCTGCTTTGAACCCGACCTATTTTTAACCTGAATGATATTGATCTGACTTGATATTTACCTAATATATAGTTGAAGAAGTCTACGATTTGATAATTTTAAAGTGTTGATAAATGTAAAGTATTAATTTATTAAATTAATTTAATACTAACTCGTTCAATATAAATTATTTGTGAAGTTTAATAAGAATTAACATACTTAAATTTATTTTATTAAAAATATTCAAAATTTAAAAGTTTTATTAAATTAATAAGTTGTGATGGATGAAATTAAAACAAATTATTTAAAATTTAAATCAATTTATTAATTGTGATCATTAAATTTAAGAAATATTTTATTAAAAAAATTAATTATAACTATTAAAATAATAAAAAAAATATTTTTTAGTTTAGGGGATGTTTTTTTGAATTAATGGGAGAAAGTTTTTTTAATTGATAGGAAATTGTGGGGAGAATTTTGGCACCATATTAAATAAAATGGGGGGATTTTGGCACCATATTAAATAAAATGGGGGGATTTTGGCACCATATCAAACAAAAATAAAATGGGGGTTGGGGGGGGGGGGGGGGTTGCCGCCAGTCAAACAAATTGGGGGTGGGGGGAAATTTTGCCGCCGTTTCAAATAAATTGAGAGTGGAAGTGGTTATTTAGGGGTTAATTATTCTTTAGGTCCTTCCTTAATTAGATTGTTAGTGTTTAGGTTTTTTAGGTTTTAGTTTATTTTTTTAGTCTTAACTTTTGATTTAGTTTCTTTAAATTTTATTTAATTAGGTCATGCTTCATAAATTAATTAATTATTAAGCTTTTTGGTTTGCTTTAAATTTGATTTGGTCCTCGTATAAAGATTTGGTAAGTAATTAAGTTTAATAATTTTATTCATTTGTGATTTGGCTTTAATTAATAATTTAGTGTTAATTTATTTTTTAGATTTGTCCTTTTTATGTTTCAATTTATTTTGTTTGTTAGATTTATGAGTTTATGTTTAGGGTTTAAGGGTAAGTGTGTCAAGTTGATTGTTTGGGGTTATGAGATTAGTTTAGGGATTATGTGATTAGGCTTGCACTCTAATTATTAGTGAATAATGTATGTAAGATTTAGATATTCATGTTTTGGGTTTAGGGGTAAATGTGTCAACTTAATTATTTGGGGTTATGAGATTAGTTTAAGGATTAAGGGATTAGGCTTGTACTCTAATTATTAGTGATTATAAGATTTAAGGGTTGAGGTTTATGGGTATAGTTTAGGGGTATACATATATACATACAAATATGTATGTTCTAATATATATATATAATTATAACAATATATATATATACTAAAACTTAAATACATGCATATATATGTGTTTTAGTATGTATGTATACATGTGTGTTTTAGTATTTTCTTCATTCTAGTCCCTTAACTTTATTTTAATTTGTCCACATTTATTATTCCAAATTGACCCACATTTATTTTTTTAATTTGTCCAATGTTTTATTATTCTAATTTGATATTTTCTTCATTCTAGTCCCTTAACTTTATTTTAATTCCATATTGACCCCTATATATATATTTTAATTCATCATGTTTATAATTTTAATTTGAAAATTTGTTCATTCTAGACCCTAAAACTTTATTTTTATTCTAAATTGACATCTACTTATTGTTTTTTTAATTACACTAATTTTTATACTTTTAATTTGATATTTATGTTCATTACAGTCCCCAAAATTTTATTTTTATTCCAAATTGACCCCCTTTCATTATTTTCTTTTAAATTTGTCTAATGTTTTATAATTTTAATTTGATATTTTTGTTCATTATAATCCGTGAAACTTTATTTTTAATCCAAATTGACCAATTTTCAGTCCAAATTGACGCATTTTCATTATTTTTTAATTACTCCAATGTTTTATAATTTTAATTTGATATGACTTTAAATAATTAACTCCAAATCAATGACGATTGACGAAGGTCAACCTAAAGTCTATCGACTACTTATACGGTCGTACCGATCTCAAACTCAATACGAATTTCAATCCTAAAAATACCCCGACCTGAATTACCCGACCCGAAACTACCCGACCTAAAATTACCCGACCTGAAATGCACCTGACTTGAAATGCACCCGACCTGAAATGAACCCGACCTGAAATGGACCCGACCTGAAATGGACCCGACCTGAAATGGACCCGACCTGAAATGGACCCGACCTGAAGTGTATCCGAACCCGAATTAACCTGTCAATTATCTGCTTCGGATACGACCCGTTTTGACCCGACCTGAAATGAACCCGACCTGAAATGGACTCGACCTGAAATGGACCCGATCTGAAATGGACCCGACCTGAAATGGACCCGACCTGAAATAGACCCGCACCCGACCCGAGTCGAGTCAAAATAGAAAAATAACCTGAAATGACATGTACCCGATTTTACCCGACCTGACAGTACCCGTCCTGAAACCCATCCGATTACCTGTTTTTACATCCCTAAAAGCTGGGAATCGACGAGTTTGGTTAGCAATTAGTTGATTGCCTATGTACGTATGGTCGCGAGGAACATTGGATAATGTGGCATCATTATGGGGACAAATGATTAGATGTGATGAATTAAATATGGAGTCAAGGTCGTTTGGACGAGGGCGAATTCTAATTGAAACATCACAATTGCAGCGAATTGATGAAGTTGTAATAGTACAAGTCCGGGGAGTGTTTTTAAGATACATGTGATGGAGATTGAGCCGTCGATAGATAAACATGAATGCTTTAGTTGTGATAAGGCATATCAATTCGAGGATGATAGTGGTGTGAGCGAATCGGCATCGGATGAAGGCAACATGGAACATATAGAACAAATGACTAAAAGACTGGTGTTAGGAGGAGTAGAGATAGGATCGAAATGGATGGTGTTGGGGAGGAAATATGTGAACATGTTCGTTTGAGTCAGGTTGGTACAATGCAATGAGAGGTTGATATGAGTCTCGTGCCATTTGGGAGAATAAATCAGCCGGGGAGTTCCTAAGAATAGGAAGAGGAACATGAGATCGCCAGGCCGGTAAGCTCGGAGGATCGTAGTACAGAGGAAGAGGTTGGTTTCGTGACATGGCTGGAGCAGATTGTGTTAGAGTTGGACAATGGTATGTGACTGAATGAAATTACATTGGTGGATTGCCTAGTACGATACTCATCAGGGACTGGTGAGGATGGAAATAGCGGGCCAATTCTTGCTGTGCTTGTAGAGCTCATAGGATTTATGGTTTGTGATGACTCTACTAAAGATAAACGTGGGGAAAAATCATCTTTTGGGTAAGAAAGGGAGAACTTGATCAAATAAAAACAATATTTCTAGAGCCGATCAGGTGCAAGTTTCTACAATGGGTTTTGGTTTATTGCATAGCCGAGAGGCACTCTTAAGAGAGGTACATGAAATTGTACAACTTAGTCGGTTGATTGGGGGCTCAAACTAGAGGAAACAAGGCTGAAATTGTGAAAGATATTGCAAAGCTTATTGAGGAACGAGAGCAGGGGTTTTTAGGAGTCGAAATGCGGGTGCTGTCGTGGAATACTAGATGGTTAGGTTCATCGGCAAAAAACGAGATTGGTTCAACAGACATTACGACATCATTGTTGTGAGATGGCGCTGCTCTAAGTATAAAAAATTGAGGAGGTAAGTGTTAATTTTAGTCGCAAGATTTTGCTGATTGATAATTTTGATTTTGATTTCTCGCCTGCCATGGGTCGATTGGGGGGTTTTATCATAGTTTAGGAGGCTTCGAGATTTCGATTTGAATCTAAATCTGCAGCGAGGAATTGTGTGATGGTGCATGTGGTGTGTGGATTGATGTGGAGTGGCCGTGTAGTGTGATAAATGCATATGCTCCTTGCAGATTAGAAGGACAAGAGATTTTTGGGTGTTGCTTCACAGGGATGTTGCATTGCAGGTTGGTCTGTGGTGTATCGCATGAGATTTTAATACAATACGAGCGGGAGAGGAACATATGGGATATGTTGGTGAGGTTAGAGGAGTAGCTGAATTTGGTGATTACATTGAGAAATTGAGTTTGCTCGATGTGCCGTCGTGTGGAAAATTGTATACATGGTTCGGCTCCGAGAATAAATGTAGCAGACTTGATCGTTTTCTAGTAACTTTTGAGGGGTTAGAACAGTTTTGTCAGCTATATCAAACGAGACTGACACATGGTTTGTCAGATAATACTCCTTTGTTGTTGACGGATGGCGAAAGTGATTGGGGGCCTCGACCGTTCTGATTCTTGAACTGTTGGCTCTGTTAGAAAGCGTATGTAGACTCGATGGAACTAGAATGGAAACAAATATCGAGAGAATTGAATGTTAGTCAAGAATCTGATATAATGGCGAAGTTGCGGGTGATGCGCTTGTTCTTACGGACATGGAACAAATCTTTTTTAGGGGGCGTTGATCAGCAAATTTAGGTTGCATCGTTGTTAATTGAGGATCTAGATTCTTATGTTGGTGTTATGAGGGGTTCGAAATTGGACAATGCTGAGAGACGGCAATTACATTCTAAGTTGTGGAGGTTATGTCAATATCGAGAGTCAATTTGGCGTCAAAAATCACGGGCGTTATGGCTTTAAAGAAGGTGATTGCAACACTAGTTTTATCCAGAGGTCTGCCAAGATTCGAGGTATGCAAAATTAGATTCAAGGTCTTCGTGCCAATGGTCGGTGGATTACATGTCCGTAAGAGTTAAAGAGGCATATGTTTATGGCGTTTCGCAACCATTTTTCTCAATCTCAAGTTACAGGTTCGTTTGCGGAAGAAGTGGACTTTAAAAGGGGGAATGTCGAACAAAATGCATGCGTGGAGGCTATATTTACAGAGGAGGAAATTAGTACAGCAATCTGGAGTTGTGATGGGGTGAATGATCCTGGACTAAATGGTTTTAGTTTCGAGTTTTATAAAAAAGGTTGGTCGTTTGTGAAAGAGGATGTGATGAATATCTTTAATACATTTTTTGAGTCGGGATACTTACCGAGAGGTATGAATTCTAGCTTTGTAGTGCTAATTCCAAAGAAAGCCGATCCGAAAGAGATTCGTGATTTTCGACCAATATTTCTCCTCAATTTAGTATATAAAATTTTGGCGAAAGTACACACAACGCGCTTGCAAATGGTGTAGGGGAAGCTAATTAGTGATACACAATCTCCTTTCTTAAAGTGTCGACAAATAGTGGTATAACACCCTGGATTTAGGCCTAGATGTTTTAGACGTAGGATCGGGCCGGGCGGGAACGGTTCGAATACTTGAGGGTGGTTTAGGGAAAACCTAGTTCGACATATTTTAAAAACATTAAAAAATATCTAAAAATTATCATTTATTATATAAATGATTATGGTAAAAACAATTTTACAAAATGAGTTTTGAAAATATTACATTTTGGTATAGTGACCAAAATGCAGTTTTTGCAAAAGTTGGCTAGTGACTGTTTTGTAAAGGATTGAAACTTTGAATCTTTAAGGAGCCATTTTTACCATTTATTTTCATTAGATTTCTCTTTAATTTGGGAGCTTTTAATAAATGATTTTATAAAAGAAATAAAGGGAATTAAAAAGGAAATCAAAAGTTGACTTTTCATAACTAACTTTGTTTCATTAAATCACATTGATTTTGCTTTGGATTTTTCAAGAAAACTTGCCCAAATTGAAGAGAGATCAACCATTAGAGGTAAGTTTCGTTCTTCTCCTCTAATGATCAGTTCTTTACTGAAATTCCCAAGTTGTCAATCCTTTGTTAATGGTTTTTGAGTTGTTTTAATGTTATAAACAAGAAAGAGTTGTTAAATTCAAGATTCTTGATGAGATCTTGGTGATTTTCGTATTTCTATGTTAATCTCTAAGTTGAGATTGATTTTCAACATATTTTGGATGTTATTTTATGTTGAGAATAAGGTTTTAACAAATAAATCCTGAATAGGCTTGGGTCCCTAAGTTTAAGATGTTAGATTTGTGGTTTTTGGGGTGTTTTTGATGTTCTACCGTTGCTGGAGGTATAAGGTAGTGTTTATGTTGATTTTTGAGGGACAATGAAACAAGTTTTGGGGATTTGGGATTAATTTGAAACACCATCCTAAGTCCAGAAGTAAGTATGTTTAGATTTTCTCTCGAAATGTGGATGATGCCCCTAAATGTTTTTTACATGCTCTTGATTTGAGAAAGATAAATTCTTACTATTTTATGCATGAATTATGACATGAGATGATGTTTTATATTGATCCTATGAGATTGAGCATTGTTGCAAAGAGTATTGAGATTTTGATTAAATGCTATGCATGAATTTTGATTTTGAAATGTGATGAGTTTGGTTTAGTAATTTTGCATCAAAATAGTAGGTGAGATGATATTTTTAATGTAAATATATTGACATAATTGATGAGATGTTACCGGATATAATTGGTCGACCAATAGGATGTAAAGTGTAGTGTAAACTAAAATTCGTACATGCTCTTTGGAGTCGGCCAATGGGGGTAGTGCCATCCCGATCCAAAGTGAGAGTCCGATGATGAGAGATTCCATCGGGGTAGGTCTTGGTGAAACACCCAAGCTTTGTGGCGATGATAGATACCGCCATGAGAATCTGGTGATGCAAGATTCCACCGGGGTAGGACTTGACTCTTATCAAGCTAATCCACATATCCGAGTAAAGAAAGAATATGAAATGCCAATATATGAGAAAGAGCTATGTTTCACATGTACCAATGTTTGAAATGATTAAATGCTATGAGAAATGCATATGAGATTTTGAGATTATGAAATGATTTTGTGTATCAAGCATGTGTGGCTTTGCCATGTGTTTTGCATTAGTTGAATGCATGAGATAGATAGATAGATGGTACATGTGGTTTCAAATAATGTTTTGCTTTGAAATGGATTTCAAGCATGAAATAGAAAGAGCATGGTTTTAGAAATGGATTTCAAGGCAACATTTTAAAAAGATTACATTGTTGTGTTGGTGTTTTTAGAGCATACCTGATGTGAGCACATCTTTTGATGTTGATCCGACGGTCTTATCGTTAGGACCAATTACGCGATCTAGGGCGCAACGTTTCAGGGAAGCTCTTTTCCTTACTTGTGCTAATATTTCTGAATCATTTGATAATGTATGTGCCTTAGATAGTAAGCCTTTTAATGTGTTGCATATTGAGATATGACATGTTTAGGTTATATTACTTATTAGGTATATTTAAATATGTATATAATATGATACATATGTTTGGAATAATGTTTATTTCTATATTTGTGTGCGTGAAATTTGGTAATGAATACATGTAAATTTCTAATAATGTTTTTTTTATATGTGTGCAGCCCAATTATACGTATGTTCATGCTTTAGGAGCAGCCATGCATGTAACTTATTATATTTGTGAATGCCGCCCACTTCCAAATTAATTCAAATCAACGGAAGAGAAGGGGATAAGCACAACCAGTTCTCTCTTTGAATTTCAAATTCAAGTGATACTCACATTTTGCATGTGCCAAATTACACTTGCCACCAAGCCTGCGGCCAATATGGATTATGCCACCAAAAGTAGTTTGTCTTTGATTATTCAAATTCCAAATGAATGAATTTCATCCACATGTTGGAATAACCGGCAACTTGTATTTGTGTTATAAATATTGTACGAATAGCATTGTACAAGGGTTACCAACTTTGAAATAAAATTACACTTGAGAGAATTTTCTCTTTTCGATTCTTTTTAGAATTATTCGACACTCAAACTTGTTTGTTTGTCATTGATACTTCGGGTTCCTAAATTGCTATTTAGCGGGTCCAAGTCCTTCGACGATAAATAGATTCGATTCGGGTTTGCTCAATAGATTGTGCAGGTTCTTTCGAGTTTAGCATTTCCAACATCGGTCGTTTTTGAAGCCTTCTTCACCATCGTTGAAGTTCTTTCCAAAACGCCAAAATTATCATATTACTCTATATTATTATTATTATTTTTATTTTGTTCATCTTTAAGTCCCTATTTAATATAAATATGTCGTATAATTTTTGTTGCTTCCTTGTTGTTTTTATTGCAGGAACGTGCCTACAACACTCCTAGATCCGTAACAAACGAGGATAGTACGTTTCGGCAGACTGTCCTTATTATGTGGTAATCAGAGCCTAGGTTGTTGGATTCGTTGTAAGTTTCTGCAAATTCGAGTCAAAAAAAAGAAAAAAAATGCATTCGAATTAAAAAAACAGATTAAAAAAAACATATTAAAAAAACAAATTCGAACAAAAAAACAGATTGGAAAAAAATAGATTAAAAAAAACAGATTCGAACAAAAAATAGATTAAAAAAATAGATTCAAATATAAAAAAAACATTTTAGATTCGAAAGTGTTTATATATATATGTATTATTACTGTTGTTTTCCTATTGTAAATGATGAAATTTGTACGAGTTTGTTATGTAACTTTGATGTGCTCGGAAATCAACCGAAGTGAACTATGCTTGTTTGTTCGGTAATATGAAGGTTGTAAGCACGTCTTCGCAGTAAGGTTCTCTAAACTCTTCATTTTTCATCTTTGGGTTCCTTTTTTTTCGTGTCATTATCCTTTTCATCTTTTCTTTAATTTTCAGTCTTATTTCCTTTCTTTTTGTGTCACCTTTTTTTCCTTTGTTTCCTTAACCGTTGTTTCCTTGTAGCCAACACCGTTGTAACAAGTTTCGAGACGTTGGATTAGTTCTTTAAAGAGCTAATTACGAGAAAGTGTAAGGGAAAAAGGCATTGAGCGTTGTGAGAATAGAAGGGGAGACACAAAGAGCCATTCAAGTATTCTCCCGAGTGAAACACGAGCGCTGAGTGTTAATTTTTGAGTGCACTGTTCTTTGGAGTGACATCTGCGAGACTTTGATTGTGTGTGCTGTGAGGTCCTTTTTGTTTGTTTTTTTTACTAACCTATAATATTGTTTTCTTTTGTTTGTTTTTGTTGTTGATTATGGCAGGTTCCGATGATCACACGGTTGACCAGGATCCACCGATTCCTCAAATGCAAGCCTTAGAGAGAATGATGCAACGAGTAGTGGCTATCGCCTTAGAGCCATTACAGTCGAGGATGGATAGGTTTGATGGAGGATCCAACTCTGTTAATGATGTATTGAACGAAAATGAAGTCGAACGGTCACCGAGGCAGCATACTCCTAGACAAGGACGTGTGTAACAGGTAGACGATAATTTGAATAACATTAAAGTTGCTATTCCTTCTTTTCAGGGACGTTCAGATCCTGATGCATACTTGGCTTGGGAAAGCAAAGTGGAGTACATTTTCGAGTGTTATAATTACTCGAAACAGATGAAGGTTCGATTAGCAGCAACAAAGTTTGTTGATTATGCCTTGATATGGTGGGACCAGTTACTGCTTAGCCGTAGACGTACTGGTGACGACCCAGTTGCAACATGGAACGAGATGAAGCGACTAATGCGTAAAAGGTTTGTTCCTATTCACTATCATCGTGATTTGTTTCAAAAATTGCAAAACTTGAAACAGGGAAGTAGGAGTGTTGAAGATTATTTCAAGGATATGGAAATGGCTATGATGCGTGCGAATATCGAGGAAGATCGAGAAGCTACCATGACACATTTTCTAGCAGGGTTGAACACCGAGATTTCCAATGCTGTTGAGTTACAACATTATGTCGAGGTTGATGACATGGTGTAGATGGCAATAAAGATTGAACGACAGCAGCGCAAGAAGTCTTCAAATCGAAGTAACCCTTCTTTTAAATCTTTTTCAAATCCATTATATACTTCTAACAATTCCAGGAAGCAAGCACCACAACAACCACTTCGGATTCGTGAGCAAGGCGAAACCAGCAAACCAAAGGCCCCCGTTGCTGATAATGGGCATGTTAAGCAGCAAGTGGTGGCACAAGAGCGAGCACGAGATATCCAGTGTTTCAAGTGCCTTGGGAGAGGACATGTTGCTAGTCAATGTCCGAACCGGAGGGTTATGTTGATGTGAGATGATGGTGAGATTGAGTCAGATTCCGAGGAGGAAGTGCATGATGTCCCTATTGAAGAGGAAGACGAGACCGACCTAGAGGTTCCTGAATCTGGTAAGGTAATGGAACTTTTGGTTATTAAAAGAAGTCTGAATGTGCAACAGGTACCGGATGATCTACAGCGTGAGAATATCTTTCACACACGATGCAAGGTGCAAGACAAGGTATGTGTTGTGATTATTGATAGCAGTAGTTGTACTAATGTTGCCAGTTCAATGATGATTGACAGGTTAGGTCTGAAAACGACAAAGCATCCTCATCCATATAAGTTACAATGGTTGAATGATGGTGGTGAGCTTAAAGTGACCAGACAAGCTATTGTACCATTTTCGATCAGAAACTACAAGGACGAGGTCCTTTGTGATGTTGTTTCCATTGATGCTACTCACCTACTATTGGGACGCCCTTGGCAGTATGATAAAAGGGCAATGCATGATGGTTATACAAATCGTTACTCTTTTATGCAAGCAGGTAAGAATATCACTTTGGCTCCTTTGACACCGAGTCAAGTGTTTGAAGATCAGACAAGCTTGAAAAAGAGTAAAGAAACTGCAAAAGAGAAGAAGAAGATGTCCGTGTATGCGAGCAGTAGCGAAATCAGGAAATGTCTTTCCTATCAACAATTTGTTCTTATTTTGATGTTTAAAGATTATTGTTTATTGACAGATTTTCCTACTGATCTACCTTCACCGATTTTGACACTTTTGTAGGAGTTTGAGGACGTGTTTCTAGCTGACACACCGAAGGGATTGCCACCTCTTCGTGGCATTGAGCACCAAATTGATTTCATTCCAGGTGCTACTATTCCGAACCGACCAGCTTATCGAACCAACCCTGAAGAGACGAAAGAGCTTCAAAGGCAAATTACTGAGTTGATGGACAAGGGTTACATTCGAGAGAGCTTGAGTCCGTGTGCTGTTCCGGTGCTGTTAGTGCCGAAGAAAGATGGTTCTTGGAGGATGTGCATAGATTGTCGAGCTGTGAACCAGATCACAATTAAGTATCGTCATCTCGTTCCAAGACTTGATGACATGTTGGACGAGCTTTGCGAAGACGTCATCTTCTCCAAAATTGACTTAAGGAGCGGCTATCATCAGATTCGCATGCGAGAAGGCGATGAGTGGAAAACAACCTTCAAGACAAAGCTAGGTTTGTACGAATGGTTAGTAATGCCTTTTGGTTTAACTAATGCACCTAGTACTTTTATGCGTTTGATGAATCATGTTCTACGATCTGTTCATTGGTAAATTATGTGTTGTATACTTTGATGATATCTTGATCTATAGCAAGTCTTTACATGATCACGTAGAACATTTGCGAGCTGTTCTGCAGGTTTTGCGAGAAGAAAGATTGTTTGGTAACATGGAGAAATGTGTATTTTGTACTGACAAACTCATATTTCTTGGTTACATTGTTAGTTCTCAGGGAGTTGAAGTTGATCCTGAGAAGATAAAGGCAATTCAGGAATGGCCACGACCGACATCGATTACTCAGGTTAGATCGTTTCATGGTTTGGCGAGTTTTTATCGACGGTTTGTTCCTAATTTCAGTTCCATTACCGCCCCCTTAACTGGTATTATTAAGAAGAATTCTAGCTTCTCTTGGGGTAAGGAACAAGAAGATGCCTTTTTGAAAATTAAAGATTGTTCGACTAGAGCACCTGTGTTAGCATTACCTGATTTTGATAAAACGTTTGAAATTGAATGTGATGCTTCTGGAATTGATATAGGTGCTGTTTTGATGCAGGAAAAGAGGCTCGTTGCTCACTTTAGCGAGAAATTGAGTGGTGCTACATTAAACTATCTGGTTTATGATAAAGAGATGGATGCACTGATTCGGGCATTGGAGACATGGCAACATTATTTGTTGCCTAAGGAGTTTGTGATCCACACCAACCACGAGGCTTTACGTTACATCACAGGTCAGCATAAATTGAATAAACGACATGCTATGTGGGTTGAATTCTTAGAATCTTTTCCTTATGTCATTTGTTACAAAAAAGGAAAGAAAATGTCGTTGTTGATGCATTATCACGTAGGTATGCACTTTTGAGTTATCTTGATTCACATTTGATTGATTTTGCATACATTCGTGAGTTATACCCTAATGATCCTGATTTTAGTGATAAGTATAATGCTTGTGAGAAAGGTGCAGATGGAAAATTTTACAGGCATGATGGTTATCTTTTCAAAGAAAACAGGATATGCATTCCACAAGGTTCGATGCGTGACATACTGATCCGTGAGGCACACGAAGGTGGATTGATGGGTCATTTTGGAGAAACCAAGACGTTACATACCTTGAAGGAGCATCTATTTTGGCCTAAGATGCGCAGAGATGTTGAAAGGTATTGTGAACGTTGTGTGACTTGTAGAAAAGCGAAATCAAAGGTTTCACCACATGGTATGTACTTACCTTTACCTATTCTTGATTCCCCTTGGACTGATATATCGATGAATTTTGTTTTGGGATTGCCTCGAACTAGACAAGTAAAGATAGTATATTTGTTGTGGTTGATAGGTTCTCGAAAATGGCACATTTCATTGCATGCCAAAAGACTGATGATGCTGTTAATGTGGCTAACTTATTCTTTAGGGATGTTGTATGTTTACATGGTATTCCTAGGTCGATTGTTTCTGACAGGGATGTGAAATTTTTGAGTCACTTCTGGAGGACTCTTTGGAGCAAATTAGGTACGAAACTTATGTTTTCTACTACTTGTCATCCCCAGACTGATGGACAAACTGAAGTTGTTAATAGAGTTTTATCTACTTTACTTCGATCCATCATCAAAAAGAACATAAAAACTTGGGAAGATTATTTGCCACATATTGAGTTTGCTTATAACCATGTTGTACATTACGCTACTAAAATGTCACCATTTGAGGTTGTTTATGGTTTTAATCCTATTACGCCTCTAGATGTGTTGCCTTTTCCACAGAAACAGGTGACGAACAAAGATGGTCAAAGCAGAGCCGATTATGTGAAGAAGTTGCGTCAACAAGTTAAGGAGAACCTAGAACGAAAGACTCAGTAGTATGAAAAGCATGCAAACAAAGGAAGGAAGCGAGTCACCTTCGATGTTGGTGATTGGGTCTGGGTTCATTTCCGAAAGGAACGATTTCCAGCCCAAAGGCGGTCCAAGCTGTTACCGCGAGGAGATGGTCCTTTTCAGGTGTTGGAGAAAGTGAATGACAACGCCTACAAGTTAGATCTACCCAGAGAATACAATGTAAGTGCCACATTTAATGTTTCTGACTTAACCCCTTATGGTGATTCTACAAATTTGAGGACAAATCCTTTTCAAGAAGGGGGGATGATGTGAGCACATCTTTTGATGTTGATCCGATTGTCTTACCGTTATGACCAATTACGCAATCTAGGGCGCAACGTTTCAGGGAAGCTCTTTTCCTTACTTGTGCTAATATTTCTGAATCATTTGATAATGTATGTGCCTTAAATAGTAAGCCTTTTAATGTGTTGCATTTTGAGATATGACATGTTTAGGTTATATTTCTTATTAGGTATATTTAAATATGTATATAATATGATACATATGTTTGGAATAATGTTTATTTCTATATTTGTGTGCGTGAAATTTGGTAATGAATACATGTAAATTTCTAATAATGTTTTTTTATATGTGTGCAGCCCACTTATACGTATTTTCATGCTTTAGCTCTCGCTGAGGATTTTCAACCAATTCACTACTTGAATTCATCCCCTTTACTTGGATGAGGAGATAACCTTACAATTTGATTAAGCTTTCTACCCAAAGCTTAATCCACTCACTTTTACAAAGAGAAGTTTTTGGTAAACTCTACAAATTCCTCTCAAAGGATAATTGTTTACCCAATTACAATTTCACACTCCCCAAACTCATAATAAAATATTACAATGAAGACACAAGAGTTGGGTACAAGGATATGACTCTAAAGGTACAAAGTTTGGATTTGAGTGCTTTGATGTTGCTTGTAGGTTCAATAGTTCTTGTTGGTGCATTTGAGACTTGTTTTTGTACCCTTGTATTGAATTCTAGCCGTTTGGGTAGTTAGGATCATCAATAGAGCTGTTATGATACAATTTCTCGCAATAAATGTTGCTCAGCTACCTACCGTATCGGTATGGCTCGGGGGCGTATCGGTACCTGTCTCAAACAAGAAAGAGTCGTTGTGACTGAAAAAACTACGCCTATCGATACGCTTATGGGGCGTATCGGTACGGTTTTAAGGGGTGTATCGATACAGAAGGGCGTATTGATATCTGCATGAATATTCTTGTTTTCATACCTTTTTGCTATAGCATTTGCCTGTTCCTGAGCCCATATCATAGCATTTAGATTGCATTTTCTTCTTATGGGTGCATCTTTACTTTTGCTGGTTTTTAGTCCATATTGAGGGGCACTGCTCGGAAGGTTGGTTTTGGGTTTGATGATGTGCAGGAAAGGAGTAAAAAGAGAAAGTCGGTGCTGGGAATTGCTATAACATAGTGGAAGTGGATATCGGCCAAAACACGTGAGAAGCACGTGAATACGTAGAAAAGGACAACCTGACATGTGCAGC
This sequence comes from Hibiscus tridactylites, assembly GCA_958450335.1. Taxonomy (NCBI): domain Eukaryota; kingdom Viridiplantae; phylum Streptophyta; class Magnoliopsida; order Malvales; family Malvaceae; genus Hibiscus; species Hibiscus tridactylites. The sequence continues at coordinate 30,065,237 of OY288287.1, forward strand.
AACCGGTACTCACCTGTAGACTGTCCTTCTTGTCCCCTCGTGGCAGAGCTTGTCGGTGGATATTCCTTGGGATTATCAAAGAATCTTTAGGGTACAAAACCCTAGAGCCTCCAATATATAAAGAGAAGCTTGGAAAGAAAAAAAAGAGATAGATAGAAAAAAAAGAGGCGAAAGAGAGCAAAGAGAGAGAAAGTTGCAAGGAGAGAGAAGTGTTTACCTTCATCTTCCCCACTTGGTGTCCTCCATCATTGAAGCTCCAAGGAGTAGCCCTACCGGCCTCGAGAGAGGCGGTGGGCCTAAGACAGTCGGGCAGTCCATGGCGGAGAGGGAGTTCACCTTTCTTTATATCGCTTTAGCATTTCCTTTTCATATCTTTACCTTTGGTGATGTTATTACAATGATACGTTGGATGATATTGCCCAGCCACGAACTATTTTAGGTGGCTTGGGTTTGATGGATGATTAATTTTTGAGTAATCTTTAATGCATGCTATAGCTTTTCAGTGTTTATCATGTTCTATGCTTTGCTTATGTGTTTTATTTCCTTAAAGTTGTAAGAGCCCTCGAGAGTTGGTCGTTCTTTAAGTGTTTGTTGAGGTTAGTAATCGAGAGAGCTAGCCTTAGAATCCCCATAAGCAATGGAGTGGCCATCGAGAGGCAGACTCTAACCTACCTTAGAGATAAGTGATAGGTTTCAAGGGCTAAGAATGATAGTTCGTGAAGGGTAGGGAGTGTTAAGAGTTTATGTCGAGAGGTATTTCTGTAGCATTTCTGACTACCAGTTTCCTGGCTAGAGATAGTTTAGAAACTCTTTTAGTAAATCTCGCCTAGCATAGAAGACAGCTGAAGAGCATTAATATCGTTAAGAAGCTTAGTTTAGGTTGTCCATCATTCCCAGCCATACATTCCGTAGTGAGTTTCGCATACGAAATGGGACATGTTCATCATATTGCTATCTCATCTTTCTTTGCACAGTTTTGCTACCGCATTATTTCACATCATCTCTTTTACTATAGTATTTTCACCTGCAAAAAGTTCAATCAATATTGTGACAGCATACTGTGAATATCTCCAATCCCTGTGGAGAGGATATACTCACTCACTCACTCACTTTATTACTAACTCATTCACTTGTTCTTTTTGTTTTTGTACATATTTATTTAGGATTTTTCATTTTTCTTTTCAGGCGTCAATGCTAGTGCATGACTAGGAGACGACCTAGAGGACCCTGCAATCACCTATTTCTAAAATAGAGCATTTCTTGCGACTCAGGTGACGTGTTCAAAGAGAAGAGACTAGAAATATGAACGGAGAGGTACCACAACCTCCAGGTAACGGAGATGCTATGGCAAATGGCCAGGGAGAAGCGGCTCGACCTCGAGCCATTAGAGATCATTTGACTCCTATCTTGGACGATCTCTATCCCAGAATAGTAGCTCCAGAAATTCAGGCAGCCTAGTTTGAGCTTAAACATGTTATGTTCAACATGTTGAACACTATTGGTCAATTTGGAGGTATGCCTCACGAAGATGCAAGACAACATATATGTGCTTTCTTAGAAGTTTGTTACTCGTTCAGATAGCAAGGAGTGCACGAGGATGTGCTAAAGCTTAAACTGTTTCCATATTCTTTACGTGATCGTGCTAGAGCATGGCTAAGTGGAGTGCCAGCGGGATCAATGGAGACTTGGATAGATCTATGCAAAAGTTTTTTCTACGGTATAATCCACCCAATAGAAACACTCAGTTGAGAAATGATATTGCTTCTTTTCGTCAAGCTGATGACGAATCCATGTATGAGTGTTGGAATCGATTCAAGGGATTATTGAGGAAGTGCACAAATCATGGTTTTCATGTTTGGACCCAAGTGGTTATGTTCTATAATGGAGTGAATGCTCCTACAAGGATGATGTTAGATGCTTCACCAAATGGGACCTTGTTAGACAAATCACCGGAGGCAGCATTCGACATTTTTGATAGGGTAGCCAACAATGACTACCAGTTTCCGACCACAAGGCTTGAAATGGGGAGGAGAACCCAAGTAGTTCGAGAGAGTGAAGCTGATGACTAGGTAGCAACCCAGTTAGCTGCTATCACCAATATGCTAAAGAACCTCCAACGTCCCAACAAAGTCAAGGAAGTGAAGTCTGCAACCTCATGTCTCAGATGCGATGGCAATCACCATTTGAGTGAATGCCCTGACAATCAAAAGTCAGCCAACTATGTGGGGAATTATAACCACAACAACAATCCATACTCTAATACCTATAACCCAGGATAGCATCAGCATCCAAATTTCAGTTAGGGTAATCAAGGGCACAACAATTCTGCTCAGCCAGAGCCACAGCAAAATCTGATCGAAGCACCACCTTTTAACCAGATGATGCCATGGCAAGGTCACAATGGAGCAGCATCTTCATCAAATAGTTTGTTGGAAACTGCATTCAAAGAATTTATGGCTATGACAAAAGATTTCATAGGAACCACGAAAGTTTTGCTACAGGATCATGCAACAAACATTAATAATCAAGGAGCCTTATTGCAAAGCCATAGTTCTTCTCTCTGAGCCTTATAAACACAAGTTGGTCAGATAGCTCAAACCTTGCATGCGAGACCTCAAGGAAGTGTGCCTAGTGACACTGAAGCCACTAAGCACCATAGCAAGGAGCAATGCAGCGCACTCACATTAAGGACTCTCAGCCAAACTTGCCTCGCGAAGGAGATAACTCACAAGATCCTCCAGCTAAAGAAAAGAATGAGGAGGAAGTCATAGCAAAAGAAACACCGAAGGAGGATCCTGCTTTTGCTACATCAAAAGATGCAACTCCACCAGTCCAGATACATAAAATTAGACCCCCACTTCCTTTTCCTCAACGAATCAATAAGTAGAAAGAAGACCTTCAATTCCAGAAATTCGTAGATATCCTGGACAAATTACATATCAATGTCCCATTTCTGGAGGCCATTGATCAGATGCCAACATATGAAAAGTTCCTTAAGGATATAGTTACAAAAAAGAGGAGGTCGAGAAGCAAGAAACTGTCGCTATAGCAAAAGAATGCTATTCTATATAGAGTAAGCTGCCACCTAAGAGGAAGGACCCAGGTAGCTTTGTTATCCCATGCCCTATTGGCAATAAGTTTGTTGGAAGAGCACTCTACGATTTGGGATCAAGTGTTAACTTGATGCCTAAGTCGATTTTCCTGAAACTGGGAATACAAGAGGCACAGCCCACCAAGGTTGTACTACAGCTAGCAGATCATTCTCATGTTCGCCCAGAAGGAAGAATTAAAGATGTCGTGGCTAAAGTGGACCGATTTATCTTTTTGGTCGACTTCTTAATCCTCGACTGTGAGGCTGAAAGCAACACACCCATTATCTTGGGTAGGCCATTTTTAGCCACTGGGCGAGCTTTAATCGATTTTGAGAAGGGTGAGTTCACGATGCGAGTGGCTGATCAGACGGTCACAATCAATATTCATGACACCCTCAAGTATGCAAACAATCCAGAAGTATGCCAATATATAGATGCTACAACACAGAATGTGACTGCTGAGTTTTGATGTAGCAATGAGATGCAAATGGAAGAGTTCGAAGCACTCTGCAAAGATGATGATTCAGACCTAGAAAAACTCTCAAAGGAACTGGAGCAGTCTAGTCGACTCGAAGCTAGACCAGGTATGCACTTTGAACCTCTTGAATTTTTAGAATTTGTACCTCCTAAGCCTTCCCTTGAGCATGCACCTGTTTTAGAACTGAAACGTTTGTCATCACATCTTAAATATGTTTACTTAGGGAGTAATGAAACTTTGCCTGTGATAATCTCATCTAGTCTCACACCTAAGCAAGAAACTAGCTTAGTAAATTTGTTGTTACAGCATAAAAATGCACTAGGGTGGACTATGGTTGATTTGAAGGGTGTAAGCTCTGCTATATGTATGAACAAAATTTTGCTTGATGATTGTCATAGCAATTCTCGTTGAGCCCCAGAGAAGATTAAACCCAATCATGAAGAATGTGGTGATGAAAGAGATAATTAAGTGGCTTGATGCTGAAGTAATTTACCCGATATCTGATAGCTCATGGGTCAGCCCGGTGCAATGTGTATCGAAGAAAGGAGGTGTGGTCGTGGTAAGAAATGAGGAGAATGAGCTTTTTCCTACTAGAACCGTCACGGGGTGGAGGATTTGCATAGACTATAGGAATCTCAACAAGGCAACCAAGAAAGACCATTTTCCCCTCCCATTCATTGATCAGATGTTAGATCGGCTAGCAGGCAAGGCATTCTACTGCTTCCTCGATGGGTATTCTAGGTACAATCAGATTTCTATAGCATTCGAAGACCAAGAGAAGACGACTTTCACATGCCCTTATGGAACTTACGCTTTCCGAAGAATGCCCTTTGGTCTCTGCAATGCCCCAGCCACTTTTCAAAGATGTATGTTGGCCATTTTTTCAGACATGGTCGAAGATTTTTTAGAAATTTTCATGGATGACTTCTCGATCTCTTGAGATGACTTCGACACATGCTTGGGAAATCTCGCCAAGGTTCTAAAGAGGTGTGAAGAAGCTGACTTGGTGCTCAATTGGGAAAAATGCCATTTCATGGTAACGGAAGGAACGGCCTTAAGCCACAAGATCTCGAAGCATGGAATAGAAGTTGACAAAGCAAAGGTCGACGTCATTGAAAAACTACCTCCTCCCACTACTATCAAGGGAGTAAGAAACTTCCTAGGGCATGTTGGCTTCTATCGGAGATTCATCAAGGACTTTTTGAAGATCTCAAAGTCGCTATGCAATTTACTATAGCAAAATCAACCATTTGTGTTTGACAAAGATTGCCATAGCGTGTTTCAAGAACAGAAGAAGAATCTTATCTCAGCACCAGTTGTCATTCCACCTGATTGGAACGAGCCATTTGAGCTGATGTGTGATGCAAGTGACTACGACATCGGTGCAGCACTTGGACAGCGCCGAGGTAAACTCTTTCATATTATTTATTATGCTAGTCGCACTTTGAATGATGCACAAATCAATTACACCATTACTGAAAAAGAATTGCTTGTTGTAGTATTTTCCTTTGATAAGTTTAGGTCATACTTGATAGGCATTAAGGTTATAGTTCATATCAATCATTCAGCCATTAAGTACTTAGTGACTAAAAAGGATGCTAAGCCTAGACTTATTAGATGGATACTCTTGCTACAAGAATTTGATTTATAAGTTAGAGATAGGAAAGGATGTGAGAATCGGGTAGCTGATCATCTATCTAGGCTAGAAAATGCTATCACACAAGGTAGTGAATCTGAAATTAAGGAGGAATTCCCTGATGAGAATCTGTTATCTACTACAGCAATTCTGTGGTATGTTGATATTGTTAATTATCTTGTTAATGGTATTTTGCCTCCTGATTTATCTAGCTAGGGAATCAAGAAATTCAGACATGATGCAAGATTCTACTATTAGGATGAACCCTACTTGTTCAAGCAATGTTCTGATCAGATCATAAGGAGATGTGTTCCAGAAGAAGAATACCATGGCATTTTGTACAATTGTCATTCATCGCTGTGTAGAGGGCATTTTGGTGGTGCTAGAACTGCTGCAAAAATTCTGCAAGCGGGATTCTATTGGCCTACACTTTTCAAGAATGCACATGAGTTCTACAAGACTTGTGATAGATGCAAAAGAACGGGGAACATATCCAGGCGGAATGAAATGCCACTGCAAAATGTTCTGGAAGTTGAAATCCTTGACGTGTGGGGAATTGACTTCATGGGCCTGTTTCCCGCATTATATGGAGATTTATATATTTTGCTAGCAGTCGACTACGTGTCAAAATGGGTGGAGGTTGTTGCCACCCTGAGGAACGACTCCAAGACGGTCATGAAGTTCTTTCACAAGAACATCTTTATGAGGTTTGGAGCACCCCGAGCCATCATCAGTGATGAAGGAACTCACTTTGACAACAAATTTATTGCTAAAGCATTACATCGATAAGGAGTCATGCACAAGATTGCTACAACATATCATCCGCAGATGAACGGACATGCTGAAGTTTCCAATCGAGAAATCAAGCAAATCTTGGAGAAGGTGGTCAACCCTAGGAGAATATATTGGTCCCCCAAGTTGGATGAAGCATTGTGGGCATACAGAACAACCTTCAAGATGCCTTTGGGCATGTCACCCTTCAAGCTCGTATTTGGCAAGGAATTCCATCTACTCGTTGAGCTTGAGCACAAGGCTTATTGGGCAATTAAGAAACTCAACATGGATGCCCAACTAGCTGGTGAAAGAAGGTTGCTAGAGCTTAATAAGATAGAAGAATTTCGATCCCGGGCATATGAGAATATCCGCATTTACAAAGAGAAAACCAAGAAGTGGCATGACAAACATATTTTGCCAAGGCATTTCTCAGAAGGTCAACAAGTGCTTCTCTACAAATCTAGGCTAAAGTTTTTCCCTATAAAGCTAAAATCGAGGTGGTCAGGACCATTCATCATACACAAAGTGTACCCTCATTGCGTGGTTGATATCAAGAAGTTGGACGATGGTGAAGTCTTCAAAGTCAATGGCCAACGCCTGAAGGTGTACAGTGAAGCCCTTATCCTCAGAGACAAGCCACACCTGGATCTACACGATCCTTGAGAGTTTGCTTCTCTAAACCCTATCCTTTATGCTATACCATGTTCATAAATAATGTTTTTCTTTTTAGTTTAGTTTTTGTGTTATCTTTATCTTTATTTTCTTATCTTTTCACGTGACCCTCCTACAAGATTTCTCTTTCATAGTACCATGTCAAGTACAGAGGCATGAGAGCATGGTCATCTACAGGGTTGGTAGCAAAAAGGCAAAGGACATGGAGTTTTGTTTTTATCCACTTTATGGAGTATAAAAAAGAGGAAGAGAAAAAGAGAAGGAGAGGTTTTATCCGAAAAGTGGGAAAGGGTGAATTAAAAAAGAGAGAAAAAAACAAAAAGCAAGAGAGAGAATATTCACCTAATTAATATGGTAAAACCCTAGCCACAAAACCTATTTATTCTCTCTCTAGACGTCATCCATCACATTAACTCCCAGCTTTTTCTCCCTTCCTCCCTTAAAGCCGACACACGTCCCCATCACTCCCATCTCCCATTTAATTCATCTGTTTCCCCTCACCTTTTTCAACTTCCCACAATCTCTCATCACCATCATTCCCTTCACCTTCTTCGTCTTCTTCAAAACTCAACCTTTTCTTCTTCCCTTCCATCTTTTCTATTTTCTCCCAAAATACCAAAAAGCCTTCACCATTTTCCCTTCACATATTCACTCCTCCCCACTTTCACAAAAACCTCCATGTCTCGTTGCAAGAATGCTCCTGAAACTTCCGACCGCCCTAAAAAAACCCCTAGTGCTGGAAATCACTAAGTTTGTCGATGACGCCGCAAGGGAACATTGGAAGAAACTAAAAGATTGAAACGTCCTTCCAGAGTTAGGGTTCAAATACCCTAAGGAGGGGGAGGACCAGTTCGACCAAGAAATCATGGACATCATTGGCAAGCATGAACGGAAGTCATTCGATGCCCACCCTGAGGAAATATGCACCTCACTCGTAAAGGAATTCTATGCCCATCTCACAAGCCCTACTCAGTCCACTGTCCATGTGCGAGGCGAGTAGATCAAGTTCACCGCTGCAACAATCAACAAGTACTATGGGCTGAAGCAAACTGTGGACCACCACACCACATTCGTGATGACTATGGACGCAGAAACACAGTGCGAGGTGTTGGAGGGCATTTGTTTTGAAGGAATAGTGCTGGACAACAACAGATCGGTAGAGAGAGGTCGCCTCAAGCCAGAGGCTAAGGTATGGAATCACTTTGTACGAAATAGGATTATGCCCACATTGCACACTACCATTGTCCATATCTCTAGGCTATTTCTTCTCCATTCTATATTGCATGGTAGGCATATTGATATAGGAAAAATCATTGTGGATGAAGTTTATGCCTGTTTTAAAAGGCCTCGTAGTCCTCTAGTGTTTCTTAACCTGATAACTGCCCTATGTAAGAGAAAGGACGTCTTTGTAGACGATCTTGTGGATGCAAAAATTTCAGGAAAAACAGGTCTCACACCAGCCTTAGTCACTGAGCTACGAGGATTCAACGAGGATGTCCCTCAGCAAATGGTTGAAGGAGGTGCTAAAAGTTTTGCTGCAGACAGGGTAGCTGCATTGGTGGCCACAACAAAAAAATTGAGCGATGAACTCAACTTGATGAAGGCACATCAGCGGGCGTATTTTCAGTATGCCCACCATTGTGATGGTGTTATAGCATCTTGCTTCAACAAACTCCTCCCGGACCAGAACGTGTCATTCCCTCTATTTCCCCTAGACTTATTGCAAGTCCCAACCACTGCCACAACAAGCCTAGTGCCTCCCAGTCAAAGAAAAGTTAACCCTAGCTCAGTCCAGCCCGCTACTAAGAAGAAGACTGCACGAAAGAAGACGCCTGTGACTCCTACTGCCAACCAGAAAAAGAAACTCTCGTGGTTCCCCCTCTTGTCGAAGAAACCACCCCTGCACCCACCCCGACCAAAAAGAGAAAATGCAACAAGAAGGCAACCAACCCTGCGCCTTCAAGACCAAATAACCCACTGCCTGAGCTAGAACATATATCGAGTGATCATGAGGAACCCCCCCCCCCTCTCAAAAGTAGACAGCCCAGTACATACGCCTGAGCCGGCACCAGCACAAACAATGGATGCTACAACATCCAGACCAAAGACACGCATCAAACATACCACCGGTCGTGTCCGATCTTCACCCAGTGCTCATTCAGTCTCCTCCGAGAGTGTGGATGAGGTCGCAGATCCCCACCACTACTCGTCTGAAACTTCCATGGACAACACCAGCAGCACCACATAACCTCAACACCCAGGAGGTAACTTTTCTTTTCTTTTCATTCATTTTATTTTTCATTATTTTCATGGCATGTAGTGTAGATTAGTTTATGCGTTAAGGACACTGCATCCCTTAAGTTTGGGGGTGTTGGTGTTCATAGTTAGTATTTTGCTTTAGCATATGCATAGTAGGAAAGAACAAAATTTTTACTATGGCATTATGTTTAGTCTAGAGACAGCTTACGAATATATCTATGATGTCTAATGACGAAATCTTAAAAGCTTGAATTAGTTTAGAACAAACACAACTAGTTGAGATCTGTAGAACTGACCTTAGGATCTAGTTGTTAAAAAAATTACATAGTTGCCCTTTTTCTACAAGTAAGTTCGTTAGAAAATTTTTTAGGGAAGGACCCTAGTGATCTCTGGTATGTAAACTATAGATATCTAAAAAAAGACGTCCATGTGCTAAAACAAATGAATAAATTCTACGGCATATCTGTAGAAGGACACTCCGCTTTTCTATAGCATACTAGAATGTAAAAAAAAGAAGAAATAAAGTTTTGTTATAGCATACGAGTGAATGAAAGTTGTCACGGGATGACTCTACCTACTAGCTCGGGGTGAGAGATTTGCTCATTGCTCGTCTAGAGCTAAGGATGGTAGGTGTGATGAGCTGACACCCTTTGTAGCAAAAAACCTATATCTTTGGGAGTATGAAATTTATAAAAGAGCTAGAGAACATGGTTAGGGTATAACTAGGGAGCTTTCTTGAAAAGTTGGCTTACTAGCTTAAGTATAGGAGGAAGGCAGCCACGCACACACGCACACAACTTAATCCTAAGGAATGTTCTTAAGGATCTCACTTCTAGTTTTTATATTTTAATTGCCTATGCCATTTCTGAGGACTGAGATTTTGCCATAGAAAATCTCTAAGGTAAATCTTTGTCATAGTATTTCTTTTGTTCTGTTCTTCTCATTGCTTGAGGACAAGAAATAGCTTAAGTTTGGGGTGTCATAACTGCATGAATATCCTTGTTTTCATACATTTTTGCTATAGCATTCACATGTTCCTGAGCCCATATCATAGCATTTAGGTTGCATTTTCTTCTTTTGGGTGCATCTTTACTTTTGCTGGTTATTAGTCCATGTTGAGGGGTACTGCTCGGAAGGTTGGTATTGGGTTTGATGATGCGCAGGAAAGGAGTCAAGAGAGAAAGCTGGCGCCGGGAATTGCTACAGCATAGTGGAAATGGATATCGGCCAGCACGTGAGAAGCACATGAGCTGTAGAAGCACGTGAATACACAGAAAAGGACAACCTGACATGTGCAGCAACCGGTACCCACCTACAGATTGTCCTCCTTGTCCCCTCGTGGCAGAGCTTGTCGGTGGATATTCTTTGGGATTATCAAGGAATCTTTATGGCACAAAACAATAGAGCCTCCACTATATAAAGAGAAGCATGGAAAGAAAAAAGAGAGGCGAGAGAGAGCAAAGAGAGAGAAAGTTGCAAGGAGAGAGATTCGTTCACCTTTATCTTCTCCACTTGGTGTCCTCTATCGTTGAAGCTCCAAGGAGTAGCCTTGCCGACCTCGAGAGAGGTAGTGGGCCTAAGACAATCGGGCAGTCCATGGCGAAGAGGGAGTTCACCTTTCTTTATGTCGCTTTAGCATTTCCTTTTCATATATTTACCTTTGGTGATGTTATCACAATGATACGTTAGATGATATTGGCCAGCCACGAACTGTTTTAGGTTGCTTGGGTTTGATGGATGATTTTATTTTGAGTAATTTTTAATGCATGCTATAGCTTTTCATTGTTTATCATGTTCTATGCTTTGCTTATGTGTTTTATTTCCTTAAATTTGTAAGAGCCCTCGAGAGTTGGTCGTTCTTTAAGTGTTTGTTGAGGTTAGTAATCGAGAGAGCTAGCCTTAGAACCCCCATAAGCAATAGAGTGGTTGTCGAGATGCAGACTCTCAACTACCTTAGAGATAAGTGATAGGTTTAAGGGCTAAGAAGGATAGTTCGTGAAGGGTAGGGGAGTGTTAAGAGTTTACGCCGAGAGGTACTGCTGTAGCATTTCTGACTCCTAGTTTCCTTGATAGAGATAGTTCAGGAACACTTTTAGTAAATCCCGCCTAGCATAGAAGACAGCTGAAGAGCCTTAGTATCGTTAAGAAGCTTAGTTTAGGTTGTCCATAATTCCCAGGTAGTCATTCTGTAGTGAGTTTCGCATACGAAATGGGACTTGTTCATCATATTCCTATCTCATCTTTCTTTGCACAGTTTTGCTACCGCATTATTTCACATCATCTCTTTTACTATAGTATTTTCACCAGCAAAAAGTTCAATCAATATTGTGACAGCAAACCGTGAATACCTCCAATCTCTGTGGAGACGATACTCACTCACTCACTTTATTACTCGTTCGACGTGTATACTTGCACCATATTTGCGTATCATTTATAGTACACTACACGCAAGCAACACGTATCGATACGGATTTTGCTCACTGGAATCCCAACTTTGGTTTTGATAAAAAAAAACGTATTGGTACGCTTACTTAGCGTATCGGTATAATTTAACGGTCATTTAAATTTTGGGATACCAACTAACTGACATGCCAAAGGTTGAAAATTAAATGCAAAGATTTTGCAAAGATAAAGCAAATCGTATCGATACGGTTACAATGTGTATCGGTACAGTATAGTTTAATGTCTTGCCCAGATGAATACGGTATCGATACGGTGTAATACCGTATCGGTACGCTATGATCTATTTAAATTCCAGTTCTGAAAAACGGTATTGATAAGCCTGGTCGTTTTGTTGAAGTTAGGCTTGAAAATATATAAAAAGACTTAGTGGATTTTGAACCTTTAAGAGAGTTTTGTCTTGAAATATAGTTTGGTTCAAAAAGACTTGTCAAAAAGTAAGACTTTGAAAAGTACTAAAAATTTATTGTTTTGCAATTTAGTCCATAAGTATAAGTGTTATATCAAAATCTATTTTAGTTTTACACACACTTCACTTCACATTGAATACAAGTCAGCATTCACTCTAAGCCTTTCTCTCTTTACTTTTACTTGCCACCATTACTTTGTCATTTTTGCGCTTCTGTAAGTTCTCTTACTTAGAGTGTTTAGGGTGACTTAGCCGTCGTTTCAACCGAGAAAATGGCTAAGGCTCGCACGGTTCGACTAGCAAAAGTCTAGCCCCGTGTCATATTTCTTTCTTTCATATGTGTTCACTTATGAACAAGGCGTATGGCGTTGGGTGCAAGCGGCGGCTAGGATTTGAGAATAGTGAATATATATAATTACGTTTAGGTTTTCAAAACGGAGAATAGAACTCATATATTTAACATATAAATAATAATTAAAATAGAGAATGGTTTGGCTGGAATAGACTTCAACAATTGAAAATTGAATTTTCTTTTAAGAAAATGGGTTAATTGTGCACTAAGTTCTCAAACTTCAAACATTGTTTAAAAAACTACCCCCAACCTTTGAATATTACCAGTTTAACTATGGAGTTGTAGAAAAAAAAGTCTCCAAACTTCAAAAAGTTTCAAAATTAGCCTTGAAGTTTATAAAATTACTTAGTCGTCCTTGAACTGTCAAATATTACCTTTTGACTTCAAAATCCAAATTTCTCATAATTTAATTCTGAGCTTAAAAATTCCAAAACTAAAAAATCAAATTTTATTCAGAAATCCCCAAAATTTAGGGTTTCAATAAATTAGAAATTCCAAAATTATGATTTTTAATTTGGGGTGTTACATTATGTGGTCCCGACATTATTAATTTATAGAGGTTTTGTTGTATATATAGAGAGTTTTACATCCTATCTATAGGCACTCATTTAATGTAGTTTTATTAATTAACCAAATAATAAATCAATGAGAGTTTTCTTTTTTTTTCAAAGTCTCTTGAGACAATATTCTTTGTTCAAGATTTTTATTTTGTTCTTATTTCGGAGTGAGAAGATCTAATTGTGTTGTGACATGTTGAGGTGTTTTTCTCAATCATCAAGGTTGCTAAGGACTAACTATCCTTAAAGCATAGGTGAAGCCGGGATTTCAAAGTTAACGGGACCGAGAAATTTCGAATAATCAAAAGTCACATAAAAAATAATACTATCAAGTCAAGTTTCAATCCAATTATCAATTAAACATATACAATAATCTATTTAAATTAAACCTTATGTACTTTCGTACTAGCGGAAACATCAATTAAAGAGTCTTAATCGAATCAACAATTCAAGATTATTACTATCAACTTTTTGATAAAAGAAATCTAAAGTTCTTGTCTTCATGATTTTACCCTAATATCACACGAAAATTTTTAAAATTAGATTAACAATTAATTTATCAAACTATCAACAATTAATAATTATCAAGCAATCAAATAGTTAATGTTCTTGGTTTTATTGAGTTAATTTCACATAATAAACAATTTTCTTAATATATTTAATAAAAAGTACACACAAAGAAACAACAAATACATATTTAAAATTTGAGTGTTGGATTCAACGGAGAAAAGATGCCTTTAAAAAGATTGAAATCTTTGAATTCGTCTCGGGGTGAAATTGGAGAGGGTTTGCGATTGTATCTTAAAATTATAAATTAAAGTGAAAAGGGAAAAAGATGAAAGATATGAAGAAAAAGGTCGAAGGTACGCAATATAAATTTTTATGGTCGTGGTAAGCAAGTAAGAAAAAATTGAGTTTTGGTAGGATTGTATGTGTACGACAAAAGGGGAAGGAATTTCAAAAGATTTTAAAAAAATTAACTATTGGGATGGTCACTTATGTTTCCCTCAAATACAGAGTTGATCACCGATTTTGAAAAAAGACCAATAAGATCACTTACGTTTTCGGGGCATAAACTTTTGGTCACTCAGACGTTTGTTGCCGTTAAATGTTAACGGGAGGCTTATCTGAGATAATAAAAAAAGGATAAATCACCTAGACAGTCCTTAAACTATTACTTCACTCCTATTTTGACCACCAAAATAAAAAACAATTTGTATAATTACACATTTAATCCTCAACATTTAAAAAAATTATTTCTTCTCTCCTCCAACATCTTCCAGATTCTTCTTCATCTAAATCAATCTCTAATTTTCTATTATATTAATCCTCAATTCAGACCGTATATTATAATCCATCACCGTCTATATCCATGTTTCAAATAATGTTTGTAATTCTTAATATGGTTTAGTACAAAATAATGCCCTGCGTGCAACAATATTTACATATCATATTCTAAAGGCTTAAATGAAAATAGGTGCCTAAAGTATACCTTTTGAACTTTAGGTGCCTGAAAAAATTTTGGTAAAAATAGGTGCCCGAAATTTCAACCGTTATAATTTTAGGTGCCAGACCGTTAAAGAGGTGTTAAAACATTATCAACCAATCAATGCTCAACATGCGTCACTATTTTTATTTTTTAAAATCAATTTAATGAAAAAACTAAGAATTTTTAATCCTTAATTCAAAAAAATTGGAAATTTTTACAAAACAGTCCTCAAAAGCCTAAAATTACCCAAATCGCTACCTTTTCCGCTGCCGATCGCCGCCCCTGACCACATCCCTTTGGTCGTCGGAGCATGGTGGTCATTTCTTCGAACACAGCATCAACGAAAACGGTGAACGATGTGCCAGCCGAACGTCGATTTTGCGTTCAACGTTCGATTGTACGCCAAAAATGTATGTATAACCAAAAGCGGACCACACCTAAAATCGGGTCAAGTTTTTATTGTTCAAGTTGATTCTATAGTAATAAGATCGGCTAAGCCTTATTTGGCGACTCGGGGAGCAACTGTCAATGGGCATTATGGGGAAATCCTTTACCAAGGTGATACGTTAGTTACATTTAACGCGGGGTCTTCCAAAAGTGGAACAAGTGTTAGAAGTACGTTCAATTGATTCAATATCGATGAACCTAGAAAAGAGAGTTCAGGGATGGAACGAATGTATAACAAGAATTCTTAGAATTCCTTGGGGATTCGAGATTGGTGCTGAGCTAACAATAGCGCAAAGTCGTCTCTCTTTGGTTAATAAGATCCAAAAGGTTTATCGATTTTAGGGGTACATATCCATAATAGGCATATAGAAATTATTGTACGTCAAATAACATCAAAAGTATTAGTTTTAGAAGATGAAATGTATAATGTTTCTTACTAATAAATCGACTAATTAAACTCATGTTTCTATAATCAATTTGATCCCCATATTGGATTAGGGCAAACGCCTACGAAAAGATCACTTGGATTTTTCCATGATTTCTTATCTCTATTTTTAAAATCCTATTTTGATCGTAAAAAATTCAAATTAAATTATAGTTCGCTATTTTCGGTGACGCCGTGTTGGGAGAAATGACCGACATGCTCCGGCGACCAAAGGGGTGTGGTCAGGGGCGGCGATCGATGGCGAAAGCAGTGACAATTTGGGGGTTTGGGTAAATTTAGGGATTTGAAGACTATTTATAGAATTTCCAAAATTTTAAGATTTTGAAAGATTAAAAATTCTGAGTTGAGGGTTACAAACATTATTTGAAACATGGATATATGCGGTGATGGATTATAATATACGGTGTGAATTGAGGATTAATATAGTAGAAAATTAGAAACTGAATTAGATGAAGAAGAAATAAAAAATTGTAAATGTGGAGGATTAAATGTGTAACTATACAATTTTTTTATTTCGGTGGTCAAAATAGGAGTGAAGTAGTAGTTTATGGGCAGTCTAGGTAATTTATCCTTTTTTTATTATTTCATATCAACCTTCCGTTAAAGGTTAACGACAACAAACGACTATGTGACCAAAAGTTTACACCCCGATAACGTAAGTGACTTTACTGGTCGTTTTTCATAATCGGTGACCAACTCTGTATTGGGAGAAACATAAGTGATCATCCCAGTAGTTAACCCTTTAATATATATATATATATATATATATATATATATATATATATATATATATAAATTAAAAGGGGAACGAAATCCATAACCAATAATGAAAAAAATAGAAGAAATAAATATTTATAATATAAAATTTTGAAGAGGCCACTTAAAAAATATGAATTTAATTGTGGGTCATAAGAGTCTGGCCTCTGCTAGCCCCCTGTGATTTCGCCACTGCCTTAAAGGATTAGACATCCATCTTTCCTAGTTTAAAGCCTCCGTTTAGATTGCTAAAGTAAAACATCCTTAAAGCGTTGAAGTATCCATTCATCCTTATCTTTCGTTCTTCCATTCATCCTTATCTTTCGTTCTTCCATTCATATCTAACGTTATTCAACACATGAGAGCTTCTGCTTCCCTATCATTCTATCCATCCATCCATAGGATTGTTGTTTAAAAAATGTCATTATATCCAAGTTTAGTTTCTTTTAATATTAGTTTCTAAAAGCTTTTGGTCTTAAGATGACAAAGGATGAAATACATCAACAAAATATGGACTGTTTAGACATAATGCATAACATGACCACCCAAATTATCACAACAAACAAATTCTGCTAAAATTTTAAAGGATGAGTCTACCACGTGCATCGAGCACCGTTGTACATCATTAAATTAATTGATAAAGATTAAAAATTTCAAGGACTCAACATACAATTAATAATTATTTAAAATAAATTTGTAATTAAATTATTTTTCATATATATTATGTTTTTATTTTTTTTAAATAATTGAATCAAATACCAATTATAATCAATCCCTAAATTAAAAACTCTAAATTTTAATTAAATCCAAATCCAAAACAAAACCACAGCCGTTAAATTCTTTTAATCGAAACCAAGAGGAGAAAAGAAAAGAAAACAACAAACAATTCCCCCTATCTTTTTTGTCTTTTTCATTTTCATTCGTATTATCTCTTGAAAGGTAAATGTAATGTTTAAAACAAGGTTAGAATTGTAAAAGGAGTTTTCTGAAATTGAAAACCCAGATTTTTCAGACATTACGCTGATTATTTTAAATTCTTATGATTTTGAGGGTTTTAATTTCATATATATAGAAAATAATTTGATTAAAAATTTATTTTAAATAATTATTAATTGTATGTTGAGTACTTGAGATTTTTAATCTTTATTAATTAATTTAATAGTGTTCAACGGTGTTTAGCGTTAGTTGTGTTCAGCGATGTTCGACGCTCATTGTAGAATTTTTCAATTTTAAATTGATTTTTTAATAACTTAAAATTTGAAATTTGAAACTAATTTGTAAATATTTGATATTTTAAGGACTAATCTGCAATTTTTAAACACTTTTAAACTTGTATACAAAAGTGTTTATACGTATGAAAGTCGCATATAAAAATCTTGGGTATTAATAAAAATCATATAGATTCTGGAAAAACGTGTGGATATGAAACAAACAAACAAAGAGCAAAATGTGAACGTGAGAACATGGTGACCCCACCTCACCTTTCCGCTTTAAATTCAACTACGGCCAAACTAACTTGTTCAACATACAACAATGTCCATAAATACTCTTCTTCTTTTTTTAATATCTACCTACCTCCCTCCCTCCTTTTCAATTCATCTTATATGCACTGCAACCACCTTGATCAAATTATTGCTTCTCATTTATCACACATGATTGCTGCATCATATTACTTTAGAATATTTTTGGTGAGTATTTGATCAAGTCAAGTCGAATTGGGTCAGAAAATTTTGAATTAGCCGAGTTGTCGAATCTTATTTTATAACTCAAACTTTATTTTAAATTTTCTAAGTCAAGTTTATAAAATTCGAGTTGATTCAAATCAAGTTGAGTTGTTTTAGTTTCTGTTCAAATTTAATTGTAAACATTTATAATGTTATGTTACTAATTGACTTTAATTTGAACGATTTTCTATAATCATATACGATATACATATTTCTTCATATTTTTTCATACGGTATATATCAAGCAAAGTAGAGGGACTCGACTCAAACTTGGAAATTGATCCTCTAATTACTAAAAAGTTCGTTTTATTCAAAGTTTTATTTTATAACTCAAATTTTATCTGAAAATTTTCCAGTTGAATTTATGAAAATACGATTCGAGTCAGGTTTTTTTGTATCGAATCGAATAAATTCTTTTTGATTGAGTCGAGTAAAAATATTTTATGGAATAATTACCTTACAATAAGAAATTGTTAGACTTAGATTACACAATAGATACATAGACAAGAATGATACGTTCCGACGTTCTGTGGTAGTAGGCTTGTTTTCCATGCTTCTTAGATAATAAAAACTCAAATTATCTAAAAAAATATTACCTTACGATAAATTAGATTTTGACAATTTACTTGTTTAATATTTAAACCTAATAAAACTTCAATTAACTCAATAATTAATTATTACATAAATTTAATTTACTTTAAATATTTTAGAATAAATTTTATGGGAATAGTATGTATATTATAATTTATATATATACACACACGTTATAATTTTATGGAAGTTGTTATATTGTTTTTTTTTTAATTTTGGGGTTTATTTGGACATTTTGAAGATTATTTTAATTTTTTTATTGATAGTGATCAAATTGTTTATTTTTAAAGTTGACAATAATTTATAGGGTAAACTACATAAATGGACCCCCCGACTATGCTCCAATTATCTTTTGCATCTCGGACTATCAAAAGTTACAAACTGGTCCCTTGACTTAAAACAAGTAACAAATTGGTCCAACACCGTTAAAAATCTAACGCCTGGTGACGTGGCAGTTAATATAAAATGATATAATTATATAACTAGCCCTCAAATTCTACAATTATCTTAATTTGACCCTAATTAGGACACTCGATTCCTTCGTCCCACAATTCCTACACCGCTGGCCGCCAGAGACGCCACCTTCATCGGCGGGAGTTGCTAACATGCGCCACAAGCCAGTGAGCTAACTTTCACATTTGAAACACGGTATTTCTTGAGCAATTCCTTCTTCTTCCACACACTAATAAAAACTCCAACCATTTTCTTGCTTGTCATTAGCTTGTATTTGCTGCCACCAATAAATACTTGTTGATGTCGTTGAGTTCTCGCCCTCCCTCTCATCTGTATGCTATCAGCTATGCTACTGAAACCTGCTCTTTTTTCTGAATCGGGAACTTTCACATATTGGTAATTGTCACTCGAGATTGGATTCAAAATGGGAGTCAACCAAGGGCCCCCAAAGTTTTCATTAAGTATTTTTCCTATTAACATGTTCCAATTTGTTGCTTCAGTTGGATCTTCTGCTCCAATCACGGTTCGAGTTTTCAACGGTACAATCTCTTGAAATCTGCAGGTCAACAAATTTATATTGTCAGATTACTGATCTCTTTTTTACTACGAATAGAATGTTAAGTATATACGATGCAAGAGAGATAACACTCAGTTTCATTCATCAGAAATGTGAGTTTTGAGGTTATAGGGGGTGCTCTTATATATACAATGATTGCCGCTAAAACTAACAGATTATACTAGAAACCCTAACTGCCCTAGGTTTACAAGTAGTTTGTTACAACCGAAAGTTGATGACTCAGCTTATTATCTGGATACTTCTAATATTTCTCATGCTTCTTCAACCTTCTCTTATGGAAGAAAACTCACGTACATAGAGCTGGGATCGAAAATCCTCAAAGTTGGCTATAGAAACGGCCTTTGTGAAAATATCAGCAACCTGAGCTGAACCTGGCACATAATTCACCTGAATAACATGTGCCATGACCTTCTCTTGGACGAAAAACAAGTCAAGATCCACGTGCTTTGTCTTTGCATGCATGACTGGATTGGCTGCCATGGCCACTGCGCTCGTGTTATCGCTCCAGATAACAGGTGATTGAGATAGTTTAACATTCATATCTTTAAGAACTGCTTGCAACTATAGAACATCTGCAGCAGCATCCGCAAGACTCCGAAACTCAGATTTTGAAGTTGATATGGACACAAATCGTTGTTTGCGAGAGCTTCATGACAACAAGTGTGGCCCGAGAAATGTACAATACCCAAAGATAGACCGTCGGTCATCTGGGTCACTACCCCAATCGGCATCAGAAAACGAATGAAAGGAAAAGTGAGAATGATCCTACGAAGAAAACTAGAGACCAAATTTAATAGTGCCTTTTAGATATCGAAGGATGCGTTTGACTGCCATCCAATGCAATGCAGTGGCCCGTTGCATAAATTTGGCCACTTTGTTAATCGAAAATTAGATGTCCGGACGGGTCTGACAAAAATATTGCAAAGAGCCTACAATGCTGCGAAATTCAGAAGCATTTTCCACTGGAGCATCATCATCCTTGTGGAGCTTAGAGGTGGAAACCATAGGTGTGGTAATTGAGCTGACATCGCGCATATCTGTTTTCACCAAAAACTCAGAGATGTATTTCTTTTGCGATAAGAACAAGCCATTATGCATACAAAGCACCTCAAACTCAATAAAGAAATGCAGTTCACCAAGATCTTTTAAAGAGAATTTCTGATGCAACTGGGACACAACATTGGCAACATGATTAGGAGACGAGCCAGTGATCAAAATATCGTCAACGTAGACCACAACATACATAGTAGCAGTGGTACTCATGTAGACAAATAATGAAGCACCAACATTAGAGGAACGAAAACTCAATTCTTGGAGGAAACACTTCAGTTTTTCAAACCAGTTGCGTGGCGCTTGTCGAAGACCATAGAGAGCTTTCTTAAGCTTACAAACGAGCTTGCTGCCATATGCTGCCAAATGTTGAAAACCACCTGGCTGAACCATATACACATCTTCAGTGAGATCACCCTTTAGGAATACGTTATTAACGTCCACCTGTCGAATGCACCAACCATGAAAGACCGCAAGTGATATCAGCACGTTCACAGTGGAAGATTTTACAACCGGACTGAAGGTTTCCTTGAAATCAAAGCCTGCAAGTTGTGAATAACCCTTCGCGACCAGCCTTGCTTTATACACGTCAATAGTTCCATCAGCATTGCGTTTAATTTTGAATAACCATTTACAGCCAATGGCTTTTCGATCAGATGGCAAGGGCACCAATTCCCACGTATCGTTGTCTAACAAAGCCTGATACTCAGCATTGACAGCAGCACTCCGGTCTGGGCTTTGTATGGCAGCATGAACATCAAGAGGGATATCATCGAGTTGTAAGTGATATGCCATAGGTTTGAAGGCGCCCGCCTTACTCCTTGTGACCATGGGATGTCTGTTTGGAGGAGAACTAGGTTACATTCCATTCACGGAGGTGGAAACTAAATTGGAAAGCTTAGGAATGGAATCAGCTGCTGCCAGCGGACTAGGAGACTCAACATCATGTTCAAAGGCAACATCATCCTCATGAGCAACAACATCATCTGCAGGAGTAGGAGAGGCCTCACGTTCTGTAGGGGAACTAGTCTCAAAAGTAGATGTTGTGGCATTTTCAGCTGTGGGAGCTACAACAATCTCAGCTGGTGGTGTGGCCAATGGTGCAACAGGAGTAGCCAAAGGTGCACCAGGGACAACGTGCAACTCAGGTGACACCACCTCAGATGATGATGTCATATAGCCAGAGGCTTGTGATTGGAAGGGAAACAGTGTCTCATGAAAGGCAACATTTCTAGAGAAAAAGGTCATTCCACATTGCTGATCAAAACACAAATAGCCGCGATGAAGTGGTGAGTACCAAAGAAAAACACATGGACGAGACCGGAAGTCCAGCTTGTGTTTGTCAAAAGGGCGTAGATACGAATAACATAGGAAGCCAAACACCCTGAGGAACTGATAATCAGGATCCTTGTTGTATAAAACCTGAAAAGGTGATTGATTCCCATAAGTTTTAGAGGGCATTCTGTTGAGTAAATGCACAACACTTAATGTTGCATAAGACCAAAAACTAATACGAAGAGAAGCTTGAGCCAACAATGCAAGTGTAGTTTCTACAATGTGACAGCGATTCCTCTCAACAACGCCATTTTGGGAGGAAGTGTGAGGACAAGTAACCCTGATTTGCACCCCTAAGCGAGCCAACAATGTATGCAAAAATTGAAATTCACCACCACCATCTATTTGCAAAGCCATTAAATTCAAGGAAATTTGATTTTTTATTAAGGCATAGAACTTTTGAAATGCATTACAGGCATCAGATTTTTTTAAGTAAGTACATCCAAGTGTTACGTGAATACAAATCTACAGAAGACATATAGTAATGGTAACCATCAGAAGAAAATGGTGCAGGTCCCCAAATGTCGATCTCAACTAACTAAAACGCCTTGGTGTACACAGTAGAAGAGTCATGAAAAGGGAGGGAATGACTTTTGCCTAGGTGACAGGCATGAGAAAACGAGTCCTTAGCAGGTGCTAACTTTTTATTGAGAGTAAGGTTCACAACATCAGCAGACGAGTGGCCTAATCTATTGTGCCAAAGCCAGTAATCAGACGAGGTAGAAGATCAAGTAAACACATTTGCACTATTCATAGGTGACTGAGGAAACTCATACAAGCCATCTCTCTGAACACCACTCAGCAACACAGCTTCTGTACGTTCATCCTTAAGACAACAAGAAGACGCATGAAATTCAAAATAAACATCATTATCAGTAGCAATTTTCGAAACAGACATCAGATTTTGCATAATATTAGGAACAATAAGTAACTGATCAAGGAGTAACGACCTAGATGTAGTGGTCACCACACCTTGACCAATATGAGAGATGGAAAGAGAAGAACCATCCCTAATGTGAACCTTACCCTGACCAGCATATGCATGACCTTTCTGAAGTTGGGACTTATCGTTGGTGACGTGGTGCGTGGCCCCGGAGTCAGGGTACCAGACATTTGCCTTAGCAATAAGAGAATTGACTTGAGGATTATCAACAGGAGAGGAAGGGCCTGAATCAGAGGCAACATAAGGTGAGTAACGTGACTCTGGCTCAACATGTGAACAACAACACGTGTGAGCTTCAGCACTTGACTTCACTGGCCCCTGAAACCCTTGATTGAAACGACACCAACACCAATCTGCCAAATGACCAAGTTTCCCACAAATCTGACATTGAAACCTTGGTCGACCTTTGAATCTGCCACCATTTCCAACATTAGACCATGAACGTCCACCACGAGCAGTGGAACCTTGATTGTAGGAGACATCTTGACGAGGTTCTTGATCTAACGTAGTGTTATTAATGCCAACTGACAATCGCAATGGATCTTCAAAACGCGTCTCTACATTAGTAAGCAACGAGACTGCCCCATCAAAAGAGTAGGGTTCTTTGCTTGCAGTGATGACTGCCACAACCGACTCAAACTCAGAGGGCAAGCCATTGAGAATGGTCGCCACCTGCTCGATCTCAGAAATAGAACTACCACAGACAGCAAGAAGGTCACAAATTTCCTTTATCTGAGCAGTATAAGCACTTATCGACATTGATCCTTTCTTAAGAGATCGTAAACGAAAGTGCAAATGCATGACACATGTTGTAGAAAGTTTGGAGTATCGAAGAACAATAGTCTTCCAAACAGAAGAAAAAGATTCTGAACCAACAAGATGAGGAAAAATAGATGTGCTAACCGTGGAAAGGAGCCATGAGGCTAAAGAACTATCTTGCTTGAAAAAATGTTGATACACAGGATTAGGCGTTTACTCCCATCAGCTGCCACTAGAAATTTCACCGGAGGAGTGAATTCATCGTCAAGATAGTGCTCCAAACCTTGACCTTTGACCATCAACAGAACATGCTGCCACCAAAGAAGGAAGTTCGTATCATCAAGCTTAACACTTATTTGCTTGTTGAAGAAGCCTTGAGCGGAGGATGATTCATCAGAGAGCGTCAGATCAGAAACAATATCGAAAACAGTATCGGCCGATATGATGCGCAGAAGAAGAATAAGAAAGAAAATGAGATGAACGAGAAAAGAAAGAGAGCCCAGAATCTAAAAGGCGAATGATACCATATTAAGTATATACGATGCAAGAGAGATAACACTCAGTTTCATTCATCTGAAAGGTGAGTTTTGAAGTTACAGAGGGTGCTCTTATATATACAAGGATTACTGCCAAAACTAACAGATTATACTAGAAACCCTAATTGCCCTAGGTTTAAAAATAGTCTGTTACAATCGAAATCTGATGACTCAGCTTATTATCTGGATACTTCTAATAAAGACTATATAGCATTACATGATTCTTAATATTCATTTTCTTGTTTCGTACCCAAGAACATAGATATCAGCATAATCCTAGGGATTTAGCCACTCATCTAAATCAACAGCTAAGCTTCCTACAGGAGATCTTCCAGCAACATTCCAAGTTCCCACAAAAATTCTGAAACACGATGAAAAAAAGGTTAGCTAATTTTATCTCTCAACCCATTTTTGTTTCCTTAACTACAATAAGCCTTTTAAAACTCACCTTAACTCATTGGTTGAAGTGCATGGATCCATCTCAAACGAATTAATGTACACATTTTCTAGGAAACCATCATCTTCATCTGCAAGAAAAACATGTATCTAGAATTCAAATCTCAAAGCAATAGAAAAATCCCATTAAAATGAGCAAAACCAACAAAACCAATGATGAAATAAGTGGATGGAAATTACTTAAAAACTTGAAAGTTCACCCAGGACGTAGTAAGGACAGTTTGCTTTTGTTTGTTCTTGTGCTTTTGTAACCCCTTAAACCCGACATAGAAGAAAAAACCGAATTTAGGAAGTTAGGTTTGAAAACTTGTCCCACAAGAAATAATTTAGGTTAAATATAATAAAATTCATAATAATCAATTGAATAAGTAGAAACTCAATAATTAATATGATTATAATGATTAATTAAAATATCTAAAGATAAGTTCGTAACTGCATGCATTCAATAATATGAAATTATAAACATTCCCAATGTCCATATTACATGAATATTCCAAATAATATTAAAATAGTAAATCAAGTAGTCAAAAGAGTTCATACTGAATATTAATATATCCGAGTAAACAAGAGATGCTCCAAGTACCGAGTCGCCTAATAAGTTTGAGTATCTGAAAATAAAAACTAAAGGGTGTAAGCCAAAGAGCTTAGTGTGTCCTTTTGTATAACCAAAACACAGAATCAAAATAGTATTTCATTTTCCGATAAATTCATTTCTGAAAACAGAGTGTATCCGATAAATCAAAATCATAAATGTTATGATGTCTGATGCATGATGTAATGCCTGAATATTCGATATCATACAGAGTGGAGGTTGCCCTCGCCAGAGTGGAGCTTTAGCTCGCCAGAATGGAGGTTTCCCTCGCTTTTTCAAAATATTATTCCGAACAAATGACACATGATATGATTTGTAAAATCATAAATCCGAACTCTTACGAGTATCATATTTTCCGAAAATCAGATGCTTGATTCAAAAACACATTTCATTATATTATGCATGATGTTTTAAATAGTCTCAAACCATAATTAATTAGATAATAAATCAAGCAAGAATAAAACATTTACTGAAAACACCCCAAGAAACACACCTTAGCCACAGAAGCTTTAATCTCGAAAAGGGCGAGCCTCACACTCGAATCTCACTGAATCAGGAACTACGAGGTATTAATTCTATATTAACATTTAATACTAACACTAAGCCACCGACTAAAACACTGAAAAACGAACTGAAGATATACTCACGTGAAGATCTCGAAGAACGCGCACGATCGGTCTGAACAACTAGAGGTAACCCAACGGTCTCAAGGTCGGCACCTGAAATGAGACCATTCCGAATCAGATTCTGAAATCCATAACTTATCATATTCCAATAATAATTACTTAAAATTAGCAAAACAGAGCTTTCAGGATCTAATTTGGCAAAACGGGCAGCGGATACGGACTCAGGACATCGAAAAAGGTTGAGATGAAACATTTTCTTAAAAGAAAAGTCAACTCTTGGTCAACGTTGGTCAAAGTCAACTGGTCAAACATGTTCAAGGTCAACGGTCAACTCAGGTCAAAGTCAACTCTGGTCAAACATGTCCAAGGTCAATGGTCAACTCAGGTCAAAGTCGGTCCAAGGGTTCAGTCAATTGTCCATAGGTCAATGGGTCAAACCGGTTCAGTTCAACGGTTCAAATTGCTTTTAGTTCAGTTCGGTTCAACACTGGTTTGTCACATGGTCCAGTCTGATCATGGGTCCAGTTTACTTATAAATATGGGCTCACAAAATACACACACACGGGCCACAACACCCAACTCCATTCACCCACACTCAAAAACCTGTTGGGTTTACCATCTCACAAACACCAACACTTGGGCCTCACAGATAGGGCTCAACCCAAGCCACACACACAACCCACACTCACATACACTAATCTGCAACAAAACCCTAGTGTTTACTGATCCCAAACAGCGGTGGCCACGGAAGAGATAACGGCAAAAACAACGACGGAAGATGAACGATGGTGGCATAAAAACCACGACAGCAGCGTAACAATACAACGGCAACAGCTCTACAGAGAACACAATAATTTAAGAAATCAAAACCCAACTTGCTGATAACTTATTCAAACGAGAAGATGCTAAAGGCGGCTTACCACACACCCACGAACGGAAGAAGGAAGAGGAGCGGACGGTGGAGCGAGAAACGATGAAAACGAGCAAAGGAAAAGTCGAACGGTTTTCGTGCGATTCCGATGAAACGGACGGTGACGCAATACGAGAACCGAACAGTTCCTCACCGTTCTCTCACAAACGGCGATCGGTAAGGACGATTTGATGGTTGGGATTTGCTCGAGGGTCGGTGATGATCACGGTAACGGTGGTCGTGCAAGCCACGCACGGCAGCGAGAGCTTGGTCGGATCTTCGTCGGACCGAAGTAAGTGAGAGGAGACGGAGAAGGTGGGGAGAGGGAGAGATGCTGTGAGTGAGAGGCGGCTGACAAATCAAATGGAATCCCAAAAGACCCTCTCAGCCGAAAAAGATTCTTAAATACCCAATTTAATGGGTAAATTACAATAGGAGCCACTGAAGTTATTTAGGGTTTGAAAACGAGCACTTAAGTTTCTATAAATTACAGATTGACCCATGAATTTTGAAACTAAGCCTCATGATTCTGAATTTTCTCAATTTAACCTTAAACTCAATCAGGATTTTTGAATTAAATTCGCCAAATTCTAAGGTTACCGATTTAGGGATTTCAAAATTAGGGATTTTTAAATTGGGCAAAATTTGGGGTGTTACAACTCTCCCTCCCTTAAAAGAAATTTCGTCCTCGAAATTTTCAGGCTTAGCAACAAATCTCAAAACCAAATGAAACACGCGTATACTTTCCCGTTCTGAATTCATGATATATCATAACCGAAAATACTGAAACATAGAACTGGGAAAAGAACTGGAACATATTAAGATGTACCTTCCATGTCATCATGTATACCATCGTATCTAACACAAGCTCCGGTTGGATGTACTGAACCTGGACGTCTAATCTCGGATCTAGCTGATCCACCACTCGGAGCATGTCTACCTCTACTAGCAGTACTAGAAGCAATTGACCTAAACTGCCCTCTACCTCGGTGAGGTGCCTGAACCGATGCATGACTCTGAATCTGAACAGATGAACCAGTAGCTGAACGTGGACAATTCTTTAAATAGTGATCCTGAGAACCACATCTAAAACACATTTTGTTCATCAATCTACACTCTCCGTTATGCTTTTTGTTGCAAAAACCACATACAGAAATAGGCCGACGAACTTTTGAACTACCATGGCTGCCAGACGGAACTGTCGATACTGCGTCTTACATTTTGATAACTATGAGGAACAGACTCATCTCTATGCCTCTTTCCAAACGAGTTAGCAAAACTCGGTTGAGCAGATATGTCTGGTTGCTTCACGACTTGGTAAGAATTCTAAAGTTCCTCTTTTTCCATTAGTGCAAGAATCCTTTCAGCACTTTTAGCCCGACTAACCATGTTGTTGAATACTTTTATCATGATGTGTTGCAACATCTCTCTGAATTGGCAGTCGAAGTCCCTTCAAAAACCAGTCACACTTATCTTCCTCAGTCGCAACTAACCCAGGAGCATACTTGGCCAACCTCCGAAACTCTACCTCATAATCATTCACTGACATGTTGTTCTATTTCAGATTCATAAACTCGTCACGACACTTCGCTAGGAACTCAGCTCCCACGTGCCGATCCTGAAAAGCCCTTCGGAAAAACTCCCACATGATCTGACTAGATGGAACAGTATAAACCACTGGCTCCCACTAATTCTGAGCTTCACCCTCTAACAAAGATACAACAGCCCGTAATTTCTGATTAACTGGATAATCCATCTCAACAAACAGTCGTTGCAACTTCTTCAACCAATACTCTGCATCGGCTGGATGTGTACCGGTCCTACCCTCAAACAATTTCATCCCATCAGCTATGAATTCTGTAGAAATGGGTTTCCTCGAACCCTCTAACTGACGAAGATAACGGAGCAACTTGCGGTGAACTGTTGTACTGTCCGGTTGAACTGTCTCAGTATCCTCAACATCGAGTGAGTCATCATTTCTGATATGATGTCCTCCCAATGGATCTATCTCATTACCTGATATCTCATTCTGATTTCCCATTTGCCCAACAGAAGGCGGATAATCACTACCAGAAGCAGCAGTACGACCACGTCCTCGAACAAACGATAAATTATGATTCCTACGCGTTGGCATAGTGAACTATCTACAAAAGGTAATAACCTAGAGTCAGAATCGGTACTGGAATCTCGGATTTAAAACACATTGAAAACATTAAAGTCAAAATCACATAATAACATAGTATATTTTTCAGAAAATTCTCGTTTGTCTTAAAATATTTTGGATGCATGCAGAAGTCAAAAACATTTAAAATATTTATTGTGGGCCTCACAGTCCGTGGGTTGAACCTAGGCTCTGATACCACTAAATGTAACCCTCTAAACCCGATATAGAAGAAAAGGCCGAATTTAGGAAGTTAGGTTTGAAAACTTGTCTGACAAGAAATAATTTAGGTTAAATATAATGAAATTCATAATAATCAATTGAATAAGTAGAAACCCAATAATTAATATGATTATGATAATTAATTAAAATATCTGAAAACAAGTTCGTAACTGCATGCATTCAATAATCCGAAATTATAAACATTCCCAATGTCCATATTACATGAATATTCCAAATAATATTAAAATAGTAAATCAAGTAGTCAAAAGAGTTCATACTGAATATTAATATATCTGAATAAACAAGTGATGCTCCAAGTACCGAGTCGCCTAATAAGTCTGAGTATCTGAAAATAAAAACTAAAGGGTGTAAGCCAAAGAGCTTAGTGTGTCCTTTTGTATAACCAAAACACAGAATCAAAACAATATTTCATTTTCCGATAAATTCATTTCCGAAAACAGAGTGTATCCGATAAATCAAAATCATAAATGTTATGATGTCTGATGCATGATGCAATGCCCGAATATCCGATATCATACAGAGTGGAGGTTACCCTCGCCAGAGTGGAGGTTTCCCTCGCTTTTTCCGAATATTATTCCGAACAAATGACACATGATATGATTTGTAAAATCATAAATCCGAACTCTTACGAGTATCATATTTTCCGAAAATCAGATGCTTGATTTAAAAACACATTTCATTATGCTATGCATGATATTTTAAATAGTCTCAAACCATAATTAATCAGATAAAAAATCAAGCAAGAATAAAACATTTACTGAAAACACCCCAAGAAAAACACCTTAGCCACAGAAGCTTTAATCTCGAGAAGGGCGAGCCTCACACTTGGATCTCACTAAATCAGGACCTACGAGGTATTAATTCTATATTAACATTTAGTACTAACACTAAGCCACCGACTAAAACACAGAAAAACGAACTAAAGATATACTCACGTAAAGATCTCGAAGAACATGCACGATCGGTCTGAACAACAGGAGGTAACCCAAAGGTCTCAAGGTCGGCACCTGAAACGAGAACATTCCGAATCAGATTCTGAAATCCATAACTTATCATATTCCAATAACAATTACTTAAAAATTAGCAAAATAGAGCTTTTGGGATCTAATTTGACAAAACGGGCAGCGAATACGGACTCAGGACATCGAAAAAGGTTAAGATGAACATTTTATAAAAAGAAAAGTCAACTCTTGGTCAACGCTGGTAAAAGTCAAAGTCAACTGGTCAAACATGTTCAAGATCAACGGTCAACTCAGGTCAAAGTCAACTCTGGTAAAAAATGTCCAATGTCAACGGTCAACTCAGGTCAAAGCCGGTCCAAGGGTTCAGTCAATTGTCCATAGGTCATTGGGTCAAACCGGTTCAAATCAACGGTTCAAATTGCTTTTAGTTCAGTTCAGTTCAATACTGGTTTATCACATGGTCTGGTCTGATCATGGGTCCGGTTTACTCATAAATATAGGCTCACATAACACACACACACGGGCCACAACACCGAACTCCATTCACCCACACTCACAAACCCGTTGGGTTTACCATCTCACAAACACCAACACTTGGGTCTCACAGATAGGGCTCAACCCAAGCCACATACACAACCCACACTCACATACACTAATCTGCAACAAAACCCTAGTGTTTACTGATCCCAAACGGCGGCGACCACAGAAGAGATAACGGCAAAAACAACGACGGAAGATGAACGCCGGTGGCATAAAAACTACGACAACGACAGCAGTGCAACAATACAACGACAACAGCTCTATAGAGAACACAATGATTTAAGAAATCAAAACCCAACTTGTTGATAACTTATTCAAAAGAGAAGATGCTAACGGCAGCTTACCCACACTCCCACGAACGGAGGAAGGAAGGGGAGCGAACGACGGAGCGAGAAACGATGAAGACGAGCAAAGAAAAAGCCGAACAGTTTTCGTGCGATTCTTGTGAAACGGACGGTGATGCAATACGAAAACCGAACAGTTCCTCACCGTTCTCTCACAAACGACGATCGGTAAGGACGATTTGATGGTTGGGATTTGCTCGAGGCTCGGTGACGATCACGGTAACGGTGGTCGTGCAAGCCACGCACGACGGCGAGAGCTTGGTCGGATCTTCGTCGGACCGAAGTGAGTGAGAGGAGACGGAGAAGGTGGGGAGAGGGAGAGATGCCGTGAGTGAGAGGCGGCTGACAAATCAAATGGAATCCCAAAAGACCCTCTCAGCCGAAAAAGATGCTGAAATACCCAATTTAATGGGTAAATTACAATAGGAGCCACTGAAGTTATTTAGGGTTTGAAAACGAGCACTTAAGTTTCTATAAATTACAAATTGACCCATGAATTTTGAAACTAAGCCTCATGATTCTGAATTTTCTCAATTTAACCCTTAAACTCAATTAGGGTTTCTGAATTAAATTCCCCAAATTCTAGGGTTACCGATTTAGGGATTTCAAAATTAGGGATTTTAAATTGGGCAAAATTTGGGGTGTTACAGCTTCCTTTTGAACCATTTGCGGAATCTCCAGAGCTCGAGTTTTGGTTCATGTCATCCATTTATAACTCTTAAAGCAACTCCCGCCGAGGAAGGTGACGTCTCTGCGGCCGATGGTGTAGGAGTTGTGGGACGAATGAATCGAGTGTCCTAATTAGGGTCAAATTAAGATAATTGTAGAACTTGAGGGCTAGTTATATAATTATATCATTTTATATTAACTACCCTGTCACCAGGCGTTAGATTTTTAACGGTGTTAGACCAATTTGTTACTTTTTTTAAGTCAGGGATCAGTTTGTAACTTCTGATAGTCGGGGGATGCAAAAGATAATTGGAACATAGTCGGGGGACCATTTATGTAGTTTACCCTAATTTATATACATCAATTTGTTAATTGATTTTTTAAATATTAAAATTGTACAAGTTTAACTTAACTCAAGCTCGAAAAATTGAAAAACTTATTCTAGTTGATTCAAAAAATTAAATAACTAACAAGTGGTCTCAATAAAAAAGAAAAAATAACGATATTTATCCTAAAAAAAACCTGATTTCAAGAAAACAGAATAACTATTCAAAGAAAAGAAACTAAATAACTTGAAATTTAAAAAATCAATCTTATTTGCTAATGATTTGAACCAAATAAAATGGGCTCTCACAGTGTTTTTTATTAAATCTTGCAAATACACAATTTTCAACACATTCAAATGAATGGAGTCTTATCCGCAGCTATAGAGAATCCAAATTCTCGCTTTTTGTTGTTGAAATCTTGCCAGTTTACCCAAGTATATAGTATTAACAATAATAGTTGATTATATAATAGAAATTATAATAAAAGAAAAAACAAAACCCCCACTTGTAAATGCCACCTTTGTCACCTTCTTCTTCGTTGACCTCCGGATTTGCTTTGTATAAGTTGCGGTTTCAGGACTGAAATGGATTTGTTTTTAGTTGGAGTTTTCCATTAAAAGAGCGGGCAAACCAGGCGTTTCTTTGGCACTGCATAGAGTCGAGTCGCCCGAGGTGCTGTGAGTCCAAAAATATCGCTCATGTCGAGTTCACTCGGCTTCATCCCATCAGGCAACTCCCACGTAAAACAGTGAAGCAAATGAGCCACCGCCATATCAAGAGCATACAACCCGAGTTGCATACCTGGACATGACCTCCGTCCCGACCCGAACGGTATGAACTCGAAGTTGCTTCCTTTGAAGTCTGGGACGCCTTCCCTCAAGAACCTGGATGGCTTGAAACTATCAGGCTCTTCCCACGAATTCTTATCTCTCCCAATGGCCCAAGCGTTGATCATCACGCGCGACTTGGCCGGGATTTGATAGCCGGCCACCACGGTATCCTCCGCGGTCTCGTGGAGCAAGAGGGGGATCGGTGGGTGGAGCCTGAGGGTTTCTTTGAGGCTGCACTTTAGGTAGGTTAGTTTATCCATATCAGATTCTTCCACACGGCGGTCAAGCCCCACCACCTCCGCCAGCTCCTGTTGGACTCTCTTCATTTCTTCTGGGCTTCTCATTAGCTCCGCCAAGGCCCACTCAATCGCCGACGCCACCGTCTCGGTCCCACCGAACATCACATCCTGAAAATCAAGCAAAAACAAAAAGATTTATGCTAAAGTCTATTTAACTTTAACTACTCTTCTCTTTCATGTTTATGTAAAATACGTGGGAAGAAAGGAAGGAATGGTACCATGATAATGGCTTTGATGTTGTCTCTAGTTAATTTGATAGAATTTTGTAGATCCTCTGCTTCGTTTACTTTGGCTTCTTCACTGTAGAAAGTGAGTAAATCATCAACCATGTCGGTGTCACCGTCATCGGAGCGGCCGTTGTTCTTGTTCTTCTTCTCAATGTGATCGTCGATGATGACGTCGATGAACTTGTCTAACGCACTACGAGCTTTCTCAAGCCTGGTGCTGAGTCCTTGAGGATCAGCCCAACCGAGCAATGGAATAAAATCGGCAATATTGAAAGCACCAAAAAGCTTAGAAAACTCTTGCAGGATCCTGATAAACTCGTCTTGCCCTTGTTGCGAAATGGAACCAAAAGCCGCCCTGTAAATGATGTTCTTGGTAAGATTAAAGATCAACTCACCCATGTTTATAGGTTTCCCAGTGTTGGACGCAACAGCTTTCACGAGTGAGTCGACTTCATCTCGAATCGACTCCCATGACTCGGCTCTTTTCCTACTGAAAAGCTTCATCACGCTCAGCTTCCGCATTTGTCTCCAGAAAGGACCGTAGTGAGCGAAAGCCATATCAGCCCTATCGTAGGTTAGATAACTGATGGCGATGGTGGCCGGCCTGTTGGAGAATATGTTGTCTTGAACCTGAAGGACTTGGCGAGCCATTTCGGGATTGGAAATGGCCACCATGTGTAAGAACCCCATCTTAAGGTGAAATATGCCGCCGTATTTGTGAGCGAGTTTCGCGAGTCCACGGTGAGTTAACTGCTCCATCATCATCATGTTGCCGATGATGGGCAGCCCTTTGGGTCCCGGAGGGAATGGTCTTCTGCGGAGACGAGAGAGGAGGCCAAAGACAAGGAATGGTGTGAGGAAAAGAAGGGCCATGGGTAATGGTTCCATGGTTTGTAGGAAGCAAAAATCTATGGCTTGTTTTACAGACATGAGTTGAATGTTGCTACTTCTTTTGTCAAATTTATACTGATTTTTGGGCAACTTCCTGTACCAGTATTGTATATTTACATATTGCTCCTTGCCTAACACTATTACTTTTTATATAAAATAGTAGGTTGTTATTTACACGTGAAAAACTAAGAAATAAAAGCAAAAAGGTGGCAACATAAAAAAATTATTCTTTTAAGAAAATTGTTACACTCCACTAATTAAAATACATATATATATATATATGTAACAATTATGATAATTAATATTAAACTTCAAATTACATAATATTCTGTATATAAAGAAACCTATTGCATAGGTTATCAAAAACCAAACAAAAATGCAAACAAATTTATTGAGTTGAGGCGTTAGGTATTAAGTAAGGTCAGAAGTTCCAATTCTGATATTATAAACAAATAAAACTGAATCGGGAGGGTTGCTCCTATATTAGACCTCTGCAAAATCAGATCTAGTTAAGTCAACTAATAAGTCGGATGTATGTAGTTAAAAAAAACAAAAATAAAAGTATTTTAAACCAAATGTATTTTCATATTCTAAAATTTTTGGGTAACAAAGATAATTACTTTTTGAGGTTATAAGAATAGTTTATATGTTATAACCACAACCAAACCAGGTTGCTTAGTAACACTAAGACTCGATCTATTGACATCTTAATATATAAAGGTAACGAAAATTGAAAGAAAGTTCATTGGGATGATTTTATACATTGTAAACGACTTAAATGATAACAAATCATAAAAAAATTCTTAAAATTTAATTACATCACTCATCCAACTGGTAAGCAAACTATTTATTTAATGACATGTTATATTATATTACATATAAACAAATACATAA
Source organism: Hibiscus tridactylites (assembly GCA_958450335.1). Taxonomy (NCBI): domain Eukaryota; kingdom Viridiplantae; phylum Streptophyta; class Magnoliopsida; order Malvales; family Malvaceae; genus Hibiscus; species Hibiscus tridactylites. Next base: position 30,100,001 of record OY288287.1, read on the forward strand.
ACTGTAAAAACAAAAATTTACACTCGTATAAAGAGCTTATAAGAAAACACAGACCGACATAAAGTTGAAAGTATAAATCACGTCTGGTTTCATAATTGATTTGACAATGGGGACTGCTTAACTTATTTGGTGGAAAAACTCATTCAAAATCAAATATATTGGGCAATCAAATAATATCAATGGTTCCATAATTGAACATGAACATGAAGTACTTTGGAAACAAATTACAAATTAAATAATGAACAACCATGCATAATAATAAAAAAATAAAAAATCTAACGAGTTTTGCTAAATAATCAGCCAAGGAAAGGTGAGAGATTTGATGCAAGACCTTACGTGTATTTGGCATCGCTATCTGGCTTGAGACATTGGAACCGTTGACGTTTTCATCTCACCATTTTTCATTTTTTTCGCATGAAAGAAAAATGTGGTATTTGTCAATTTTGAATTGGAATTTATGGTTCATTCAAAACAATCAATACTTCAAATCTAAGATAATGGGTGAAGAGATTGCGTGTTTTAGCATCACGTCCACATCATTCTTCTCATTTCATTTCTGATATTAAACAAGAACATCCAATTTTTCATTATTTTATCATTTTGTCAATTTCATAAACCTCTTTCAATGGGCAGATCAACATAATTTTATGAAAATGGCCTTTGAGTATAGTTTGATCGATATTATTATTGGTACAATATACTTAAAATCGAGCATGTTTAATTGTTCAATATTTTTTGATTTATGAGTGAAGAGATGGTGGATAGTTAGACATTAAACAGTAAATGTTAAAAAACTGAATTTTTTTTAATTGTCTTGTGATTACAAAGAAGTTGATAGCAATAACTAATCCTCTCGCCGCAGGTGCTCTCATTAAGAGGTAAATGGCTGGCCATGAAATGTATACTCTACTCGTGAACTCTTGACCTCATGGTTAAAGGACGAGGTAAGCAACCATCACACCACATCTCATGGTTCAATTCTTTAATTAATTCTATATTAACTATTTTCTTAGTGGGATATTTTTTTTAAATCTATTCGGGATTTATATTATTAATACAATTTTCAGCTTAACAAAAAAAATTCTTAGAAATATTATTGCAGTTCATTATGTTGATGTGGTTTTTTCTTAAAATTCAAATGAGTGTTTATATATATATATATAAAGCATAACTAATTTTTTAGGTTAGATCAATATCAATTGGTTGACATTATTTTTTTTAACATTTCTTACTTAAGGGAAGAGAAAGGGAGAATTTGCTCCTATTGAGTCTAGAACCCACAAATTAGGGGAGATGATAATTTATACCTTAATAAAATACAAGATTAAATTTCGTTGACAGATGTAATTGGATAGGTTTCAAAATTCAAATGTAGCATCACCGACCAAGGACTGTGGAAGTTGAATGAAACCGGTTCATGTCATTGTACTTTGAACCTGGTGGATCGCTTTCGATTTCACCACCCAATTCCCAAAGGCGGCCAATAAGATTCCAGAAGTCTGGGGATTGAAACGGGGTAAGTGCAACATTTGTCCACCCTGTAATTAAGCAAAGTAGAAATCAATCTTCACTTCTGTTTGCAGTCAAAATCCCCAACTACAACCCTTTCACTTCAATTCTTGCTTTGTTTTTCTGAAATTGAAATGACAAAAAACATGGTTTCTTTTACCTAAAACGAATGGACTCGATCTCACTCTGAGATTCTTCTTTTGGTTTACTCACAAGATTTGACACCCCAAACTTCAACTATTTCCTTGGTTTATGAACAAGCAAACTAAAAACTGCTGGATTTCCTGTGTTTTCAAATTTTGACCATCTCTCTGAGTTTTCTTCGATTATTGATCTTAATTAAGCAATATTTTTATCTTAAGTAATTCCCGTTTCACTCTTTCCCTTTTCATCCTACAATACCTCCAAGAGCAAACAAGGAAAGTTACTTGTTCTGTGATTGATTTACATGGCCGATTTTCATACTCATATATGCATATGTATATGTATGCATATCATGTAGTTCAATCATTGTTTGAAACTAGGGTTATTTAAGAAATGGAGTACGACTGTAAATAATTATCTAAGAACACTAGAACCTAACAAATGGTTCAAGTGAAAAAACAGATGATGTTCACCCTAAAAGACCTGGTTCAATCGCTTTATTTGTAAGGTATAAGAATATATATATGAGCAGATACTACATTGTTAACACCTTAAACTATTAAAAAAAATCTAAGAACAGTAAAAATATCTTAGAGCTGTCAATTAAATCAGTAGTATAATCATATAAAATATCATTTCAATTCTAAGATTTAAGGGTCGATTTAGTCTTTAACAAAAAATTAATTAAACTCTTGTGAAAATTTTACATATAATTTGATCCTCATTAGATGAAAAACATTCAATTTATTCATTTTGTAATGGTTCACCAATTTTGACCGTTAACTCATTGACAGTCAATAAGATGATGACATGTGACATACCGTGAGAAATTTAAAATCTAATAAATATTAAAAATTCTAAAAATATGGAAAAAATAAGAATAATAATAAAATTTGTAATTTCTTTAATTTCTTTTAAAAATTATAAAAATATATAAATATTATAAAACTTATAAAAATTCTATTTTTTAAAAATAAAACACAATAATTTAAAAAATAAAATAATAATAAAATTAAATAAACTATTAAAAATTATAAAATTATAAAAAAATTGTAAAAATATATATTTATGTTGTGAATAAAATAACGAAGAACAATAATAAGAACAAAGAACAAGAATGGGAGAACAAAGAGATGAGAGGAAGAGGGAGATTTTTATTATTCTCAATATCCAAGTGTATACAATACCTTCATTAGATCATCTATTTATAGGCATAAGAAGTACATAATACATTAAATTCTAATTAATGAAGATGATATTTCTGGATATGTTGGGTCAATGGTCTTAGCCAAACACATTTTTGGTTTGCCTCGTGCATAATAATTATTTCTTCAAGATTTGAGGAGGCATCGTCGAATATTTGAAGATATAAAGGTAATGATCTTTGTATATCCATAGATATTTCTTGACCAACTAATATATGGTGCTTCAAGACCAAGAAAATATATTATTATCTTTATTCACATCCAACAACCTTACAATTATTGGGATACTCAATAGATATGCTTTATCCATATTGAATCTTCTTTAAGATTCTTTTAGCTTATGTCCATTTATAGACAAAACAACATATTTAAGTGCTCGATCTTTAGGTCGAGACAAAACCACATCTCAAGATTTTTCTTCTCAATTACATTCATCAAATACTTTGAAAGTTCTTCACGAGTTTCCAATTTGAAGCTCTTCAGGAGTTTTAATGAAATTCAAATTATCATAATAAATCTTGATCCAAAACTCCTTTATAAAATACATAAGGAAATCTGATCATTTTCACAATATTTCCTCAATTAGTACTCACTAAGGCGATTATACCAAATGTGCCAAAATATTCAATGAGACATGTCTAAATAAATTTTCTCAAAAATTTCCAAATGCTTCTAGCATTTTAAATCCTTTAAGGATAAATAGGAATCCATAAATAATTAAACGCATGTAATATATTTCATAACTGCCAAATTAATTGCATCCACCATGAAGTAATTAAAACTCTTCATAAATCATAAATCAAGTCGTATTTGCGACTACTTATTTGGACCGCTAGTCCAAATACTTCACTTTTGGAAGTTTAAAGCGTCTTTCTATATTTGCCAATCATTTCAACATCTATAGATTCTTATACAAGATGCTTGTTTTCCTTCTTTACTTCTATAGAAGTATTCTATGAAAAATTATTTGCAAAATCATTGTCGACAACTTTTCCATTTTGGTTCCATTCTCGTAGTGACATTGTAATGCCCGGGGTTTGGAGCCCAGGAGATAACCGGGTTTGGTTAAACCGGTTCAGGTTAATTTAATTGAAAGAAAATATTTTTAATGAACAAAAAGGGGTTTTAAGGAATAAAGGCGAAAATGGGTTTTGAGAATTTTTAAAGAAAGGGTTTGTAACGCCCCGGTTTTGGGCTTAGGAGTTTTGGGATTCGGACCGGTTCGGTCGAAGTGCGGTTCGAATATATAAAGGTGAATTTAGGAAAGCCTAGTTCGGGTTGCATTAAAAATATGGAAAAATGTCTTAAAATCCTCTTTTATTATATATAAGAGTGTGGTGAAATCAATTTTACAAAATAAGGTTTGGAAGTGTGACATTTTGGTTAGTGACCAAAATGTAATTTTCGAAAACTGTGAGACTATTTTAAAAAGGATTGAAACTTTGAATCTTTAAGGAGCTATTTACCCAATGGGAGTTTCTCCAGATTTTTTCTAAAGTATTAAATGAATAATTAGTGGTTTTTAAATAAAAGAAAAGTGGAGGGAAGATATTTTGGCCATAACTAACTTTTCTCTCAAATCTTCCATTTCCATTTTCTCTCATTTTTCTCTCAAACCAAACACATTTTCTCCAGAGCTTTTCCCTCTGATTTTGTCACCTAAATAACTCATTTCAAATCTCTTTTGATCTTCAATCATCTCTTCAACAAAACCTTTGCATTTGCTAAGTGGATTTTCAAGAATTTGGTTCCAAAAAGGGAGAAAACTCAAGTTTGGAGGTAAGAACGTCCTTCTCCTCTAAACTCTCAGTTCTTTACTGAAATTCCCAAGTTCTCAATCCTTAATTTGTGTTTTATAAAAGGTTTTAAGGTTGTGTTCTTGATCTTGGCTTTTAAATGCAAGATTTGGTTGATTTTTGGTTAAAATTCGTGTGATCTGTTTGGGCAGTGTTTTGAGGTGTCTTTTTGATGTTAAATGAATGTTAAATTGATGAGAAATTAAGGTTTAATTAATGCAATCCCGGATAGGTTGAATTTCCTAAGTTTAGCTTGATTTCTTGGTTGTTTTTGGAGTGATCTTGATGATCTGTTATAGCTGGAGGTATAAGGGTGTTGTTAGATCCTTTTTGGATGTTAATTGATGTGTAAAGATGATTAGATTTGATGGATCTTGGCTGGGTTGTGTTGTGGAGTTGTTTGGATGCATTTTCGGTTGTGTTTGGTAACCGAAAATGGAGTGTGGATGAGAGCAGCGAGTTTAGGTGCTTTCATTGAAGTTATTAATGCATGATGATGCATTAATCCTCTGCTTTGATGTGTTTAAAACAGGGGAGTCATCTTTGGATCATAGTGGTGGTGATCCGGAAGCTTGATTGGTGTTTCGGCAAGTGACAAAACGGAATCGGTGAGTGGATTTTGGTTTTCAGCTTTGAAACCAAGGTTTTGAAGGTTTGGGAGCTTAGTTTAAGTCTAAGCAACTTAGCTAAGCTCAAGAGTAAGTTTTCGGAAAAACTCTCTTGGTGATGAACCATGGATTGGTTGTATGCAATGTGGTTTGTTTGCATGTTTTAAATCCTGTTTTGAAAGCATATTTATTTGCTGAGATTATAAGCCATGTGTTGAAAGATGCTCAAGGTAAGAGATCCTTGTTTTTGAACATTGTTTTAATGTGGTTTGATGCTTAAAGATGCATGATGTTTATGGCTTTGTTAAATGCTTTAAAACAGTGGAATATTGTGGTTAATGATGTATATTGGCAAGTGATGGTTAAGGTCACAAAGGTGGTTAAAAGTCCTTGTGTGAGCCTTGTTTATTTAAGAACAACATGGTGGTTAAAAGTCCATGATTGGTTCTTGGTTAAGATCACCAAGTGGTTAAAATTCCTTGTGTGAGGCTTGTTATTTAAGAACAACATGGTGTTTAAAAGTCCATGGTTGGTTCTTGGTTAAGGTTACATAGGTGGTTAAAATTCCTTGTGTAAGCCTTGTTTACTTAAGAACTCCAAGGTGTTTAAAAGTCCTTGGGAGATTCTTGTTAAGGACACAAAGGTGTTTAAAAGTCCTTGTGTGGTCCTTGTCATGGTGTTTAAAAGTCCATGGGTTAAGGACACAATGGTGTTTAAAAGTCCATGTGTGGTCCTTGGAAATTATAAGATCACAATGGTGTTTAAAAGTCCATGTGTGGATCTTATGTGGAATGTATCACTTGTTGCCAATATGACATGTAATGAATTTGAAGCATGAATTGCTTGTTTTAAATGCTTTAGTGCATGTGCAAATGATGATTGACTTATGGTTTATAAAGGTGTTTTATAAATGCATTATTGTGTGGTTTTAAATGAGCATTCCTCACTAAGCTTTTGCTTACGCTCTCTCTCTTTTCTTAAACCAATAATGCAGAGCATTGAAGTGCATTTTGGGGCAGCAAGTAAGCCAAGCATCCAAGTGAAGGTTTTAAGCTCATGTATGGTGAACATTTTCTCAAAACTATTAGCTTTTGGGTATTTGGCAATGGGGTACCTATGTTGTTGTTTTGGGAGATGTTTTGGACTCCCTAAGTTGGATTTATGATGTTAATAATGTTGGAACTTTTAATTGGCCTTTGTGATGTGGTTTTGGTATATTGAAGCTTGAATGGTTTGCTAAGTAGGATGCATGCCTATAGAATTGGGTATTTCTTATATTGATGCCATGTTGATGTTTGGTTGATGCAATTATGTTCCTTGTATGTTGAATGACTTGTTGGTATAATTTGGTGGCTTTTGGAGCATGTTTGATGGGTCTATTGTGTGTTAAATCAGCAATTTTTCTGCAATCTGGGCAACTTGTTTCGGAACAGGTGCTACCGTATCGGAACGGGGGCCTGAAATGGCATGGGCGTTCCGAAACGAAAGGAACTGTTCCGGAACGGTTTCGGTACCAGTTGCGGAACGGTCCCGCGTTTCGGAACGGGTCTTCCCTGTTCCGAAACACTCGACCGTTGGGCACTGAAATTGTTGGTTATATGTTTTGAAATGTTTGCGTTTTAGTCCTGAACCTTGTTATTGCAATTAAATGAGTTTAAGATGTCCGTTTGAGCTGAAATTTGACAGAGAAGCATGAAATATGATTAATTACATATTGGTAACTTTAATTTGGGTTAAGTCCTTATAATTTTCAGAATTTGCAATTTGGTCCCTAAAGTTGTAATTTGTGTAATTGGGTCCCTGATTGTTCTCTGATGGTTATGATCTTTGAGTATGCTGATTGTATGATCATATCTAGGGATAATGAGCATCTAGACAAGTTTAAAAAAAGGGTCGTTAATCAAGGTTGACTTTCGGGTTGACTTTGGTTTTCCCCGTGTAAACTTCTTAATTCGGTTCATCCGTCTGGGCCGGGTTAAGGGTGTTACATTTGGTGGTATCAGAGCTGAGTTCTCGAGTAATTGGGAATGATTATGTGCATGATTAAAGTATGTATGCTTTGTATGCTTGTTGAGTGAAAGCATGTTGAGTGAATTGTAAATATGTTGCAATTGAGGTGTATGCTATGGTGAAGCATGTTTTGGGTACCCATTGCCAAATCAAAGATAATGTAATGATGTTGTTTTTAAGTGAAAATGAGCTTGAGTACTTGGATTGCTTACCTTGCTGAGCCTGACTTTGTTTATTGTATTGTGTTTGCATTGTTAAAGTATGGCACCTCGTAGAGAGTTAAGGAGTAATGTGCGAGCTACGGCTCAAAATGAGAATGAGAATGAAGAGAATGTTGAGAGTGCGGTGGATTTACCTCCTCCACCTGGTGGTGATGGTGCTGGGGGTGAAGGAGCTGGAGCTGCAGCTGGTGCTGGGGTCGCTGGACCTGAGGCTGGTCAGGGGCAAGCTGTTCCTGACATGACAGTGTTGATTCAAGCTATTGCTGGAGCTTTTCAAGCAGCAGTAGCTGGAGCTCAAGGAGCTGTGCATCAGGGAGATGCTGGAGTTAGACTACCCTTGGAACGTTTGCGCAGTCTGGGAGGGACTGAGTTCAGGGGTTTGTCAGCTGAAGGTTCTGAGGCTTGGTTGGAAAGTACCAAGAGAATCTTGGGTCAGATGAGTTGCACTGATGTGCAAAAGCTGGGCTGTGTAGTATCATTGTTGCAAGATGATGCTTATACGTGGTGGACAACCACTATCGCTGGGATGGCGGAAGCTGACGTAACTTGGACGTTCTTCCAAAATGCGTTCAAGAGAAGGTATCTAGGTGTGAGGTACCTAGATAAAAAGAAGAGGGAGTTCATGTCTCTTACCCAGGGGAGCATGTCTGTGGCTGAGTATGAGGTCCAGTTTGTTCGACGCAGTCAGTACGCACATGAGCTTGTTCCGGATGAGCGGGAGAGGTGTGAAAGGTTCCGTTATGGTTTGGTGACGGAAGTTAAGATGTATGTGCTGGCAACCGAGTATAGTGATTTTGATGTGCTGGTGGGCCGAGCCAAGGATATTGAGATGAACTTGGGTTTATCTGCTAAAAGTGCTGCGTTAAGTGCTGGTAAGCGAGCTGCCGAGTATAGTTCCGGTGGTGGACGGAACAAGAGGGGACGTGATCAGAAGTATCAGTCCTCAGCTAAGCAAGGTGGTGGTGCGCCTGCTCGGGGAGGCAATGCTAGAGTTGATCCGAGTGCATGTTGGACATGTGGTTCGCGTGGCCATATGAAACATGATTGTCCTCGTGCTGTGAGAGAGGTGCAGGCTCCTGTTGTGGCGGCTGGTAATGCGTGCTGGAACTGTGGATCTACGGATCACATGAGGAGAGAGTGTCCTATGTTGGCTGGTGGCCAAGTGCGTGCTCCTGTTGTTGCTGCACCACAGAGAGGTCGTGGGTGCGGCCGTGGTAATTTCCAGCGGAGAGAGGAAGGTGGTCGGGGTGTGGCTCATGTTGTGGCCATTCAGCCTGAGGGTGATGGACAAGCTAGGGTGTATGCTCAGCGGGAGGGAAGGAATGACGCGGATGTGATCGCAGGTACTTTTACTTTGCAATCCTTGTCATTACTTTCCTTGATCGATTCTGGATCTACGCACTCATACATATTGCGTGAGCATGCTGAATTGCTTGGTTTGCCTGTTGAGTCTTTGGATGTTGGTGTGCGCGTCACTAGTTCTTTTGGTGAGACTGTTGTGACTCGAAAGCTTTATAGAAGATGCCCCTTGGTTGTGCAAGATCATGTTTTTCCTGTTGACCTTATGGAGTTGCCTTTTTATGGTTTTGATGTAATCCTTGGTATGGATTGGCTTGCTGAGCATCGTGCTGTAGTGGATTGTGAGAATAAGCGAGTTTCGTTGAAGCTTGCGGATGATTATGAGGTGGTTGTGGTTGGTGAGAATGTGAAGTTTCTTGCCAATGTGGTGTCTACATTGGAGGTGAGCCGGATGCTGAGGCAAGGTTGTGAAGTTTACCTAGCTTTTGTGATGAATCCTAGCTCTAAGGAGTTGCGTGTGCAAGATATCAGGACTGTGCGAGAGTTTCCTGGTGTGTTTCCTGAGGAGTTGCCTGGGTTACCTCCTAATCGCGAGGTGGAGTTTGGGATTGAGCTGTATGAGAATACAACTCCTGTGTCCATTACCCCTTATAGAATGGCACCCAAAGAGTTGAAGGAGCTGAAGACGCAGTTGCAAGAGTTGCTTGATCGTGGGTTCATTCGGCCGAGTGTGTCACCTTGGGGTGCACCGGTCTTGTTTGTGAAGAAGAAGGATGGCACTATGAGAATGTGCATTGATTATCGTCAGCTGAACATGATATGATCTCGGTTATGAATTCCGAGTCATATACGAAGTTGCCCGATCGTGATTCTAGTAAGAACTTAATTCCCGAAAGCTTGAACTCTGAAATTGCAAAATAAAGATGTAAGAAGGATAAATATGATAATAATGATAAATGAAGGGTGGAATAAGGGATTGTAGATGTTGTTTGATGGTTATGGAAGAGTGATGGATTTGGGGTAAAATGAAAGAAAGGAAAATTGATGGTGAAGATGGTGAAGGTGGCGTGGACTATATAGATATGTAAGGATGACAGATTGTGACCCGTTAGCTATAGAAAGCTAGGAACCAACAATATAAAAGTATGGAATCGAAGTGGTAGGAGTATGGAACGAGACCCACTAGCTATAAAGGAGCTAGGAACCAACGTTATAAACAAGTGGAATGGATGAAGACTACAAGCACAACTTGAAGCCGATAGAGTTCTCGCAAGAACTAAAATGAAAGCAACCTTTCAAAGGAGTTTTTATAAAATCAAAGTCTATCTTTACAATGAACCTAAGCTAGTTATTTATAGTATTTTGGGCAGCATATGAAAAGGTTTACAAAAGATGAAAACAAATGCACTTGAATGCTTTGTCATGCACTTGAATGCATTGTAATGCTCTTGAATGCTTTGTCTTTCTTATCTCCAAGCTTTGGCTGAATATTCTAGATCAAATGATGATGAATCTAGATATTTTTAAGATGATTGTGGCCTCAATTTCGTCCAAAAGGAGGAGTGACTCTTGGGCTACCTTGCTTTGCTTGATTAGGAGATAAAATGACTTGAATGGAGGCCTTGAATGGTTGTAATGATCTTGCTGTCCACTTTGGAGTGTCTCTTCCCATTCTATACTGATTTATATCACTAAATTGTAGTATTAAGTGAAATAATTCAGCCTTCAATGCATGTCACCTTGCTAGAACGTGAACAACATCCAAAGGTGATGAATTCAGCCTTAAAAAGGTGAATTAATGAGATTTGAATGCATTGTTCTTGGTGGAATATGAACAGCCTTGAAAAGATGATAAGAATTCAGCCTTGAATTGGTTTGAATATGAGCATTAAGATAGCCTTCAATTGCATGTCTCATGGATGAAGATGAAAGGACTCTTCCTTGGCTCAAACTCATCCAAATCATCCTTGTACAAAATTCCCGTAATGAAAATTCCAGCCTGCATTGTCTTCGGTAAATCGATCATATCTCAAGCTCCCGATATCAGATTGAGGTGATTCAAAATGCGTTGGAAAGCTAAGAGATAGAGGAATAATTTCCAAGTGATCTCAAGACCCTAACATGTCTTTATCGCATCCAGAAGTTGAAAACATTCTAACTGAAATTCTTGCATTTATTGTGACTGTTCGTCTCCCTTCATGCACCCAGACACAAAACAAGCAAATGTTCATGCTAAATTGAAAAGATAATTAAATATGTCATGCAAAAAAATTAAAGGAGCTAGTTTAATTAATGAACTAGCTTTATTGAATGAACTACAGGTATTAATGAACTAAATGCTTTAAATGAAATGCATGCCTTTAATGGGCAGCATGTTTATTAATGCAAATGGATGTTATGCCACTATGAATTGCTCATGCAAATTCATGCAAATAAATTATATCATATGATAAGACATAATGCATAAATGAGCAAATAGACGATGAATTAAGGTAAAACTCCCTTCGATTGAGCTTGATAGTTTATCAAAGATGTGAGCACGTCATGAAGAAAATTGGTGCTGGTCAAGATCACATCAGAACAAGTTGACTATCAAGAATCGGTATCCTTTGCCGAGAATTGATGATCTCTTTGATCAATTTCGGGGAGCAGCTGTGTTCTCTAAGATTGACTTGAGGTCAGGGTATTACCAGTTGAAGGTAAAGGATGTGGATGTGCCTAAGATAGCTTTCAGGACAAGGTATGGGCATTATGAGTTCCTTGTGATGCCGTTTGGTTTGACAAATGCTCCTGCTGCTTTCATGGACATGATGAACCGTGTATTTCATGAATACCTGGACAAGTTTGTTGTGGTGTTCATTGATGATATCCTCGTGTACTCGCGTACTGAGGAGGAGCATGAAGAGCATTTGAGGATTGTGTTGCAAGCTTTGTTGGAAAATCAGCTTTATGCCAAGCTGAGCAAGTTTGAGTTTTGGTTAAGTGAAGTGGTGTTTCTTGGGCATGTGGTTTCAGCTGAAGGGATTCGTGTTGATCCTCAGAAGATTGAGGCGGTGATGAATTGGAAGGTTCCTAAGTCTGTTCATGAGGTTCGTAGTTTCCTTGGTTTGGCGGGATACTACCGGAGGTTTGTGGATGGGTTTTCTAAGATTGCTGCACCTTTGACAAAGTTGTTGTAGAAGGATGTTAAGTATGAGTGGACGGAAGCGAGACAACAGGCTTTTGAGAAGCTTAAGGCAGCTTTGACGCAAGCTCCTATCTTGGTTCAACCTGAATCAGGGAAAGAGTTTGTGGTGTATAGTGACGTGTCCTATGTTGGTTTGGGATGTGTGTTGATGCAGGAGGGTAAGGTGGTGGCTTATGCATCGCGGCAGTTGAAAGTGCATGAGCGCAATTATCCTACGCATGATATTGAGTTGGCTGCGGTGGTTTTTGCTTTGAAGATCTGGAGACATTACCTGTATGGTGAGAAGTGTACTGTGTATACTGATCACAAGAGTTTGAAGTATCTGATGTCTCAGAAGGAGTTGAATCTTAGGCAGCGACGTTGGGTGGAGTTGCTCAAGGATTATGATTTGACGATTGAGTATCACCCTGGGAAAGCTAATGTTGTAGCGGATGCCTTGAGTAGAAAGGTAGCTGTTGAGCTAAGGGCTATGTTTTCCAGTTTGAGTATTTCGCGTGATGGTGGTCTTGTGGCTGAGTTGCAAGTGAAACCATCTTTGGTTCAGTTGATCAAGGAAAAGCAGTTGCTGGATGATTCCTTGGTACCGCATGTTCAGGATATCGCGGAGGGTAGGCCTTCGGATTTCTGCTTTAATGATGATGGAGTGTTGTGTTTTGGGAGTCGAATAGTAGTGCCCAAGGATGCGGATTTGAGGCGTGCTATTCTGACTGAAGGTCATAGTAGTCCTTTTGCTATGCACCCTGGTAGTACTAAGATGTATCGTGATCTTCGTGATGAGTACTATTGGGTGGGTTTGAAGAAGGATGTTGCTGAGTTTGTGAGCAAGTGTATGGTGTGTCAGCGAGATAAAGCTGAGCATCAAGTTCCTTCAGGGTTGTTGCAACCGTTGAGAATTCCTGAATGGAAGTGGGAAAGGATTACCATGGATTTTGTATCTGGTTTACCTTTGTCGCCATCGAAGAAGAATTCGGTGTGGGTGATCGTGGATCGCCTGACGAAGTGTGCGCATTTCTTGCCTGTGCATACTACGTATTCTTTGGATAAGCTTGCGGAGCTGTACATTGCTGAGATTGTGCGGCTGCATGGTGTGCCTAAGTCGATTGTGTCGGATAGGGATCCGAGGTTTACATCGCGTTTCTGGCAGTGTTTGCATCAAGCTTTGGGTACACGGTCTAATTTCAGTACATCTTATCATCCTCAGTCGGATGGTCAGTTCGAGCGTGTTATCCAGATTTTGGAGGATATGTTGAGGTGCTGCGTGATTGAGTTTCAGGGCTCTTGGGAGAAACATTTGCCTTTGGTGGAGTTTGCTTATAACAATAGTTATCAGACAAGTATACAAATGGCACCTTATGAAGCTTTGTACGGGAGGAAGTGTAGGACTCCTCTTTGTTGGGCTGAAACGGGTCAGAAGTTGGTTTCGATGCCAGCTTTGTTGAAAGGAACCACCGAGAAGGTGAAGCTCATTTGTGAGCGTTTGAAGGCAGCTTCTGATCGGCAAAAGTCTTACGCGGATTTGAAGCGTAAGGAGATTGAGTATGCGGTGGGTGACCGTGTGTTTTTGAAGGTTTCGCCTTGGAAAAAGGTGATGAGGTTTGGCCGTAAGGGTAAGTTAAGCCCTAGGTACATTGGACCATACGAGGTGATTGAGCGTGTGGGTCCTGTTGCGTATAAGTTGAGGTTACCTCAAGAGTTGGAGAAGATTCATGATGTGTTTCATGTTTCTATGCTTCGGAAGTATAGATCGGATCCTTCGCATGTGATGCCTGTGGAAGAAGTGGAATTGAATCCGGATTTGACCTATGATGAGGAACCGGTGAAGATTATGGATTCGGATAGCAAGGTTCTTCGTGGCAAAACCATTGAGTTGGTAAAGGTGTTGTGGAAGCATCGTGGTGTTGAGGAAGCCACGTGGGAACGGAAGGATGACATGCTGAAGCAGTTTCCTTACCTCTTTCCTTCAGGTAAATTTCGAGGACGAAATTTCTTAAGGGGGGGAGAGTTGTAACGCCCCGGTTTTGGGCTTAGGAGTTTTGGGATTCGGACCGGTTCGGTCGAAGTGCGGTTCGAATATATAAAGGTGAATTTAGGAAAGCCTAGTTCGGGTTGCATTAAAAATATGGAAAAATGTCTTAAAATCCTCTTTTACTATATATAAGAGTGTGGTGAAATCAATTTTACAAAATAAGGTTTGGAAGTGTGACATTTTGGTTAGTGACCAAAATGTAATTTTCGAAAACTGTGAGACTGTTTTAAAAAGGATTGAAACTTTGAATCTTTAAGGAGCTATTTACCCAATGGGAGTTTCTCCAGATTTTTTCTAAAGTATTTAATGAATAATTAGTGGTTTTTAAATAAAAGAAAAGTGGAGGGAAGATATTTTGGCCATAACTAACTTTTCTCTCAAATCTTCCATTTCCATTTTCTCTCAAACCAAACACATTTTCTCCAGAGCTTTTCCCTCTGATTTTTTCACCTAAATAACTCATTTCAAATCTCTTTTGATCTTCAGTCATCTCTTCAACAAAACCTTTGCATTTGCTAAGTGGGTTTTCAAGAATTTGGTTCCAAAAAGGGAGAAAACTCAAGTTTGGAGGTAAGAACGTCCTTCTCCTCTAAACTCTCAGTTCTTTACTGAAATTCCCAAGTCCTCAATCCTTAATTTGTGTTTTATAAAAGGTTTTAAGGTTGTGTTCTTGATCTTGGCTTTTAAATGCAAGATTTGGTTGATTTTTGGTTAAAATTCGTGTGATCTGTTTGGGCAGTGTTTTGAGGTGTCTTTTTGATGTTAAATGAATGTTAAATTGACGAGAAATTGAGGTTTAATTAATGCAATCCCGGATAGGTTGAATTTCCTAAGTTTAGCTTGAGTTTTTGGTTGTTTTTGGAGTGATCTTGATGATCTGTTATAGCTGGAGGTATAAGGGTGTTGTTAGATCCTTTTGGATGTTAATTGATGTGTAAAGATGATTAGATTTGATGGATCTTGGTTGGGTTGTGTTGTGGAGTTGTTTGGATGCATTTTCGGTTGTGTTTGGTAACCGAAAATGGAGTGTGGATGAGAGCAACGAGTTTAGGTGCTTTCATTGAAGTTATTAATGCATGATGATGCATTAATCCTCTGCTTTGATGTGTTTAAAACAAGGGAGTCATCTTTGGATCATAGTGGTGGTGATCCGGAAGCTTGATTGGTGTTTCGGCAAGTGGCGAAACAGAATCGGTGAGTGGATTTTGGTTTTCAGCTTTGAAACCAAGGTTTTGAAGGTTTGGGAGCTTAGTTTAAGTCTAAGAAACTTAGCTAAGCTCAAGAGTAAGTTTTCGGAAAAACTCTCTTGGTGATGAACCATGGATTGGTTGTATGCAATGTGGTTTGTTTGCATGTTTTAAATCCTGTTTTGAAAGCATATTTAGCATGTTTATTTGCTGAGATTATAAGCCATGTGTTGAAGGATGCTCAAGGTAAGAGATCCTTGTTTTTGAACATTGTTTTAATGTGGTTTGATGCTTAAAGATGCATGATGTTTATGGCTTTGTTAAATGCTTTAAAACAGTGGAATATTGTGGTTAATGATGCATATTGGCAAGTGATGGTTAAGGTCAGAAAGGTGGTTAAAAGTCCTTGTGTGAGCCTTGTTTATTTAAGAACAACATGGTGGTTAAAAGTCCATGATTGGTTCTTGGTTAAGATCACCAAGGTGGTTAAAATTCCTTGTGTGAGGCTTGTTATTTAAGAACAACATGGTGTTTAAAAGTCCATGGTTGGTTCTTGGTTAAGGTTACAAAGGTGGTTAAAATTCCTTGTGTAAGCCTTGTTTACTTAAGAACTCCAAGGTGTTTAAAAGTCCTTGGGAGATTCTTGTTAAGGACACAAAGGTGTTTAAAAGTCCTTGTGTGGTCCTTGTCATGGTGTTTAAAAGTCCATGGGTTAAGGACACAATGGTGTTTAAAAGTCCATGTGTGGTCCTTGGAAATTATAAGATCACAATGGTGTTTAAAAGTCCATGTGTGGATCTTATGTGGAATGTATCACTTGTTGCCAATATGACATGTAATGAATTTGAAGCATGAATTGCTTGTTTTAAATGCTTTAGTGCATGTGCAAATGATGATTGACTTATGGTTTATAAAGGTGTTTTATAAATGCATTATTGTGTGGTTTTAAATGAGCATTCCTCACTAAGCTTTTGCTTACGCTCTCTCTCTTTTCTTAAACCAATAATGCAGAGCATTGAAGTGCATTTTGGGGCAGCAAGGAAGCCAAGCATCCAAGTGAAGGTTTTAAGCTCATGTATGGTGAACATTTTCTCAAAACTATTAGCTTTTGGGTATTTGGCAATGGGGGACCTATGTTGTTGTTTTGGGAGATGTTTTGGACTCCCTAAGTTGGATTTATGATGTTAATAATGTTGGAACTTGTAATTGGCCTTTGTGATGTGGTTTTGGTATATTGAAGCTTGAATGGTTTGCTAAGTAGGATGCATGCCTATAGAATTGGGTATTTCTTATATTGATGCCATGTTGATGTTTGGTTGATGCAATTATGTTCCTTGTATGTTGAATGACTTGTTGGTATAATTTGGTGGCTTTTGGAGCATGTTTGATGGGTCTATTGTGTGTTAAATCAGCAATTTTTCTGCAATCTGGGCAACCTGTTTCGGAACAGGTGCTACCGTATCGGAACGGGGGGCCTGAAATGGCCTGGGCGTTCCGAAACGGAAGGAACTGTTCCGGAACGGTTTGGCCTATGCCAGGCCCTGTTTCAGTACCAGTTGCGGAACGATCCCGTGTTTCGGAACGGGTCTTCCCTGTTCCGAAACACTCGACCGTTGGGCACTAAAATTGTTGGTTATATGTTTTGAAATGTTTGCGTTTTAGTCCTGAACCTTGTTATTGCAATTAAATGAGTTTGAGATGTCCGTTTGAGCTGAAATTTGACAGAGAAGCATGAAATATGATTAATTACATATTGGTAACTTTAATTTGGGTTAAGGTCTTATAATTTTCAGAATTTGCAATTTGGTCCCTAAAGTTGTAATTTGTGCAACTGGGTCCCTGATTGTTCTCTGATGGTTATGATCTTTGAGTATGCTGATTGTATGATCATATCTAGGGATAATGAGCATCTAGACAAGTTTAAAAAAAAGGGTCGTTAATCAAGGTTGACTTTCGGGTTGACTTTGGTTTTCCCCGTGTAAACTTCTTAATTCGGTTCATCCGTCTGGGCCGGGTTAAGGGGGTTACAGGGTTTTTATTTCAAAACATCTTCTTCTTCTTCTTTCCAACACTTTTCCCATTTGCTTTTCTCAAAAACCTCCATTATTACTATTACATTTCTCCCACCTTTCCCATAAGCAAGTTTTCAAGGTAAGCATTCCCTTGTTTTGATTTTTCTTTCCTTAAGTTTGTTATTAGTTAAATTTTCCTTAAAAACCATTATTTAGAGTTATTTCAAAAATGCTTTTAGTTTGAAAAATAGTAAAATGAAGGGATTTTCGTTTGGGTCTTTTGATGGCATGTTTAAGGGTGTTTTTAATCTTGTTTTGGTGTCTTAAAATGCTAAAATAGTGGCTGTTGAGTGTGTAAAAGTTCTATTATTTACACCCTTTTTAACCCATATTTCTGCTGCATTCAAGCATCATTGCATTGCATTTAGGTTAGTTTTCAGGAAAACATCACAAATGGATTAAAAGCACGGATTCTACTAAAATATGGCTTATTTTGCAGATATCTGCCATAGTTGACAAAGAAGGCAGGCGCAGGGCAGAGAAGCAGAAGAGCTGAACTGGACAAGCAGACGAAGAAGACGAAGCTTCCATGGATCTGTCGTGACAGCAGGGTGACAACAAATTTATGAAGAGGAAAAGTAAAGTGGACCTCGATAGATAGAGAAAAATTTGCTCGTCTGTCGTGTGAAAGCCAAATATTTTTCCAAGCCCCGGATCAAAAGATATGTCAAGCCAAAGCTCAAGGAGAGGAATTCCCATAAAGCAAGGAGGCGGCTGAAAAGTAGGAATCCTTAGAGATTAAGCATTAATTAGAATCTTACTTTTCATTAGAGTTGTAATCCTTGTTAAATTAGAATACTTGAGCCCAAAGCTTATATAAGGGCATAGGTTTTAACTTAGGGAGAGATCCCTCATTCTTCACCATAACCGATAACCTAAACCCCCTGTCGTTTACCCGTCACCGATATATTCTAAATTCCCCCTAGGGCCACAGGTTGTTTTGTAAAGTAGTTGCAAGGGTTGTTTTGTTTTAGGATTTTCCAAGTTCAATAAAATAAACTTCAAGTTCTCTTATTTTGGTTTTAACATCTTGAAAGAGCATCAGGAGAGCATTGTGAGGTTATCTATTTACTTAGCATCGGGAGAGTTAAGTATACGAAAGAAGTAAGAGCAAGTTCTCTAGTTTATAGTTGAACTATCTTGTGCCTAGGGATAGGGCAAGGTTAAGTGGCTAAAGAAGAATTCATACACATCGGTGTTCATCCTTCGATTCACGCCGGGAGGTATCATCAAGACGTGATCATCGACAGACTTGGACCTAGGGATAGGCCAAGGCAGATCTGGGATTCTTGCCAAACTTGAAGTACGGAGTTGGTGTGTCTGCTGCCGCGACAGCCAACGGACAGCCGCCGCGACAGGTGCTGCCGCGACGGGCACGATGACAGAACTGGAGTTCCTAAGCACTGCAATACCTGCACTACTGAGCAATTCAATACCAGCCCGTTTTCTCTATCTTGATATCTCAATTCCTTTATTTACGTTTTTACTTTATTATTCTCGTGACAACTCTCAAATATTTCTTTTACTTTCGTGCAGTAAACTAAGGTGAAGCTATTAGCCCAATCCCTGTGGAGACGATATCCGATACTTCGTATCACTTTACTACTTGCGTCGTGTACACTTGCACTATAATTGCGATAGACTCTTTTACACGCAACAAGTTTTTGGCGCCGTTGCCGGGGATTGGCAACATAATTACATCTTTCTTTTATCGCACTTTTCGTTTTTATTTTTATTTTTATTTTCGTTTTTATTTTTTTTTTTAATTTTCTTTCTTTTGTGCTTTCAACTCTTGCTTTTCACGAGGTTTTCTTGTTTATGCGCAGATCTAAAAGAGGTGAAGATCCTGAGTATCCATTAGATCCGGAAATTGAACGTTCCTTCAGTCTCAAGAAACAACTTCGGTGACTTTTAGACAGAAACGAATACCTCGAGGAACAGTTAGAGAAGATGGGCCATAACCAACCTGCCGGCGGTCACATACCACCCCTTGGCGATAACCACCCGCCTGTCGGTGACCAGCCCGCAGCAGATGGACGACGGTCATGTCGTGACTACATGCTGAACGATCATGTAGAGCTGGAGACCACGCTGCCGGATATTGATGTTGACAACTTCGAACTTAAACCTGTCATGTTTAGTATGATCAACAACGCCGGGCAGTTTAGTGGTTCTGCGACAGAAGATGCTTGAGAGCATCTCAAAACGTTCCAGGAGATCTATGGTTCGTTTAGACTACCAGGAGTTAGTCCGGAGATACTAAGGCTTCGGTTATTTCCCCATTCATTGAGGGACAGAGCTAAAACTTGGTGGAATAAACTTACGCCGGGTTCAATTAGAACTTGGGCAGATTTATCTCGTGAATTCTTATCTCGTTTTAATCCTTCACATTTATCTGAGCGATTACGTAACGAAATTGCTACTTTTCAACAGGAAGACGACGAGCCGATGCACGAGGCCTGGGACAGATTTACTACTCTTCTACGGAACTGCCCAATGCATGGATTTCCCGTCTGGAATCAGGTAACTAAGTTCTATAATGCTGCTAACTTACAAACTCGCATTCGGATTGATTCTGCAGCAAATGGACTATTATTGGATAAAGATCCAGACGAGGCATTGCAAGTTTTGAAAGATCTGGCCAAGAATGAGGAGCAGTTTCCGACTGCAAGAAGAGGGGGTAAACGGGTACTTGCTGTCAAGGACTATGAGGCCGACAGCACTATGAAATCACAGGTAGCATTCCTCACTAAGGCAATGAAACACTTATTAAATGAAGATGAATTACGAGGATTTGCTGTCGAGGAAGTTTTTACTGTCTGTGAGGGAAATCATAGTCGGGATGAATGCCCAATACAAATAGAAGAGGGAAAATATGTTGGAAATTACAAGCCGAATTATAATTCCAACAATTATAATCCCAATTGGAGGAAGGATCCCAAATTTTCCTGGAGTAACCCTAACAATGCCCTGAATCCGCAAGCATATAATCAGAATCAGAGAGGACCTAGATTGCTGACGCGACAGCAAATGCCGCCGCAACTGCCGCAGCACCTGCCGCCGCAGCAGCAACAACAGCCACCACATGCCACGAGTAGTATATTGGAGCAGACTCTGGCCACCTTTATGTCTCAGACTGGTACGTATATGGAGAATATGAATCAGTTTGTCAAGAAGACGGAGACCTTTATGGATAAAACCGAGATGAGAATGACAAATCATGAGGCTACCTTGGAATCTCTAGAGACACAAATGGGTCAGGTGTCGCAACATATTAAGCCAAGGCAGAATGGAGGTTTCCCTAGCAATACTGAAAATGCTAGACCACCCCCACATGAGCAATGTAAGGCGATTACTACTAGGAGTGGGAAGAAACTACCAGGGCCGGAAAAAGAAGCTGAAACAGAAAAGGAACCTGCCTTGGATAAACCTGCCGAGGAAGCTGCCCCAACAGGTGATAAACAGACTGCTGCCGATGAGCCTGTCACGACAGCAGAAGCGACAGAGGAGAAAAAAGATGATTACCGTCCTCAGATTCGCATGCAGTGGGAAGGATGTATTGCTGATTATCGTCCTCCACCACCTTTTCCTCAACGGATACAACAAGCTAAGCATGAATCTCAACTTAAAAAGATTTATGATATTTTTAAGCAGGTTCATATTAATATTCCGTTGTTAGATGCTGTTAGGGAGATGCCCGGTTATGCTAAATTTCTCAAGGATGTTATGTCGAAAAAATCTAAACTTGGGGAATTTGAAACGGTAAAGATGACAGAAGGTTGCATGAGTATTCTTCATAGGCAGCCACCCCAGAAAAAGAAGGATCCGGGGAGCTTCATCATACCTTGTGTAATCGGCGACAAATTTGTGGGTAAGGCACTTTGTGATCTTGGTGCCAGTGTTAATCTAATGCCCAAATCTGTTTTTCAGAAACTAGGTATTGGCAAGGCGCGGCCCACGACAGTAACTCTGCAGCTGGCCGACCGCTCTTATGTTCATCCCGAGGGAAAAATTGAAGATATTCTGGTAAGAGTGGATAAGCTTATTTTTCCTGCTGACTTTCTTATCTTAGATTGTGAGGCAGATGAAAACGCACCAGTCATCCTTGGGCGACCCTTCTTAGCCACATGAAGATCATTGATTGATGTGGAGAAAGGAGAACTCACCATGCGCGTGAATGATCAAGAGATTAAGTTAAATGTTCTCCAAGCAATGAAACATGCTGATGTGGACGAGGAATGCAAGGCCATCATTGAGGTGACCTTTGATCAACCCTGCATCAGGTCGGGCTGCCGTGATATAAAATTTGGTCACTGCCGCGACAGCCACCTACAGGCATGTCACGACAGCACCGACGACAGCGACTCCTCTGAATCCGATACATCTGATACCGAAGATCAGGAGGAGGTAAACTGGTTAGGCAATCGTCCAGGT
This sequence comes from Hibiscus tridactylites, assembly GCA_958450335.1. NCBI lineage: Eukaryota > Viridiplantae > Streptophyta > Magnoliopsida > Malvales > Malvaceae > Hibiscus > Hibiscus tridactylites. The sequence goes on from OY288287.1 coordinate 30,121,699, forward strand.
AAGTTATTCGAACCCTTGAATTATACTTCGGATAACCATGTAATCCAAAAGCCATCTATTGTTGAACCACCTGTCTTAGAACTTAAGCCCCTGCCAGGGCAGTTAAAATATGCTTATCTTGGTTCCAATGACACACTGCCCGTAATCATCTCTGCTAAGCTGCCGCAGGAACAGGAACGACAGCTAATCGACATGCTAAGGCAGCACAAAAAGGCGATTGGATGGACGATAGCAGACATACAAGGCATTAGTCCGGCGTTATGCATGCACAAAATCCTCCTCGAGGAAGACCATAAGCCGACTATAGATGCCCAAAGGCGGTTAAACCATGCGATGAAGGAGGTAGTGCGTAAAGAGATAATAAAGTGGTTAGATGCTGGTATTATTTACGCCATCTCCGACAGCAAATGGGTGAGCCCAGTGCAATGCGTTCCAAAGAAAGGAGGAATGACCGTAATAACTAATGAAAACAATGAGTTAATCCCAACCAGGACTGTGACTGGTTGGAGGGTTTGTATGGACTATCGGAAGCTTAACAAAGCTACCCGAAAGGACCACTTTCCTTTACCCTTTATTGATCAAATGCTTGATAGATTAGCGGGTAAACCTTACTATTGTTTTCTTGATGGTTATTCAGGTTACAATCAAATTGCTATTGCACCGGAGGATCAAGAAAAGACGACTTTCACATGCCCCTACGGAACATACGCGTTTAGGAGGATGCTGTTTGGACTCTGTAATGCACCTGCCACCTTCCAAAGGTGCATGATGGCTATATTCTCCGACATGGTAGAGGACTTCCTTGAGATTTTCATGGATGATTTTTCCGTCTTTGGAGACGATTTTGAGGGCTGCCTCGGCAATCTTCAAAAGGTACTTGAAAGATGTGAAAAAGCTAATCTTGTTTTAAATTGGGAAAAATGCCACTTTATGGTGGACGAAGGGATAGTCCTTGGCCATAAGATTAGCTGCCGTGGGATAGAAGTCGACAGGGCTAAAATAGAAGTCATAGAGAAGTTGCCGCCGCCGACTACAGTCAAGGGCATTAGAAGTTTTTTAGGGCATGCGGGTTTTTATCGGAGATTCATTGCAAATTTCTCGAAAATCACGAAGCCCCTATGCCATCTCTTAGAATAGAACCGACCCTTTGACTTTAATGAGGAATGTACTGAAGCATTCAAGGTTCTGAAAGAAAAACTAGTGACAGCCCCCATAGTACAGCCACCAGACTGGACACAGCCATTTGAGATCATGTGTGATGCTAGTGACTATGCTGTCGGGGCAGCACTTGGGTAGCGCAGAGATAAGCTGTTTCATGTCATCTACTATGCCAGCAAGACGTTGAATGACGCCCAAGTGAACTACACCACCACAGAAAAGGAGCTGTTAGCTGTGGTGTTCTCTATCGAAAAGTTTCGTTCCTACATACTTGGAACAAAAGTAATAATACACACCGACCATTCTGCCCTAAAGTATTTGTTCGCAAAGAAGGATGCAAAGCCTAGATTGATACGGTGGATCTTGATATTACAAGAATTTGACCTTGAGATCAAGGACAAAAAGGGGACAGAAAATCAGGTGGCAGATCACTTGTCAAGGTTGGAAAAGGGACAGAGTCTACCAATAGATGAGACACACATACTGGAGACCTTCCCTGATGAGCAGCTCTTTGCTGCCGCAATCGCTGTCGCGACAGCCATGGCGGCAGGTAAGTCTTCTGACCTTCCCTGGTATGCTGATTTCGTTAATTTTATAGTTAGCGGAATATTACCTTCTGATCTTAATTATCAAGCCAGGAAGAGGTTCCAAAATGATGTTAAGCATTATTATTGGGACGAACCTCTTCTTTTCAAACTATGCGCAGATCAGGTTATAAGGAGGTGTGTACCACAAGAAGAGAAAGAAGACTTTCTCCATCACTGTCATGCTTCACAATATGGAGGTCACTTAGGAGGCAATAAAACTGCTGCCAAGGTGCTGCAGTCAGTGTTCTACTGGCCGACACTTTATAAGGATGCACAGGACTTTTACAAGCACTGTGACAGATGCCAGCGGACAGGTAACATCTCGAGGAGAAACGAGATGCCACTGTAGAACATTTTAGAAGTCGAGATCTTCGACGTTTGGGGGATTGATTTTATGGGACCTTTTCCATCTTCATGTGGAAACTTGTACATCCTCCTAGCAGTGGACTATGTCTCTAAGTGGGTTGAAGCCATCGCCACTCAAAAGAATGATGCCAAGACGGTCCAAAAGTTTTTGGACAAAAACATTTTTTTCTAGATTTGGCATCCCTAGGGCAATTATCAGTGATGAAGGGAGACATTTTGATAATAGGGTAATTGCTGCCGCCTTGAAGAAATATGGTGTCAAGCACAGGATTGCGACAACATACCACCCACAGACCAATGGACAGGCTGAGATATCCAATAGGGAAGTGAAGAACATTCTTGAAAAAATGGTTAAACCAACTAGGAAAGATTGGTCTTTACTTCTGAATGATGCATTATGGGCATATAGGACAGCTTTTAAAACTCCATTGGGCATGTCTCCATATCGTTTAATTTATGGGAAAACCTGTCATCTGCCTGTCGAGATCGAGCACAAAGCATATTGGGCAATCAAGGCAGTGAATATGGACTTGGACAAGGCAGGCCAGAAACGGCTATTAGATCTGAACAAGATTGAGGAATTACGGACAATGGCTTACGACAATGCAAGAATCTACAAGGAAAAGACTAAGAAGTGGCATGACAAGAAACTGCTGCCACGACAGTTCTGCCCAGGGCAGCTTGTGTTGTTGTTTAATTCTAGACTTAAACTCTTCCCAGGAAAGCTAAAGTCTAGATGGTCTGGCCCCTTCCAAGTGGTACAAGCTTTTCCCCATGGTGCCATCACTATCCGATCATTAAAAGACGGGCACCAATTCAAAGTCAATGGACAGCGCCTCAAGCACTATCAGGGGACTGAAGCCCCAGGAATACATGAAGTGGTTACTTTAGGAGATGCCCCACAAGGCATCCCTAATTTAACTTAAGTTTTATTTTTATTTTTATTATTTATTAGTATTATTTATTAGAAAATTAGGTTATTTTATTCGAATAATGTTTTTATATTTTCTGTTTTTAGGAAATAAAGGAGCCAAGAAGAAAAGGAGAAGTGATCCAAGCCCACCATCCATCCATCAAGCCCAACAGAGCCCATTTATTGAAACCTGTCGTTTCGGCTGCCGCCGCAGACGGATAAGACAGGCTGTCAACAGACTGACACGGCAGACGCAGAAGCGTGTGGCAGACGCATAAATGCGTGTCAAACGCGTCAGACACGCTAAATCCCATCCGTCGCCCCGTTATTCACGCCTGCCGTTACAGCATTAAACGGGCAGACCCTCGACTGCTATAAAACCCCGTTTTCATTTTCATTTTTTCTCACTTCTGCTTATTCTTCCTTGCTTTCTCCTCTAGTTTTATTTGCTTTCTTTATTTTTCACAACCCTTGCAACTAACATGTCGTCTAGACAGACCCGCCGTAGTGCTGCCTCAGCCTCTTCTTTGGCATCAGCAACGTCCTTCGCCACAAAGGAGTTATGGGAGGATCGGGGTTTCGTGTACATCCGAAAGGCACCCAACATGGGACTCTGGCCGTTCATCACAAGGGCCATCACGGCTCAACTATGGGAGCACTTCGCGGAACAACCGGCAGAGCTAAACGACACATTAGTCCGGGAGTTTTATGCTGCCATAGACAGCAGAACGACAACATCTGTCACCGTTCGAGGAGTGAAAGTGCCCTTCACCGCTGACATCATCAATCACATGTTTGGCCTCTACTTTGGCCCCGATGATGATTCCCACCAGAAATTTCTCGACACCCTCGATGCTGTCGCCTATGGTGCTGTTATAGCGGAGGTGACAGAGGAAGGAACCACATGGGCAACCAGCAAAAAGAACCCCCACTCGGTCAAAAGGGGGCAGCTCCTCCCTGAAGCCAAACTCTGGAACGCTTTCATCAAAAAGCGTATCATGCCTTCTTCCCACCACACGACAGTCAACCAGCAGCGGCTCGCACTCATTCACTCCATCATGCACGACATGCCTATTAATGTGGGCCGCTATATGAGGGACAGCATCCTAGACTGCACCTTCCGCTCCGACTCCCGCCTCTGCCTGCCGTTCACAATAACCTCATTATGCCGCTGTGCTGCTGTCCCCGAGGAACCCTCCGACAAAATAATCAAGGGCAGAGGCTGGACAGACAACAACATCAACAGCCTCATGGAGCTGGTCGTAGCTACACCTGTCTCATCTTTCAATCCAGCCGGCTCCCCAGAAGAATCATCAGAGGAGCCTGCCCCTGAACCTGCTGCCGCCACCGCTCCGGCAGACCAGTCTGCCCTCATCCTTGCTGCACTACAACGGGTAGAGGAGAAACAAATGGGAATGATGACCTTCATCCGGGACTTCACGAATTCAACGGTAAACTTCATTACCCAAACTTTAAATTTTCCCGATGTTCAATTCCCTACTTTTCTTGCCCATTATTTCCATATCCCCACTCCTGTCCACACCCCTGTCCCCACACCACTTGCCTCCCCACATTCCCACTCTACCGCTTCCACCACATCACCTGCCCCGACGGCAGCAGGCAGTCCACCAGCCGACACCTCTGCCAGAGGAACAAAAAGGCCCGCTGATCAGGAGGAATTTGGAGAGGGAATTTACGCCGGTCAAGCGGATAAAACACGTGGCAGACAAGAAACGGTTGCCCAAGGCTAGCACCACCACCAGCAGCACTTGGGACAGTGGTAGCAGTTCCGACGTCCAGCTCGTGGAGCAGCCTGCCCCTGAACCTGCCTCTGAGCCTGCCCAGCCTCCTCCTCAGCCCAGACGCCGCCGTCAGATCCGTGTCAGTAGCAGCAGCAAGGACAACGACTGAAAATTTAAGTTTTTATTTTCCTCTTATTGCTGCCTGCTTTTATCATTTGTGATGTACTTTTCTTCATATTTTTATCTGTCATTTTGCATTGAGGGCAATGCAACCCTCGAGTTTGGGGGTGGCAACCCTCCATCATTAATGGAGTCTTAAGTACATCTTTTTATTAATTGTTTTTTTTCTATTTACTTAAGTTCAAAAAAAAATCAGAAAATTTAAACTGTTGGCTTAAAACTGTGAAGTTAACTTACCTGTCATGACAGCTCTGTCGTGGCAGCATCTTTAGGACAGTTTAAGGAGAAGTTTAGAGCCTTTCTATAGTTTTGAAAATTTAAACACCTTTGTGACTGTTATATTGCTTAGATTTCTTTTAGCCAAACTAGAATAGGATGCTTAGTACTTGAATAGCCCCTAGAGGTGCCTAACACTGGCTCTAGGAAAGAAGTTTAGCAAAAGAAACTCAAAAACCTAGAGGTGCCCGAAACCGGATCTAGGAAGCTAACTAGAGGTGCCCGAAACTGGCTCTAGAAAAATTTAGCTCGAAAATAGAAAAGAAAAAGAAGCATGAAAATGTGTCTTCAAGAAAATAAACTTTGGCATAAAAATTCGAGTTAAAAAAGTTGAATATTCTAGTGAAACTAAGAGAGTCTTAGCATATAACTGTTCACAAGCATGCACACACTGCACGAGAGCTATAGGGAGATTCTGGATAGATCCTAACCTTTCCGACAGGTTGCTGTCGCCATAGAGAATGAGCGACGGGTAAGGGACAGTTCACTGTTGATGGCCAACACAAAAATTTTCATTTTTCTTTTAGGTTTAATTGCTTGAGGGCAAGCAAAAACTTGAGTTTGGGGGTGTGTTGAGTGTGTAAAAGTTCTATTATTTACACCCTTTTTAACCCATATGTCTGCTGCATTCAAGCATCATTGCATTGCATTTAGGTTAGTTTTCAGTAAAACATCACAAATGGATTAAAAGCACGGATTCTACTAAAAGATGGCTTATTTTGCAGATATCTGCCATAGTTGACAAAGAAGGCAGGCGCAGGGCAGAGAAGCAAAAGAGCTGAACTGGACAAGCAGACGAAGAAGACGAAGCTGCCATGGATCTGTCGTGACAGCAGAGTGACAGCGGATTTATGAAGAGGAAAAGTAAAGTGGACCTCGATAGATAGAGAAAAATTTGCTCGTCTGTCGTGTGAAAGCCAAATATTTTTCCAAGCCCCGGATCAAAAGATATGTCAAGCCAAAGCTCAAGGAGAGGAATTCCCATAAAGCAAGGAGGCGGCTGAAAAGTAGGAATCCTTAGAGATTAAGCATTAATTAGAATCTTACTTTTCATTAAAGTTGTAATCCTTGTTAAATTAGAATACTTGAGCCCAAAGCTTATATAAGGGCATAGGTTTTAACCTAGGGAGAGATCCCTCATTCTTCACCATAACCGATAACCTAAACCCCTTGCCGTTTACCCATCACCGACATGTTCTAAATTCCCCCTAGGGCCACGGGTTGTTTTGTAAAGTAGTTGCAAGGGTTGTTTTGTTTTAGGATTTTCCAAGTTCAATAAAATAAACTTCAAGTTCTCTTATTTTGGTTTTAACATCTTGCAATAGCATCGGGAGAGCATTGTTAGGTTATCTATTTACTTAGCATCGGGAGAGTTAAGTATACGAAAGAAGTAAGAGCAAGTTCTCTAGTTTATAGTTGAACTATCTTGTGCCTAGGGATAGGGCAAGGTTAAGTGGCTAAAGAAGAATTCATACACATCGGTGTTCATCCTTCGATTCACGCCGGGAGGTATTATCAAGACGTGATCATCGACAGACTTGGACCTAGGGATAGGCCAAGGCAGATCTGGGATTCTTGCCAAACTTGAAGTACGGAGTTGGTGTGTCTGCTACCGCGACAGCCAACGGATAGCCGCCACGACAGGTGCTGCTGCGACGGGCATGACGACAGAACTGGAGTTCCTAAGCACTGCAATACCTGCACTACTGAGCAATTCAATACCAGCCCGTTTTCTCTATCTTGATATCTCAATTCCTTTATTTACGTTTTTACTTTATTATTCTCGTGACAACTCTCAAATATTTCTTTTACTTTCGTGCAGTAAACTAAGGTGAAGCTATTAGCCCAATCCCTGTGGAGACGATATCCGATACTTCGTATCACTTTACTACTTGCGTCGTGTACACTTGCACTATAATTGCGATAGACTCTTTTACACGCAACAGTGGCTAATAGTAGGAAACCTGAAATGGGTCTAATAATGGGATTTTTTTAGGTTGAAAAGGTAGAGTTTTTGGCTAGTTTTTTGGTTGAAATCGTGGCTGATGATTTACTTGTTGTTGGGGGCGTTTTTAGATGATATTAGGTGTGTTTTGATGTTTGGAAATGATGGGTTCAACTTGGGGTTCTATTAGAACGAATTTGGGTGAAGTTTGGGTTGAATGTCGATGTGTTTTGTTGCAAGATTGTTGAGTTTTGAGTTGCTGCTATGTTTGTGGGTATATTAGCATCCTAATGATCTGTTTTGAGTTGCCTAAAGTAGAGGAAACAAGTTTGGGCTTCGTGGACGTGAATCCTGGTAGTTCGGAAGCTTAAATTAGAGATTCGGCTTTCGTTTGGGCTCTATAAGTGAGTGGTAATGTTTTGAAGCTTTAAAATGATTCAAAGAGGTTTTTTTGGGGTGTGGGTGAAGCCTTAAGGGATAACCTAAACCCAAGTGTAAGTTTGTCTAATTTGCCTTGTTTCGTTAATTGTTGGTGTGTGCGGATATTCATGTTGTTGTGTGAAATGTGGATTGCTTTTATTCCCCGTTTTAATGTTGTTGTGTTGTCGTAGTTGATGTAAAGCCTCACGTGATGGTTAGTTGTTGTGTACGGTGATGTGTAGTCCCACCGGTAGTGACTAGTAGATAAGTACGGTGATGTGTAGTCCCACCGAAAATATGCTAGTTGTTGTGTACGGTGATGTGTAGTCCCACCAGGATGGTTGTGCATGTGCAAACCATGTTTCGTTTATGCTTCCATTTTATTATATCTCTTTCTTAAATGGTTTTGCTTTTAAAACTAAGATATATGTTTTGAACTGCATTGTTGTTGTGTTTTAGAGCTCTGCTCACTAAGCTTTTAAGCTTACGCTCTCATTATCCAACAATGCAAATCGTTAGTAGCTTCGGAGGAAAGCGGGGCAAGGGAGGAGTTCTCATAGTTCTTGGCTAGCTCAAAGTATGGTTTTACTAGTTGTAATAACACTTAGGCAATGGAAATGCTATGCTTGTTTTTAGGGAGTTTGTGTTCAAACTCCTATGTTTGACTTTTGTTAACGTTGCTAGCATGTTTTAAATGTTGATACCATGATATGTTGAAGCTTGTTATGGCCTTGGGTTAATTGTTATGTGTTTTGACTTGTTAGTGTTTTTGAACTAATGTGTTCTTATGAGCTTTTGGGTTTGAGATCCATTTTTACGTGTATGCATGTTTGAAGCTTGTCTTTAGGGTGTTTTGCCTCTAGATTGTTTGTATAATAAGTTGTCATGTGGTTTGTGACGTTTCAGGGTAATTTTGGGAACGTTTGGAGATGCCAAAATGGATTTTTGGGCCAATCTGTGTCCAGGCGTTTCGGAACGTCTGATATGGTTTCGGAACGACCAAGCTCCAAGGGCACCCATATCGGAACGTGGGTGGTATCATTTCGGTATGATTTGCCACTGGAGGCTCCTGTTTCAGAACCATGAGGGTCCGTTTCGGAACGACTTGATGTTGCTTTTTTGATGAAGCCCGCGTTTCGGAACGAGTAGCCATGTTTTGAAACGCAGGTAGTTAAAATGGTTAAAGGGCATCTTTGAAGGTTTCCAAATGTTACTTTTTAGTCCCTAATGCTTGTATGCTTCTTAGTCGAGTTTATATGTATCCTTTGTGATGGTTTTGCCTTGTGTGCATGTAACTCGACTAATAAACTACTTAGTAAGGCTAAGTTACCTTTATGCCTCTGCTCAGTTCGTATCCGTGCTCGTTTTTCCGTTGTTTTCCTTCACACATAGGATTAAACGTGACATTTAGACAAGATTAATAAAATGAAAAAATAGGGTTACTAATCAGAGTGAGGCCTTAGCGGGGTTCGCTTCAATTTTCCCCGTGTAACTCGTTCGGTTCGGCCTTTTGGCTAGGTCGGGACAAGGGGTTACATTTTTTGGTATCAGTGCCTCGGTTACAAGGTCTCCCGGGATGGCAAGTCAGGTAAGTTGGTTTGTTTGGTTTGTTTGCCATTGCACGGTGTGTGAAAACATGTTTTATTGTTCTTGTTGTTGGTTGAAGTTTAGTCGAGTGTTCCCATTGCTAGGTGTTGTTATTGGAAAATGGTTTCGATTTAAGAGAGCTTGAGCACTCGGATCCTTGCCCTTGCTAACCCAATGTTTTCTTGTGTGTGATGTGTTTATTGTTTATATTTTATCTTTTTTATGGTAAGACCGAGAGGACGGCCTAGAGCGGATGACCAGGCACCCGGGGATGTGCCTCCTGTTCCTCTAGCTCTCGACGGTAATGGGGTGGATGTCGGAGGTAATGTGCCTCAGGCCAGTGAAAATGTTGGGGGTAATGAAGCTCAGGCTGGTCAGGGTCCGACAGGTGCGAACATGACTCATTTGATTCAGACTATAGTCGGGGCCTTTTAGAAAGCTTTGGCCGGTATACATACTGCAACACCACCTAAGGGTACGGGGACATGTTTACCCCTTGAGAGGCTTCGTAGCTTGGGTGGAGTTGAGTTCCGTGGTTTGACTCCCGAGGGTTCAGAGGCTTGGCTCGAGAGTACTACATGAATCTTAGGCCAGATGAGTGCTCAGACACTCGTAAGTTGGGTTGTGTTGTCTCCTTGCTTCAGGGAGATGCGTATGCTTGGTGAACTACCGTTACTTCGTGTATGGTAGAAGCAGATGTCACTTGGGAATTCTTCAGAAATGCCTTTAAGAAGAAGTATCTTGGAGTCTGATATCAGGATGAAAAGAAGAGAGAATTTATGGCCTTGGTTCAGGGTAGTAAGACGGTGTTCGAGTATGAGGTTCAGTTTGTGAGGTTGAGCTAGTATGCTCCCGAGTTGGTTCCCAGTGAAAGGGAACAGTGTGAGCACTTCCAATATGGTTTGACTAGGGACGTGAAGACGCTTCTGATTACACCGAGTTTGATGTTTTGGTCTCTAGGGCCAAAGATATTGAGCAGAACTTAGACTCGAGTACTTGTGCTAGTGGGTCTGATTCCGAGAAGAGACATGCGGATTGGGACAGAGATCATGCCAAGAGGCATAGAGATAGGAGGTATCAGCCCAGTTCGAGACATAGGGGCGGTAACCATGGACGGGGCCATCAGGGCCAAGGAGCTGTTGTTCACACTCTTGAGTGCACTAGATGCAGAAGACGCCATCTGGGCGAGTGTATGGGTACCTTTGGGGTATGTTGGAACTATGGTTCCCAAGATCATTTGAAGCGTAACTGTCCATACCCGACTAGGAGTGGACCAGCTCCAGCTAGAGGGTTCGAGCATCAGAGAGGTCGTGGGCACGATCGAGGTAATTTTCAGCCAAGGAACGATGGTCAGAGGAACTTAGCTCATGTGGTGGCAGTTCAGCCCGAGGGTGGAGGACCAGCTAGGGTGTATGCACAACGAGAGGCTGGAAATGACATGGATGTCATCGTAGGAAATTTCTCGTTACAGTCTTTGACTTTGCTTTCTTTGATAGACTCGAGTTCGACAAATTCGTACATTTTGGGTGAACATTCAAGGTCTCTAGGTTTTCCGTATGAGTGGTTAGAAGTAGGTGTGAATGTTACTGACACGCGTTGTAACGTGTCAAGAATAATTTTCTTCTTCCAAATAAATAAATAAATAAAGGAATTAAACTAAATATAGATAGGGAAGTAGGAGTCGAACCCACAGGGACTTAGAACTTTCCTTGTCGCGCTTTTGTAGTTTCTAAAACAAGAGTTATTTATGGAGTTATGTTGATGTGATTTAGGTGGGGGTTTGTTTGCAATGAAATATAATTGTTTAAGAGAGTAAAAGGAAGGTTTTAAAAGACTTGAAAATAATATGGAGATTTTCAACCTCGGGCTAAGTTTTGACTTGTTCTACTCGGTTCATTGGTATAGATTTTAATTTCGAAAAACTTGTTGGCGAAATTACTTCAAGGTCAATCCTTGAGTTTTTGTTTGTAAACTGAATCTCCAAAATCAAATTTTGGTTTCAGTTTTGATTATTTGTCTAAACCAACTCAATGTTTGAGAAAACAAATTCTTTAAGCTCGTAACCAACTCGAAAAGTCATTTCTATAAAAACGATCTGATCTCAATTTTCCTTAGTAATCTATTTACTAAGTGTGTTCCCTGGAAGTCGGATTTGTTTCAATAACCGATCCTCCCTCCCACTTGATAGATCAAAACAATTGTTTTTTTCTCCAAAGTCAATCTTTGGGTTTTAAAAAAATCATTTTGATTTAGAAAATAAGTATGAAGAAATCGAGAAGAAGTTTTCGAAATATTTGAAGCATAGTTTCAAACCTCGCCTTAAGAACGTGTCATCGCATAAGCCTTCGGCTTAAAAAGATCTAGCCGTGCATGGTTATCAAATTAATCATGCTCGACATTTAAGAAATAACCAAAAGAAGAAAAATAAGAAAAGAACTTAAGGAAAACTAAGAAGAGAAGAATTTCCAAGAGAAGATGAAATGATATTCAATTGATAATTGATTGATGACAAGTCTTACCCCAAAAGGGATATTTAAAATGATAATTAAAATTAATCAAAATAATTATCCAAAGTTTAAAATTTAAAATTTAAAAAATTCTGGAGATAAGCTATCTGATAAGCGGCCTGATAAGCTATCACTACTACTGACGTCAACTTTTAGAAGACGCTGACGTGGCTCCTAATGAGCATTCATGCCCTGATTCATGCCCATGAATCTGCCCACGACTCCAGCATTTCCTACAGAATTCCAGCTTATTTCCAGCATCACGTCCCCTGCATGAAATCAACATAAAACAACCCAGTTAAGTCCTTCAAACTTGTATTTAATCGAAATAAGGACCAAAAACACAACCAAAATAAATACTCATCAAATTTCCCCTCACTTATCCGATGCTTGTCCTCAAGTATCTCAAAATTAAACAAACCTAAGCTCAAGTTATCATCCTTAATTTCACGAAGTCTCAAAGTTTCCGATATGATTAAGTATTTAAACATGAAAGAAAATAAGCAGCAAATAGATAAATGGCAAGATTTAGAAATTTAAGCAAAAATGGCATTCCAATACTCTACTAACATCAATGATGCAAACCAAGTACCCTCACAAGGAATCACTCATGTCACTCAAAGTGTTTAAGGGTAGAGAAAATCACTCGAGCCAAAACTAATTAGAGCATTACCGTAGGCTTGTGGTTAAATCTAATCTCCACTACTAAGTATGAATGTGATGCAAAAATCAAGAGGTCTTAAAAGGGTTGTAACCGGGCTAAGGTTCGGGTAGGATAAAGGCTGGAAAAAAAAGGTTTAAAATTCAAGACAAAAATCATCCCAAAAATTTATTCGAAACTATTTTTTTATTCGAATCAAAATTGTTCTGCAGTATATATATTTTTTGAACTGTACTACTATTTTTTTGCTTTTTTTACTGTAGATTCGAATGATTTTTCTGCATAGTTTTTTTTCTGCACTACATATTCGAATAGTTGTTGCACAGTTTATTTTCTACACAATGTTTTCTGCTCTGTTGGACTACATGATTCGAATCTGTTTTTTTAAAGACAATTTTGTCTTGAAAAAGGGACAAAAATAATGGAAATAATAAGAAAAATGAATTAGGCTAAAATATGGTGAATTTCAAGAAAAAAGGCCAAGGCTCAAAATTGTTTCACTAAGGGAAATTAATCAAAGGGTAGGCAATTTGTTTGGGAAGAGAAAGGGTTAAAACCTAGTGCCTCAATCATATTTAAGCATCATATTCAAATAATGTAATCTCACAAAGAATTTAAACCACAAGTTCTAGAATGCAACTAATTTAGCTAGGCACACTCAAAGAAACAAAGAGCAAAAATAATGCATGCTCATTAGGCTCAAAACTCACAAAAATTGTCTTGTGTACCTAGGTATGCATCAAGTCAATTAATAGAGAAAGAAATGTCATAAAAAGGATTTTATGGAAAAAAACTAATCATGCCAAAATCTACCATGCAACCTAAAATTTTCTAACAAGATAGATACAAAATCATACGGAAACAATGAGACAAGGCCAAACTAAGGATTAAACAAGGAACTTAAATTAAATAAAATCAGGAAAACAAGAGAACAACCAAACGGATAAGCAATATGAAAATTTGACAAGCATATCCCCCTCCCACTCACATGATTCATTTTGTCCCAAAATGATAATTTAGAGTAAAAGAGAGGAAATGAGAGACTCCCCTAATCAATTGCGGCCACGACCGCAGCCTCGTCGTCCGCGGGAAGAGCCATGACGAAGATAGGATAGGATCTCGGCCAAGTCAGTCTCTATGGAGTGGAGTCACTCATCCATATCTCGTCGGGGTTGTTCCTCTTGTGTTGGTCGTGTTTGGGCTCATCTATGAAACACTCGTTCTCGACGAGTCGGGAGAGTGCCTAGGGGAACAATATAAGGTGCATCTGGAGTTCCTGCAAGTAATCCCATGGCGTCTAGGCATTTTTCATCTAAGGCACTCATAGAAAAAAAGTAAGTAAACTGAGATGGGTCGAAAGTAGTAGGAAAAATGCATAATGCTAAATGAGTAATGTAAGGACCCAAAATTAATGGTCGTGGCCTAGTTGTTCGCGCTACACGATGAAACGTGTAGGCCATCCAAAAGCCAAGATTTACCTATATATTTACCTGCATACACCAGAGAAAAAATAACTCAGTGTTACTCAAGGTTGAGGGAGTGTCGTTTCTGCCGGAAAGATTGTAAGTGAGGAAACGATGGATATAGCGTAAGGCAGGGCTATGAATGTCGTGGTCTTTTGTCGTTTTCGGATTGTATTGAGAACCTGCAAATCCTGTCAAAGTCTCCAAGGAAAGGTCATTATCGAAGTCTTGCGGTATGTCTAAAAGGGAAGTTTGATAATTGGGGTCTGAAATGTTAGTGACAAAACCCATATAAACATTAAATTCAGTAATAGACAACCGAAAGTTCTGGCCCAAGAGACGAAAAGATATCACATTAGGTGTATCGAGAGACCATGCTGGACTACGATCAAATGTAAAAGTACAATAAAATTCAAGTACCAATTCGTAGTAAGTATCATATGTAATTGTAGGAAACAAACGCCAACCAATGTTATCGAAAAGCGAAATTACCGACTCACGTAAGTGCAAACGCTCTAGAGTTTGAGTGGGAATATACTTACAAATCGGAAGTCTACGATGTCGGATATGATGAAATATTTCATGTTCGTTTTTGGTAAAGTGTAAGAATCCTTTCAAACTCTCATCGTTTGGTGCTGTAAATCTTTGGCCTCGTCGTTGAGGTTCCGCTTGATCCGATGGGATGTCCTTCTGCTCGTGAGGTGGCGAATTCGGTTGAGCATTCTCCGATCGAGTGTGATTATTGGAAGTGAACTCGTCATGCATTTGCTCTGAAAATCCATAAATGGGGTGAAAGATTAATAAAGGCTGAACAAAAAAATCGGAGTTTACCTCATCGGCCATATTGGCCGCAGAATTGTGGTCGAAGTTCATGGACGTGTTCGTGTGCATGGTGAAGGATGGAACACGGTTTGGCGATGGCATGGGCTGAGAATGGTGCTGTGATGAACCGACCATTGCATTGGAGGCCAAGGAGTGGAACGAGGGTGATGGCGGTGATGGTGGGTGCGCCGGTCGGCGTTGCGATGAAGCTCTGACCTCGCCACTGTTAACGGCACGAGTGGTGCAGCCACTGGACGGGGGTCCTGAGTGGTGCGAGGGAGTGCCCCTCCTCACGGCCGGACGGGGCTGTGGTGATGCAGGCGGGTGTTGCGAGTGGTGGTGCGAAGAGTCGGACGACACTTGTGTGTCGAGTGAATGAAACGATGGTGATGGTGGGGTTGCTAGTCGCGGCGAATGACGGTTCAGGGAGGTGGTAGAGACGTTTCCGTCGAAGGGTTGGGTTGTGCCCACGCTGGTGTGACGCTCGGGAGGAGGTGCGGGGTTGGTTGGCGGCTGTTGTGGTTCAAAATTGCTGCAGATGGACATGAACTGCGGCGGTGCAAAGCGGCGGTGGCCACCGATGATGAGCGGAGGTTGCTGTGGGAGCCGGCGGGCTTGGTCACGGGTGCGGGGCATGTTGGTGCTAGGGGAGTTTTGTGTTGTGGGTGTTGAAGAAGATGGTTGAGAACGGCTGGTGAGACTTTGGTGAATAAAGAATAAAAATAAAAAGGGTTGATGGGGATGGTTGAGTGTTTGACTGGATGGGGAATTGTGTAGGTAAAGGTTTTTTGAAGTTTGGTGGGGGCCACAGAATCTTCAAAGGGGTGGGTTTATTTGGTTTAAATTTTGAGGTGGGGGAGTTTTGACCAGAGATAAGGGTGATATGGGTGGGGTCCATGGGAAGAAATATATGCATATATATTTTGGGTTGTTGGTTTAAAATTTGGGTGAAGTGATTGGGCGGGTGGGGATATAAGGGTGGGGTCCACGGGTGATAAAGGGATAATGTGTTTTTTTTTTGTTTTTTAATTTGTTTCCTAGCTCCAAACAAATTTGAATCAGGGATAATGTGATAGAATTTGAGTTCTAAAAATTGGGCCCAGAAAATCTTGCTGATAAAGATAACTTCCCATGCCCTTTATTCGGTCAACCTATATTATCTACGAACAAAATAAATTAGAGATCAGATAATATAAAATAAAATAAAATTAAAATGATGGAAAAAATAAAAATAAATTCTTAATTGAAAATAAAATTAAAATCAATCAATAAATAAAATGACATGGATAAATTTAAAGAAAATTAAAATAAGATAAAATAAAAATAAAAAAAGTAAAAATATTGAGAAAAAAGTAATTAAAGTAAAAGAAAAAAGAAATGGATTGCCTCCCATTCAGCGCTTGTTTATCGTCGCTAGCTTGACAACCTCATTCAAGTGACATGTTCCATTAAATGAATTTCCTCGACTAGACCAACCAGAACATTGTCATAGTACAGTTTAAGCCGTTCACTGTTAACTTTAAATGGCTCTCCGGAATTACATTTAATTTCCACTGCACCATGTGGAAAAATATCAGTCACTGTGTATGGTCCAAGCCACTTTGATCGTAATTTCCCTGCAAAAAGTTTTAATTTAGTGTTAAATAATAAAACCTTTTGACCAATATAAAATGATTTAAATGCAATATTACGATCGTGAAAATCTTTATTTTTTTCCGTAAAAATTTTCGAACTGTCGTAGGCATTTTTTCGAATTTCTTCCAACTCCTGGATATCGAGTTTAAGCGTTTCGCCAACTAGATCCATTTCCATGTTGCATTTTTGGACTGCCCAAAGCGCGCGGTGCTCCAATTCAACCAGTAAATGGCACAACTTACCAAAAACAAGGTGATAAAGAGACATCCCAATAGGACCCTTATACGCTGTCTGATATGCCCATAGTGCGTCATTAAGTTTAACGCTCCAATCCTTCCGATCGGGTTTCACGATCTTTTCAAGAATGGTCTTGATTTCACGGTTTGATACCTCCGTCTGACCATTTGTTTGCGGATGGTACGACGTCGCTATGCGTTGGGTGACACCAAATTTTTTCATTAGCGCGTCGATGACTCAATTGATAAAATGTTTCCCTCTGTCGCATATCAACGCTCTCGGTGTGCCGAACGTGGAAAAATACAATCTTTTAGAAATTTGAAAGTGGTTTTAACATCATTATTTTTTGTAGCTTTCGCCTCAACCCATCGCGAAATATAATCAATAGCTAAAATAATATAAAAATTACCGAATGATGATACAAATGGCCCCATATAATCTATCCCCCACACATCAAATATTTTGCAAACATGAATAGGATTTAGAGGCATTTCATTACGTCGGCTTAAGTTACAAACTCTTTGACATTTATCACATGATTTGCAAAATAAATATGTGTCACGAAAAATATTAGGCCAATAGAATCCGCATTCAAGAATTTTATGAGCCGTCCTTTTAGGTCCATAATGTCCACCGCATGCATATAAATGACAGAAATTAAGGATAGATTTTACATCGTCTTCGGTTAAACATCGTCGTATTACCTGATCGGAACAATGTCTCCAAAGGTAAGGATCATCCCAAATATAGAACCTGGATTCCCTCTTGATTCGGGTAATTTCTGACCGTGGCAAGTCAAGGGGCAATTCACCTGTAGCCAAATAATTCACGATGTCCGCAAACTAAGGTGTTGAAGCTAGCACCATCATCAAATTTTCTTCAGGGAATTCGTGATTAATAGGCTAATCTGAATTGGTCAGTGGAATTCGGATGAGGTGATCGGCCACAAGATTTTCACTCCCCTTCTTGTCCTTTATCTCGAGATCAAACTCCTGAAGGAGTAAAATCCACCGGATAAGCCTCGGTTTTGCTTCCTTCTTGCTCATCAAATACTGCAGGGCTTCATGGTCAGAAAAAACAATAATTTTAGTTCCAAGTAAATAAGAGCGGAATTCATCTAAAGCAAAAACTACAACAAACAGTTCTTTTTCTGTAGTTGAATAATTGCGTTGCACTGGATCAAGCGTTCTCGATGCATAGGCGATGACATGAGGCTCTCGTCCTTTCCTTTGTCCAAGTACCGCTCCAACACTTAAATCTGAGGTGTCGCACATAATTTCGAACGACAAGTTCCAATCGGGCGGTTTCACTATTGGCGCGGATACAAGTTTCCCCTTAATTGTATCAAACAATTTCCTACATTCGGATGTAAAATCGAACTCTAAATCTTTCTGTAGTAACCGACATAGTGGTTGTGCTATCTTTGATAAGTCTTTTATAAATCGCCTGTAGAAACCTGCATGTCCAAGAAAAGAGCGAATATGTAACCCCCTTAGCCCGGCCTAGACGCTTGACCCGAACTACGAAGATTACACGGGAAAAACTAATGTCAACCCAAAAGTCAACCTTGATTAACGACCTTTTTTTCATTTTAGTCTTGTTTAAATACATATTAAACCTAAGTGAGTACTCATGTAACATAGATGAGAAAGGCACAGTGATCGGATATCAATTAGGGACTCAATTGCATTTTATACAAGATTAGGGACCAAATTGTAATTTTTGTAAATTAGAGGGTCCTCATTGATTTCATGATTACATTATGAAATTAATCGTGTTACATGCTTCTCTGCCAAATTTCATCTTAAAAAGACATCTCAAGTTGAAGCAATTGCAATCACAACATTTAGGACTAAAATGTTAAGGATGCAGACTCAAAATAATTCAAATCTGTGTCCAACGGTCACCCGTTTCGGAACACCAACTAACCGTACCGAAACGCTGTATTGAAACGGTGTTGACCGTTTTGGTACGCGGGTATGTTCCGAGACCAGTTCCGAAACATGGCATTCCAGTAGCCAAACTGTTTCGAAACAGCCCCATACGTTTCGAAACGCCAAGACCATTTCAGGCCCCCGTTCCGAAACACTATAGGGTGTTTCGATACACCCTACCCAGATACAACAGCAAATGCTGGTTTTCATACATTAACACACTCAAACATGCTTCAAAGACTCCCAAATCATACCAGCAAATCATCATACATATAAGGAACATATTTGGAACATTCAAACACGAACATAGCATCAAACACAAATTCTCATTAGTCTAGAGGCATGCTTCCTAATCACAAAACCAAAATGAGCAATCCAACCTCAAACCAAACAATTAAGGCCATTTACAACTCATACAAGCTAACACAACATGCCACAACCTTAGGGAGTTCAACATATCTCCCAAATACAATTCTTGGTTTCCTATTGCCATTATATCAAAACTAAAGTGTGTGAAAACTTCACCATACATGAGCTTGGACTTTCTTGGATGATCTTAACCTCCTTGATGCCCGAAAACACCTCAATTATCTGCATTATTGGTAAAAGCACAAATGCTTAGTGAGGCATGCTCTAAAGAAAACCAACACAATAATGCATATCTTGAAAACACTTTCTCAAAAGCTTTTGAACAACATGCTTATTCTATCTCATGCTTGTAAACCATTCAAAACAACTTCTCATTGAAAACACATGTACCTTCATTCTATCTCATGCATTTAAACCAATGCAAAACTCATGGCAAAGCCATACTCATGCTTGTACTCTAAAGCATTTCATAAACAAATCACATATGCATTTCTAATAGCATAAACCATTTCATCAAAGGTACGTGTGAATAAAAAACCATTACATATTTTATATTGGCATTTCACATCTCATTATTACTCGGATATGCGGACATCTCACTGGACACTTCCGGTGGCATCTCTCATCACCGTACTCACTCGTCTAGCAACATAGTTTCCGGTGGAATCTCACATCACCGTACTCACATGGCGGAATCTCTCATCGCCACAAAGCCTGGGTATTTCATCAAGTCCTACCCGATGGAATGCTCATCATCGGTTCTCTCCCTTCGGCTTAACCAAAGAGCACGTACAAATTTTTAGTTTATAGTGCACTCTCATCCCATTGATCGATTAATTATATCCGATAAGTATCTCAACATCTATGCCAATATATTATGTTAAAACATCATCTCACCTACTGTTTTTCATGCAATAATTCTCAAATATTCTCATCTCATTTCAAAACCATAACATTTGCTATGCTTTAACATAAAACCTCAAATCTCAACAATGCAACATATTACTTCATGAAATCATTTCAAGCATCGTCACATGCTATAAAATATGCATAAAAACAGTAGGAATTTATCAATATAAAACCGTGAGCATGTAAAAGCATTTTAGGGGCAATCACCACATTCAAGAGAGAAATCTAGCCAATACTTACTTCCGGACTTAGGAAGGTGTTTCAAACCTTTCCTAAATCCCCAAACCTTGTTTCTTTGTCCCTCAAGGACTTCTAAAACCATACACACTCACCGATTACGTTTCGCTTGCTCGCCGAAACGCTATCTAAGCTTCCATATCAACTCACCGATTAATGCATCATCATGCATTGAAATCATCAGCCACACACATAAACTCACTGCTCTACACAAAAACCACATTTCGGCTACCAAACACTACCGAAATCACCTCCAAAGTCTTCCAAAACCAAACACAGCCAAGATCAATCACTTCTAATCATTTCTAAACATCAATTAACATCAAAAACCAACACAACCACGTCCTTATACCTCCAGCTATAACAGAACACCAAAATCACCCCAAAAACCATCATTCTAACAAGCAAAACTTAGGAAAAATAAACCTATTCGGGATTGGATTGATAAAACCTCATTTGTAACATCGATTAACATCCAAAATACATTAGAAAACCATCTCAAAATAGAGCCCAATCATTCACCACAAAAATCTTCAAGATCTCTTCCAAAATCTTGAGTTTTAAGACAATTTCTTGTTTCTAACATTAAAACCACTTAAAAATCATTAATAAAGGATTGATAACTTAGGAATTTCAGTAAAGAACTGACCATTAGAGGAGAAGGACGAAGCTTACCTCTAATGGGTTATTTCTCCTTGATTTGGGTGAGTTTGCTTGAAAATTCAATATAGAAATCAAATGGATTTGATGAGGAATTGATTAAGAATCAAAGAGAGGTTGAAATCTCATCAAATGAAGTGAAAATCAAAGTGTATTTTCTGGAGAAAATGTGTTTGGTTGAAAGGAATTTGAGAGAAAATAAAATGAGGGAAATTTTGTGAAAAGTAGTTATGAAAAGTCAAATGTGGTTTTCTAATTGAATCACCTTCATTTTCTTTAATTAAAACATTAATTAAATCACCCAAATTAAGGAAAAATCTGATGAAAACATTTTGGTAAAATTAGCTCCTTAAAGATTCAAAGTTTCAATCCTTTACAAAAGAGTCACCACTTAACTTTGCAAAAACTGCGATTTGGTCACTACACCGAAATGTAGTATTTCCAAACCTTATTTTGTAAAATTGATTCCACAATTCTCTTTTATATATTAAATGAGGATTTTTAGATATTTTTCTATATTTTTAAAGTATCCTGAACTAGGTGTTCCCTAAAACTCCCTTTTAGATTCGAACCGTTTTCCAGACCAATTCGGTTCAGACTCTAAACATCTAGGCCCAAATTTGGGGTGTTACAGAATCCCTCACAGTTGTGGGGTATGGGAGTGAGCGGATAATATCTGTCTTAGCCTTATCAACAGAAATTCCTTCAGAAGATACAATATGTCTTAACACTAAGCCTTTATTAACCATGAAGTGACATTTTTCGTAATTTAGTACAAGGTTAAACTCGATGCAACGTTTTAATATATTAGTTAAATTAAGCAAGCACTCACCAAAATAATTTCCATATACAGTGAAGTCATCCATAAATACTTCAATCCCTTTCTCAACATAATCGGAAAATATACTTACCATATATCGCTGGAATGTAGCCGGAGCGTTACAGAGTCCAAACGACATTCGTCGATAAGCGAAGGTTCTGAATGGGCACGTAAACATGGTCTTCTCTTGGTCTTCAGCGGCTACGGGAATTTGAAAGAAACTTGAAAAACTATCGAAACAACAATAATGAGATTTATCAGCTAATCTTTTAATCATTTGATCAATGTATGGTAATGGAAAGTGATCTTTTCGGGTTAGAGAATTCAACTTACTGTAATCTATGCAAACTCGCCATCCATTCTGAACTCGAGTTGGAACTAACTCACCTTCGTCATTTTTGATCAGCGTGACGCCGGTTTTTTAGAAACATCATGAATATGACTTACCCACTCGCTATCCGAGATTGGATATATAATATCGGCGCCTAGAAGTTTTTGAATTTCATCTTGTACTACCTTCATCATGGGATCATTCAAGAGTCGCTGACCTTGTCGTGACGGCTTTGACCCTTCCTCGACTTTGATCTTGTGCATACAAGTTTAGGGGCTAAGTTCTTTGATGTCTGCTACCATCCACCTGATTGCTTCCTTATACAGTCGCAGGACCGTGACAAGATCGACTTCTTCCTCTCCAGTTAATTCGTTCGAAATGATAACCGGTAAGGTATCATTATCTCCCAAGAAGGCGTACTTAAGGTGAGATAGGAGTTCCTTTAATTCAAACTTCAGAGCCTGCAAAATAGATGGCAAAGGTTTAGTCTTAGATAGAATTAAAGCTAAATCAGAACTGATAAAGGAAACAGATTCATCCTCATTTTCTGCCTCATCATTGCAAAGCTCATAGTCCATATCAAAGTTATTAAAAACATTAGTATCCGCATACTCTTCTATACATGGATCAACAATATCAATTGAGTTAATAGATTCAACCTGATTAGGATACCTCATTGCCTTATAAACATCGAATTCTACTACCTCACCGTCGAATTCCATGGATAAAAGGCCGCTCCTTACTTCTATTTTCGTGTTTGCTGTGCTAAGGAATGGACGTCCCAACAACACTTCGGAGCAAGTGTTTGTTCTATCGTGAGCCATATCGATCACATAGAAGTCCGCAGGGAAAAGTAAAACATCTACCTTTACCAGAACATTTTCCAACACTCTTTCTGGATAGATGACTGATCGATCCGCCAACTGTATCGTAATCCTGGTTGCCTTCAAAGGATCATTAGTTATCATTTTATAAACAAAAAGCGGCATTACATTTATTGAAGCCCCAAGATCGCACATAGCACGTTTAATAGATACGTTACCAATTTGACAAGGTATAACAAACATACCTTGGTCTTTCATTTTGGGTGGTAACTTACGTTGAAAAACTGCAGAAACGTGCTCTCCCAAATTTACCTTTTCGTGCCCGATGAGTTTTCGCTTGGTTGTGAAAAGCTCTTTAAGGAAACGAGCGTACCTTGGCACTTGGCAAATGACTTCCAAGAGGGGAATGTTCACTTGGACCTTTTTAAATACTTTAATAATTTCTCTCTCTTCAGCCTTTTTGTCACGTTTTACCAATCGTGATGGGAAGGGAGGCGCGACTACAAGAGGTGGAGAAGGAGGAGGAGATGGTAGTAAAGGGTTATCTTGGTTTTCGTTACCTTCTTCCAAGGCATGAGTGGGATTATTATTTTTTGATGTTTCTTTTAGAGCTATAACGGTCCCAGTACAGAGTGTGATGGCGCTTATATTTTTTCTAGGGTTTATCTCGATTTTCGAAGGAAGTTTACCTTTGGAATCAAGACGGCTTACTGTCTGGGCTAGCTGGTTCAATTGTTTGTCTAACTCTTGTAAGTGGGCCTCAGTACAATTTTGGAATTTCTCTTGGGACATCGCTAAACGCTCAACTAAGGTTTCTAGAGATGTCTTTTGTTGTGGGTAAGGTTGATTTTGTCTCTGGTTGTTTACGTATCCAAATTTTGATTGGTTTCTCCACCCAGGATTATATGCATTTCCATTGGCTTGGGCGACATCAGCTTCCTGAATCATCGGACAACAGTCTGTCGGATGTTCTGGACTAGTACAGATCCACCAAAGTCTAGATGTTCCCTTTTTTCCTGCAAAAAGAGTTTGCACTATTTCAACTATTTTATCAATCTTATTTTCTAAAGAAACTGTGCTTACCTCGCGAACCCTTCGAGATGGTTCGCTAGATTGATTAAACTTTTGCGAGTTGGCAACCATGGTTGATATTAGTGTTTTAGCCGTTGTTGGGGTCATATTGACTAGAGCTCCGCCGCTTGCTGCATCCACTACTTTCATATCCATGGGCGTTAATCCTTCATAGAAATACTGAAGGAGGGTTTGTTCCGACAACCCATGTTGTGGGCAATTTGCACACAACTTTTTAAACATCTCCCAGTATTCATATAAAGATTCGGATTCCCTTTGTTGAATGCTTAGGATGATGTGCCTTATTTTGCTCGCTTTTGCCACAGGGAAGAACGTGTCAAGAAAGAGTTTAGCCATGTCAGTCCATGTTGTAACAGAGTTTGTGGGTAAATCAAATAACAAATCTTTTGCAATATCTGCTAAAGAAAATTGAAAAGCTCTGAGTTTAATTTGGTCATCGGATACTCCCTGAGGCTTTGTGCTTAGACAAACCATGTGAAATTCCTTCAAATGTTTGTGTGGGTTTTCGTTGGGCAAACCATGGAAGGTTGGTAGGAGATGAATCAAACCCGTTTTTAGTTGGAACGACGTTTCACCATTCGGAAAGGTTATGCACAAGGGCTGATTGTCCTCTGGTGCCCTGATTAGCTGCTGGATCGTCTGTTCGTTGTTTCCCACTTGGCTTCGATTTCTGGAATGAATTCAACCTGTTCTCTTGGATTTCTCCTGGTTATAAATAATAAAAAACAAACAGTAAAAGTTGTCGAAGTCCCCGGCAACGGTGCCAATTTTGATTGGTTATAAACAATCAAAATCTGTTGAGATTTAGGGGGCTCGATTCCTTCAACCATTCTTGCTCGCCAAGTGTGAAGAAGTGAGATAATCTGGGTGTAATTGTGGGAAAGAAAAGATAGACAATTTACACAAGGATTTATAGTGGTTCAACCTTCTAACCAAGGTCTACATCCACTACCTTAGCTTCCCACTAAGGATTTCTAAACAAATTCACTAAGAACTTCGTCTCCTTTTCTCGGATTACGAGGAAACCATTACAATGATCAAGCTTTCTACCCAAAGCTTGATCAATCACTCTCTTACACAAGAAATACTTAGCAAACTAGAAATCTCTCTAATAGGTAATTGTTTGCACTATGAAGCTCTCACCCAAAACCTAAACACTTGAGAAAATTTAACAATATTTAGCTCACTAGTATTGTCTAAGCAAAGAATGTACAATTAAAGCTCTAGACACAATTTGTCATCATAATGTTGTAACAATTGAAGCATTAACCTTCTCTAGATGCTTGGAGGTCCCTTTTATACTCATAATTGAGTTTGTAGTCGTTGAGGACCGTTGGGGATGGATTAGAGCAGTTGAAGCCTTTATTTCCGACTATAAATGCAGTTCTGCAGCTTGGCGTATCGATACCCTTCAAACTGTATCGATACGGTCCCGATAAAAAAGTAGTCGTTGTGCACTTCAGCTGATGTGTATCGATACGCTTACCTAGCGTATCGGTATGGTCCTGCAAATTAAAAGACCGTTGGGAAATATGACCGTTGGGTAGTTAGGCGTATCGGTACGGATACAACCGTATCGGTACATGACTAGTCGTTGGGCTGTTTCAAAACACACCGTATCGATACGACTAAGTGTATCGGTACGGGTTTTGGCTACTGGAAAATTCCTGTAGTTGAAACCCTAAGGCGTATCGGTACGGTACCAGACCGTATCGGTACGAGCACTTGAAATGCTTGGTGTTGAGTGGATCGAATGATCGATATGAACCAAGAGGGGGTGAATTGGATTTTTAATGTTTAGGTGGTGGAAATTGCAAATTAAAAAGATTGATAAGGAATTTTAGAGTGGTTCAAGTTCCAAATGAACTCTACATCCACTACCTTAGCTTCACTAAGGATTTGCATCAATTCCACTAATTGCTCTTCCCCTTTTCTAGGCTAAGGAGGCAACCCTTACAATTTTCGGTTAAATTTTCTACCCAAAATTTAACCCAATCCTCACACAAAGATAACAAAGAGTTTGATGGCTAAGATAGTATCTCTCAATAAAAATTGTAGCCCAATTACAAGCACTCAACCCAATTAAAAAGGATAAGAATTAAAATTACAATTGGGGTTTCTAAACAATATGAGATTTTAGCACAAATGCTTGGATTTTAGGTATGGATATTTGCTTTTGGATCAATAGTTGTTGCTGGAGCTTTTAGAGGTCCCTTTTATACCTTCTCATTGATTTCTAGCCGTTGTGATTGTTGCATTCATCAATAGAGCTGTTGGGGGTGTTATCTCACCTCTATAAATGCAGTCTGCAACCACCCATTTCGGAACCCGGGGACCTATTTCGAAACAGACCAAAATAGAAAGAGCCGTTGGGGTGCATTTAAGAGCCCGTTTCGAAACGAATTGAAACCGTTTCGAAACACTTTTGTCACTGTCAAGGGTCGTTTCGAAACAACTTGAGCCCGTTTCGAAACACCTTAACGGTTTCTAAAAATTCAGTTAAAAACATTGCTAACGGTCATAATTTTCAAACCAAAATGAAGAACCATTTCGAAAGGCTTGAAGTTGTTTCGATACGGGTACATATGTTCTAAAGCCGTTTCGATACGCGTTTCGGAATAGGGGTTGGCAGTGGTGAAATCGTTTCGAAACTCCTTAGGCCGTTTCGAAACAGGGACTTGAAAAACACTGTTTCGACTTTAAAACACTTAGAAAATATTTGAAAAACTTTGTTTTTAACTTTGGCATAATCTTAAAATCATATGGGGATGTTTGAGGACTTAAAAATTCGTTTTGACATTTTCAATTTAGTCCTTAGATTCTTTAGTTATATCAAAATTAAAATATCGGTTTCACAATCTCCCATTTTTTGATATAACAAAACCAAAGATAGAATTTTTAGGAGTTTTGAAAATTTTGAACATATTCTAACTCCCCCTTAATTTAAGATAGGTTTTTAAAGTTTTAAAATTGTTTTAACTTTGAAATTCAAGTTTTAAAATTTAAAAACACTTTAAACATTTAAAACGAATTTTTGTTTTGGCTCTTAAATTTCTTCTCTCCCTTTTTGTTAGATCAAAAATAATATTAACTTATAAGGCTCATAGAGAAGAGAAAGGGTTAGTACCAATAAGCATTAAGTAATAAGCAACAATAATATCAATTCATAAAATTAAAATATCCAAAGCATAAATCAACATTAAGTTCAAAATATAATCCCAAATAAAAGATCAAAAGCATAGGTTCCTAAAACATAATGAAACATAAAGATGCAAACTTAAACCTAAAATGCATAGATAATATGATATGATATGAATCCTAGGCCTCGTCACCACCATCATCATCTTCCGAAGTCTCATCATCGCTCTTGACTTGAGAACGGAAAAACTTCGTCAATTGGCCATAGAGAGTAGAGAAGGACAAATCCAAGTTCGAGTGGGAAGTCTCAAGAGATAGGAGGCGATCCTCTACATTTTGCAAGCGAGTGTTGATGGCACCAAAACCCAAAGCTATGTTAGTATCCATAGCATTGAACCGCTCGGTAATGAGATCCGTAAGAGCTTCATTGTTTCCAACTTGAGCTTGCGGTTGAGGTTCAACGAGAGGATGAGGAGGTGCTTCTCTATCAACACGTTCCCAAACATTGTTCACATAGTGAAACTCGGACTTGCGAAGAGAAGACTCACCAATCTTGGACTTGCGAGGTTCCGGGGAGTCGTAGGTGCAATCGAGACCAATTGTGCTGAAGATGTAGCTTATGATCGTGCCATAAGTGAAAGATTTCAAGCCATTGGTGTCAATAAGCTTAACATTATTAACCATCTCGGCAAAAATGATCTTAGCAACATTAGGGCGCTCACCACGACGGAAACATTCAAGCCAAAAGTAATCAACTTGACGGATATGAGAGTATTTACCTCCGGAGGGGCGAAGGAACCATGATACCATCAAGTGAAGAAAACGATCGTGCGCATCCAAGGCAAGCACCAGACCGGTGTTAGTACCAAAGTGACGTTCATTCTCAATTCCTACATTCTTAAGGGAGAAAGTGGACTCCAAGAGAGCAACATTAATAGTAAACTTCTTCCCTAAAATAAAAGATTCTATCCCTACAACCTCGGTATTGGTTTCATCATTAATAAGACGAGCATTGGAGTAAAAGATGAGTACTATATGTTTGTAGCGAATGTCCGGGATGCTCAACAAAGGAAGAAGATCCCATTCACTCAAACGCTCGAGGTAACGGAAAAAAAATCGCTCGGAATTAAGGAAATCAAGATCAATGACGCGCTTACGACGAACTTCGAAATCCTGGACATATTTGAAACGAGCCCGCATATCTGGTGTTTGAAGGGATTTCTGAAAGAGCTGAGCAAGATTCGGACGCATGCTCGACTCACCGGTTTGAACGGGCTTACGCTTTTTGCTGGCATTCTCTGACATCCTAAAACATTAAGCAAGCAAGTATTGTTTTAAAAATTAGGTGTATGTATAGATTTCTAAATTCAATCCAATAACAATCCCACTTAGGTTTTAAAAAAAATAAAACAAAGAGAAATTAAAAAAAAATAGTAAAAGAAAATACGACTGAAAAATTTTATATTTGAATAAAAAAAATTTAAGATTTTGAATTTTTTTTACAAGATATGGAAAACCCAAGCATAAAAACATATAACTATACAAAAATAAAATTTTCTAACCTAAGATTCGAACATAAATTGAAGGAAAAAGAAAAAAGAGGAAAAATATCTTAGTTTGGGATTTTGGATGAATAGATGAAAATCCTTGCACAATGTTGATGAAACTTTCTTAGACTAGAGTTTTAGAGAAAAACCCCTCAAGAATTGGTGAAAAACAAAGAGGTTTAGAGGGTTTTTATAGGGAAAAAGTCGGGTTAGGGTTTTTAGGGTTTTGAAGTCTTTTAGTTTAAAGTGAATTTTAGCATTAAAAGCCCTACTTAAAGCTGTCCGTGAAACCATTTCGGAACGGTCTTGACCGTTCCGAAACGCGAGCACGAGGGTTTGACCATTTTCAGAATTTCAACTGACCGTTTCGATACGGTGTTGACCGTATCGAAGCCCCGTTGACCCGTATCGAAACTCGTTTCGATACACCCCTTGGCAGTAGCAAAAACGTTTCGAAACCCTTTTGAGGCGTTTCGAAACGCCCTTCTCTCAGACATGATTTTAAGGCAACCGTATCGAAACAGGTTCACCCGTTTCGATACACTTGGGCCTGGAAGTGCAGATGAGGCTCTAAAAGTGCAGAAAATTGAGTTTTTCTAAGGCCTAACATGCATGAATGGTATGAATGAGCAGGCAAAACATATGTAGACATTAACAAACTCCCCCTAGCTATAAGCATGGATGAAATTAGGAGTCAAAGCACATAAACATGGCATTTCACAAGATCAAGCAATTTTAAGCACAAAAGAGGTCCTAAAAGGTCAAGATAGGCTAGCTAGACCTAACTCTCTCCTAAGGGAACAAAAACGCTCTTTGTCTAAAGGTTTTGTAAATATGTCCGCTAATTGATTTAAGGTGTCTACATACTCTATAACCACATCTTCTTTAAGGACATGATCTCTAATGAAATGATGTCTTATTTCTATGTGTTTGGTTCTAGAGTGTTGGATGGGATTTTTTTGTTAGACAAATAGCACTAGTGTTGTCACATTTTAGGGGTAAGGTTTCAACTTTAATTCCATAATCTAAGAGTTGTTGCTTCATCCAAAGGACTTGAGCACAACAACTCCCTAAGGATATGTACTCGTCTTCGGTGGTAGATAAGGCTACACTATTTTGTTTCTTAGAGAACCAAGATATGAGCATACTACCTAGGAAACTTGCTTGATTTGGAGTCCCAAAAATAATGAGAGCTCCCCCATCATGCTCATCTCGAATTCACCTTGCATTAACTTAGCAAACTCTTGACAATGACATTCGTTAGTAGAACCAAAAATAATATCATCAACATAAATTTGAACTACTAAGATGTCATTTTTATACATTTTTATAAAAAGTGTAGTGTCCACCTTACCTTTTTCAAAACCTTTTTCAATTAAAAAGTTTGAAAGTCTTTCATACCAAGCTCTAGGAGCTTGTTTTAAACCATAGAGAGCTTTGGTGAGTTTGAAAACATGATTTGGAAATTTTGAGTCTTCATTTATAAAACCATTTAAAAACGCGCTTTTAACATGCATTTGAAAAAGCTTAAAATTATGATAACTTTCATATGCAAGAAACATCCTAATGGCTTCCATTCTAGCTACGGGTGCATAGGTTTCATCAAAATCTATTCCCTCTTCTTGAGTGTAACCTTGTGCTACTAGTCTAGCTTCATTTCTTACAATGTTACCACTCTCATGTAGATTGTTCCTAAAGACCCATTTAGTTCCTATGGTAGATTGATTACTAGGCCTATCAACTAATGTCCAAACGTTACTTCTCTCAAATTGATTTAACTCTTCTTGCATAGCCATAATCCAAAAATCATCTTTCAATGCTTCTTTAATATTCTTAGGCTCTATGCATGAGATAAATGCAACATGATTCATTAATCTAAGAGAAGATCGAGTAGTTACCCCCTTGGATGGATCACCCAAGATTTCACCATCTTTGGCATAGTTGAACTCCCTTGGGTAGCTCACTTCCTTTTCCTCAAGAGCCAAGTCCTTGAAGGCTTCAAGAGGTGGATCTTGTGTGTCCTCTTCTTTTGTTGGAATCTCATCCTTCTTTGAAGTTTGTCCTCCATCAAAGGCATTTATGATTCATAAATCATCATCATCACAAGAATCCTTCCTTGGAAGGAGGTTATCATCGAATACAACATGAATAGATTTTTCTACTACTAAAGTTCTTTTGTTAAATACTCGATAGGCTTTAGAGGTTAAAGAGTAACCTATGAAAATAGCTTCATCACTTTTTGCATCAAATTTACCTAAGTTGTCTTTTCCATTATTTAAAACAAAACACTTGCAACCAAAAGGGTGAAAATAGCTAATGTTAGGCTTTTTAGATTTTAAAATCTCATAAGGTGTTTTCTTTAAAATTGGCCTAATCATTACTCGATTTACAATATAGCAAGCGGTGTTTGTGGCTTCCGCCCAAAAATATTTAGGTAAATTGTTTTCACAAAGCATAGTTCTAGTCATTTCTTGCAAAGTTCTATTTTTCCTCTCAACTACCCCATTTTGTTGAGGAGCCGAAAATTGAGGCTAATACCATTTTCATTTAAAAAATCTTCAAACCCTAAATTTTGAAACTCGGTTCCATGATCACTTCTAATATGTGAAATTTTAAGTTCAAGATCATTTTGGGTTAGTTTTGAAAATGTGATGAATTTTTCCAAAGCCTCATCTTTAGTACTTAAAAATAGAACCCAAGTAAATCTAGAAAAATCATCAACAAGTACAAAAGCATAAGACTTACCACCCAATCTCATAGTCCTAATTGGCCTAAATAAATCATATGGATAAGTTGTAAACATCTACTAGTAGAAACATCATTAATGGATTTAAAGGAAGATTTATGTTGTTTACCCTTAGTGCATGCATCACAAATTTTATCATTTGAAAATTTTATCTTGGGTAAACCTCTAACTAGATTAAGGGAGACTAGTTTTTCTAAAACACTTATGCTAGCATGTCCTAGTTTCCTATGCCACAACCATGCATCATTTTCTTTTTGTGCTACTAAGCATGCATGATATGTATGAATGTCATCTAGATGCACCATGTATATGTTCCCTATGCGATGACCTATGAGCATAATATTATTAGATTTAATGTCTACAATTTTGCATCCATTTTTATCAAATAAAACATTAAAACCTTTATCACACAATTGACTTATGCTCAATAAGTTGTGTTTAAGACCATCGACATACAAGACATTTTCAATGAGAATAGTAGAGTGATTACCTATGGAGCCAATACCTTTAATGTGGCCTTTGGAGTTGTCACCGAATGTTACTACTCCTCCACGTTTTGGCTTTAGATCCATGAATCTACTCTTGTCTCCAGTCATATGCCTTGATCATCCACTATCAAGGTACCATGAGTTTTGACTTTGTGCTTTGGCCTTGTAGCAATGCTCCCCCTACAAACAAAGATATTAAGCTTTTGTTTTTGGTACCCAAATCATTTTGGGTCCATGAGTGTTAGCTCCCAAAACTTTGGTTCCCTTAGGAATCCAAGATGACATAGCAATAATGTTATTAGATTTTACAAGTTCCTTAGGAACCCATACACTTCTAATTCTTTTAGTTCTACTATGTCTAGGAAAGCTACCTTGTTTGTAGTAGTTAGTCTTTTTCTTAGGTTGGTTTGTTCTTGAAGATTCACCTATTTCATGCTTGAGACTACCAACATTTTTAAAAAGACTTTTTGAGCTCATTTAGCTCATCCAACACCTTTTGGTGTTCACTATTACATTGAGACAAAAGATTATTAAGGTCAACATTTTCATCTTGAAAAAATTTTAGTTCATCATTCAACCCTAATATCTTTTTCTCAAATTTTGAATTAGCTTGAGAGAGTGAGTCATTTTTCTCATTTAATTCCAAAATAATTTTCTTATTCTTAATGACCGACTCCTTATATTTCTCAACTAATTCATCATAGACCTCTTGTAACTCATCATATGCATCATTCAATTCATCATATGTAAAATCTAAAGTTGATGAGTTAGAGGTTACCATGGAGGAATCTTCCTCAAGTGCCATGAGGCAAAGGTTAGCCACTTCTTGTTCATCATCCTCCGATGACTCCTCGTCACTCCAAGTAGCAAGCTTGGCTTTGAGCTTCTTCTTCTTCTCAAAGCCCTTCTTCTTGAGTTGAGGGCACTCCGAACGTATGTGGCCGGGTTGTTTGCACTCAAAGCAAATGATTTGATCCCTTGCTTCTTCTTTGTTCTTGCTTTTTAAGTCCATTTTCTTTGGATTTTTCTTCCCCGGTTGGACCTCATAAAGCGTGAGAATCGTTTGGCTATCATAGCCAATTCTTCTAGCTCATCCTCCTCACTAGAAGAGCTCTCTTCATGTAGTGAAGCTTTGAGAGCTAATCCCATTTTCTTCTTCTTTTCAACCTCAAGCTTTTCTACTCTTTTCTCTTCTTTCTTCTTCTCTTCTTCCCTTCCTTGCTTCATAATCTCATGAGTAAGGAGAGAACCCACAAGCTCATCAAGCTTTAAAGTCTTCAAATTCTTAGCTTCTATGATGGCGGTTCTCTTCCCATCCCAAGATTTGGGAAGTGAATAGAGTAGCTTCCGGACAAGCTTGTCTTCCGGTATGATCTCTCCAAAACCTTTGAGCCCATTGACTATAGTGGAGAACCTATCAAACATCTTGGACATCGTCTCATCGGGCTTCGTTGGTTCCCTCATAGGTAGTCTCAAGAGTGTCCCACACTTCTTTGGCACTCTCAATGGATAACACTTTGGAATGGATGTCCGGACCGATTGAACAAAAGAGCATGTGAAGAGCTTTGTCATTTACTTGAATCTTTTTCATTTCTTCTTCACTCATCTCCACCTTTTTCTTCAAGACCATCTTGCCTTCACTATCTTGCTTCAATGGAATGTAAGGGCCATCTTCAATGACTTCCCACACTAAGTAGTCATTGGACTTGATGAAGAGACGTATTCTATTCTTCCAAAAAGAATAGTTATCACCATTGAAGAAAGGAGGCTTTGTAGTGGATTGAGACTCATACATGCCCGAACCGGAGGTTGAAGCCATCTCTTGATATTTGATGATCACACTCTTCCTAGGAACTCCTCTTGTGGTTGTTAATCCTCAAAGAGGTAGGCTCTGATACCAATTGTTGAGTGGATCGAATGATCAATATGAACCAAGACGGGGGTGAATTGGATTTTTAATGTTTAGGTGGTGGAAATTGCAAATTAAAAAGATTGACAAGGAATTTTAGAGTGGTTCAAGTTCCAAATGAACTCTACATCCACTACCTTAGCTTCACTAAGGATTTGCAACAATTCCACTAATTGCTCTTCCCCTTTTCTAGGCTAAGGAGGCAACCCTTACAATTTTCGGTTAAATTTTCTACCCAAAATTTAACCCAATCCTCACACAAAGATAACAAAGAGTTTGATGGCTAAGATAGTATCTCTCAATACAAATTGTAGCCCAATTACAAGCACTCAACCCAATTGAAAAGGATAAGAATTAAAATTACAATTGATGTTTCTAGACAATATGGGATTTTAGCACAAATGCTTGGATTTTATGTATGGATATTTGCTTTTGGATCAATAGTTGTTGCTGGAGCTTTTAGAGGTCCCTTTTATACCTTCTCATTGATTTCTAGCCGTTGTGGTTGTTGCATTCATCAATAGAGCCGTTGGGGGTGTTATCGCACCTCCATAAAAGCAGTCTGCAACCACCCGTTTCGGAACCCGGGGACCTGTTTCGAAACGGACCAAAATAGAAAGAGTCGTTGGGGTGCATTTAAGAGCCCGTTTCGAAACGTATTGAAACTGTTTTGAAACACTTTTGCCACTGTCAAGGGTCGTTTCGAAACAGCTTGAGCCCGTTTCGAAACACCTTAACGGTTTCTGAAAATTCAGTTAAAAACATTGCAACGGTCATAATTTTCAAACCAAAATGAAGAACCGTTTCGAAACGCTTGAAGTCATTTCGATACGGGTACATATGTTCTAAAGCCGTTTCGATACGCGTTTCAGAACAGGGGTTGGCAGTGGTGAAATCGTTTCGAAATGCCTTAGGCCGTTTCGAAACAAGGACTTGAAAAACACTGTTTCGGCTTTAAAACACTTAGAAAATATTTGAAAAACTTTGTTTTTAACTTTGGCATAATCTTAAAATCATATGGGGATGTTTGAGGACTTAAAAATTCGTTTTGACATTTTCAATTTAGTCCTTAGGTTATTTAGTTATATCAAAATTAAAATATCGGGTTCACACTTGGTTTTGGCTACTTTAAATGCACTTTAAATCATTCCAAAGCCTTGTAAAACCCTTAAACATATTTTCAAGTTGTTTTTTTTTACTAAAAACATATTTTAAATTCTTTTCAATTTAGTCCAAATTTTTTCATATATTATATCAAAACACTTAGTTCTACAAAAACAAACAGTAAAAGTTCTTTCGGTGAGACTGTGGTGGTTAGGAAGACGTATAATAGGTGTCCTTTGATGATTCAGGGCCATGTGTTTCCTGTTGACATGATGGAATTGTTGCTCTAAGGTTTTAATGTGGTTTTAGGCATGGATTGGCTCGTAGAGCATCGAGCTAGGGTAGACTTTGAGACGAAGAGAGTCTCCTTGAGGCTTACGGATGATTTTGAAGTTGTAGTGGTGGGCGAGAACATTAAGTTCTTGTCCAATGTTGTTTGTACTTTAGAAGCTCATAGATTGATGGATTTGGGTTGTCAGTCGTATTTGGCTTATATGATGAATCCGAATATGATTGAGGTTATATCGCAAGACATCAAAACAATTTGTGATTTTCCGAGTGTTTTTCCGGAAGAGTTTCTGGGTTTGCCTCTAGATAGGGAAGTTGAGTTTGCTATCGAGATGTATTCTGATTCTGCACCCGTGTCTATTGCTCCATATAGAATGGCACCGAAAGAGTTAAATACACAACTTCAGGAACTGTCAGATAGAGGTTTCATTAGGCCTAGTATTTCTCCATGAGGTGCTCTTGTCTTGTTTATGAAGAAAAAGGATAGAAATATGAGGATGTGTATAGACTATAGGCAGTTGAACAAGGTAACAGTGAAGAACAAATACCCTTTGCCACGAATAGATGACTTGCTTGATCAATTGAGAGGTGCTTCAGTGTTTTCGAAGATTGATTTGAGATCTAGTTACTATTAGTTGAAGGTAAAGGATGTGGACATACCGAAGACAACCTTACATACACGTTATAGACACTATGAGTTCTTGGTAATGCCTTTCGATTTGACTAATGCACCAGCTGTATTTATAGATATGATGAATCTAGTGTTCCATGAGTTTTTGGATAGGTTTGTGGTAGTGTTCATAGATGATATCTTAGTGTACTCCAGGACCGAAGAAGAGCATGATGAGCATTTGCGGCTAGTGCTTCAAACTTTGCTTGAAAATCAGTTGTATGCCAAGTTGAGTAAGTGCGAGTTTTGAAAATCAGTTGTATGATGAGCATGATGCTATCTTAGGTAGTGCGAATGGAATTAGTGTGGACCCCAAGAAGATAGAAGCCATAGTGAATTGGAAGCAACCGAAGTCGGTGACCGAAATCCGTAGTTTCCTAGGCTTGGTGGGGTATTATCGAAATTTGTCAAGGGATTTTCGAAGATTGCGACACCCTTGACTAAATTGCTTTAGAAGAATGTTCCGTATGAGCGGTCAGATGCGAGACAACAAGCGTTTGAGAAGTTGAAGAAAGCTTTGACTGAAGCTTTGACCGAAGAATGTTCCGTATATAGGTTTAGGTTGTGTGCTTATGCAAGAGGGTAAGGTTGTAGCTTATGCTTCGAGACAGTTGAAGGTTCACGAGAAGAACTACCCCACTCATGATATAGAGTTAGCCGCCCGCAGTAGTGTTTGCTCTGAAGATTTGGAGACACCACCTTTATGGTGAGAAGTGCACAGTTTATATCGACCACAAGAGTTTGAAATACTTGATGACTCAGAGAGAGATGAACCTTAGACAACGTAGGCGGATAGAGCTTCTTAAGGACTATGACCTTACGATAGAGTACCATCCGAGTAAGGCAAATGTAGTGGCCGATGCTTTGAGTAGTAAAATGGCAGTTGAGTTGCGAGCTATGTTTGCGAGATTGAGTGTGTTACGGGATGGCGGTTTGATAGTCGAGCTACAGGTTAAACCTTCGTTAGTTCATTTGATTCGATAGAAATAGTTGCAAGACGAGTTTTTGGCACCTCACGTGCAAGATATAGTCGAGGGTAGGCCTACAGATTTATACTTTGGCGAGAATGGGATCCTATGTTTCAAAGATAGGATAGTAGTTCCAGAAGAGGTCGAGTTAAGGCGTACTATCTTGAATGCAGCATATAACAGTCCTTTTGCTATGTACCCGGGTAATAAAAAGATGTATCATGGGTTAAAAGAATAGTACTACTGGATTGGGTTGAAGAAAGATGTGGCCGAGTTTGTGAGTAAGTGTATGGTATGTCAGCGAGTTAAGGCCGAGCATCAGTTTCCTTCAGGTTTGTTACAGCCGTTGAAGATTCCGGAATAGAAGTGGGAACGTATTACCATGGACTTTGTGTCGGGTTTACTGTTGACTCCTTCGAAGAAGAATTTAGCGTGGGTGATAGTCAACATATTCACTAAGTGTTCCCATTTCATACATGTTCATACTACCTACACCTTAGATAAGTTGGCCGATCTGCACATTAGTGAGATAGTGAGATTGCATGGGATACCGAAGTCGATCGTATCAGACCGAGATCCAAGGTTTACAGCTAGATTTTGGGAGTGTTTGCATCGTGCTTTGGGTACTTGGTTGAACTTTTGCACTTCGTATCACTCGCAGTTAGATGGTTAGTCAGAGAGAGTTATTCAGGTATTGGAGGACATGTTGAGGTGTTGCATCATCGACTTTCAGGGTTCTTGGGAGAAACACCTACCGTTAGTGAAGTTTTCATACAAAAACAGTTATCAGACTAGTATTCAGATGGCACCGTATGAGGCTCTGTATGGTAGGAGGTGTAGAACACCTATTTGTTGGGTCGAGTTCAAATAGAAGCTTGTATCTATGCCAGACTTGCTCAAGGGCACTACCGAGAAGGTAAAGCTAATCTGTGATAGCTTGAAGGCAGCTTCAGACTGACAGAAATCATATGTCGATTTGAAAAGAAAGGAGATAGAGTATGCCGTGAGAGACAAAGTGTTCTTGAAAGTCTCACCTTGGATGAAGGTGATGAGGTTTAGTAGGAAAGGTAAGTTGAGCTTGAAATTCTATGGTCCTTACGAGGTAGTTGAGAGGATTAGTACTGTTGCTTATAGATTGAGACTGCCGACAGAGTTAGAGAAGATTCATGATGTGTTCCATGTCTCGATGCTTCGGAAGTATAGGTCCGATTCGTCTCCTGTAATGCCAGTGGAAGATATCGAGTTGAACCCTGACCTGTCGTATGATGAAGAGTCGGTTGAAATTCTTGCTTCGAATAGGAAAGTGTTGCGTGGGAGATCTATCGAGTTAGTCAAAGTTTTATGGAGACACCGAGGTGTGGAAGAGGCTACTTGGGAGAGGAAGGAAGACATGGAAAAACCGTTTTGTATCTTTTTCCGTCAAGTAATTTTGGGGACGAAATTCCTTAAGTGAAGAAGAGTTGTAACGCCCGGGGTTTGGGGCCCGGAAGATAACCGGGTTTGGTTAAACTGGCTCGGGTTAATTTAATTGAAAGAAAACATTTTAATGAACAAAAAAGAGTTTTAAGGAATAAGGGAAAAAAGGGGTTTTGAGAATTTTTAAAGAAAGGGTTTTTATTTCAAAACGTCATCATCTTCTTCTTTCCAACACTTTTCCCATTTGTTTTTCTCAAAAACCTCCATTGTTACTATTTCATTTATCCCACCTTTCCCACAAGCAAGTGTTCAAGGTAAGCATTCCCTTGTTTTGATTTTTCTTTCCTTAAGTTTGTTATTAGTTAAACTTTCCTTAAAACCCATTATTTAGAGTTATTTCAAAAATGCTTTGAGTTTGAAAAATAGTAAAATGAAGGGATTTTCATTTGGGACTTTTGATGCCATATTTAAGGGTGTTTTTAATCTTGTTTTGGTGCCTTAAAATGCTAAAATAGTGGCTAATAGTAGGAAACCTGAAATGGGTCTAAAAATAGGATTTTTTGGGTTGAAAAGGTAGAGTTTTTGGCTTGGTTTTGGGTTGAAATCGTGGCTGATTATTTCCTTGTTGTTGGGGGCGTTTTTAGATTATATTTGGTGTGTTTTGATGTTTGGAAATAACGGGTTCAGCTTGGGGTTCCATTAGAACGAATTTGGGTGAAGTTCGGGTTGAATGTCGATGAGTTTTGTGGCAATATTGTTGAGTTTTGAGTTGCTGCTATGTTTTTGGGTATATTAGCATCCTAATGATCTGTTTTGGGTTGCCTAAAGCAAAGGAAACGGGTTTGGGCTTCGTGGATGTGAATCTGAGTAGTTTGGAAGCTTAAATCGGGGATTCGGCCTTCGTTTGGGCTTTATCGGTGAGTGGTAATGTTTTGAAGCTTTAAAATGATTCAAAGAGGATTTCTTGGGGGTTTGGGTGGAGCCTTAAGGGCTAACCTAAACCCAAGTGTATGTTTGTCTAATTTGCCTTGTTTCGTTAATTGTTGGTGTGTGCGGATATTCATGTTGTTGTGTGAAATGTGGATTGCTTTTACTCCCTGTTTTAATGTTGTTGTGTTGTCGTAGTTGATGTCAAGCCTCACGTGATAGTTATTTGTTGTGTACGGTGATGTGTAGTCCCACCGGTAGTGACTAGTAGATGAGTACGGTGATGTGTAGTCCCACCGGAAATATGCTAGTTGTTGTGTACGATGATGTGTAGTCCCACCGGGATGGTTGTGCATGTGCAAACCATGTTTCGTTTATGCTTCCATTTTATTGTATCTCTTTCTTAAATGGTTTTGCTTTTAAAACTAAGATATGTGTTTTGAACTGCATTGTTGTTGTGTTTTAGAGCTCCGCTAACTAAGCTTTTAAGCTTACGCTCTTCTTATCCAACAATGTAGATCGTTAGTAACTTTGGAGGCAAGCGGGGCAAGGGAGGAGTTCTCAAAGTTCTTGTCTAGCTCAAAGTATGGTTTTACTAGTTCTAATAACACTTAGGCAATGGAAATGCTAGACTTGTTTTTAGGGAGTTTGTGTTCAAACTCCTATGTTTGACTTTTGTTAACGTTGCTAGCATGTTTTAAATGTTGATACCATGATATGTTGAGGTTTGTTATGGCCTTGGGTTAATTGTTATGTGTTTTGACTTCTTAGTGTTTTTGAACTAACGTGTTCTTATGAGCTTTTGGGTTTGAGATCCATTTTTGCGTGTATGCATGTTTGAAGCTTGTCTTTAGAGTGTTTTGCCTCTAGATTGTTTGTATAATAAGTTGTCATGTGGTTTGTGACGTTTTTTTGGGAACGTGTGGAGATGCCAAAATGGATTTTTGGGCCAATCTGTGTACAAGCGTTTCGGAACGGCCAAGCTCCAGAGGCACCCGTATTGGAACGGGGGTGGTGCCGTTTCGGTACGATTTGCCACTGAAGGCTCTTGTTTCGTAACCATGAGGGTCCATTCCGGAAAGGGCTGATGTTGATTTTTGGATGAAGCCCGCATTTCGGAATGGGTAGTCTTGTTTCGAAACGCAGGTAGTTAAAACGGTTAAAGGGCATCTTTGAAGGTTTTCAAATGTCACATTTTAGTCCCTAATGCTAGTATGCTTCCTAGTCGAGTTTATATATGTCCTTTGTGATGGTTTTGCCTTGTGTGAATGGAATTCGACTAATAAACTACTTAGTAAGACTATGTTACCTTTATGCCCCTGCTTAGTTCGTATCCGTGCTCGTTTTTCCGTTGTTTGCCTTCACACATAGGATTAAACGTGACATTTAGACAATATTAATAAAATAATAAAACAAGGTTGCTAATCGGAGTGAGGCCTTAGCGGGTTGCGCTTCAGTTTTCCCGGTGTAACCCGTTTGCTTCAGTCTGTTGGCTAGGCCGGGACAAGGGGGTTACAGACATAACTAATCGAGATCTCTTCAAGATTTCAATATTTATTTCAAGTACCTGAAACTCTTTTAGAGTTTTATTATTAGTTATGTCTTGGGTCTCTTTAGAAGCACCCGCCTCCAATATATGACCATCTCATATTACTTTTCATTTACAAGAATTTTGATCATTGGAACCATTTCAACTATCATGCTTCAGACATAATTTACATCCTCTCGCTCTAACATGTAATTTAAACTTAGAGCATTTTAGCTGGTATATGAGACTTAATTACTCTCATTAGGTCAGTAAATATGTCTGGCAGGTGACATGTAATAACATGAATTATCTTATGAACTTCTAGTTCATATACTAGAATCTAGATAATGATAATTCATTTTTCTCTATCCAGCTGATTATTATCTCCCCCTAATGTTGAGAAAAATAATGTCATAAATGATTCTCCAATTAATGTTTAAGAATTTAAACATAAAAGGAGACTCATACTCAATATATATTCTCAACCCCTTTTATTTACCCATTTTGTGTGTTGTGGTGGAGCAATTCAACAATATATCGCACATTCAAAAATTATAAAATGAGAATTGTATGGCTTTTGACAAAAAACCAATCATGACGGGGAGTTTATTATAACTCATTGGCTTGATGCATATAAGTGCTTCTATATGGAAATATCATATAAATAATAATTGTTTTGTTCTCATAGTTTAGCTATTAAAAATGAGGCATCCAATAGAAATTCTGCTAAACTGTATTTTTTAAAATCAATAGGCTTCGTATCAACTGATATAGCCTAAAATATAAACCCACTAGCTTTTGCAAGACGAATAGTCTAACTGCATAATCTGAATCTTTTTATAATCGATCTCAAAAACTTCTGGTTGAAAGTTGGTAAAACAATGTAGATGCATCCACTAAAATCATATAAAACTTTTCCACATTTGCGGATATAATGGCTCATATTTCATTCAGATATGCAAGACATGCAATCTCAGATTTAGTACAAGAACTTCAAGTTCTTTTGTTAAATGAGATCTTAATCAGATCCTTTGAGAACAAACAACACAAAAACTTCGTGTTCTTTCAATAAGTGGAATTTAATCAATTCCATTGAGAACAAGCACCAGAAGAACTTTTGGTTCTTTTAATAAATGTGCATATAAATCGCAATAGCTTTCGCATCATTATTTATCAGGATGGTCTAACCGATCATACAAACTATATACAAGTGTGTATATATATTTCTGAATTTCGTAAACTTCTAGTTTACCATAACATGTGATTCAATCTCACTCGTACATGTCTAGTACGATCATCAAAATTGTTCCTTTGAATAGGAATATATTTAGCTCCATCGGAGCTTTCAATGGAAATTATCTTTTAGAAGCAATATATAACTTTTCTAGAGCTTTCAACTAACTTTTTGGCTACCAGAACTTATATCCACAATGACTTATTTCAAATGTCAATTGATAACATATGTTATCTATAATTCACAAAGGAATATTTTGCGAACTCATATTGCTCTCTTAAAATTTTCACTTCTATTGGTGACGATATTATTACTATTAGCGGTAATTATTGCAATATTCGCAATTCTGCCCTTTTCATAATGTGCTTTCTCTCAAGAATTTATTGCTCTTCTAGAGCATCAATATTTTCAGTACTTTGAGATATAGTACTCATATTATTCCCTTGCATTTAAATGGGAAAATATATCTTATACTTATGTTATGCATAAATCGTTATCATGGATTGTATTTGACACGTAATCATGTTAAAAAAATAAATATCATAATATATAAATATAAAT
The DNA here is from genome assembly GCA_958450335.1 of Hibiscus tridactylites. Taxonomy (NCBI): domain Eukaryota; kingdom Viridiplantae; phylum Streptophyta; class Magnoliopsida; order Malvales; family Malvaceae; genus Hibiscus; species Hibiscus tridactylites. The sequence continues at coordinate 30,163,898 of OY288287.1, forward strand.
ATAAAAAATAAATAATTATTGTGTGTAAACTGTAAAGTAAATAAACATAAAAAATAAATAAAAAGATAAATAATTTCTTCAAAGTTATGAGAATAATTAGAAGATGATTTATTCCATTCGAGGGTTATGAGAAAATCAACAACGTCCAAATGAGTTGGACCAACAATGTCCAAATAAAGTTGGACCAATATCATCTTCGTCATTTTTCGCAAACAAAATTTGCTTCTATTTTCTTCCCTTTATCATTTAATGATTATTGATTTTTCAACGTACGACAAGTACGAGACCAATGATTTATAATATCGCATTGGTAATAAAAAGGATTTTACTTCATTAGAATGATCTTTATCACTCTTGTCATCCTTATAACCTCACTACTGGTGGGTAGAAATATCCTTAAAATGATCATATTTTCCATGTCTATATTCATAGTTTCAATCACGACCACAACTTGTAACACCCGGGTTTGGAGGTCGGGTGAAAATAATATTAAAATAATATTTCGGGTTTCGGTTTTATAATTAAAATAATAAAATATTATTTTGGGCCCCGGGTTTTCAAACAAATAAATTATGTTGGACATGTTTTGGTTTTAAAGCCCAATTCCATGGAATTGGGAAATTTAAATGGCTATCCTCATTAATGGCACTATGGTAATTAAATGGCCTTTCAATTTAAATCCCCTTTTTATTAAAATAGTTTTCCGTGTCATTTTCTTCCCTCTTCACTTCTTCATTTTCACGACAAGAGTGAGAGCTCTTCTCCATTTCACTATTCCATCACCATACATCTTCATCTTTGGTGCTTTTCGAAAGGTAATTTCGTTTTTGACTTGGCCTTATCTCCCTCTTCATTTTGGTACCATTAGTTTTCATTAAAACCATGTATGTTGTATTTTGGGTTTTTCAAAGAATTTGTCAAAGGTTGAAGCTTTATGAATTTCTAACAAAGCTTTTGATTTATTATTGTTAGATAAGTTTTTTACAACCCATTAGGTCCAACATATGTGAATTTTAAAGAGTTTTACAATGATTCTCGGATTTGGGTTTTAGAAGGGTTTTTGAAGGGTTTAAAGGTTAGTTTTGAGTGTGTTTGATGTTGGAAATTAAGGGTTGATGTTAGTGTAATAGTTAGGGGTTGTTTTGGAAGCATTTAAGTGTGTTAAAAAGGTTGAAATCATGAGTTTTGGACTGGGTTTGATAGTTGCTCGGGATTGAGGTTTTGAGGTTGTTCTTAGCTTGAGAATCTTGTGTTTTATGCTTGAGTAGTGTTCCGGGTTTGCTACATTGATGTGTGAACTGATTTGAGGTTGTTTTGATTGTGTTGAGTTGATTAGAAGCAAGAATTCATGTTGGTGAAGCCTCGAGAACAAATCCGGAATCGTTGGAAGCTTGATCGGCCAGTGTGTTGAGCTTGGAATAGTCGGTGAGTAGTTAAATGTTTTTAAATGGTTTTTGAGTATTGGTTCAAGCATGTGGACTAGGTTGGGCTTGGTAGACCCACCTAGAGTTGGGATTAGAGTGGTAGTCTAATCCCAAGCTTTAGTTAGAGACCTTGGTTGCACTCTAATTGTTATTTATTCCTCATGTTTACTCGTGTGATGATGGCTATGTATAATGTGATATACATGTATGTTGAGGCATGGTTGTGATGCATTGTGATATGCATGTGGTTTGCGCATGATGGTTATCATGGCGAGTACGTGCTAAGCACGGAAGTTGATAAGAAATGATGTGGTGAATTGTGTTTAGTATTGGCACTAGTATGCTTGGGTACAATGATCGATCATTAGGATGTTTAGTGTGCACACGTGAGTCAAATGTGCACGTGTTCTTGGTGATGGTAGTCATCAAGATAGAGTACGGGTTCGCCCGGAAAATCTTCTTGTATATGTTAGTCGGTGATGAGTGTAATCCCATCGACGAGGCGTGAGGATGAGTGGAATCCCTTCAGCGTGAACGGTGATGAGTGTAATCCCACCGTAAGTTAATGGTTGTGTTGGATGTGAGTTCCAACGGTAATCCGCGTATTCGAGTCATAGCTAGGTGCCAATATGGATTGATATATATGGTTGTTAATACATCGATATATGTATTCTCATGTATTGAGCTTATGACTTGTTGAGCATGGCATATTATGAATATATGTTCTTGCATCATGTATATTTTGGCTCTTGTCGTTCGAAGGTGAGATCATGCATTCTACCTTGGTGGCGCTTGTGCTTTGACCCTGCATTGTCGAGGTTTGTTTTAATGAGCTTACCCTCACTAAGATTTATGCTTACGCTATCTTTTGTTCGACAATACAGATCTGTAGTTCGTGGGTTGCTAGTGCAAGAAAGGGGCCTCCAAGTGTGCTTTGTGGTGCTATCTTAGCTATCAAGTATGGACATTTTAGTTATGAGGTGTAATAGTCAAGCAATGGAACATGTATTGTTGATTTGAGATTTTGAAGTATGTTGGTGTTGGTTTGTTTAGGAGCATGTTTATACTCCTTTTTATGATGTTGTTGGTGTGGCTTGTTGATGCCTTGTTTGGATTGTAAACCATGTTTAAGTTGCATATCATGTATGTTGGCCTTGTGCCTTTATGGATGCCTAAGTGTATGTTTGCTGAAGCATGAATCTTAATGTTATGTATGAAGCATGTGTTGAATGTTGTTGATTCCTTTAATGTATGACTTCTTTATGTTTGCAGTGTTATGCATGCTTGTAGATGTTTGGTTTTCCTTAGAGTTGTTGCTTGTGTGTTGAGGAAGGTTTTAGTGGAGTTTTGGGACAGCTTTGTGCCATAAACCAGCTAAAACCAATCTGTAGATAGAGGGCGTTTCGAAACGGTTGGTCCCGTTTCGGTACGGTCCCTTTGCTTTTGGCCAGGCATTTCGATACGCTAGGATCCATTTCGATACGATTTTGCTACTAGAAATCTGAGAATTTGACGATAAAATGACGTATCGAAACGAGCTTTAGTGTTTCGGAACGACCTTCGTATCGTTGACCACGAGAAGTTGACCGTTGAGGGAGTTTTGATACGGGCCACCCCTGTTTCGAAACGGTCTCATCGGGTTGACTTTAGCCAGTTGACCTAGTCAAGGCGTATCCAAACACCCTATGGGCGTATCGAAACACTCTATGGGCGTATCGAAACACCCTATGGGCGTTCCGATACGGTCTGCTGTTTCAGATTAAAATGGGCTGTTTTAATTGGGTTGTTGGTCGTTTACCTCAATGTTTCTTCCGATGTTGCTTTTTCTCACATAGGGTATAATGTCGCATCTAGAAAAGATAATTTAAATGAAACAATTTTCTTGGGTCGGTAACTGAAGTGGAGCCTTAACGGGTTTCGCCTCGGTTATCCTCGTGTAGCCCACTCAGATCAGTCAAGCGTCCGGACCGGAACGAGGGTGTTACACTTGTTGGTATCAGAGCCTAAGGTTTCCGAGACCTTGGGCAGGTAAGTGAGGTAAATTAAGTTCTTGTATTTAATTGCACGGTGTTTGCTTGCCATGTAAGTATGTTGCTTGTTTATCAAGTATGCCTTGTCGTATGCTTGTTTGAGCGCGTATGTATGTTGTTTTGTTTGAAGCATGTTGTGTAGAGTCCCATTGCTGCTATTACATCGGAAAAAGGAGTTTTGAGTGAGGGAACATACTTGAGCCACTTGGAACCCTTGCCTTGCTAACCCTATCTTTTTGTGCTTTGTTGTTGTTGTTGTAGTTGTTATCTATGAGCGCGTATGTCGAGTCCTAGAGGTAGACCGAGGTTGGTTCATTAGGAACCACGTGTTGCGGCTCCTGTTGGTGAGCCGGTGGCTAGAGTGGAGGCTCATGTGGAAGAGCCTGCTGTTGGAGTTGGAGCTCCTCCACCACCACCTCCTCAGCCTGAAGCGGGAGGCGAGGCTTGAGTTGAGGGAGCGGGACCTCAGGTTGGTCAGGGTGGCCAAAGTCCTGCGGGAATAGATATGGCTCCGCTTGTACAAGCTATAGCGGGAGCATTTCAGGCCGCAGTTGCTGGGGCTCAGGCTGCAGCTCAGCCGAGAGGTGATGATACTAGTTTACCGTTAGAGATAGGGGTGAGCGTTCGATCGAGTCGAGTCGAGTAAAAAAATTTCGAGTTATTCGAGTTGACGAGTCATATTTTACAACTCAAACTTTATTTGAAATTTTTTCAATTCGAGTAGAGTTTAAGAAATTCGAGTCGAGTCGAGTCGAATCGAGTCTTCGAGTTCCTATAAAATTTTAACTGTAATTATTTATCATGTTATAGTAGGGGTTTGATTCCAATTTAAACTCCTTTCTCTAATCATATAAGATATGCACATATATATTTTTTCACATGTGACAATATTTTTTCATATTTTTATATATCAATATGTATATATCATAAAAAATAGAGGGACTCGTCTCGAACTTAAAAATAAATCCACTAATTACTAAAAATTTTGAGTTATTCGAATTTCCATTTTACAACTCAAACTTTATTTGAAATTTTTTCGAGTTATTCGAGTTTATGAAATTTCGAGTCGAGTCAAGACGAGTCGAGTATTTTTTGCCTCAAGTCGAGTCGAGTTATTCGGTTTTTTCGTGTCGAGTCGAGTTTTGCTCACCCCTAGTTAGAGAGGCTTCGTAGCCTAGGACCAGAAGAGTTCAGAGGGTCTACACCTGAGAGATCCGAGTTGTGGTTGGAGAATACAATTTGTATCTTAGCTTAGATGGGTTGTGTGGGTGCTTGCAAATTGAGCTGTGTGATTTCGTTGCTTCAGGGTGATGCCTACACCTGGTGGGTCACCATTACTACTGGGGTTCCTAAGGCTGAGATTGGTTGGGATTTCTTTGAGTCCGCTTTCAGGAAGAGATACTTGGGGCCGAGATATCTTGATGAGAAGAAACGAGAGTTCATGGCTCTTGTTCAGGGAGATGCTTCAGTGACTGACTACGAGATCTGTTTTGTCCGTTTGAGTCAGTATGCTCCAGAGTTGGTTCCTACTGAGAGGGACCGTTGTAACCGTTTCAGATATGGGCTTCACGAGGAAGTTAAGAGGTACACCTTAGCTTCAGATTATTCAGATTTTGATGTCTTGGTTGCTAGGGCCAAGGACATTGAGCATAGCTTGGGGCTGACCAAGCGTTCATGAGGATCTAGTTCTGGAAAGAGACATAATAACTTTGACTGTGGTGATGCCAAGAGGCATCAGGGTGGCGGACAATAGTTTGGCCATAGGCGTGGCGGTGGTCACCATGGTAGAGGCCACCAGGGCCATAGAGCTGGAGGGCGGTTGCCCGAGTGTACACGTTGTGGGAGACAGCATTCTAGAGAGTGTTGGGGTAACTTCCATGCTTGTTGGAATTGTGGTTCGAGGGACCACTTTAGGAGGGAGTGCCCGCATCAGGCGACACAAGCACCGAATCTTGCTCAGGCTCCTGCGAGGGCCATTGATTATCAGAGAGGCCGTGGGCGCGGTCGTGGCTACTTCTAGCCTAGGGCTGATGCTCCTAAGGTAGAGGCTCAGAGGAACCTTGCTCATGTTGTGGCAGAACAGCCAGAGGCATGTGGAGCAGCGAGAGTCTACACTCAGAGAGAGGCCGGGAACGACACATATGTGATAGCAGGTAATTTTGAGTTATAGTCTATGTATTTGCTTTCCTTAGTTGATTCGGGTTCTATGCATTCCTACATTTTGAGTGAGCATGCAAAGAAGTTAGACATACCTGTTGAGATCTTAGATGTAGGTATGCATGTGACTAGTTTTTTCGGTGAGACAGTTGTATAGGAGGTGTCCGCTGAAGATTTAGGGTCATGTGTTTTCTGTTGATATGATGGAGCTTTCGTTCTATAAGTTTGACATTATTTTGGGTATGGACTGGTTGGTTGAAAATAGAGCTAGTATAGACTTTGAGACGAAGAGAATTTCTTTGAAGCTTTCTGATGACTACGAGGTAGTAGTAGTAGGCGAGAACATTAAGTTCTTGTCGAATGTTGTGTCAGCTTTAGAGGCTCATAGGTTGATGGATTCCGGTTGTGGGGCTTACTTAGCTTATGTGATGAATCCGAATATGAGTGAGGTTAGACCGAAAGATATCATAACAGTTTGTGATTTTCTGGATGTGTTTCCAGAGGAGTTACCAGGTTTGCCTCCTGACAGAGATGTAGAGCTTGTGATTGAGACTGTTTCAAGGTCTACTCCAGTTTCTATAGCTCCGTATCGTATGGCTCCGAAAGAGTTGAAAGAGTTGAAAAGTCACCTTCAGGGGTTATTAGATCATGGTTTCATTAGGCCTAGTAGTTCGCCTTGGGGTGCTCATGTGTTGTTTGTAAAGAAGAAAGATGGCAACATGCGAATGTGTACTGACTACATGCAGTTGAATTAGTTGACCGTGAAGAACAAGTATTCATTGCCTCGTATAGATGATATGTTTGATCAGTTGAGGGGTGCTTTAGTGTTCTCGAAGATAGATTTGAGGTCAGGGTACTATCAGTTGAAAGTAAAAGAGTGTGATGTTCCGAAAACAACTTTTAGGACTAGATATGGTCACTATGAGTTCCTTGTGATGCCGTTTGGGCTCAGGAATGCACAAGCAACATTCATGGATATGATGAACAGAGTTTTCAGAGACTATCTAGACCGTTTTGTAGTTGTTTCCATAGATGATATCCTTGTATACTCGAGATCAGAAGAAGAGCATGATGAGCAATTGAGATTTGTTTTACAGAGATTGATGAGCAATCAGTTGTATGCTAAACTTAGTGAATGTGAGTTATGGATTCGAGATGTTGTGTTTCTTGGACATGTTGTATCAGCTGAAGGTATTCGTGTTGATCCGTCGAAGATTGAGGCTATTGTTGAGTGGAAACAACCTAAGTCAGTGACTGAGATTAGGAGTTTCCTAGGATTAGCCAGTTACTATAGGAGATTCGTTGATGGTTTCTCTAGAGTAGCTGCTCCGTTGACTAAATTGTTGCAAAAGGGAGTTAAGTTTGAGTGGTCAGATGCGAGACAGAAGGCTTTTGAGAAATTGAAAGAAGCTTTGATGAATGCTCTAGTGTTAGTGCAACCAGTTTCAGGTAAAGAATTTGTGATCTATAGTGATGCTTCCTACATAGGTTTAGGTTGTGTCCTAATGCAAGAAAGAAGAGTTGTTGTCTGTGCTTCAAGACAGTTGAAGGTACATGAGAAGAACTATCCTACTCATGATATTGAGTTAGCCGCAGTTGTGTTTGCGTTGAAGATTTGGCGTCATTACTTGTATGGTGAGAAGTGCATAGTTTACACCGATCATAAGAGCTTGAAGTATTTGATGACTCAAAGAGAGCTGAACTTGAGGCAGAGAAGATGGCTTGAGTTGTTGAAAGATTATGATTTGACCATAGAGTACCATTCGGGTAAGGTAAATGTAGTAGACGATGCTTTGAGCAGAAAAGTTGCAGTTGAGTTGCGAGTTATGTTTGCTAGATTGAGTGTATCCGGTGATGGTGGTTTGATTACTGAGTTGCAAGTAAAGCCTTCTTTGATTCAGTTGATCAAAGAGAAACAGTTGCAAGATGTGTCTTTAGTTCCTCATGTTCAGGACATAGCCGAAGGTAGACCGACCGAGTATAGCTTCAATGGTGAGAATGTGTTGTGTTTCAGAGATAGAGTTGTAGTACCTGAAGATGTTGAGTTGAGACGTCTGATTCTGAGTGAAGCACATTCGAGTCCTTTTCCTATGCATCCGGGTAGTACTAAGATGTACCGAGATTTGAAGAATGATTATTTCCGGGTTGGTTTGAAGAAGGATGTAGCCGAGTATGTGAGTCATTGTATGGTTTGTCAGAGAGTAAAGGGAGAACATCAGGTTCCTTCAAGTTTGTTACAGCCTTTGAAGATTCTGGAATAGAAATGGGAGAGGATCACTATGGACTTCGTGTCAAGGTTACCGTTGTCTCCTTCGAAGAAGAACTCTGTTTGGGTAATAGTTGATAGATTTACTAAGTGTGCTCACTTCTTAGCCGTGAACACTACGGATTCTTTAGACAAGTTGGCGAATTTGTACATTCGCGAGATTGTGAGACTTCATGGAGTTCCGAAGTCTATTGTTTCAGACAGAGATCCGAGATTCACATCGAGGTTCTAGAGTTGTTTGCATAGTGCCCTAGTTAGCCGTTTGCATTTCAGTACTTCTTATCATTCGCAGTCAGATAGACAATTAGAGCGAGTGATACAGATTTTAGAGGATATGCTTCGTTTTTGTGTGATTGACTTCCAGGGTTCTTGGAAGAAGCACTTGCCCTTAGTTAAGTTTTCTTACAATAACAGTTACCATGCTAGTATTCATATGGCTCCTTATCATGCTTTGTATGGTAGACGATGTAGGACTCCGATATGTTGGGCTGAAACGGGTCAGAGATTGTTACCTATGCTGGATGTGATTAAGGGGACTACCGACAAAGTGAAGTTGATCTGTTACCGTTTGAAAGCAGCTTCCGATCGTCAGAAATCTTATGCAGATTTGAAGAGAAGAGAGATTGAGTTCTCCGTGGGTGAGAAAGTGTTTCTGAAAGTATCTCCGTGGAAGAAGGTAATGAGATTTGGCCGGAAAGGCAAGTTGAGTCTGAGGTTTATTGGTCCATATGAGATAGTTGAGCGGATTGGGCCAGTAGCTTACCGTTTGAGATTGCCTTCTGAGTTAGAGAAGATCCATGATATGTTTCATGTGTCGATGCTTAGGAGATATAGATCAGATCCATCTCATGTTATGCCTGTTGAGGAGATAGAGTTGAATCCGGATTTGTCTTATAATGAAGAACCTGTTGAGATACTTGCTTCTGATAGCAAGGTGTTGCATGGCAAGACCATAGAGTTGGTCAAAGTGTTGTGGAGACATAGAGGTGTGGAAGAGGCCACGTGGGAGAGGAAAGCTGATATGCTTGAGCAGTTTCCGTACTTGTTTCCGTCAGGTAATTTCGGGGACGAAATTCCTTAAGTGCGGGAGAGTTGTAACACCCGAGTTTGGGGGTCGGGTGAAAATAATGTTAAAAAAATATTTTGGGTTTCGGTTTTATAATTAAAATAATAAAATATTATTTTGGGCCCCGAGTTTTCAAACAAATAAATTATGTTGGACATGTTTTGGTTTTAAAGCCCAATTCCATGGAATTGGGAAATTTAAATGGCTATCCTTATTAATGGCACTATGGTAATTAAATGGTCTTTCAATTTAAATCCCCTTTTTATTAAAATAGTTTTCCTTGTCATCTTCTTCCCTCTTCACTTCTTCATCTTCACGACAAGAGAGAGAGCTCTTCTCCATTTCACTATTCCATCACCTTACATCTTCATCTTTGGTGCTTTTCGAAAGGTGATTTCGTTTTTGACTTGACCTTATCTCCCTCTTCATTTTGGTACCATTAGTTTTCATTAAAACCATGTATTTTGTATTTTGGGTTTTTCAAAGAATTTGTCAAAGGTTGAAGCTTTATGAATTTCTAACAAAGCTTTTGATTTATTATTGTTAGATAAGTTGTTTACAACCCATAAGGTCCAACATATGTGAATTTTAAAGAGTTTTACAATGATTCTCGGATTTGGGTTTTAGAAGGGTTTTTGAAGGGTTTAAAGGTTAGTTTTGGGTGTGTTTGATGTTGGAAATTAGGGGTTGATGTTAGTGTAATAGTTAGGGGTTGTTTTGGAAGCATTTAAGTGTGTTAAAAAGGTTGAAATCATGAGTTTTGGACTGGGTTTGATGGTTGCTCGGGATTGAGGTTTTGGGGTTGTTCTTAGCTTGAGAATCTTTTGTTTTATGCTTGAGTAGTGTTTCGAGTTTTCTACATTGATGTGTGAACTGATTTGAGGTTGTTTTGATTGTGTTGAGTTGATTAGAAGCAAGAATTCGTGTTGGTGAAGCCTCGGGAACAAATCCGGAATCGTTGGAAGCTTGATCGGCTAGTGTGTTAAGCTTGGAATAGTCAGTGAGTGGTTAAATGTTTTTAAATGGTTTTCGAGTATTGGTTCAAGCATGTGGACTAGGTTGGGCTTGGCAGACCCACCTAGAGTTGGGATTAGAGTGGTAGTCTAATCCCAAGCTTTAGTTAGAGACTTTGGTTGCACTCTAATTGTTATTTATGCCTCATGTTTACTCGTGTGATTATGGCTATGTATAATGTGATATACATGTATGTTGAGGCATGGTTGTGATGCATTGTGATATGCATGTGGTTTGTGCATGCTGGTGATTTTGGTGAGTACGTGCTAAGCACAGAAGTTGATAAGAAATGATGTGGTGAATTGTGTTTAGTATTGGCACTAGTATGCTTGGGTACAATGATCGATCATTAGGATGTTTAGTGTGCACATGTTAGTCAAATGCGCGCGTGGTCTTGGTGATGGTAGTCATCAAGATAGAGTACGGGTTCGCCCGAAAAATCTTCTTGTATATGTTAGTCGGTGATGAGTGTAATCCCATCGACGGGACGTGAGGATGAGTGGAGCCCCCTCCGCGTGAACGGTGATGAGTGTAATCCCACCGTAAGGTAATGGTTGTGTTGGATGTGAGTTCCAACGGTAATCCGCGTATTCGAGTCATAGCTAGGTGCCAATATGGATTGATATATGTGGTTGTTAATACATCGATATATGTATTCTCATGTATTGAGCTTATGACTTGTTGAGCATGGCATATTATGAATATATGTTCATGCATCATGTATATTTTGGCTCTTGTGGTTCGAAGGTGAGATCATGCATTCTACCTTGGTGGCGCTTGTGCTTGGACCCTGCATTGTCGAGGTTTGTTTTAATGAGCTTACCCTCACTAAGCTTTATGCTTACGCTCTCTTTTGTTCGACAATGCAGATCTGTAGTTCGTGGGTTGTTAGTGCAAGAAGGGCCCTCCAAGTGCGCTTTGTGGTGCTATCTTAGCTTTCAAGTATGGAAATTTTAGTTATGAGGTGTAATAGTCAAGCAATGGGACATGTATTGTTGATTTGAGCTTTTGAAGTATATTGGTGTTGGTTTGTTTAGGAGCATGTTTAGACTCCTTTTTATGATGTTGTTGGTGTGGCTTGTTGATGCCTTGTTTGGATTGTAAACCATGTTTAAGTTGCCTATCATGTATGTTGGCCTTGTGCCTTTATGAATGCCTATGTGTATGTTTGTTGAAGCGTGAATCTTAATGTTATGTATGAAGCATGTGTTGAATGTTGTTGATTCCTTTAATGTATGGCTTCGTTATGTTTGGAGTGTTAAGCATGCTTGTAGATGTTTGGTTTGCCTTAGAGTTGTTGCTTGTGTGTTGAGGGAGGTTTTAGTGGAGTTTTGGGACAGCTTTGTACCATAAACCGGCTAAAACCAATCTGCAGACAAAGGGCGTTTCGATACGGTTGGTCCCGTTTCGGTACGGTCCCTTTATTTTTGGCCAGGCGTTTCGGTACGCTAGGGGCCATTTCAATACGATTTTGCTACTGGAAATCTGAGAATTTGACGATAAAATGACGTATCGAAACGGGTTTTAGTGTTTCGGAATGGCCTTCGTATCGTTGACCACGAGAAGTTAACCGTTGAGGGCGTTTCGATACGGGTCACCCCTGTTTCAAAACGGTCTCATCGGGTTGACTTTGGTCAGTTGACCTAGTCAAGGCGTATCGGAACACCCTATGGGCGTTCCGATACGGCCTGTTGTTTAAAATTAAAATGGATTGTTTTAATTGGGCTGTTGGCCGTTTACCTCAATGTTTCTTCCGCTTGCTTTTTCTCACATAGGGTATAATGTCGTATCTAGAAAAGATAATTTAAATGAAAAAGTTTTTCTTGGGTCGGTAATCGAAGTGGAGCCTTAACGGGTTTCGCCTCGGTTATTCCCGTGTAGCCCACTCGGATCGGTCAAGCGTCCGGACCAGGACGAGGGGGTTACACAACTTCTAATGTGGCTTTTATTCTTTCCATAATATAATCTCACATTCACTTCAGGGAATGGAGTAGAGCCAGTGGGCCTTTGAAACCTTTTTCACATATCGTTATCACAGAGAACAAAGATTTGATCCTCGTATGTGGCATTGTTAAACCAATCCACAAGGTCCTTTAAAGACAATAACCAAGACAGCTCATCGTAATCTCTTTATGTCATATCTCTTTCCAAGCCGTTTAAAGACATGTAAAACTTAAAATACGGTTAAAATATCAATTCTCACCGATAAAATAATATATATATATAATAGGATCCATAATTGCAATTCGTATGATTGGATTTCTAATTAGCAAAATCATGTTAATAGACTGCATGTTATTTCCCACCTGAGATGATCCATAAACCAACGAATCATACCTGAATGTCGTCACTATTAACTTCAATAAAAAAATAGTTAGACCCTTAATCAATTTTTTTAAAACAAGACAATAATCAAATAATAGATCAAGATATACTAACCTTAATTTAAAAACGATTAAAAAAATACCAAAATTTCCAAGATAGTTTGAATATATAGTGGATGTATTCTTCAATATCATATTGAAATATTTTTCGAGAATCGCCAACAAAATCACGGTAATTGAGCGAGATCATGTTTTGAGTTAAAATATGCTTCCACGCGATTCAAAAATTGTGACAAATCACAAACTCATCTCTGCCCAATTGTCAAAATTCAAATACAATCAAACATGCTTCCATGTCTTTCAAAAATTAAAAACCAAGTTAAAATATAAACATACAGATAATTAGCAACTAAGAAAATAGGGGAAAAAAGAAACTTAGCTTTGGTTCATTCTATACTCGAATTCTTTCCAATAATTTCTTTTAGATTCGAACGATGAAGACCTCTGTTGATTAGAGTCTCGTGCTGATAATGTGTTGTGAATAAAATAACGAAGAACAATAATAAGAACAAAGAACAAGAATGGAAGAACAAAGAGATGAGAGGAAGATGGAGATTTTTTTATTATTCTCAATATTCAAGTGTATACAATACCTTTATTAGATCGTCTATTTATAGGCATAAGAAGTACATAATACATTAAACTCTAATTAATGAAGATAATATTTCTAATGATAAAGTAAATCAGATCTCCTTGATAAAGTTCTTATCATGGTAGACATCTACATAAATAAATGTTCATAACAATTTAGTATTTATAAAAATTATAACTTTTTTAATTTTAAATATTTTAAGATTTTTTTTTTTATAAATTTTGTGGTTGACATGATACTTTTGTGTGTGACACGTGTCACTATTATAATGGTTGTTTTAGAGTTAATAGTTAAAACTGATACTTTAACAGTTAACGAGTTAGTCTAATTGATCGAGAATTAAATTATAAAGACTAAATTAAGTAAAATATTTGCGAGGATGAAATTAATTTTTTTATTGTATTTTTACTAAGAATTAAATTAACCATTAAACCTAATTTTAATTAACACCAGGTCTCGAAATAATTTCTAACAATTTCTCCTATTTCCCTTAAAAAAACATATCTTAAAAGCTGGTGGGGCTAGCAGTGTTGCGATGGCACCTTAGAAACTAGGAGGCTCCAACTACCGCCTTATCATCATGGACTTGTGTTTCTACTTATACAGTGGGGAAGCCAGAAAAAAATAATCTCAAATGTTATTACTAGTCTATAACGTGTCAATATTTTATGGTACGGTCAAGATGGCTAATGGGCAGATGATTTCATGTCCAGTATCTTCCATTATTTAAAATATAGATGAGTTTAGAACAAGTGACTAATATTATTGAACGCCATTAAATTTTAACGATTTTTAAATAATTATTAAAAATTTCAAAGGTTCAATATATAATTAATTATATTTCAAAAATAAAATTAAAATAAATTATTCTATAAATTATTCTCACAATCTCATTTATGGTCCTACTCAATTATATAAACTCATATCATCTTTATTTTCCACGTAATATTTTCTTATAAATTTAAATTTACATATCATCATCTTCTTCCTCATACCTCATATATTTTTTTCTAAATATGTTAGTGAATGAAATCGTTAAAATAAAAAAAGCCATTCAAATTTAATCTACAAATAAAAAAACAAAAATAAAATTATTATGAATGAAATCACAACATTCCAATCTCATGTCAATCTCCGATGAAAACACTACATTCATCCCAATCTTCGATCAAAAGAACCAGTAAGGGTAAGTTGATATTTTTTCCAGATAATTAAAACTTCAAAAAAATATATGAATTATGACCTTAAGTTATAATTATATGGCTTCCTGTTTTGAAACCAGACTTCGACTTGTCTGGGCTTCATGTGTAATTCCCTTGCTAAAGCTTGCTTTTGATTATGTTTTTCTCCAGACTTCGACTCGTCTGGGTTTCAGGTTTATTTAATCGAAGATAGTGATGAATGCAGTGATTTCATCAAAGATGAGTTGAGATTGGGATGCGATTTAATTAATAACAATTTTATATTTATCTCTTTTGATAAGTTTTTTTAGCTGTATTTTTTTATTTTAATAATTTCATTCATTAACATATTAGAATAAAGATACGAGTTATAGGAAGAAGATGATGATTTGTAAATTTAAATTTATAAAAAAATATTATGTGGAAAATAAAAATGACGTGAGTTTATTTAATTGGGTAAGATCATAGATGAGATTGTGAGAATGATTCATGTAATGTAATAATTCATTCTAATTTTATTTTGAAATATAATTAGCTGCAACCTTTGAAATTTTTTTATAATTATTAAAAAATTAATGGTATTCAACGATATATTGCATTAGTGGTATTCAACAATGTGTGTTGGCCGTTTTAAAATTTTCCTTAAAATATATGATGATTTGGTATTATGAGATATCTCATTATGAATTTAACAAAATAAATTTTAAAAACTTAGAGTTCGTTTGATTGTAGAAAACATTTTCTATTTGTGTTTTCTATTTAATTTTAGAAAATGATTGTCATTTTCAGTTTTTCGAAAACTAAAAAACATATATTTGGTTATTAAAAATGAAAATTTGTTTCCAAATAGTAAAAATGTGTTTGATATCTAATTTTTTAAAATAAAAATAAATAAATATTTGCTTATTAAATAAATAAATTAAAATATAATTATTAAAAAAATATGATTATAATAAAAATGAAATATGATTAAATAAACCAAAATTATAAAATTGACATTCAAAAAAATTTAAATTCGGGTTAAATAGAGTTAAAATTTAAAATCCCTTATTTCATTTTGACATTCAAACTTTTAGAACTTAATATTTTCATCATTTTCACAAAGAAACCTCACTTTCTTTAAAAAATTCTCTAACTCAAACCATAACCCTTTCTATAAATAAAATGTCAATAGATTTAGCCATTTAGGAATTGGTTTCCAAGTCCGCTTATATCAGCATAGATGGCATCATACATTATTATAAGATCACGTTCTTGGCTGGGCAAGAATTCTTCATTTACCCCACTGTTTGAGTTCATATCTTGAATAATGCAGGGTATTTTCAGGTCAAAGTTGATAAAGCCTAACATATTGACTTGTCAACAAAAGCTTACATATTTTGTCATCATTTTCAATTAGTAGTAATTAATAACAACAAATTTTCTTCTTCTTCTTCACTGCAACTTGGCTGGCATAATCAAAACAGCTGAGAACTGGTGTTTGCACTCTTCCTTCAACAATATACGCCAAAAGAAGAGATCAAAGCTGATATAACAGGTGCTTCAAGTTCAATGAGATCCCCAAGCAGGAAGTATCTAGTGCCACGTGGCATTTGCTATTCAGGTAATGTCATTAAATCGATAGTTGGATCATTAAAAACCTCAAGGTACAACTAGTTTAAATGAAAACTCTATCAAGCTCACAACTCTTGATTACACCATGTAAACTCCATTGAAATCCCAACTTTCAAAGATATTACTTATAATGTTAAAGTCTCCTTGAAGAATCTATAATGTTAAAATTTATCTTGTAGTGTTTTCATTAACTTTCAACTACAATTTCTTGATCCAACTATTGGTTTCATGGTGACTGAGAAGGTAATTTCAAAGGAGATGGATAGAATTGCAACCAAGAAGGTTATGAACTTATGGTGGCTTTATTGCATGAATCCACTTCAACTTTGACCAGAAATACCTAATTATTCAATATATGAACTTAAAAAGCGGGGTAAATGAAGAATTCTTGCCCAGACAAGAAGGTGATCTTATAATAATGTATGATGTGATCCGTGTTGATATTTGTAAGAAGCTGACTGAGAAACGAATTCCTAAACAGGTAAATTGACTGACATTTTACTTATAGAGGGAGAGGTTAGGGTTTGAGTTAGAGAATTTTTAGAGAAAGGGAGGTTTTTGTGTGAAGATGGTGAGAATAATTTATGTTGATAGTCTTCAATTGCTTTTATTTATCTAATTTAAATATAATAGAATCCGTTACACGGTTTAATATTAAGAAGGGTAGAGAAACCTCCTGAATGTGAACACTTAGGGGTGAGTAAAATTTGATTCGACTCTAAAAATTTTAAAAATTTTAATTCGCCTCGATGCAAAAATTTTCGATTCGTAATTTCATAAATTCGACTCGAAAAAATTTAAAATAAATTTTGAGTTGTAAAATATAATTCGAATAACTCAAAATTATCAGTAACTAATATATTGTATATGGATATAAAATGACGTTTAAATTAAAATCAATTTGTATTGTAATATTATATACAATTACAATTAAATTTGTATAGAAACTCAACTCGACACAAATTTCATAAATATACCTGAAATAAAAAAAATTTAAATAAAATTTAAATTGTAAAAAAAGACTCTAAAATTTGATTAACTCAAAAAAATTTATTAGACTCAACTTGACCCGACTGAGCGCGGACCCTCCCATATAAATGCGTTGAAATTATTCAAGTTTGGGGACAAGACAAATCTAGCTCATCTTATCATATCTTATATTTTGTGGCCCGAAGGAGAAGCCTTACAGAAATGGGAACTTTGAATCGGAATTAATTTGTTGTGGGGTCAGCTTACCAAAACCTTCAAATTCAACGTCCAAACTCGTAGCCGTAGCCGCTCTCAGAGCCAACAAACCCGACCCTTGTCATTTTCTGGTTCACGGAAAAGGTAACGCTATTTAATAATCACCCTTTTCAAATTGGAATCCCAATTCTATAACAGGATTCAACACTATTTATCTAGTTCATTTGCAAAATGGAGACACGTATGGTAAAAATATTTATATGTTATTATGTTCAAAATAATATTTATGTCATTTTTTTTATAATGAGAAAAATGTCTTTTTAAATTAAAAAATATATATTTTCATATATAATATGTGTAAAAAATTGCACAATCTATTTTTTTAAAATTTAAAATCTTAATCTCTAAACCAAAGTCGCGTCATATTAACTGTTTTTCATTTTATCAGTGTCAACGCCAATTATTTACTTTCATTTTATGAAATAAAATTTTAAAAATAAAAATATTAAAATTTGAGAAAAATATAAAATTTTAAAAATTTTAATTCCTAAACTAAAGTCGCGCCATATTGAAATTAATAAAATTATAAAAGAATTATTAAATTTGAAAGAAAAAAAAAACAGCTAACATCAACGTAACAAGTTGTTACTTTTCCCGTCAGGTTGTTCCATTTGACAAAAATAAAAAAATAGTAAAACCTTTGACTATTTGAGGGCCAAAAGAAAAGAATTTTTTTTGAAAGATAGACGAACTTTTTTGAAATGTTCGAGGGTTAAGAATGTCATTAGATGTTAAACATTTATTTAACAAAAACAATTAATATGATGATTCAATATATATTATTTAATAAAAAATCCAGGCTATTATTTTTAATATAAAATAGAAAAATATCAAATAGTTTTAAAATATAAATAATATTTTCAATATAAAAACAATTTTAAATTTTAAATCAATATAAAGGACCATTTATATATTGAGCCTAGTTTTATCAGCCGACAACCAAATTTGGAGGGTAAGTGGCGGGGTAAAAATTCTTTTGCGCCCTAATCGTGTCTGTTTTATGCCCAACACTAAAATTTACTTAAAAATTAAATTTTAAACTCTAATACTAATTTTCACATCTTAAATTTTACACTCTAAAAAATATATTTACCCCTAATTCTATAAACCCTAACCACAACCTCTAACCTTAAACCCTAAACCCACTATTTTAAAGTGGGGCATAAAAGGGACCGATGATTTCCATCCAAGTGGCAGGTATTTGAAGAACAAAAATCTTTTATCATTTTGAGGGTTCTTTTTATGTCTTATACTAATTTTTTTTTAAAAAAAAAGTTCTAGTCATAATCTTAAATCTAAAATCTTACACTATAAACTTTTAAAATACACCCTATTTTTAATTTTCTAAATTTCAATCATGAACTCTAATTTTAAACCCTAAACCCACTATTTTAAAGTGGGGACATAAAAAGGGCAGATGATTTCTATCCAAGTGGCTGGCGTTTGAAGAACAAAAATCTTTTATCGTTTTGAGGGTTCTTTTTATCTCACACTAATTTTTTTTAATTTTAAGTTCTAGTCGTAATCTAAAATCTTACACTATAAACCCTTAAAATACACTCTATTTCTAATTTTCTAAATTTCAATCATAAATTCTAATTTTAAACCTTAAATTTTTAATTTTTTAATGTAGGGTATAAATAGAGACACCCAAGAAAACATAAAATTTACATTCGTGTTTGAATTAACACGTCCCAGAAGAAGCAGGGTAAATTAGTGAGATCTATCGGTGTGGGGACATATTCTTGTGGCATGTCATATGTGAACTCTTTCCCCTCAATACATGTGGACTGTGGTTGATGTCTGCGTTAGGTTTTCCACCATCTCGTCCATTAACGCCATTGACTTGAAGATTTCGAGCATGTCCGGCATCCTTTTAAAAAAATGTCGACCAAAATTTCATCTCAGACTTTGAACATTAAATTGGACTCGTCCCCGGTAAATGTACGACATACTTTTTAGACAATAACATTCGGGGGATCATGTTTGTCAAACATCTAAAGTAATGAGAGTCTTCTACCTAAAATCATTTTTAGGTTTAAATATGTATTTGATATCTTAACTAAAAACTTTCTTTTAAATTAGTATTTAAACAAATTATTTTCAAGTTGGTACTTGAATTAGGGATTTTTCCCAAGTTGGTACCTAAACTTTTTTCGATACGTGGTAGGGGTGAGCAAAACTCAACTAGGCTTGAAATATTAATTTTTCGACTCGACTCGAACCTTAATTTCATAAGCTAGACTCGGAAAAATTTCAAGTACAATTTGAGTTATACAATGAATCTTCGAATAACTCAAATAAATTGAAATTTTTAGTAACTAGTGGATTGATTCTCAAGTTCAAGTCGAGTCTCTCAACTCTGCCTGATATATGTATATCGCATATGAAAAAATGAAGAGAGAGGGAGAGAGAGAGGGGGGAGAGAGGGAGAGAGAGAGGGAGAGAGAGAGAGAGAGAGAGAGAGAGAGAGAGAGGCCTTCAGCATCGAATGAACCCGATTTGGGTTCAAAAATTCCTACCTCTTAAGGAGCAAAAGCATCGTATGCCCCTAGGGCTGCCAAGAAAACTTTACCGGATAATAGGGACAACGATAGTCTAGGGTTGAACCTTGAGGATATTATTGTTCTAGATGAAGATTGTATAATCAAGGAATCCAAGATGTATCCTACAATAGATTTCTCTAATAGAGTGCACGATTAGATTGACCAAAGCATGTGGCATTCAATAATTGTCGGTCTCCTTGGACATTCTATTGGGTATAATGCATTATTGGCACAGATTTATGCATTGTGGAAACCACTTGGTGATCTCCAACTGGAGGACCTAGAGAACAATTATTTTTCGGTTAGGTTTGAGGATGAGATGGATTATACATATGTGTTGACCGATGGCCCTTGGACAATTTATGGGAACTATTTGACTGTCCAACCATGAAGCAGAGCTTTTTTGACTGCAGAAAAACAATCATCACATGTCATTGCCTGGGTTAGACTCCATGTTCTTTCGTATAGGTATTATTGTAAGGCTTTCTTTAGGCGCATTGCGAGTATTATGGGGGGTAGTGAAAGTTGATTAAAATACCCAAGTCGGCGAGTGAGGAAAGTTTACACGTTTAGCAGTGATGGTTGATCTAAATAAACCATTAAGACCATGCATTGTCATATATATTTTTGTTTAGAAATTAGAATATGAGGGGCTCCATCAGATTTGTTTCGGCTGTGGTCTTTATGGACACTCTAAGGAGACGTGTGGGTACCGAATAATCATGCTCATGGGCCTGCTAATATGGAGGTAAATCAAGTCCCTGAACCTGTGACTGAGATATCGACTAATGAGTTGTATAGCCCCAAGCTGGTTATCCATGAATCAATGACGTAGGAGCATGCAGCATAATGTTGACCAAGGGGATGGTAAGATGACCGGGAAGGCAATTGGTTCGCTCTTTGCAGCGTTAGGGTATAATGCCCAACATGAAAAAGTGGTAGAGGAATCAAAAGAAGGTGATAGACGAGGAGATATGAAAGACAATCCTGCAGAAAGGTCATTGATTAAGGAAAAAACGATTACAAGTAAAGGGGTGCAAACAAAAGCAGTCCCTAAGAACACTGCATATTTAGCCTCAAACCCAGATCGTAAAACTAAAAAGTTTAGACTAATTCCTAGTGCGACAAAAACAACAGACGTGGTTCTTTCGAAAGAGGGGAAGGAAGCGAAAGTAGTTACACACATGGTCAAACATGGGAAAGGGAATCATACTGCGATTACTATTGTAGAGCCTGGTTTCCAAGCGAATGGCTCAGTGAATAGAAAGACAAGTTAAAATCGTAATAGCACTAGCAAGGTAGGGTGAGAGGTAAATAGAATAGGGGTGCAAATTCGCAAGCAATCGAATCCCTAGATGCTCTCTCGGTATGCACTTGCAGCATGGGCGCGACAACTCTCTAACCAACTTGATGAAATCGAAAACCATGAGCAGTTGTTGGAAGATGATATAACGATGTATGCTGGACATGATGCTCACATGATTTCTTCCTCGAATGATGATGACTACGTTGGTGATGATTCCATGGATGAATTAGAAGAAAGTGTTACTCAGAAGTCATCTGAGCAACATGTCGAGTAGTGAATCTATGGATCCTTCTTTAATTACTTTATAATGACGTTTATATTTTGGAATTGTCAGGGCGCAGCTAGCCCCACCTTTCAAGGAATTTTAAAATATTTGGTTTGTGAACATTGGGTAGATGTAGTGACAATATTTGAGCTTAGGGTGTTTGGTGGTACTGCAGATAGGGTTATCTCCAAGTTTGATTTTGTACACTCGTTCCGTAAAATCCCACGGCTTTAATGAGGGACTTTGGCTTTTTTGGAATGAGGTAGTGCAGATGGAGATCTTACATGTATCAAACCAGTTTGTTAATGGAAGGGTGTGTTAACTAATAGACAAGGATAAATACACTTTACGACCATATATGCTAGTCCGCAAGGAGCGAAGAGGAAACATTTATGGGAGCCACTAAAAAAGCTGGATCCTGGAAGTGGGGTTCCTTGGGTCCTTGGTGGGGATTTTAATGTTAATTTTGATTTCAAGTGAGAGATCTGGTAGTTCATCGCAAGCTCAAGGAGCTAATCGCTCATTCCTAGTTTTTATTCATAATACAAGGTTGATTGATCTAGGTTTTCAAGAACCACATTTGTAACCCCCTTAGCCCAGCCTAGACGCTTGACCCGAACTACGAAGATTACACGGGGAAAATCAAAGTCAACCTTGATTAACGACCCTTTTTTTCTTTTTAATCTTTTCTAGATGCACATTAAGCCTATGTGAACACTCAAGAATCATAAGAGAGAAGAGCAAAACGATCGGAATTCATTTAGGGACTCAATTGCATGAATTACACTTTTAGGGACCAAAATGTAATTTTTGGAAAATATAAGAACTTAATAGATTTTAAGCTTACCAATATGTAATTAGTCATATTACATACTCCTCTGTCAAATTTCAGCTTAAAAGAACATTCCAAGCTCAAGAAATTGCATCCACAACTTTTAGGACTAAAATGTAAAACATGGAAACTTAAAACAATTGAAAATCATCATCCAACGGTCATCCGTTTCGAAACATCAACCTTCGTACCGAAACACCCGTATCAAAACGGAGTTGACCATTTCGGTACTCGGGTGCGTTCCGAGACCGGTATCAAAACATGCCTCTCTAGTAGCCAAAATGTTCTGAAACACCTTCAGCCGTTCCGAAACGCTATGGCCATTACAAGCCCCCATTTCGAAACAGTTAAGGGTGTTTCAATACACCATGCCCTGTGACAGCAGAGATTGCTGGTTTTTCACCTTTTATCCCACTCAAACATGCTTCAAAACATACCATATCATACTAGCAACATGTTTAAACATCAAGGAACATGTATAAGAAGCATAAGCTCAAACATGGCATCAAGCACAAGAACAGTCAAACTATATGCATGCTTCCTATCCACCAAACCAATTATAGAGCTCAAACCTCCAACCAAACCATTTGGACCATTTACAACCCATAAAAGCCATCACAAACATGCCACAAACTTAGGGAGTTCAAACACATCTCCCAATTACAACCTTGGTGTCCCATTGCCAAATATCAAAACTAAAGTGTATAAAAATATCACCATACATGAGCTTTGCACTTCCTTGGATGTTCTTAACCTTCTTGTTGCCTAAAACACCTCAATTATTTGCATTATTGGTAAAAGAGAGCGTGAATACATTTGCTTAGTGAGACATGCTCTAAAGAAAACCAACACAATAATGCATTATTCAAAACACTTTCTCAAAAGCCTTTTCTACAACATGCTCATTCTATCTCATGCTTGAAAACCATTTCAAAGCAACTCTTCATTGAAAACACATGCACCTCAGTTCTATCTCATGCATTTAAACCAATGCAAATCTCATGGCAAGGCCATACACATGCTTGTAAAAACCAAAGCATTTCATATACAAATCTCATATGCATTTCTCATAGCATAATCATCTCAACAATAGGTACATGTGAATCAAAAGCATTTTCATATATTATATTGGCATTTCACATCTCATTATTACTCGGATATGCGGACATCATTCTCAAAACACTAGACTCTTTCGGTGGAATCTCACATCACCGTACTCATTTGTCTAGTAACATAATTTCCGGTGGAATCTCACATCACCGTACTCACATGGCGGAATCTCTCATCGCCACAAAGCTTGGGTATTTCACCAAGTCCTACCCGATGGAATGCCCATCATCGGTCTCTCCCTTTGGATTAAACCAAAGAGCACATACAAATTTTTAGTTTATAGTGCACTCTCATCTTATTGATCGATCAATTATATTCGATAGGTATCTCATCTTCCATGCCAATATATTATGTCAAAACATCATCTCACCTATTGTTTTTCATGCAACATTTCTCAAATCTTTCTCATCTCATTTCAAAACCATAACATTTGCCATGCTTTAAAACAAAAGATCAAAACTCATCAATGCTACATGTTAGTTCATGAAATCATTTCAAGCATCATCTCATGCTACAAATCATGCATAAAAATAGTAAGAATTTATCTTTCTCAAACCATGAGCATGTAAAAGCATTTTAGGGGCAACCATCACATACAAGAGAGCAATCTAGCCAATACTTACTTCCGGACTTAGGAAGGTGTTTCAAACATTTCCTAAATCCCAAACCTTGTTTCTTTGTCCCTCAAGGACTTCTAAAACCATTCACACTCACCGATTACGTTTCGCTTGCTCGCCAAAACGCTATCTAAGCTCCCTGATCAACACCAAAGGCATCCGAAGATGTCTCCCCTGTTTATAACACATAAGAGTAGAGGATTAATGCATCATCATGCATTTAAATCATCAAGTGCACACCTAAACTCGCTGCTCTACTCAAGAACCTCATTTCAGCTACCAAAAACAACCGAAATCATCTTCAAACTCTCCCAAAACAAAGCCTAGCCAAGATCTACCACTTCTAATCATTTCTAAACATCAATCAACACCAAAAACCACCACAAACTCGTCCTTATACCTCCAGCTATAACAGAACACCAAAACCACCCCAAAAACCACCATTCTAGCATACAAAACTTAGGAATCCAAGCCTATTCAAGATTTGTTTGATAAAACCTCATTTATAACATCAATTAACATCCAAAATACATTAGAAACAACCTCAAAACAGAGCCTAACCATCAACCACGAAAATCATCAAGATCTCTCCAAAAACCTTGAGTTTTAATACAATTTATTGTTTCTAACATTAAAGAAACTCAAAAATCATCAACAAAGGATTGATAACTTGATAATTTAGGTAAAGAACTGATCATTAGAGGAGAAGGACGAAGCTTACCTCTAATGGCCGATTTCTCCTTGATTGTGGCAAGTTTTCTTGAAAATCCAATGTGAAAACAAGAGGACTTGGTGAGGAAAAGATTAAGAATCAAAAGGAGATTGAAATCTCATCAAAAGGAATGAAAATCAGAGGCTAATTGATGAAAAAAATGTGTTTGGCTGAAAAGAAATTGAGAGAAAATGAAATGTGAGAAAATTGACGTAAGGTAGTTATGAAAAGTCAAAGATAGTTTTTCCTTTAATCAATCTTTATTTCCTTTAATTAAAACATTATTAAAATCACCCAAAATAAGGAGAAATCTGATTAAAAACATTTTGGTAAAATTAGCTCCGTAAAGATTCAAAGTTTCAATCCTTTACAAAACAATCATTATTTAACTTTTGCAAAAACTACGATTTGATCAATTCACGGAAATGTAGTATTTCCAAACCTTATTTTGTAAAATTGTTTTCACCATAATCATTTATATAATAAATGAGGATTTTTAGATATTTTTCCATATTTTTAAAGCATCCCGAACTAGGTGTTCCCTAAATCTCCCTTTAAGATTCGAACCGTTCTCGACCGGTCCGATTCGAACTCTAGAACATCTAGGCCCAAATTTGGGGCGTTACAACCTTTCACTTGGTCTAGGAGAAACTTACAACAACACCTTGATCGATGTCTTGTTAATTATAGTTGGTACTCTAAATTTTCGGATTCACAGGTTATTTACCTATATCAGATTGGGTTGGACCATCACACCCTCCTACTCCATCTATCTAATTAGAGACAGGTAAATCCTAATAGACCATTTAGATTTCTGGGTGCTTGGTAGGATCACCTACAATTCCAAGATTTCTTACGTTCATCTTGAGTTGCGAATGACCCTATTGTAGATAATGTTGCTACCTTTAAAATAGAGGTCTCTAGCTGGAATATTGAGGTGTTCGGTCATATCAGCAAAATGAAGAAGCGAATCCTAGCCCCCTACGGGGAATTGATAAGGCTTTGTAGTTACTTATACCTAGTGAACTTGAAAACTAAACTGCATAATGAATTCCTAACAGTGCTTGAAAAAGAGGAGAGTCTTTGGCGTCCAAAAGTATGTGCCCAATGGGTGGTACATGGAGATAGAAACACTAAATACTTCCATGCATTGATATTAGCATGTAGATGAGCCAATGGGATTTCTACCCTAAAACGTGATGAAGGTAGCTAGTGCACTGATGAAGCTGAATTGGTATCCATGGTTTGAGAGTTTTATCGCCAACTCTTCACGGTATCGGGATCAAATGGATATAATTATGGGGTGAGAGACCATTTCCCGCCAATTCAACCTATAGATCAAGATTCCCTGCTTGTGACAGTAACGAAAGAAAAAATCAAAGCTGCGGTGTTTGACTTGGGGAGTTTTAAATAATCTTTGAAGAGGGGACGATCCCCCCGGATCTTAATCAAACTCTCTTAGTGCTTTTACCGAAAGCCGCCACTCCTGAATGGGTTACCCAGTTAGACTTATAAGTCTTTGTAACGCGATCTTTAAAATTGTTACAAAGATTATTGTCAACCGCTTGAAACCCTTATTTCTTGTATGGATCTCGGATAATCAGTCTAGATTTGTCTCAGAAAGAGCAATTACGGATAACATCATCAACACACATGATGTAAATCACTCTATGCACAAGAAAATAGGGAATAAGGGTTAGATGGCAATCAAAATTGAGTTGGAGAAAGCCTATTATCATTTACAATAGGACTTTATAGATGATTCTGTAACACCCAAGTTTAGGGGGTCGGGTGTTAAGTGAGTAAATTGGGTTCGAGTCTTTGGGCTTGGTTTAAATAAAATAGGCTTGGTTTTGAATTTAAAAGACCTTGTATTTTCATTAAGGGTAAAATGGGGTTTTTCTAATAAGAGAAATAAAACAAGTAAAATAGTGTTTTGAAGCTATCATCTTCTTCCTCTTGAAACAAAACTCACGACACTAAAACTCCTCCCCAACCTAAACACTGTTCCATCATCTTTCTCAACGATTTCAAGAGTTTTTATCAAGGTAATAATGTTTTGGACTTCTCCACTTCATCCTTAACATTTTCATGGTTTTAGATTTTCATAAACTCCATTTTTGAGTTGTTCCAAGTGTTCAAATTTTAAATCAAAGGTGGAAACTTTGTTGGTTTTTCGTTGAGTTTTTTATTTGTAAAGTTTATATATGTTATAGTCTTGCTTTTAAATTTAACATATGTTAAAATGATGAAGTTTTAATGAAACCCCGAAATAGGTATTTGTGGGTGAGTTTAGAGGTGGAAAACTTTAGTTTTGAGGTAGTTATGTGAGGGAAAGTTGGGTTGATGGTATGGTTATACTTGGGGGTTGTTTTGAACATGTTTAGTGACGATTTGGATGATGAAATTTATGGGTAACTGCTGGGTTATGTTCAAGTCCGAAAATGAAGAGTTTGGGATAGTTCTTGGCTTGGAAATTTAGTGAAATTGTCTTGAGTTGTAATCTGATTTGTGGCAGTGATTTTGT
Source organism: Hibiscus tridactylites (assembly GCA_958450335.1). NCBI lineage: Eukaryota > Viridiplantae > Streptophyta > Magnoliopsida > Malvales > Malvaceae > Hibiscus > Hibiscus tridactylites. The sequence continues at coordinate 30,190,786 of OY288287.1, forward strand.
GGATGTTATGATGTGTAATGCACCATTTTTGGTTGATTAGAAGAAAGGGAAAATGTTGGAGAAGCTTCAGGCTCAATACCAGGGAACTTAGAGGCTTGATCGACATTCTCAGCTTGTATTTGGGGGTGTTTGGTGAGTGGACTGTTTTCAATGGTTTTAAATTAGTTCAAAGTATGTTATTGGGGTATTAGACTGTGCTTGGTAGGCCAATCTAATGTGAGGTTAAGTTGGTAGCTTAATCTCTTGTTCAACTTTATGTATTTCTTGCAAAATGTGCATAAATGTGGTCTTGTGTGATAAGTGTCTGATTATGCGTGTTACGATATATTTACGTTGCATGATGACGATTTTTATGTTGTATTGCATGATTTGTGAAATCATGGTGAGTACTCACTTAGTATGTTGGCACTAGTTATGTTACCGGATATAAATGATCGATCATTAGCATGAGTGTGCACACGGTAAGAGTCAAATTCGCACGTGGCCTTGGTGATGTGAAGTCACTAAGGTGGAGTACGGTGAAGTAACATTCCACCAGAAAGTATATATTTGTGATGATGAGTGGAATCCCATTCATAAAAGAAAACGATGATGAGTGAAATCCCACCGAAAGGTAATATTGTTGTTATTGAGTACGTTGGGCGAAAATCCCAACGGAAGCTATCCGCATATCCGAGTAAGCTATATAGTTTACAATATATACCTTGTTTATGTGTGGTTGATGTGGTAAGATGTTCTATTACATCTATGCTAAGCATAACATGATGTGAAATGCCATATTCATGCATTCTTGTAGCGGTTGGTTATGTTGTTATGTTGGTGTTAATGCATGCCTTGTTGATGATTTATGGATACCATGCTTTGGACCCTACATTATCGATATTTGTTTTTGGGCTTCCTCACTAAGCTTTCAAGCTTACGCTCTCAGTTTTGACAATGTTGGTCATTAGTGTGGAAGTTAGCAAGGAGCAAGGAAGGGGCACCCAAGAGCGTGTGTTGATGCTCAAGTATGGTTTTTCTTGAATAATGTAATAGTTTGCAATGGGATGCTAAGTGTTGTAGAAGCTTATGTTAGACTCCTATGTTGGCTTTCACGTTGTTGATTGTTCATGTTTTTGTGTTGAAGGGATGTAAACCTTGTTTTAAGTGACGCTCAAGTTGCTACATGTTTCTTATAGCCAAATAGACTCGTTACACATGCTTGTATGTTTAATCATGCTCAATTGTTGGATGTGTTACCTCTAGATTGTTTGTATGATTGTCGCTTTGTGATCTTTGATGTTTCGGGGCAAGTTTGGGGACGTTTGAGGATGCTAAAACCTGTTTTTCGGGCCACTCTGTGTGTAGGCATTTCGAAACGCTCGAAGTGGTTTCGAAACGGTCGTAGCTCAATGGGTAATCGTATCGGAACGGGGGTGGTGCCGTTTCGACACGTTTTGACATTGTGAGCCCCTATTTCAGAACCCGTTTCGAAACAGTTTGTCACTGTAGATCCCCGTTCCAGAACAAGGTGGGCCGTTTCAGAACGGATTGGTCTTTCTTTTAAACTGGAGCCCGCGTTTTAGAACGGGCAAGCCTGTTTCGAAACGTAGGCAGGTAAATTGGCTAATTGGCATCTTCAACAGTTCTTGGACGTTATGTTTTAGTCTCAAATGCTTGTTTGCTTCCTTGTTGAGTTCATGTGTATCTTTTATGAATGGTTTTGCTTCGTACGCATGAAATTGGACTAACAGGTTACTTGGTAAATTTAAGTTGCCATATGTTCTGCTTGGATTGTTTTGTTATTGTCTTCCGCTGCCGCCTTCACACATATGATTAAATGTGATATTTAGACAAGATAATTAAATGAAAATTTAGGGTTGCTAATCGGAGTAAGGCCTTAGCGGGTTTCACCCCGATTTTCCCCATGTAACTCGTTCGGACCAATCTGTCGGCTAGATCGAGATGAGGGGGTTACAGATTCTTTAATTGAAGTGGGCATACCGGATCAGTTGAACAATACGATAATGCAGTGTGTGTCATCCGCATGGTTATAGATATGGCTCACAAACCAAACCGTTTAGACCATCACGTGGCATTAGACAAGGTGATCCTTTATCGCCCTACTTGTTTTTCTTATGTATGGAGAGACTTGCGCAGGACATACTGGTTGAAATTGATAATGGGAAATGGAAACCGTTTCAAATGGCCAAATGAAGCCCAGACATCTCACATCTTTTTTTGTCGATGATATGCTTCTTTTTTCTAAAGCATTTTTGGAGAGTGTGGGATAATTCGTAGAGTTCTGGATGATTTTTGTGAGGCTTCGAGTTATAAGGTTACTAGTTTCTAAAAATACCATGTTTTATTCCAAAAACGTTCCACCAGACACTCGAGCCCAAATTAGTAGTGCGCTCGGATATTAGGAGGTTGAAGACTTAAGGAAATATTTGGGAGTTTCTTTGCTACACAACCGTTTCACATCGGCATCTTATGGTTACTTGATTCGAATGGTACAAGTTAAGTTGTTTGGGTGTGCGGCCAAAAATATTTCTCTTGCAAGACATATCAACCTTGCAAAAAGTTGTTCTTCTGGCTCTCCCGATATGTACAATGCAATTAGCAGTGCTTCCTAAAAAACATGTATTGAACTAGAATATTTGATTTTACGCTTCATATGGGGCATCTAACAGGATGACAAAGGTATACATTTGGTACATTGGGAGGAGGTGTGCTAGCCTACCTCTCATGGTGGCCTTGGCTTTTGAACTTTGAGTATACAGAATGAGGCGTTTTTGATGAAACTTGCATTCTAGATGGTTTCAAAAAGAGATGCATTATGGGTCCGCTTTCTTCGTGGTAAATATAAGTGTTCTAACTTGGTCCCGTATAGGATTAATTGGCTCTTCGGCACTGATCCTTTGATTACCTATGTACTTATGCATTTGTTACATCATGTGGGGCACATTCTAACTTATGAATCTATCTAATGCATCATTGTTCGTGGTGGACAATACAGACTAAGACATATTATTTGGCTCGATGATTTGGTACATTTGGCTGGATAGAAATGAGGTGGTTTTCAATAACCCTTCGGACCAGTTTGACTCGATATTGGAGAAAAGCAAGAGACTCTGGAAGTTGTGTAGTGAAGCTCGACAAATGGTACAACCTGTACAGGTAGTTCCGAGTGACCCATCACACTGCACATACTACACCAACCCCGTGCTGTCCCCCTTGTATGGGATGGTGTAAGGTTAATCCGGATATGAGCCATAACCTTGATGATGGCAATGCCACTTGTAGAGGAGTTTTTCCTGATGATATTGGCAAATGGCTTGTAGGATTTTACACATACATTGGTATTTGCACAACATTTGAAGCAAAATTATAGGGAGTTTTCACCAGTTTACTATATGCATGGGAGAGGGGTCTTCTCCATGTTGAGGTGGAAATGGACTCGCAAGAAGCTATCCAGTTACTTTAGAACGTCCAGAATCATAAGGGAACGTTTTTTATTCTTCTACACATTCGTGAGCTAGTTTAGAGGGCATGGACAATCCAGATCCAACATGTTTGTAATAGCAATAGGGTGGCAGGCTACATAACTAAATTAGCCACTCATTTGGACTTTGATGTATGTTATCTAGACTCTCCCCCGATCGGTGCTATGAATTTGCTTATTGATGATGAGCATGTAGCAATGGACTAGGAACAATGGACTTTGGTGTTAAGATTAGGGTTTATGTTTATCCTTTGAGTTAGGTTTTGCTTGTTTTAGGTATTATAGTGTGTACTCTTTTCCTCTAACTAGATTTAGAGAGGTTTTTAATGAGGCACACTACAATACATTATGTGTATGATTTAATCAAGCTTATCTCAGTATAATCAACCTGGATCAATGTTATGGAATTATTAAGAGCTTTTTCAGTAAGCTCAACCTCTCAATAAAAATAGGTGAATTCTTCAAGTTCATCTAAAATAAACAACCCAAACTCTGGATAAGAATTCATTAGGAATAAAAATTGAACCTCTTTTATTAGTAAATTCAAAATGTCTTTCTCAAATAGGATCACATCAAACTCACGGGATTGAATTCATTGAGATTTAATTAACTCATCATTTCTTCTTATACATTTATCTAGTCCTTCTTACTAGGACCACCCAAACACTGGATATGGACTTATTAACAATATTTATTCAACCAAATGGTAAATTCATCATGCCATTCTCACTAGGACCGACCAAAGAATGTGCTATGAATATATTCCGAAGTTATTATTCATTTTTGTTTCATAAACTCATGTATTCTCTTATAAGCTTGATTATTATACCATACTTTAGGTAGTTACAAGTTTTAAAAATAACAAAAAGTGTAGGACTTTCTCATTAAGAAATTTCAATACCACTTGGTCTCTTGTCTAACTAAGTCAAAAGCTATCAGCCCAGACTCCACAGTAGAGCTTGTAATACATATGTCTTACAATCGTTCACAAAAGTTGCTCTATCCAAAACACATACCTACTAGATTTGTTTCACCATTGCATTATCCAATACCCAATTTATATCACAATACCCCTTTAGGATTTGAAGGTATTATTAATAAATTATCAAGTCCAAGTAATAATATTTTTTAAATACTTTATTAAACACGTAAGATTTTCTCATATTTTCATTACTTGATTGCAATATATAATAAAAAAGCGGGTCAAGTTTTAAAGCTCTCAATAATTTTAGCATTCCACGATGTAAAACATTGTTTCCTATAATTTTTTATCAAAAAATTTATGCTAAGTTTAAAGAGAGTTGTTTCAAGAATCACTTAAATATTAAAACTTTCTAAAAAAATACTTTTACTCAAATAATATCCTTAATTAGGTTTAGCAATCTTTAATATTTTAAGATTCCTATCATCTCATCTAAGTTTTTGGAAATGCATAATCTTAAGAGGACAAAAGTAGTTGTAGTGTCATGAAATTTAATCAAAATATCGTACTTATGCATATAACCTAAATATTTATATGATGTACAACATATTGCATGCAATTATCATTTTCTGACACCCCACACTTTCTAACATTTTTAGGGTATAATTCAATCCCTAAACACAAGGTATCTTAATGAATGTGTAAACAAATTTTCTCACACGTTTACTAGATCATACTATAGTGATTCCATAATAAGTTTCATAATAAAATTGTTATTAAAAGTAATCATGGCTTGTTTAACACATCAATATTTTTGAAGTCTTATGAAATTTAGATATCTCAATAAATATATTAAGCATTCATTTATGATTGTAAAGGGAATTTTAATTTTTACCAATTCTTCAGAAGAAGTGTTCAAAATATTAGGAATATCATGAAAATATTAAAGGAGTTTTCGAAATTTTTTAATAATAAAAAAAATCACTCAAGTAATTTACAAGAACTCAATGATGTCATAAGATAGACGATTTCTTTTCTTTCCTCTACTCAGGAGTAAAACTCAAAGATATTAATAACTACAAATATCTTTTAGTGGCATTAATTTCTATCAAATTCTCATTCATAATAGTTAAAATTTATTTGACTTAAAGAACATAAAGTATTCTCATCTACTAATAAAAAAATATTTATCTAACATGATTTCTCCAATTTTACACCTCAGTAAGTTAAATAGTGTGATTTTATCATAGTAACTATAAATTTGAATAATTGACATAGTAATGAACAATGGACAAAGTAGGTTTCTAGCAAAGAGAGGTGGTGCACAAGGCACGCTTAAATACAAGCCTTTCGTAGAATCTACTCTAGACATGCACTTTCATACTATCATTGTAACGCCCCGATTTTGGGCCTAGCAGTTTATGGGTTAATTAGAAAGTTCGATGGACCGCGTTAGAGATTTGAGTTGGATTTGGGATTGGATATTTTTATACGAGATAAAAAATGAAAAATGGTTAAAAATTCTTATTTAATATGTTAATGATTTTGGTGAAATCAATTTTGGAAATTTAACATTTTGGGACTAGTGACAAAAACACGAAAGTGAAAAACTATTTTAGTGACTATTTTGTAAAAGGGTCAAAACTTTAAATCTTTAAGGAGCTAATATACCAAAGTGTTTTATCAGATTTTTCACTCAATTGGATTAGTTTAAAATATTTTAATTAAAGGATTAAAGGAATTAATTAAAGGAAGGTAGTTATTTTCACAAAAACTAATTTGACGTGATTTTCTATTTTTCAAACTTTTCTCCCAAAGTCTTTTAAGCTAAACATCTATTTTCCAGTAAAGATTTGAGCTAATGGTCTTGTTTTCTTAAATTAAAGATTCCTAAAAGATTTCCTAACTTGTTTCTACAAAATCTCATTGATTTCCTTTGCTTTTCAAGATGAAAAATAATCCAATTGAGAGGGATTTCAATCATTGAAGGTGAGGTCTGTTCTTCTCCTTTAATGAATGGTTCTTTACTGAAATTCCCAAGTTCTTGATTCTTTATATATGTTTTCTAATGGGTTTTCATGATTTAATTGTGGAAATTTGGTTTAATTGAGATTTAATTGGTGAAATTTATTGACATTCGTTTTTGATCTGTTTTGTTGGGTTCTTGATCATATTAGAACATTATTATGATGTTTTATAATGTTAATAAGTTGGTTTTAACATTGTAATCCCGAAACTATAAGAATCTCTAATTGTTTAGGTTGTTAGTTATGTTTTTTGGGGAGTTATGGTTGTGTAATAGTTACTTGAAGTATAAGGATGTTATGAGAAGGTTTTTAGATGTTTTTTGATGATAATTGATGGTTGAAAGTGTTAGAAATTGGCTGGGTTAATTTTGGAGGTCAATCGATGTTGAATTCGGTGGTTTCGGATGGGCGTTTGGTAGCATTTAGCAAGATAATGTTGAAGATTGTTATTGTTGGGTTTATGAATGCATTGACGCATTGTGCCTCTATTTTTGCATGGTTAAAACAAGGAAAGTTGATTTCGTAGCTATCAGTAAAGCTTTGGAGGCTTCAGACGCTTGAATTTGAGTTGGCGAATTGAAGTTTCTCGTGTCAGTGAGTGAGAACATGGATTTCATCTTTGAAATGTTTTAAAGGTAGTTTTGAGAACTTATATTTAAGCTTGAAACGCTTGTCGAAGTTCAAAAGTAAGTACAAGTGATTTTCTCTCTCGGTCGTGCTTTTACGAAATGGTTCTATACACTTGGTTTTGATTACATGATACATACTGTTTATGTATGTTTTTAAGTATGTGACATACTGTTTTTAATTATTTGATAATGATGGATGCACGTGGTAAGTGATCCATGTAAGTATGTGTTTTATAATTGTGTTTAAAGCATGGTTTGATGCTTTGGAAAATGGTTTTATGTTGATGCATATAAAAATAGTGAGGTATGTGGTTATAATGAATTATATTGGCAAGTGATGTGGTTTTAAAATGTTGTCGAATATTGTTGGCCGGTCATGGGATTGAATGCATTGCAAATAAGTCACCTTGGATGTCGAGGAGGTTAGTGTCTCGTCTCCATCTAAGTACCCTAACGATCGAAGAGGTTGCTGTGCTGTCTCTCGTTAGTGGGTTAAGCATCTAACCGATGATTGTGGTTGTTGTCTCTGTGGGGTGTTTGTCCCTATTGGTTGTGATTATACTGTTATTTCGATTAAGATAGCTTGAAGTGTCGGGAGGACACTTGTTGAATCCGTGTATCCGATATGATATTTTGGAAATAGAACTTGGTTTATGATCACTTGTAAGCCAATATAATTGTTGATGTATCATGTAAAGGTTTATGTTGTATAATGTGGGTTATACATGTTACTCTTTAAGTTTTGCATATGGTTGTTATGTTTGGGAAGGCTTAAATTGAGGTTTAGCAATGGAACTTGCTGTTTAACTATGATACATGATGCATATGGTTTAATATGATGGTTTTGGAAAGCTTTAATTGCATGGTTTTCAAGGCATGATGTTTTATAAATGGATTGAAATGATGATTTCAATGGTTTTGAGAAAAGGTTTTCAAATTGTATTGATGATGTTTTGCTTTGAGCACTCCACACTAAGCCTAGTGTGCTTACGCTCTCTTTGTCCATTAATGCAGAGAATTAAAAGAGTGGAGGCAACAAGTGAGCAAGGAGGATCCAAGAGCTTCGTTCGTTGAAAGTATGGTTTCAAACTAGACTTTTAGTAATAAAGGCAATGTTGTTCATTGTTGATTGGGAGCATGTTTGTTAAAATCCTTGTTTTTGAGCAAGTTTATAATGTTGCTTTGAAGTTGTAAATGGACTTTATATGTTGGTTTTGCTTAGGACTAATGTTTTGCATGTTGGATAGTTTATTCTCTAGGAAGCATGCCTCTAGATTTTCTTTGAAGCATGATGTTGTTTTTCGATGATAATTTTGTGTTGGATTAGCATGGTTTGGTCTCTAATGTGTATGTAATTATGTTTAAGGCATGTTGGTATGATTTTGAAACCTTAAAAGCATGAAAAACCAACAAATTAATGCATTTCAGGCCCAGGTGTATCGATACAGGTAGAGGTGTATCGATACGGGTAAGTGTATTTTGGCTAGGTGTATCGATACATGTAGAAGTGTATCGATACAGTTTCAGCTACTGGAATTCCATGTATCGATACGCCTAGGGACTGTATTGATACGTCCCCGCGTACCTTTGCACCTTGGAGCCGTACCTATATGCCTGATAGTTAAGTTGGTTATTTTGGTTAATAAAGGTTTTAGATTCTTCTGTTTTGGTCCCTGGTTGTAATACATGCTTTTAAATGAGTTCGAATGGTCGTTTAGAGTTGAAATTTGGAAGGGAAGTATGGAACTGGATTAATTAAGGATTGGTAGCTTAAAGTTGGGCTAAGTCCTTATAATTTTCTAGATTTACAATTTGGTCCCTTAATGTTCGTGATTGCAAATGAATGCTCTACTGATGTCCGATTGAAATGACATTTAAACCGCAGGTAGATGTACAACATAGATTAATAAATTCTATCGAGATAAGATAAAATAAAGAAATGGACTAAATTTGAATAATCATTTCACGAGTTTGCTTCGACAAACTCAATGTAGCTCGTTTGGTTCGGTCGGGTGTCTAGGCCAGGTCGAGGGGGTTACATTTGTTGGTATTAGAGCTAGGTTTGCGATAATTGGTAGGTAAGTTGTGATTGATTAGCTTTGTCTTTGATTGCTTAAACCAAGTTTACGATGATTGTTGATTGTTGCTTAAACCCACTATAGTATGAAATGTTTTGATTTGAAATGGAAGTCTTGGATCCTTGCTTGAAGCTAGTCTGATTGTTTTGTTTTGTTGAAATTATCATGCTTTAGATATTTTAGCATGATGGGACTGAAGAGAGAGTTATGACCTGGTACAATTGCTGCTGTCGGAGGGTAGTGAAATTAGGAGGATGAAATACCTACTGGAGTTTTGCCACCTCCTCCACCTAATCCACCCAAGAATGTGGAGCAAGTACCCCCTATGCCAGCTGGGATAGTGTTGGGTGGTTTGACGCCTTTAGTCTAGGCGATTACTGGAGCGTTCCAAGATGTTGTTGTTAGAGTGCAAGTACCGGCGCCTGCCGCTGGACAAACAAATTTTCCGTTGGAGTGTTTGCGTAGTCTTGGAGGAGTTAACTTTCGAGGGTTGACACTCGTAGCATCCAAGGAGTGGATGGCTAGCACGAATCAAATTTTAGATCAAATGGGGTGCAAATGATATCCGTAAGTTGGGTTTTGTTGTATTCTTGTTACAAGGAGACGTGTATAGTTGGTAGACTACTATGATCGCGTGCATAGAACCTGGTGAAGTGACATGGGATTTCTTTCGAGCTGCCTTTAAGAAGAAGTATCTAAGAGTTAGGTACTTGAATGGAAGGAAGCGCAAGTTTATGGCTCTTGTGCAGGGCAATATGAATGTGGCTAAGTACGAGGTATAGTTTGTTCGGTTGAGCCAGTATGCTCCTAAGTTAGTGCCGGAAGATAGGCATCACTGTGATCAATTCCATTACAGATTGGTACATGATTTTAAGACTTTTATGTTCGCTTCTAACTACACCGATTTCGACATGTTGGTTACACGGGTGAAGGATATTGAGCAGAACTTGTGTTTATCTTCTCGCGTGGGAGGTTTTGGCTCTGGTAAGAGAGTTGCAGACTCTAGCTATGGTGGTGGTCAGTATAAGAGGCAACGTGACAAGAAGTACCGTTGTGATGCGAGGAGTGGTGGATGTAGTGCTGGGCGTGGATCATAGAGTTAGGGTGCTCAGACCCGACTGACTTTTAACACATGTTGGGTGTGCGGACCGCGTGAGCATTTGAGGCGAGACTATCCGCGTTTGGCTCGTGAGGGACATGCTCCTGTTGTTGTTGTTGTGGCTAACTCTTTTTGGAGATATAGATTGACTGACAATTTGAGACGTGATTTTCCATTGTTGGCTGGTGGTGGTCAGACTATGTCACCTATTGTTGCACCAAAAAAAGGCCGTAGGCGTGGTTGTGTTAATTTCCAGTGAATGGAGGATGGTTAGAGAACTGTGGTTCATGTAGTGGCGGTTCAACTTGAGGGTGGTGGTCCTCCGAGGGTGTACGCACATCGCGAGGGACACAATGACACCAATGTGATTATAGGTACCTTCACTTTGCAATCTCTTTCGTTGTTATCTGTGATTGATTCTAGTTCTACGCATTCATATTTTTGCGTGAGTATGAACATTTTCTTGATATGCCAGTTGAGGTGTTAAATGTGGGAATGTGAGTAACTAGTTCTTTTGGTGAAACGATTGTTACAAGAAGGTTGTATAGGAGATGTCCTTTGACTTTCCAAGGTCTTGTGTTTGCGGTTGATTTGATAGAGTTGTCGTTTCATGGTTTTGATGTAATCTTGGGTATGGATTGGTTGTCGGGACATAGGGCTATGGTTGATTTTGAAACCAAGCGAGTTACCCTAAAACTTACAGATCATTACGAAGTGATAATCTTGGGTGAGAATGTTAAATTCTTGTCCAATGTTGTTTCAGCTCTAGAAAGCGAGTCGTTTGATGGAATCAGGTTGTGAGGCATTCTTAACTTATGTTTTGAATCCGGGATCGAAGGAAGTGCGTGTTCAGGACTTACGTACGATACGTCAGTTTCTGGGAGTTTTTCAGAAGGAATTGCCTTGTTTGCCGTCGAATAGAGAGGTTGAGTTTCGCATTGAGTTTTATGAAAATACAGCTCTGGTGTCTATTGCTCCCTATCGTATAGCTTCGGAAGATTTGAAGACGTAACTTCAGGAGTTGCTTGATCGAGGGTTTATTAGGCCTAGCGTTTCACCTTGTGGTGCGTCGGTATTGTTTGTGAAAAAGAAGGATGGCACGATGCGTATGTGCATTGATTATCGACAACTAAATAAGTTGACGATTAAGAATAAGTATCCCTTGCCGAGGATTGATGATTTGTTCGATCAGTTTCGAGGTGCTTTGGTATTTTTTAAGATTATTTTGATGTATGGGTACTATCAGTTGAAAGTAAAGGATGTGGATGTGCCTGAGACTTCTTTTCGTATGAGGTACGAGCATTATGAATTCTTGGTAAAGCCATTTGGTTTGACAAATGCACATATTGCATTCATGGATATGATAAATCAAGTGTTCTATGAATTTTTGGATCAATTTGTAGTTGTGTTTATTGATGATATCCTTGTGTACTCTCGTACCGAGGAGGACCATGATAAATATTTGTGAATTGTGCTTTAGGCTTTGTTGGATAACCAGTTTGATGTTAAGTTGAGCAAATGTGAGTTTTGGCTTAGGGAAGTTGTCTTTCTTGGACATTTTCCAATCGAAGGAATTTGGGTTGATCCACATAAGATCAAAGTGATGATGGGTTGGAAGTCACCTAAATCCGTGTCAGAAGTTCGTAGTTTTCTTAGGTTGGCTGGTTAGTGTAATAGGTTTGTGGATGGTTTTTCATGGATTGATGCTTCATTGACCAAGTTGTTACAAAAGAATGTTCGTTTTGAGTGGACAGAGTATAGAGAACAAGCTTTTGAGAAGTTAAAGGGATCTTTGACACAAGCTTCTATCTTGATTCAACCTGAGTCGGGTAAGAAGTTTGTTGTGTATAATGATGCATCATACGTTGGTTGAAGTTGTGTGTTGATGCGAGAAGGAAAAGTTGTTGCTTATGCATCTAGACAATTGAAGGTGCACGAGCAGAATAATCCCACCCATGATCCTGAGCTTCCTGTAATTGTGTTTGCCTTAATGATTTGTATGCATTATCTTTATGGTGAGAAGTGTATTGTGTACAAGGATCACAATAGTTTAAAATATTTGATGACTTAAAAGGATTTGAATCTTAGGCAATGTAGATGGTTAGAGTTTCTTAAGGACTACGATTTGACAATCAAGTATCACACGAGTAAGGTTAATGTTGTGGTGGATGCCTTGAGTAGGAAGGTTGTGGTGGAGTTAAGAGCAATTTTTGCAGGGTTGAGTGTGACACAAGATGGTGGTCTTTTTGGCCGAATTGCAAGTGAAGCCATCTTTGTCACAGTTGATAAAGGGTAAACAACCTTATGATGAGGAGTTGGTGCCACATGTTAAGAATATTATGGATGTGAATCTGAAGGATTTTCATTTTAATGATGAAGGAGTGCCAAATGATAATGAATTGGGGCCCAATATCTTGATCGAGGCACATAATATTCCTTTTGCTATGCATCCCGGTAGTACTAAGATGTATCGAGGCTTGAAATAAGAGTACTATTGGGTTGTTCTAAAGAAAGAAGTGGCTGATTTTGTTGCTAAGTGCATGGTGTGTTGGCGTGTTAAGGTTGAATATCAGTTTTCTTCCGGGTTGTTGTAACCGTTGAAGTTACCGAAATGGAAAATGGGAGAGAATCACCATGGATTTTGTGTCTGGGTTTTCGTTAACGCCAACTAAGAAGGATTTCATTTGGGCAATTGTTGATCAATTTACGAAGTTTGCACATTTTATGCCTGTGCATACGACGTATACATTGGATAAGTTGGCGAATTTGTATATCATTGAGATTGTGTGTTTGCAAGGAGTGCCCAAGTATACAATTTTGGATAGAGATCTGTGGTTTACAGTGAGCTTTTTGGAGTGTTTGGATGAGTGTTCAAAAGTACTATTTTTATTACCCCTTTTACTCATATTATTGTTAGACTTAGACACATTTTAGTTGCATTATTAGCCATTCATGCATATTTGCATTGCTTTCTTCATTTCCATGCATGACTATCTTTACTAGTTTATTTGGATGGAAAAGGTGCTGCTTGGTATGTGTTTTGATGCATGCATGTTAATTGTTCGGGCAAGTATTGCCAAGGAAATGAAGGAAAAAAGGAGGCTGCTGATTAAGCACAAGAGGAAGTTTCCGATTTCTCCATGGATTTAGCCCTATCCATAGTCGAAAATTCCAAGGAATCCTAAGAGGAATTGAAGTCCTATGAGCTGATTTAAAGGAGATTAAATTCCATAAAAATAGGAGGAGTTTGAGGGAAAAAAAAAGATATTTATTTCTTTTATTATATTGTGTTTAATTCCAACTTAACTTCCTCCTTGGGAAAGAGTTTGACCTATCATATCCTATAAATACAAGGCTTATCCGCCAAGTACAAGCATGTTCGGTTGAGAGAGATTCAAAGGGGGTTGTTTGACATATTCTTCTTCTTCTTCTTCTTTGCTTCTATTCGATTCATGTTTGGGGATTATTATTTATATATCTTTCGAACCCAACCATGAATTAATGTAAATTGGTTGGGTGATTTTGGGTTTGTGGTTGTGAGAAGCGATTGGATTTTGTTTTAGGTATTTGAGTTTGCAATTTAAATTCAAGGTTTGCTTATTCTTGGTGTTTATCTTTTCTTGCAATTGAATCGGGAGAGGAAATTGTGATTGCATCCATTTATCTAATATCGGGAGAGTTAGATTTAAGAAACGAATAAACATGGTCTTTATCCATTTTGGTGAAGACTAATTCGGCTTAAGAATAAGTTACGGATTTCAATGGCTAAGAGAAGTGCATGATAGGTTGATGTTCACCATTGGTTCACGCTGGGAGGTATTATTAAGGCTTTTACATTGATAGAGTTTCAACTTAGGGATAAGGAGGAACCATTGAAGAACGCTTTGCCAAACTGTTGAGTTGATCAAATGATTGCAAATGGCCAAGAGGGGGTGAATTGGCGATTAAAAATTTGAGGGTGGAAATTAGATGAAATAAAATTTGACACAAGGCAATTATAGTGGTTCAAGTTCCTAAATGAACTCTACCTCCACTACCTTAAAGAAAACAATGTTTGGATTCATGGAGCTTTTCAAAAAATTTATTTTTCCCTTGACTTGCAACGAATCTTGGTAACTGATTGCCACGGCAATTGGCTTCAGCAGCAATTGCCACGACAACGAAGGCTACATCCAACCATGATAGATTTCAACGAGAATGAGGTAATTAAATGGTTGGATGTTGATATAATTTTTCCTAATAATATATTCATGCCTTCAAGAACAATAGCAAGGTGGAGAGTATACATGGACTACAAAGGAACACAAAAGAAAGACACCTCCACCATGGTAACGCAAAGGGGAGTAGCTGCGAGCACATTGACCCAACTCTTTTTGGGCAATATTGTCACTCATGGAGGGTGCGAATAGACTATAATAACTATAAAAAGCGACCCTCCTCAAGCTTTCTCAGATATACAATAACGTTACAAGATGCATAAAAATTCTCTTTCTAAGAATTTTTAATTTCTTTTGTTTTTAATTTTCTGAGACCTTTTTTATTTTCAGATATTTTTTTATTTGTTTTTATTTATTTATTTTCAGAAATTTTAGAAGATATTTTATTTGTCTTCAGTATCATTTGTTTTCAAGTTTTCTTTGTTTTTTTTCACATCAAGACTCACAACCACTATGCCAAAGAAAGCCTCAACACCGAAAATTTCTCAGGCAACCAACATTGCCTCGGTAATTCTTGATGCCACGACCAGTGCTGATGCCCAGACAAGTAGGCCAATAACCTCAGATCGACTTGAGGCCCTCGTATGCCCGTTGGCACATCGACTAGAACAAATCGAAGCATGACAATTACTGTTTATGAGGTATATGATGGACCACAATACTGCCATCACGCAAGGCATCTTGGAGAAATACCCAGACAGTAAAGTGACATTCCCTATATTCCCTACCGAACTTCTTTCCACGGTAACCGCAGCAGAGGATGCCCTGGAAACTACCCCAACACCTTCCCCAGCAGTTGCCACGGTAACACACACTGGCGATGCCCCAGTAGCCACCGCACACAAGCAAAAGAATCAAGAAAACAACACGAAGGAAATTCATCTTTCAAGGTAACGACCTTTCTCACTAACTCATTCGCATTTAATTTTGTTTTTTATACATTGAGGACAATGCTTCTCTCGAGTTTGGAGGGTGTTGGTTTCTAGTTAGTTTCATGTTTAGTTGCATTCATCTTTAGTAATTACATATAGGTTGCATATGTTACTTGTCATGCCTTTGATTGGATTTAATTGCTTAAGACTTGTTGAATATCCAATGATGAATTTTTTGCCACTGCACTTAATTGAAAGAACCTTTAATTTTAGGATTGCATAAAAAGAACTTAAAATTTTACTATGATGCTGATTTTTTTTACACAGTTGTCGCTTGATGATTGAAAGAGACTTAGTGAACTTAGGTTGCTTAAAATTTGGGTAAATTAAAATAAAAAATAAAAATTTAATTTTTGCTAGAGGTGCCCGAAATCGGCTCTAGTAGTAATGCACATTAAAGAATCGCTAGAGGTGCCCGAAATTGGTTGTAGTCGACTAAATTAAATAAGAAATTGTTGAATTGCTAGAGGTGTCCGAAATTGGCTCTAGTGAAAATAAAAACAAATTCCCCGATAATTAAATTGTTAAAAACCTATTGTTCACATAGAATCTTGAAAATCAACTTGTACACAACTACGCACACACATTGTCACGAGCATTATAGTTTGGTTTCGGGAAATTTCTGTGCTATCCGAAAAAAATTAAAAGGTGATCATACTTTGTACCACGGTTCTGAGGTTTGAATTCAAGTCTGTAGCATGTCTTTCATGATTAAAGTCTTCGCATGTAATTGTTAGTTTTCATTGCTTGAGGACAAGCAATAGTTCGAGTTTGGGGGTGTGATGAGTGTTCAAAAGTACTATTTTCATCACCCCTTTTACTCATATTATTGTTAGACTTAGGCACATTTTAGTTGCATTATTAGCCATTCTTGCATATTAGCATTGTTTTCTTCATTGTCATGCTTGACTATCTTTATTAGTTTATTTTGGTGGAAAAGTTGTTGCTTGGTATGTGTTTTGATGCATGCAGGTTAATTGCTCGGGCAAGTATTGCCAAGGCAATGAAGGAAAGAAGAAGGCTTCTGATTGAGCACAAGTGGAAACTGTCGATTTCTCCATGGATTTAGCCCTATACATAGTCAAAAATTCAAAGGAATCCTAAGAGGAATCGAAGTTCTATGAGCTGATTTAAAGGAGATTAAATTCTATGAAAATAGGAGGAGTTTATGGAGGGATAAAATAATAAAATAAAACAGATTTATTACTTTTATTATATTGTGTTAAATTCCAACTTAACTTCCTCCCCAGGAAAGAATTTGACCTGCCATATCCTAGAAATACAAGGCTTAGCCGCCAAGTACAAGAATGTTTAGTTGAGAGAGATTCAAAGGGGTTGTTCGGCATCTTCTTCTTCTTCTTCTTCTTTGCTTCCATTCGATTCATGTCCGGGGATTATATTTTGTATATCTTTCGAACCCAACCATGAATTGATGTAAATTGGTTGGGTGACTTTGGGTTTGTGGTTGTGACATGTGATTGGACTTTTTAGGTATTTGAGTTTGCAATTTAAACTCAAGGTTTGCTTATTCTTGGTGTTTATATTTTCTTGCAATTGAATCGGGAGAGGAAATTGTGATTGCATCCATTTATCTAATATCGGGAGAGTTAGATTCAAGAAACAAATAAGCATGGTCTTTATCCATGTCAGTGAAGACTAATTCGACTTAGGAATAAGTTACGAATTTTAACTGCTAAGAGAAGCGCAAGATAAGTAGATGTTCACCCTTGTTTCACGTTGGGAGGTATTATCAAGGTTGTACATTGATAAAGTTTCAACCTGGGGATAAGGAGGAATCATTGAAGAAAGTTTTGCCGAACCTTGAAGGTTGTCGCCCAAGGACCCAGGCAATAGCTTTATTCATTGCCCAGGCAACCGCCTTACCAATTGCCGAAGCAATCACCTTGTGCATTGCCTATTGCCAAGGCAACAATTTTGCCCATTGTCGAGACAATCAAGCTTCCTCTTGCATGCAAAACCAAGACTGTTCCATTCAGATTCCACACTACAACGCAACATAACCCGACCTACTCTATCTCATTCGGATTCAATCTCTTTATTTACTTGCTCTTTTATTTTTATTTGTTTAATTCAACTCATATCATCACTATCAATTGTGTTTTTACTTTTACAGTGCGATAACTTAAGCAAAGTGGCCCAAACCAATCCCTGTGGAGATAATACTCGATACTCATATCACTTTATTACTTGCGACGTGTATACTTGCACAATTGTGTAGCACTTATTATACGCAAAATGTCTACAATGAGCATTTGGTACACAGTTGAATTTCAGCACTTCGTATCATCCTTTGTTGGATGGTTAGTCTAAACGTGTGATTTAGGTCTTGGAAGATATGTTGGAATGTTGTGTGATTGAGTTCCAAGGAACCTAGAAGAAACAATTGCCTTTGGTGGAGTTTGCATATAATAATAGTTACCAAGCTAGTATATAGATGGCATCGTATGAGGCTTTGTATGATAGGAGGTGTCGTACACCTTTGTGTTGGGCTGAGGTTAGGGAAAAGCACGTTTCCTTGCCTGATATGTTGAAAAGAATAAATGAGAAAGTGAAGCTTATTTGTGATCGTCTAAAAGCTGCCCCACATCGTCAAAAATCCTATGCATATTTGAAGCGTATGAAGATTGAGTATGTGGTTGGTGACCTTGTGCTTTTGAAAGTTTCGCTTTGGAAGGATGTGATGAGGTTTGGACGTAAGGGTAAGCTTAGTCTGAGGTTTATTGGACCATATGAAGTTATGGAGTGTGTTGGTCCTGTTGCGTATCTTTTGAAGTTACTTCCCGAGTTGGAGAAAATCCATGATGTGTTTCATGTGTCGTTGTTGCGGAGGTATAGCTCGGATTCGTCGCATGTTATGCTAGTAGAGGATATTGAGTTGCGACCATATTTGTCTTATGATGAGGAACTTTTTGAGATTCTTGATTCTAGTAGCAAAGTCCTTCGTGGTAAGTTGATTGATCTTGTGAAGGTGTTGTGGCGACATCGGGTAGTTGAGGAGGCCACGTGAGAATGTAAGGCGTACATGTTGAAAGAGTTTCCGCACCTTTTTCCCGCAAGTAAAATTTCGAGGACATAATTCTTAAGTGGGGAAGAGTTGTAACACCTCGGTTTTGGGCCTAGCGATTTATGGGTTAATTAGACGGTCTAGTCAACCGAGTTAGAGATTCGAGTT
This sequence comes from Hibiscus tridactylites, assembly GCA_958450335.1. NCBI lineage: Eukaryota > Viridiplantae > Streptophyta > Magnoliopsida > Malvales > Malvaceae > Hibiscus > Hibiscus tridactylites. The sequence continues at coordinate 30,209,367 of OY288287.1, forward strand.
GGACTCGGTATTGGATATTTTTATGCTAGATAAAAATATGGAAAATTGTTAAAATCCTTAATTAATATGTTAATGATTTTAGTGAAATCAATTTTGGAAAATGGGTTTTGGAAGTTTGACATTTTGGGACTAGTGACCAAAACGCGAAAGTGAAAAACTATTTTAGTGACTATTTTGTAAAAGGGTCAAAACTTTGAATCTTTAAGGAGCTAATATACCTAAGTTTTTTATCAAATTTTTCTCTCAATTTGATTAGTATTAAACATTTTAATTAAAGGGTTGAATTGAATTAATTAAACAAAGGTAGTTATTTTCACAAAAACCAATTTGACGTGATTTTCTATTCTCCAAACTTTTCTCTCAAAGTTTTTTCAGCCAAACATCTATTTTCCAAAAAAGATTTGAGGTAATGGTCTTGTTTTCTTAAATTAAAGATTCTTAATAGATTTCCTAACTTTTTTCTACAAAATCTCATTGATTTCCTTTGCTTTTCAAGAAGAAAAATCATCTAATTGAGAGGGATTTCAATCATTGAAGGTGAGGTTTAATTGTAGAAATTTGGTTTAATTCCCAAGTTCTTGATCCTTTATATATATTTTCTAATGAGTTTTGATTATTTAATTGTAGAAATTTGGTTTAATTGAGATTTAATTGGTGAAATTTATTGAGATTCGTTTTGGATCTCACTACAAGAAAATGCATTTTTAGTGACATTGAAAATGGTCACTAAAAGTATTAAATTTAGTCATTGAAATTTTTAGTGACTATTTTTCTGAGTCGTCACTAATAACTTCGTCACTATTATATTAGTGACAATTTTTATGCATTTCGTCACAATTAATTATATTTTTATGACTACATTTTTGACACAAAAGATTAATAATAGTGACTAAAATTTAGACACTAATGTTATTCTTATTAGTGACAAACATTTTATCACAAATACATATTGAAATAGTGTCTAAAATATGTTGTCACTTTGGCACCTTCATATTTCATTTTTTAATAAACAAATACAATGCATGGCTTCATCGAGGATCGAACATAGAACCTTTAAGGGAGAGTGCAATATCTATCCACTAGGCTAGGTAAGAAATTTAATATTATTTTCAAAGAAAAATATTGTTTAAGTTAAATTGTAATTGAAATTAATTGTATTTGTTTTAAAAGTATGTATTAATTATAAAAGTAATTAATATAATAATAATTTAATTAATTTTTTATGGTTTCTTATACGAAATACGTTTGTTGAAAAAAATATATAAAAATAATTGAGTTGGTTTTAAAATGTAAACATATGAAATATTAATATTTACACCTAAAATATTAAATATTAGATATTATATTTTAATTATTTACATAAATTAATTTAATTTAATTCAAATTATTGATTGAATTATCCTTTTTGTGATAATTATTTAGTATACTAACAATGCAAATTTTAACTCCACAAGCAAAGTTAAAACAAATATCAAGTGTAAATTTTTTCACAAGGTAAAATTTGCTATCACATATCATGCCAAGATTCTATATTAGTCTTTTTACTTTAATTTGGTCACTTTAAGTTTATGTACTTTTTAAGTTTTGAAATTTCGATCTTGACATGAATGGTAGTCTTCAAATATTTTAAGTAAAATTTTGTTTTTAGTCCATTTGTTATACATAAGTTGCATATTTGATTTTTGTTTTTTATTTCATCAGTTTTAGTCATTGTAATTTATTCATATTGTAGTTGTCCCATTGGGATTGGGATTAAAATTTTGAATTTTGAAAAATATAAGGACTAAAATTGATCAAAATAGAATGGCTAAAACAAAAATTTACACATAGTATAGAGACTAATAGAATTATTTTACCTTTTGACAAACTAATTTATCGTAACTTCAATTTTTTTATAATTATTATTATTACTATTATTATAAAAATAAATTTATTGTTATGACAATATCTAATTTTTCATTAATTTTATTTTTCATTGGTGACAAAATTCATCGCAACAAAAACTAAAATTTTAAGAGACAAACAATTTTATTGTCACAATAAATATCAAATACTAGTGACCACTTTATATATCCTCACTATCATGTGTCAAAGTTTTAGTGACAATAAAATTTGTATCACAATTATAGACTTATAGTGTAATTTAATTGTGAAAAATATAATCGTCACAATTTCTACTATAATAGTGACCAAATTAAAATACATCACAATTACTAATACTAATAGTGCCGCACAAAAAATTTGTCACAAAAGTTTAATATTTGTGACAAAATTACTCCTAGTCACTATCAATTTGTCACTAAAAGTCTATATTGTTGTAGTGTCTGTTTTGTTGGGTTCTTGATCAGATTAGAACATGATTATGATGTTTTATAATGTTAATAAGTTGGTTTTAATATTGGAATCCCAAAACTAAAAGAATTTCTAATTGTTTAGGTTGTTAGTTATGTGTTTTTGGGAAGTTATGGTGGTGTAATGGTTGATGGAATTATAAGGATGTTTTGAGAAGGTTTTTAGAAGTCTTTTGATGATATTTGATGGTTGAAAGTGTTAGGTTTTGGCTGGGTTAAGTTTGGAGGTCAATCGATGTTGATTTTGGTTGTTTCGGATGTGAGTATAAGTGGTTTTCTCTCTCGGTCGTGCTTTTATGAAATGGTTTTATGCACTTGGTTTTGATTACATGATACCTATTGTTTATGCATGTTTCAAGTATGTGATATAATGTCTTTAATCATGAGATGATGATGATGATGGATGCACGTGGTAAGTGATCCATGTAATTATGTGTTTTATACTTGTGTGTAAAGCATGGTTTGATGCTTTGAAAAATGGTTTTATGTTGGTGCATATGAAAACAGTGAGGTATGTAGTTATAATGAATTATATTAGCAAGTGATCTGGTTTTAAAATGTTATCGGATATAGTTGGTCGGCCATAGGATTGAGTGCACTGTAAAAAGGTCGCCTTGGATGTCAAGGAGGTTGTTGTCTCGTCTTCATCCAAGTACCCTAACAACCGAGAAGGTTGGTGTCCTGTCTCTCTTTTGTGGGTTAAGCATCTAACCGATGATTGGGGTTGTTTTCCTCATTGGTTCTGTTTATACTTCTATTCTGGTTAAACTGGCTTGAAGTGTTGGGAGGACACTTGTTGAATTCGTGTTTCCGATATGATATTTTGGAAATGGAACTTTGTTTATGATCACTTGTAAGCTAATATAATTGTTGATGTATCATGTAAAGTCTTGTCTTGTATAATGTGGGTTATACATGTTACTCTTTAAGCTTTGCATATGGTTGTTATGCATGAGAAGGCTTAAATTGATGTTTAGCAATGGGAATTGTTGTTTAACTATGATTCGTGATGCATATGGTTTAATATGCTGGTTTTGGAAAGGTTTAAGTGCATGATTTTTAAGGCATGATGTTTTATAAATGGATTGAAATGATGATTTTAATGCTTTTGAGAAATGGTTTTCAAATTGCATTGGTTCTGCTTTGAGCACTCCTTACTAAGCCTAGTGTGCTTACGCTCTCTTTTTCCAACAATGAAATGAATTAGAGGAGCGGAGGCAGCAAGTGAGCAAGGAGGATCCAAAGGCTTCGTTCTTTGAAATTATGGTTTCAAACTACACTTTTAGTAATAAAGGTAATAGGGTTCATTGTTGATTTGGGAGCGTGTTTGTTAAAATCCCTGTTTTTGAGCAAGTTTATAATGTTGTTTTGAAGTTGTAAATGTCCTTTATATGTTGGTTTTGCTTGGGACTAATGTTTTGGATGTTGGATGGTTTATTCTTTAGGAAACATGCCTCTAGATTTCCTTTGAAGCATAATGTTATTTCTTGATGATAATTTTGTGTTGGGTTAGCATAGTTTGGTCTCTAATATGCATGTGATTATGTTTAAGGAATGTTGGTATGAGTTTGAAACCTTAAAAGCATGAAAAACCAGCAAATTGGGGCATTTCAAGCCTAGATGTATCGATACGGGTAAGTGTATTTTAGGCAGGTGTATCGATACAAGTAGAAGTGTATAGATACGATTTTAGCTACTAGAATTCCGCGTATCGATACGCCCCCTCGTACCTATACACCTTGGAGTTGTACCTATATGCTTGGTGGTTAAGTTGGTTATTTTGGTTAATAAATGTTTTAGATTCTTCTATTTTGGTCTCCGATTGTTATGCATGTAATTAAATTGTTATGCATGTAATTAAATGAGTTCGAATGGTCGTTTAGAGCTGAAATATGAAAGGGATGTATGGAACTTGATTAATTAAGGATTGGTAACTTAAAATTGGTCTAAGTCCTTATAATTTTCCAGATTTACAATTTGGTCCCTTAATGTTCGTGATTGCAAATGAATGCTCTATTGATGTCCGATTGGAGTGAGATTTGAACCGCTGGTAGCATGTATACCATAGTTTACCAAATTGAATCTAGATAAGATAAAAGAAAAAAATGGACGTAATTCAAATAATCTTTTCACAAGTTTGCTTTGTCAAACTCAATGTAGTTCGTTTGTGTAACCCCCTAGACCTGCCTAAGCATTAATACTGATCCTAGGAAGTCACATTAGGGTCACCGGAGCAACCCACATTAAAATTTCATCTAAAAAAATTGTCAAACCATTTGAAACCATAAATCAAGTTCAAAATCAAAATACAATTTCAGAAATCATACAACATTAAGATAGAAATTATAATACAAGTTACTAATAACAAGTTTCAGACTCAAATATGAAACAAGATGAGACATACATGCCCCCTAATTACACATGTATCGTACTCCGCAAGCAAAGTTAAAGAAACTTCTATACTGACGTTGATAAATGCAACATGGTCGATCTTTTAACCTGTGATGGTAAAAACAACGTATGATTCGGAAAGCTCATTAATACAAACTACTAGGAGATGCTAAAAGCACAAGTAGGTACATGGCAAGCTTAATATTGACATGATGAACTAGGCAACAGTAAGCTCAAATTACGATTCAATAATTCAATGAAGTATTATATCAGAAGATAACATAGTTGTTCTTTATTTGATCACCCAAATCTTAGGAGATGAGTCTAAAGCCAGAGATTCAGAAGAGATTCAGATTCCAAAAGTTGAATCAAGGAGTTCAGAGTGGTTCATTAAGCATAAATTGCAAGTATGCTGAGTGTTTCAGACTTAGATACATTAATTCACTAGGGTAGACTTCAGAAGAGGTCAAGAAGTTTTATTAATTTACTTAACTGCCCTCTAACCATATGCCAATATTTAGAATCCTAGAATAGTATCCAGAAAGACTTACCCTAGGCTCGTCGGGTGTAGGAACTTACAAAAAGACTTACCCTAGGCCCACTGGGTGTAGGAGCTTAGGTCCAGAAGGACTTAACAGCGCTGAGCCTACATATCTTCTTTTATATCCCAAATAATATACCCTAGATGAATTTAGTTTATATTCAGAAGACAATAATATCATAAAACATATATCAGGTATACTTTTATATTAGAATAAATATATCAGATTAATTTTTGTATCTAATGACAGATATCAGATATATTTCTATATGAGAAGACAAAAGCCAAGAGTTGAGCTTTCATTACGGGTAATAGAGTCATACTTTTAATTCAGAGCAGATAGTCTGAGTTTAAAGCAGTGTGTATTCATGGACATAGGTTACACACTTTATGGTTCAATATATTTCTCAGAGACACATGATAATTATTAGAAAGAGAGCTTAAAACGTATGGCAATTTTGGACTGATTTCAAAGCGAGGTCCCTAGGTGAGGGAGCTCGATACTAACAGCTCAAACCAACATTCGGAAGTTGACACATCGAGAACATTGAGATTTCAGAGGTATCGAGAGTGACCCAATCATTTAAGCCTACGAGGGCATTTTGGTCATTTCGACCTTTAGGGTTAATTTGGTAATTAGACTATCGGGTAAAAGCAGTGGCGTACGGAGTTCAGAAGTTCTGATTACTTATCAGGTTTCTTAGTCCCTTTGAACTAATCGTAAACCATCGCACAAGGTTTATTATTTAACCGGATCAATACACCGCAAGTACTCACTTCTTAGAACTGACTACATTGTATAACAAAAGCTCGTCTTCACCAAGCAACCACTGAACATACAATAAGAAATCGAACAAGTATTCAAATGGTATTTCCCAAGTAATCAGACATGTGTAATGCATCTGAACTCGATCCATAGCATCGAGTACACACGAAGAATAGGTTGCTCTTACCATAGACCTATGTACTTTCTCCAAATAACTTGAGCATGCCTTTATATGATATTCTTCCAACATCACAATAGTTCCCGAAACGACCGACAAACAAGGGTCGCGTATTACCACTTTTAGGAATATTGCTTTTGCTTGGCTTTATTGATAAGTATCATTCCAAGTCTTAGAGGTATTTTCAGTCACCTCGATGTCCGAAGGTGTTTTAATTATTCTGAGCCTCTCGGTTCTTCCAACTATTCATTCATTTCAGATCTTGATGGTGTATCCATCATTTCAAATAGTTGACACTTAGTACTTGAGGATATTTTGGTCTTCTAGTCATTACTTTTAGTCTGATCAATTCAGCCTTTTTGATGTTTTCAATCCTTTTGGTCAAGCCGACCAGTTTGATATTATACGCCACTTTGATTAGTTCAGATATATAAATATACATATATATTTTTTGTGAGTTATTTTCAGAGATTAAGCAGTGTTCAATACAATCCAAGTATTATACAATTCGAAGATTTAAGCTTTGACCACAACTTTTCAAGCAAATCGAGGTTTTCAGATGAATAAGCTACTTTACCATATTTGGTGTAGATTCCCAGATTATTTTGCTGTTAGGGATATTTTTGTACTTCTTTCGCCTCAAGGGCGTTTCCACAATTTCGTAACGAATCATTTCGGAAGTTAGATCATTAACAGACAATCAAATTTAGAGTATAGCAGTCTTATTAATTTTTCTTGGATATCAAAAGTTCTTACAAGTCTTATATCTTCCTAACTGAGTAATCCAGTCTAACCTAAGTACTACCCTTTTTCTAAAATCAACGTGACTTTAAAATTTTTTTATCATATAATTAACATGCTCATGCAGTCAATTATCGGATATTAATATGTTCCATAACGCATACAAGAGTGTTGCGTGTAAAAGAGTCTATTGCAATGGTAGTGCAAGTGTACACGACGCAAGTAGTAAAGTGATACGAAGTATCGGATATCGTCTCCACAGGGATTGGGATAATAGCTTCACCTTAGTTCACTGCACGAAATTAAAAGAAATATTTGAGAGTTGTCATGACAATAATAAAGAAAATCGCAAATAAAATAATTGAGATATCAAGATTGAGAGAATGGGCTGGTATTGAATTGCTCAGTAGTGCAGGTATTGCAATGCTTAGGAACTCCAGTTCTGTCGTTGCGCCTGTCGCGGCAGCACCTGTCGCGGCAGCTGTCCGTTGGTTGTCGCGGCAGCAAACACACCAACTCAGTACTCCAAGTTTGGCAAGAATCCCAGAATTGCCTTGGCCTATCCCTAGGTCCAAGTCTGTCGATGATCACGTCTTTGATGATACCTCCTGGCGTGAATCGAATGATGAACACTGATGTGTATGAATTCTTCCTTAGCCACTTAACCTTGCCCTATCCCTAGGCACAAGATAGTTCAACTATAAACTAGAGAACTTGCTCTTATTTCTTTCGTATACTTAACTCTCTCGATGCTAAGTAAATGGATAACCTCACAATGCTCTCCTGATGCTCTTGCAAGATATTAATAACCAAAATAAGAGAACTTGAAGTTTATTTTATTGAACTTGGAAAATCCTAAAACAAAACAACCCTTGCAACTACTTTACAAATCAACCCGTGGCCCTAGGGGGTTTTTAGAACATATCGACGGCGGGTAAACGGCGGAAGGGTTTGGTTGTCGGTTTAAAGGGAAATCGGCTATGAGATATTTCCTAGGTTAAAATATATGCCCTTATATAAGCTTTGGGCTCAAGTATTCTAAGTTAACAAGGATTACAACTTTAATTAAAAGTATGATTCTAATAAAGACTTAATCTTCAAGTAACCTACTTTTCAGCCGTCCTCCTTGTTTCTTGGGATTTCCTCTCCTTGAGCTTTGGCTTGACATATCTTTTGATCCGGGGCTTGGAAAAATATATGGTTTTCACACGACAGACGAGCATAATTTTCTCTATCTGTCGAGGTCCACTTTGCTTTTTCTCCACTAACTTGCTGTCGTCCTCTGCTGTCACGGCAGATCCATGGCAGCATCGTCCTCATCGTCTGCTTGTCCAGTTCAGCTCTTCTGCTTCTCTGCCCTGCGCCCGCCCTCTCCGTCTACTATGGCGAAATCCCTGATGAATGTCATCAGCCCCATCTGTCTGTCTTCCACCCGTTGTATGGCAGCAAGGATCCGAGCAGATTGGTCTGTCGGAGCAGCTGCTGCGGCAGGTTCAAGGGCAGGTTCCTCGGATGAGTCTGCTGGAGTGGCAGCCGGGTTGAAGGAGGAGAGGGGGGTTGCGACTGTTAGCTCCATGAGGCTGGTAATGTTCTTATCGGTCCAGCCCCGTCCCTTTACTAGTTTATCGGTGGTGGCTTCTGGTACGGCAGCGCAGCGGCATAGAGATGTGATCATGAATGGTAGGCAAAGGAGGGCGGTTGATCTGTTGGTGCAGTCCAAGACGCTCTCCCTCATGTATCGTCCCAAATTAATAGGCCGGTTGTTCATGATGGAATGGATGAGGGCTAGCCTCTGCTGATCCACTGTCGTGTGATGAGAGGACGGCAGAATTCGCTTCTTGATGAAAGCGTTCCATAACTTGGCCTCTGGAAGCAGCTGCCCCCTTCTGACGGTGTTGGGATTTTTCTTGCTAGTGTTCCATTCTGTTCCTTCCTCTGTCACCTCTGCCATGACAGCACCGAAGGCAGCAGAGTCGAGGGTGTCCAAAAACTGCTGATGGGCATCGTCGTTGGGACCAAAGTAGATGCCATACATATTATTGATGCGTTCTGCTGTGAAAGGTACCTCTGTCCCTCGGACAGTGACGGTTGTTGCCGTCTGGTTGTCAATGGCAGCATAGAACTCCTTCACCAACGTTTCATTCATTTCAGCTGGTTGTTCTGCAAACTGCTCCCATAGTAGAGCCTTTATCGCACTTGCGATGAATGGTTTAAGCCCCATGTTTTCAGCCATGCGGATGTAGATGAAGCCTCTTTCTTCCCATAGTTCCTTAGTCGCGAAGGACTGCGGGGTGGGTGCTGCCGGTGAAGAGGTTGAAGCAGCACTGCGGCGGGTACGTCTAGAAGATATGTTAGTTGCAAGGGTTTGTGAAAGTAAAGAAAACAAAGAAAAACGAGAGAGTAGATCAAGTAAGAATAAGCAGAAGTGAGGAAAATGAAAATGAAAACGGGGTTTTATAGAGGTAGAGTTGCTGCCCGTTTAATGCTGTAACAGCAGGCGTGAATAACGGGGCGACTGTTTAGCTTTGGCGTGTCTGACGCGTCTGACACGCATTTATGCGTCTGTTACGCGTCTGTCACACGCTTTTGCGTCTACCGTGACAGTCTGTTGACAGCCTGTCTTATCCGTGTCTACGGCGGCAGCTGGAATGACATGCATCAATAAATGGGCTCTGCTGGGCTGATGGATGGATGGTGGGCTTGGGTCACTTCTCCTTTTCTTCTTGACTCCTTTATTTCCTAAAAACATAAAATATAAAAACATTATTTGAATAAAATAAACCTTATTTCCTAATAATAAATAATAAATATAAATAAAAAATAAAATTTAGGTTAAATTAGGGATGCCTTGTGGGGCATCTCCTAAGGTAACCACTTCCTGTATTCCTGGGGCTTCACTCTCCTGATAATGCTTGAGGCGCTGTCCATTGACTTTGAATTGGTGACCGTCTTTTAATGATCGGATTGTGATGGCACCATGAGGGAAAAACTTGTACCACTTGGAACGGGCCAGACCATCTAGATTTTAGCTTCCCTGGGAAGAGTTTCAGTCTAGAATTGAACAACAATACAAGCTACCCTGGGCAGAACTGTCGTGGCATCAACTTCCTCTCATGCCACTTCTTAGTTTTCTCCTTGTAAATTCTTGCATTGTCATAGTCCATTGTCCGAATTTCTTCGATCTCGTTCAGATCTAACAGCCTTTTCTGGCCTGCCTTGTCCAAGTCCATATTCACTGCCTTGATTGCCTAGTATGCTTTGTGCTCTATCTCGACAGGTAAGTGACAGGTTTTTCCATAAATCAATCGGAATGGAGACATGCCCAATGGAGTTTTGAAAGCTGTCCTATATGCCCATAATGCATCATTAAGGAGTAAAGACCAATCTTTCCTAGTTGGCTTAACCATCTTCTCAAGAATATTCTTAACTTCCCTATTGGATATCTCAGCTTGTCCATTGGTTTGTGGGTGGTATGCTGTCGCGATCCGATGCTTGACACCATATTTCTTCAAGGCGGCAGCAATTACCCTATTATCAAAATGTCTCCCTTCATCACTGATAATCGCCTTAGGGATGCCAAACCTAGAAAAATGTTTTTGTGTAGAAATTTTTGGACTGTCTTGGCATTATTCTTTTGAGTGGCGATAGCTTCAACCCACTTAGAGACATAATCCACTGCTAGGAGGATGTATAGATTTCCACATGAAGATGGAAAAGGTCCCATAAAATCAATCCCCCAAACGTTGAAGATCTCGACTTCTAGAATGTTCTGCAGTGGCATCTCGTTTCTCCTCGAGATGTTACCTGTCTGCTGGCACCTGTCACAGTTCTTGTAAAAGTCCTGTGCATCTTTATACAATGTCGGCCATTAGAACCCTGACTGCAGCACCTTGGTAGCAGTTTTGTTGCCTCCTAAGTGACCTCCATATTGTGAAGCATGGCAGTGATGGAGAATGTCTTCTTGCTCTTCTTGTGGTACACACCTCCTTATAACCTGATCTGCACACATTTTGAAAAGAAGAGGTTCGTCCCAATAATAATGCTTAACATCATTTTGGAACCTCTTTCTAGCTTGATAATTAAGATCATAAGGAAGTATTCCGCTAACTATAAAATTAACGAAATCAGCATACCAGGGGAGTTCAGAAGACTTACCTGCCGCCATGACTGTTGCGGCAGCTATTGCAGCAGCAAAGAGCTGCTCACCTGGGAAGGTCTCCAGTATGTTTGTCTCATTTATTGGCAGACTCTGTCCCTTCTCCAACCTTGATAAGTGGTCTGCCACCTGATTTTCTGTCCCTTTTTTGTCCTTGATCTCAAGGTCGAAATCTTGCAATAGCAGGATCCACCGTATCAACCTAGGCTTTGCATCCTTTTTCGCGAACAGATACTTCAGGGCAGAATGGTCTGTGTGCACTATTACCTTCGTCCCAAGTATGTAAGAACGAAACTTGTCAATGGAGAATACCACAGCTAATAGCTCCTTTTCTGTGGTGGTGTAGTTCACTTGGGCGTCATTCAATGTCTTGCTGGCATAATATATGACATGAAATAGCTTATCTCTGCGCTGCCCAAGTGCTGCCCCGACAACATAGTCACTAGCATCACACATAATCTCAAATGGCTGTGTCTAGACTGGTGGCTGTACTATTGGGGCTGTTACCAGTTTTTCCTTCAGAACCTTGAATGCTTCAGTACATTCTTCATTAAAGTCAAAGGGTCGTTTCTGCTCTAAAAGATGGCATAGGGGCTTGGTGATTTTTGAAAAATTTGCAATGAATCTCCGATAAAAACCAGCATGCCCCAAGAAAATTCTAATGCCCTTGACTGTGGTTGGTGGCGGCAGCTTCTCGATCACTTTTATCTTAGCCCTGTCGACTTCTATCGCACGGCAGCTAATCTTATGGCCGAGGACTATCCCTTCATCCACCATAAAGTGGCATTTTTCCCAATTCAAAACAAGATTTGCTTTTTCACATCTTTCAAGTACCTTTTGAAGATTGCCGAGGCAGCTCTCAAAATCATCTCCAAAGATGGAAAAATCATCCATAAATATCTCAAGGAAGTCCTCTACCATATCGGAGAATATGGCCATCATGCACCTTTGGAAGGTGGCGGGTGCATTACATAGTCCAAACGGCATCCTCCTAAAAGCATACGTTCCGTATGGGCATGTGAAAGTCGTCTTTTCTTGATCCTCCGGTGCAATAGCAATTTGATTGTAACCTGAATAACCATCAAGAAAACAATAGTAAGGTTTTCCCGCTAATCTATCAAGCATTTGATCAATAAAGGGTAAAGGAAAATGGTCCTTTCGGGTAGCTTTGTTAAGCTTCTGATAGTCCATACAAACCCTCCAACCGGTCACAGTCCTGGTTGGGATTAACTCATTGTTCTCATTGGTTATCACGGTCATTCCTCCTTTCTTAGGAACACATTGCACCGGGCTCACCCATTTGCTGTCGGAGATGGCGTAAATAATACCAGTATCTAACCACTTGATTATCTCTTTACGCACCACCTCTTTCATCGCATGGTTTAGCCGCCTTTGGGCATCAATAGTCGGCTTATGATCTTCCTCTAGAAAGGATTTTGTGCATGCATAACGCCGGACTAATGCCTTGAATGTCTGCTATCGTCCATCCAATTGTCTTTTTGTGCTGCCTCAGCATGCCGATTAGCTGCCGTTCATGTTCCTGCGGCAGCTTAGAAGAGATGATTACGGGCAGTGTGTCATTTGAACCAAGAAAAGCATATTTAAGCTGCCCTGGTAGGGGCTTCAGTTCTAAGGCAGGTGGTTCAACAGTAGATGACTTTTGGATTAAATGGTTATCCGAAGTATAATTCAAAGGTTCGAATAACTTACCTGGACGATTGCCTAACCAGTTTACCTCCTCCTGATCTTCGGTATCAGATATATCAGATTCAGAGGAGTTGCTGTCATCGGTGCTGTCGTCAATGCTGTCGTGACAGTCCTGTAGGTGGCTGCCGCGGCAGTGACCAAATTTAATATCGTGACAGCCCGACCTGATGCAGGGTTGATCAAGGGTAACATCAGTGATAGCCTTGCATTCATCGTCCACATCAGCATGTTTCATCGCTTGGAGAACATTCAACTTAATATCTTGATCATTCACTCGCATGGTGAGTTCTCCTTTCTCCACATCAATCAATGATCTTCCCGTGGCTAAGAAGGGTCGCCCAAGGATGACTGGTGCGTTTTCGTCTGCCTCACAATCGAAAACAAGAAAGTCAGTAGGAAAAATAAACTTATCCACTCTTACCAGAATATCTTCAATTTTTCCCTCTGGATGAACGTAAGAGCGGTCTGCCATCTGCAGAGTTACTGTCATTGGCCGCGCCTTTCCAATACCTAATTTCTGAAAAACAGACTTTGGCATTAAATTAACACTAGCACCAAGATCACAAAGTGCCTTACCCACAAATTTGTTTCCGATTACGCAAGGTATGATGAAGCTCACCGGATCCTTCTTTTTCTGGGGTGGCTGCCGGTGAAGAATACTCATGCAACCTTCTGTCATCTTTACCGTTTCAAATTCCCCAAGTTAAGATTTTTTCGACATAACATCCTTGAGAAATTTAGCATAACCGGGCATCTCCCTAACGACATCTAACAGCGGAATATTAATATGAACCTGCTTAAAAATATCATAAATCTTTTTAAGTTGAGATTCTTGCTTAGCTTGATGTATCCGTTGAGGAAAAGGTGGTGGAGGACGATAGTCAGCAATACGTCCTTCCCACTGCATACGAATCTAAGGAGGTTTAGGTTCATCAATTTTCTCCTCTATCGCTTCTGATGTCGTGACAGGCTCATCGGCAGCAGTCTGTTTATCACCTGTCGGGGCAGCTTCCTCGGCAGGTTTATCCAAGGCAGGTTCCTTCACTGTTTCAGCTTCTTTTTCCGGCCCTGGTAATTTCTTCCCACTCCTAGTAGTAATTGCCTTACACTGCTCATGTGTGGGCTGCCTAGCATTTTCAGTATTGCTAGGGAATCCTCCAGTCTACCTCGGCTTAATATGTTGGGAAACCTGACCCATTTGTGTCTCTAGAGATTTCAAAGTAGCTTCATGATTTGTCATCCTCATCTCTGTTTTATCCATGAAATTCTCTGTCTTCTTGACAAATTGATTCATATTCTCAATATAAGTACCGGTCTGAGACATAAAAGTGGCCAGAGTCTGTTCCAGTATACTGCTCGTGGCAGCAGGTTGCTGCTGTTGCAATTGCGGCGGCAGTTGCTGTCGCGTCAGCAATCTAGGTCCTCCCTGATTCTGATTATGTGCTTGAGGATTCAGGGCATTATTAGGATTACTCCAAGAAAATTTGGGATCCTTTCTCCAATTGGGATTATAACTGTTGGAATTGTAATTCGGCTTGTAATTTCCAACATATTTTCCCTCTTCTACTTGTATTGGGCACTCATCCCGACTATGATTTCCCTCACAGATATCACATACCTCCTCAACAGCAAATCCATGTAGTCCATCATCATTCAATAACCGTTTCATTGCTTTAGTAAGGAATGCTACCTGTGATTTCATTGTGTTGTCGGCTTCATAATCCTTGACAGCAAGTGCCCGTTTACCCTCTCTTCTTGCAGTCGGAAACTGCTCCTCATTCTTGGCCAAAATTTTCAAAACTTGCAATGCCTCGTCCAGATCTTTATCCAATAATAGTCCATTTGCTGCAGAATCAATTCGAATACGAGTTTGTAAGTTAGCAGCATTATAGAACTTAGTTACCTGATTCTAGACAGGGAATCCATGCATTGGGCAGTTCCGAAGAAGAGTAGTAAATCTGTCCCAGGCCTCGTGCATTGGCTCGTCGTCTTCCTGTTGAAAAGTAGCAATTTCATTACGTAATCGCTCAGATAAATGCGAAGGATTAAAACGAGATAAAAATTCACGAGATAAATCTGCCCAAGTTATAATTGAACTCGACGTAAGTTTATTCCACCAAGTTTTAGCTCTGTCCCTCAATGAATGGGGAAATAACCAAAGCCTCAGTATCTCCGGATTAACTCCTGGTAGTCTAAACGAACCACAGATCTCCTTGAACGTTTTGAGATGCTCCCTAGCATCCTCTGTCACAGCACCACTAAACTACCCGGCATTGTTGATCATACTAAACATGACATGTTTAAGCTCGAAGTTATCAACATCAATATCCGGCAGCGTGGTCTCCAGCTCTACATGATCGTTCAGCATGTAGTCACGGCAAGACCGTCGTCCATCGGCGGCAGGCGGGTCGCCGACAGGCGGTATACCACCACCAGCGGGCGGGACATGGGCCATCTTCTCTAGCTGTTCCTCAAGGTACTCGTTCCTGGCTAAAAGGTGACGAAGTTGTTTCTTGAGATTGAAGGAACGTTCAATTTCCGGATCTAATGGATACTCAGGATCTTCACCTTTTTTAGATCTGCGCATAAACAAGAAAACCTCGTGAAAAGCAAGAGTTGAAAACACCAACGAAAAATAGAAAAAGAAAAATTAAAAGAAAAACAAAAACGAAAAGTGCAATAAAAGAAAGGTAGAGTTATGTTGCCAATCCCCGACAACGGCGCCAAAAACTTGTTGCGTGTAAAAGAGTCTATCGCAATGGTAGTGCAAGTGTACACGACGCAAGTAGTAAAGTGATACGAAGTATCGGATATCGTCTCCACAGGGATTGGGCTAATAGTTTCACCTTAGTTCACTGCACGAAAGTAAAAGAAATATTTGAGAGTTGTCACGAGAATAATAAAGAAAATCGCAAATAAAATAATTGAGATATCAAGATAGAGAGAATAGGCTGGTATTGAATTGCTCAGTAGTGCAGGTATTGCAATGCTTAGGAACTCCAGTTCTGTCGTTGCGCCTGTCGCGACAACACCTGTCGCGGCAGCTGTCCGTTGGTCGTCGCGACAACAAACACACCAACTCAGTACTCCAAGTTTGGCAAGAATCCCAGAATTGCCTTGGCCTATCCCTAGGTCCAAGTTTGTCGATGATCACGTCTTTGATGATACCTCCCGGCGTGAATCGAAGGATGAACACCGATGTGTATGAATTCTTCCTTAGCCACTTAACCTTGCCCTATCCCTAGGCACAAGATAGTTCAACTATAAACTAGAGAACTTGCTCTTATTTCTTTCGTATACTTAACTCTCCCGATGCTAAGTAAATGGATAACCTCACAATGCTCTCCCGATGCTCTTGCAAGATATTAATAACCGAAATAAGAGAACTTGAAGTTTATTTTATTGAACATGGAAAATCCTAAAACAAAACAACCCTTGCAACTACTTTACAAATCAACCTGTGGCCCTAGGGGGTTTTTAGAACATATCAACGGTGGGTAAACGGCGGAGGGGTTTGGTTGTCGGTTTAAAGGGAAATCGGCTATGGGTTTTGGGATATTTCCTAGGTTAAAATATATGCCCTTATATAAGCTTTGGGCTCAAGTATTCTAAGTTAACAAGGATTACAACTTTAATTAAAAGTATGATTCTAATAAAGACTTAATCTTCAAGTAACCTACTTTTTAGTCGTCCTCCTTGTTTCTTGGGATTTCCTCTCCTTGAGCTTTGGCTTGACATATCTTTTGATCTGGGGCTTGGAAAAATATATGGTTTTCACACGACAGACGAGCATAATTTTCTCTATCTGTCGATGTCCACTTTGCTTTTTCTCCACTAACTTGCTGTCGTCCTCTGCTGTCATGGCAGATCCATGGCAGCATCATCCTCATCGTCTGCTTGTCCAGTTCAGCTCTTCTGCTTCTTTGCCCTGCGCCCGCCTTCTCCGTCTACTATGGCAGCAACCTGCAAAATCAGCCTTCTTTTAGTAGAATCTGTGCCTTTACTATATTTGTGATGTTTTGCTGTAAACTAATCTAAATGCAATGCAATGATGCTTGAATGCAGCAAAAATATGGGTTAAAAAGGGTGTAAATAATAGAACTTTTACACACTCAACAAAGAGGTAGTAGTATATTACCTTAACTTCGAGCTACATCGGTCGATTCATGATACCCCATTTGATTTCACTCGAATCCGAATTCGACGTCCATCAATAATTCGTATTCAAGGAGCTTTGAGAACCTTCAATTACACAAATTCTGATTTTAGTCCTTATTCACAATACCCTTAACTAAATAATTAAATACATAAACAAGTTCGAGTTCAAGGTTAGATTTGGAGGATTTCGGGTCAGAATTTTGTGAGACGGGCTTCAAAATCGGACTCAGGACGTCGAAAAACATTAAATAGGACTTTTCGGAAAATTTAACTTTTGGGTCAAAGTCAAGGCTGACGTTAGCGGCCAAGTCAACATCGACGTCATGCTGACATCACTAGTCAACTAATCTGACTCAGCTGAGCCAACTCGGGCGAGTTAACTCACAAAGTTGACTCATCGAGTTGACATGGACGAGTCGACGCACCGGGTCAATGGGTCGGGTTAGTCGGGTTCCTCAACGGGTCGGGTCGGTAGATGGTTCGAGTCAGGCAGATGATTTAGGTCTAAATTAATTGTTCACTGGCTCGGGTTTGGGGCCGATTTATACCAGTTTTAACCGGGTTCACTTACTCTAACAGATCTCGCCGGAATCCTCACCAGAATGTCATCGGTGATCCCTAAAACGCTCGATTCTAAATCAAGACAAGGCGGCAAGAAAAATGCGCGACTCCGATGTGACCCTTACTAGAGTTAGATCGACGATTGGTAAAAGGGGGTTTTGCTCCAATCGACACACTGAGCACGCCTACACGATCGATGCACCTTGCCGACGATGGAGGCAGTCGAAATGGAGGAAAACAGGGATGGGTTCAAGGGGGATTTTAACGAAGCTTCAACCCTATCTCCACAACGGACGACAACCGTTCACTGCGAGTGGAAGGCGAGGTTGAAGTCAGGGAAAGGCGGCAGACAAGGAGACAAAGGCGGTGTAACGAATGGTGGGCAAACGACAATGTAATCGCTGAAAAAAGAAGGGTCGAACCTTTAGGTTTCTACTGAATCTTCGAACCAAGCCTCACGACGGACGACAAAGCTAACGCGCGAATGATGGATAGAAATTTGACTCGGGTGCGACAACACTCCATTTGCTGCCAGTGGTGACGACCACGGAGACGCGGTGGAGGAGATCGACGGCATCGAGAGAGGTGGCTGAGGGATATTAGAACCTTCTGGGTTCTCACAGCAACGAACCGACAACACTGAAGGTGTAGCTGAAGAGTCAAAACAATTTTTTTATTTTGCATATACCCAACGGGAATAATTCAAAACCAACCCTAGATAGATTTAAACCAAGAATGGTCTTGACCTTAATGGTTAAAACCTTTATCCACAAGGTTGGAGGACACAAGTTCAACCCCTCAGAACCACAAATCCCCCTTTTTTATACAAATATATATTTTCATCCCAAAGTCTTGGAGTGTGACAATCTCCCCCTAAAAGAAATTTCAACCTCGAAATTTACCAGATTCAGAGATGCAAAAACAACTATTTCATCCATTCTTGTACTAGAACTTATCCATAAGAAAATCTTTGTTTCTCGGAACTCTCAGACGATCACCGATCAATATGGTAATGTGTCCAGTCACCTTAACTGCCTTTGGACCTAAAGTCGTGTCATCATACATCTCGAACCAACCAATTAGAAAACAACAACTGAATCCATACTGAACTTCATACGGTGCCAAACAAACATTTGTCTCATAAGTTTTATCAAATATGGCCCCTGTCAGGGATAAGAAACCTTTTCAACTACCACTAAATCAATCATACGACCCTGAAATATATCCTCTAGAATCTGAATTACTCTACTCGGTTGACCGATCAATTTACGAATACATAGTAACTGCAGCTCAAGTGAGTACCTTTGGCCTCCAATAGGGCCTTCCAAAATCAAAATGTAAACATCATATTTTAATTAGTAGGATATTTATGACGGTACTCTATGCCACTTTTTCCCAAAATATCTTTCTTCAAGCCGATCAAACATAACCAATGTTTTGAAAAACTATCACTTACCTTCATCATAATACTCAGACAACTTTTTCTTTCTTGCATAGCAGAGTCACCACAGAATTTACACTTCATCACATTTACAAATATCTTTCTTTTAAATTCGTAATACTTTATCAAATTTCTCTTAGAGTATTCTCAAACATAATTATTCTCACCGGATAGCCTTACATGTAATATTATATCGGTTACCTCATATGATTAAACATTTATTCTTAATCTGATTCACATATTCAATTTCACATGTATAATTCATCTCAAGTTCTTTTATCCAGATTCAAATCCATCAATTTAATTTAAATCGGGGACAAACTTCGTAGACATTTCTTGTTAGTGCAGATCGAGCTATTATGAGCAAAATGGTTAAATGCATTTATTACAAGAAAAGGATTTGACGTCAGAGTTTCGACTCGGAAGAGTACGATAATGATCAAGGGGTATGTACAGACTAGACACCCTATGACAGACGATCGGCCGATCAACCCAGAAAGACGCAACTCTAAGCTCTAATACCATTAAATGTAACCCCTAGACCCGCCTAAGCATTAATACAGATCTTAGGAAGTCACATTAGGGTCACCGGAGCGACCCACGCTAAAATTTCATCTAAAACAAATTGTCAACCCATTTGAAACCTTAAATCAAGTTCAAAATCAAAATGCAATTTCAAAAATTATACAAACGATAAGATAGAAACTATAATACAAGTTACTAATAAAAAGTTTCAGACTCAAATATGAAACAAAACGAGACATACATGCCCTCTAATTACACAGGTGCCATACTCCGCAAGCAAAGCCGAAAAGACTCTCATACCGATGTTGATAGCTGCAACATGGTAGATCTTTTAAACTGTGATGGTAAAAAACATGAGCTTCGGAAAGCTCAGTAATAAAAACTACCAAGAGATGCTAAAAGCACAAGTAGGTATATGGCAAGCTTAAAATTGTCATTATGAACTGGGAAACATTAAGCTAAAATTACAATTTGATAATTCAGCGAAGCATTATATCGGAAGATAACATAGTTGATCTTTATTTGATCACCCGAATCTTAGGAGATGAGTCTAAAGCCGAAGATTCAGAAGAGATTCAGATTCCAAAAGTTGAATCAAAGAGTTTAGAGTGGTTCATTAAACGCAAATTGTAAGTATGTTGAGTGTTTTAAACTTAGATATATTAATTCAGTAGGGTAGACTTCATAAGAGGTCTTGAAGTTTTATTAATTTACTTAACTACCCTTTAACTGTGAGCCAATATTCAGAATCCATTATAGTATCCAAAAAGACTTACCCTAGGCCCGTCAGCCGATATTTTACGCCACTTTGATTAGTTCAGATATACAAATATACATATATATTTTTTGTGAGTTATTTTCAGATATTAAGTAGGGTTCAATACAATCCAAGTACTCTACAATTCGAAGATTTAAGCTTTGATCCATAACTTTTCAAGCAAATCGAGGTTTTCAGATGAATAAGCTACTTTACCATATTTGGTGTAGATTCCCAGATTATTTTGCTATCAGGGGTATTTTGGCCCTTATTGTGCCTCAAGGGCGTTTCCGCAATTTCGTAACGAAGCATTTCAGAAGTTAGATCATTAACAAACAATCAGATTTAGAGTATAGCAGTCTTATTAATTTTTCTTGGATATCAGAAGTTCTTACAAGTCTCATATCTTCCTAACCGAGTAATCTAGTCTTACCTAAGTACTACCCTTTTTTGAAATCAACATGACTTTAATAGAATTTATCATATACTTAACATGATCATGCAGTCAATTATCGGATATTAACATGTTCCATAATGCATACATGAGGAAGTAGTGTATTACCTTAACTCTGAGCTACATCGGTCGATTCATGATACTTTATTCGATGCACTCATACCCGAATTCGACGTTCATCAACAATTGGTATTCAAAGAGCTATGAGTACCTTCAATTACACAAATTCCCATTTCAGTCCTTATTCACAGTACCATTAACTAAATAATTAAATACATAAACAAGTTCGAGTTCAAGGTCAGATTCGAAGGCTTTCAAGTCAGATTTTTATGAAACGGGCTTCAAAACCAGACTCAGGACGTCAAAAAACATAAAAGAGGGCTTTTCAGAAAATTTAACTTTTGGGTCAAAGTTAACGCTAATGTCAGCTGTCAAGTCAATGCTAACATCATGCTGACATCACTAGTCAACTGATCGAATTCAGCTGAGTCAACTCGCATGAGTTGACTCACTAAGTTGACTCGGACGAGTCAACTCATCAGGCCAACGGGTCGGGTCGGGCAGATAGTTTGGGTCAGGCAGACGGTTTTGGGTTTAAATTAACAGTTCACTGGCTCGAGTTTAGGGCCGATTCAGACCGGTTTGAACTAGGTTCACTTACCCTAACAGATCTCGCCAAAATCCTCGCCGGAATGTCGTCGGTGATCCCCAAAATGCTCGATTATAAATCGAGACAAGGCGGCAGGAAAAACCTGCGAGTTCGATGTGGCCCTTACCGGAGTTGGATCGACGATCGGTAAAAAAGGGGTTTGCTCCCCCCTTCACACGCTGAGCACCCCTGCACGGTCGACGCGCCTTGCCGACGACGGAGGCAGTCGAACAGAGGAAAAACGGTGACAAGTATAAGGGAGATTTTAATGAAGCTTCAACCCTATCTTCACGATGGACGATAATCGTTCATCGCGAGTGAAAGGCAAGGTTGAAGTCAAGGAAATGCGAAGGACAAGGCAGCAAAGGCGGTGCGACGAACTGTGGGCGAACGATGATGTAATTGCCGAAAAACAGAAGGGTCGAACCTTTATGTCTCTACCGAATCTTCGAACCAAGCCTCACGACGAACGACGGCGCTAACGCGCGAGTGGTGGCTAGAGATTTGACCCGGGTGCGACAGCACTCCGTTTGCTGCCGGCGGTGACGACCACGGAGACGCGGTGGAGGAGATCGATGGCAGCGAGAGAGGTGGCTGAGGGAGATTAGAACCTTTTGGGTTCTCACACAAACGAACCGACAACACTGAAGGGGTAGCTGAAGAGTCAAAACAATTTTATTATTTTGCATATGCCCAACGGGTATAATTCAAAACCAACCCGAGATAGATTTAAACTAATAATGGTCTTGACCCTGATGTTTAAGACCTTTATCCACAAAGTTGGAGGACATAGGTTTAACCCCTCACAACCACAAATCCCTTTTTTTTATATATACAAATATATATTTGCATCCCAAAGTCTTAGGGTGTGGCAGTTCCGTTATGTCGATCGTCTAGGTCGGGTCGAGGGGTTACAATCATACTACTTTTGAATCAACCATAAATTTTCTCTTTCTTTATTATGGTCCCTCAAAAAAATTATAATTTC
Organism: Hibiscus tridactylites; assembly: GCA_958450335.1. Taxonomy (NCBI): domain Eukaryota; kingdom Viridiplantae; phylum Streptophyta; class Magnoliopsida; order Malvales; family Malvaceae; genus Hibiscus; species Hibiscus tridactylites. Next base: position 30,231,731 of record OY288287.1, read on the forward strand.
TATGTTATACTCACAACGTTATATTACAAATCATAATTTATTACTCACTACGTAAAATAGTAATTCATTATAACCTTAGTCTTTACACTAGTCTGAAACATGCTCAGTGAGTTTTTAGATTATTTTTGAAGGCTGGATTAACATAATTTGTGTATATATATAAAGCTTGAATTGACAAGAAAAAAAGTCTAAATAATCTGACCTTACAAATAGATTCATAATGTCCAAATAGACTTATTAATTCTTACTAGGCTTGTAAATTCAATCCCCTCGTCATCATCTTTTAACAAGATGATCACCAAATATATTGTGACAACCACTTCAATTGAATCAATACCTTTTTTAAATTTGTCAACTCCTGAATTAGAGGAAATTTCACAATATTATTCTTTGGAATTTATTAACAGTAATAAATTTAGAACATTTATTGTGAGTAATAAAATCTTTATCTTTAGTAATAAAATCTTTATCTTTAGTATTTCACGTCCCAAGATTTTTTACAATTTCTTGATGCGAACATTTGATTTGGAGAGTTTTTCACTCTAGTGTCATCAACTTCGTTATTTTCCAAAATTTCAATTGTCATGTTATTATAAATTTCTCAAAAAAAAAAAAAAGGAGCACCACAAAAAGAGTCTTCAATTATTGTTTACCTTAGTAAATGGGAAAAATCGGTGTTTTATTACTCACAATAAATGTATTGTGAAAAAGATTATTACAGATCTATTATCACTTGTGCAACTATAATATATTGTCTAACCAACACATCCACAAGCAATTTATTGTCGGTCTTTACACCACACTGATTATAACAATACTAACACGCGCTTTCTAAAATGCATAAAGATATTCCTTCGCCGAAAAAAATAATTATAAGTAATAATTATGCTTTAGGTTTCAAAAAATAAACCACAGGTGATATATATTTGAATTTCCAAGTTTTGTAAACATCATGGCAGATTTTAAATTTATTAATATATCATAATGCCATTAGATACTAAGAGTTGCACGTTTACACACATACAAATAGGAAAATTCTACAACGTGCGACGAACACCGATGAACACCACTAATGATAAACACCGATGAACACCATTAAATTAATTAATAAAGATTTAAAATTTCAAGGACCCATCATACAATTAATAATTATTTTAAAAAAATCAATTAAATTATTTTTTATATATATTAAAATTTTATTTTTTAATAAGGGTAAACTATATATTTAGTACCTCACCTATTTCTGTATTTCTATTGAACCCTCATTATTTAAATATTATTTCAATTTGACCCTATTCTTTATAAAAATAATTTAACCCTTAACCCTCAACCTAAAACCCTAAACTATTAAACCTTAAACCCTTAAACTCTTAAACTTATACCCTAAATCATAACCATTAAAAATAATTTTACCATTATCGATTCAATTCAATTCAATAAATTGTTGAATTCTCCTAAAAAATTCATATTAGTCATTTAGTATAAAATGGTGCACTTAACCCCTTGATAACACATATCAATTATGGCAAACTATAAATGGATACATTTTAATCCATAATCCACAAATGTTTTCTTGTAAATTTCATGAAGGAAACTTTGCATACTCGAAACCAATCCATGATGAGCAAAGCTTTGAATAATAAATATATTTTAGTAAATAAAATCACTAACATACACATGCTTCACCACTTAATATAGGCGTTTTAGTCATTATTACTATCAAAGCCAAAAATAGAAGTTTCAAGAAAGCATTTGTATTGTTAAATACAATGCATTTATATCACATACAGAGACACATCGCCAAATTAAAAGAAATAAATGCATATATTTAATGAAATTCAAAAACATTCATTATGTTTAATTTAAAAGTTAGTGAAAAAAACCCTAAAATATTTACCATTTTTCCTTGTAAAAATGATTGAATCATTATTCTTAATACAAAGGTAAGTGTAATTTAAAGGGAAAATTCACGTGACTTAATTGTGAATGATCTGATGTACATACCGTGTGAAACACGAAATTGCAAACTTTTGCAATTCTTTCTGTATCATTCTATTTTTATAATTGAGTTACAATATCATTTTTGGGCATAAATAAAAGAATTTTTTTTTAAAGTATTGAAAAAATAGACTGCTGCAAAACATTTTTTAGTGCTGAATGAAAATATAATAAAAAAATATCAGAATTTTAACTATATCGTGGTAAAATTATTGTCTTAGAAGTAAATTTGTTTCGATTGATGTAATTGCTGCCTTGGAAGTAAATTTGTTTCTATGGTGTAATTGCTGCATTAGACGATGTCCAAAGGTTAACACAATATCTCAAAAAAATTGTAGACCTAAAATTTAGAATGGACATTGATAGTATTACTCTTCTCTAGTGATCAAAACTAAAAAAAAAATGATTTTTTTGAAAAAATCATATAAGAAAGTAGAAAACAGAGAGGTGTTTGTAAGCAAATATGTTCTGCTGGGATAATATAAGATAAGATGAAATGCCTACTATTTATAGGATCACGTCGAGAGCAAAAAGGTAAATATCCAATAGATGTTAAAAAATAATAATTTTCACGAAGACATTATAATGACCATAAATATTATTTTAATTCTCTATTTCAAACTCTTTCAATAGACGGTCAAAAATTACTTAAATGTTGCAGAAAAATCAATTCAGAAATTTTACAGTTATTATCCAATTCAATAGTTGCATTAAAGGTGAAATTAAAGTAGTGTTGTAAATAACAAAAAATAATCGACCCCAATAACAGTCATTAATACATATCTGAAAAATATTTCAATTCGATTTCTTTAAGAGAATATCTTATGATTTGATAATATGTCCGATGCATGTGTTAACACAAACACAAACCAAACTGAGTCAATCATGTGATGAAGAAGGTGCACGCATGTGAGGGTCTAGTCTGTTTCTAAATTTATTGCTACAAAACAAAATGATTAGTACTGACTAAACAATATATAAAGATGACCCTAAGTCTTTTCTTTAACATCTATAATTTAGATTTGAACTTGTCAAGATAAGAGTGGGGACTTCTAGGGAACAACCTTTAAATATAGGTTAAAAAACGACATTTGTTTACCGGGTAAAAAGCGGTACACAAATTGTTACAATAAATATACACAAATTGGTATAAATTTGTAAGAGAAAACGGTATATACCTTTTTTATTACACAGTTTCACGAAAGTTCAAATGGCTCTTGTACTTGTAAGGAAATGTGTACATACATAATTTCTTACCCAAAAGCATATTTTGGTACAAGTTTTATAAGGATTTGTGTATATACACATATTAGTAGCAAATGTACACAAATTAATACAAATTTGTAAGAGAAAACGGTATATACCTTTTTTATTACACAGTTTCACGAAGGTTCAAAATGACTCTTGTACTTGTAAGGAAATGTGTACATACATAATTTCTTACCCAAAAACATACTTTGGTACAAGTTTTATTAGGATTTGTGTATATACACTTATTAGTAGCAAATATACACAAAATGGTACAACTTTGTAAGAGAAAATGGTATATACCTCTTTTATTACACAATTTCTCCAAGGTTCAAAATAGCTCATGTACTTGTAAGGAAATGTGTACATACACATTTTGTTACCAAAAAACATACTTTGGTACAAGTTTTATAAGGGGCATCGGAACCACGTATATGTGGTTTCGGTGCTGATTTGGCAGAATGTGCAAAAGTTAAAGTCCTTTATGTGACATCGAAACCACCTATATGTGGTTTCGGTGCTGGTTGAGCAGAAATGGGGCGTATGTTTAATTTTGTTAGGGTGAGAATGAATCTTGTTGTAAGGAGTTGTGTACATACACAATTTACTTACAAAATATACTTTGGTACATGTATTATAAGGATTTATGTATATACACAAATACAAAATGGTACATTTGTTATATAAAATGTGTATGTACACAAAATATTACACAATGTGTATATACACAAATGAGTACAAAATGTACACAAATTGTAACAATTTTGTAAGAGAAAAAGGTATATACCTTTTTTTAATATGCTATTTAACCAAGGGCGCTTCCATACCACCTTTAGGTGGTATTGATGCTGGTTTGGTATACATGAAAAAAAAGCTATTTCACCAAGGTGGTATCGATGCTAGTATGGCAAACATGAAAAAATTAGTATATTTGTTATACAAAATGTGTATGTACACAAAATATTACGAAATGTGCACCAAAGGGGCATCAATACACAAATTAGTACAAAATGTACACAAATTGTTACAACTTTGTAAGAGAAAACAGTATATACTTTTTTACTACGAATTTTCATCAAGGGGGCATCGATGCCACCTTTAGGTGGTATCGTTGCTGGTTTGGCAAACATGAAAAAATTAGTACATTTGTTATACAAAATGTGTATGTACACAAAATATTACACAATGTGCATATACACAAATGAGTACAAAATATACACAAATTGTAACAATTTTATAAGAGAAAATGGTATATACCTTTTTTAATATGCTATTTCACCCAGGGGGCATCCATACCACCTTTAGGTGGTATTGATGCTGGTTTGGAACACATGAAAAAATATGCTATTTCATCAAGGGTGTGGTATGGCAAACATGAAAAAATTGGTACATTTGTTATACAAAATGTGTATGTACACAAAATATTACGAAATGTGCACCAAGGGAGCATCGATACACAAATTAGTACAAAATGTACACAAATTGTTACAACTTTATAAGAGAAAACGGTATATAGCTTTTTTACTACGAAATTTCATCAAAGGGCATCGATACCACCTTTATGTGGTATCCATTCTGGTTTGACATAAATGAAAAAATTGGTAACGAGATGTGTATTTACTCAAAATATTACAAAATGTACATATACACCAATTAGTACAAAATATGCACAAATTGTTACAACTTTGTAAGAGAAAACGGTATATACTTTTTTTGTAGGGGTGGTTTCGAAACCGCAATTGTTGGTTTCGAAACCTCTTGAGTAGACATGAATTTAATAGCATACCGCGAAAGTGGTTCCGAAATCACAAAGGTGGTTTCGAAACCTCATATGCCTTAATATGATTTTGAGTCATTTTGCCATACTGGTTCGGAAAATATATGTTTTGCAATTTAATTGTGAAAGACATTTAATTTGTTGTTAAATATTTTCGCGAGAAAATATTTCTTTAATTATCCGAAGTTGTTCAGTTGTTTTTTGTTATACTAAAAATGAGAGAAATATAATTATGTATGAATCCATCAAGAAAACAAAGGCATAAACCAATTATCCAACTACATTTATAAAGAAAAGAAGTAAATCAAGATAATTCCAAAATACAAGCATCTCAAAAATTTATCATCAATACATTTCTATACCCGTGAATAGCACCATTCATAATAGCATCTCAAAAACATCATCATAACAATAGCATCACATAGTTGCATTACATCAACATAAACTCGTACAACACAAAATAGTATTTGATAGCCCTTCCATAAAGTTCTTGCTTGGCATATAATGGATCAGTTAGGCTATTCATATCATATGATGCTATTAGATATGCATACTTGCACACCAACTATTCCCCGCAGAAAACAAACATCTAAATCCAAATATTATCAGAATTTGTTGTTTCTAAATCTAAAAAAGATTAATATCCTCAAATATCCGAATTGCAATCCAATTTTCTACAGATAGGGAAAGATCATTTCGATAACTATAAAACTTAAAAGGTTGTAAAAAATTCTAACATTTTAAATTCAATACTGACATAAAGGTTCAAAAATGCTACCTAAAAATCTCAAGCTACATTACTAAAAATCTCAAATCTGCAAACAAACAACAAAATATGACATTCAAAACGCCCTTTATTATTGATGAAAATTTAAAACAGGGAGAAAAGATCATAAGTAATAGTTTACATTCGAAATAAAGAAAGTCCAACCTCAGCCTGAACTTTCAAAATTAATGTAGGCAATAAGCCTATACAAACATTATAAGATACTCACTTCCTTAGGCGCTCATCATAAAACCCATATACTTGAGTAATATGCATTTTAAACATAAAACAATTATCAGAATTTAAATTAATTAAGGTTAATGTGAAACATAACCAAGAAAAAGGTTGATATGCTAAGGACTCATATATAGAACTATTACTAGTAAAAAGAACATAAACAGAAAAATAAAAACCAAATCGTCAACATGAAACATCTAAAAAGCCAGAAATCAAATATAGAAAACCAAGTTTAGGAATGTAAAGAGAGAAAGAAAAAACAAGAATCGGCAATACCTCTTGTTTCAATAACGGCTTGCTCTGCATTTTCACCCTTGCGTAAAGCCAAAGTTCACCCTTGCGTAAAGCCAAAGTAGATGGCTTAAGATTCACCTTCGCCATTTCAATTATATGTTTACATTGTTCCGCAGTTGCAAAGTTGGGAAAATAGTAAGCTCTTGGTTTCCAGCTTAAAACCTGCACTTTAAAGAGAAGCAAGCAAATAAAGTTGGAGCACAGAAAAGATACTTTGCTATTGATTTCTTAACATCTCTTCTATTTGGGTGGTTTAAGATGTTTCTAGTTACACACCTCAAACATAGAATTCTGTCGAGCATTTGCGCATAAAATCTATGTTATTGTCCCTTACTGCTTTCCTTCTATACAAGAAATCTCCTGTTTAATTTTGTGTTAAATAAGCCTCGATAAAATATTAACTCTGGAAAGTGTCGGATACATAAAAATATCCAACATGTGTATGCTCAATTTTCAAAGTTTGTTCAATCTATTTGGAGGATCATTCGTATCCATAATATCCGAATATATGTTGGACACGGATAATTTAGACAAAATGAAGAGTTCGGGTAACATATATCGGGAATAGAAACCAACATACTAACTTGAATATGACTACTCATAGATCCTAAACCATTTGATTGCATATGTATCCTCTTATTTTTCTGGGTTTCGACCACAAATTGCAAAGAACCATGTTTTTTGATTTTGCGATCACGACTCTTATCCCACCTAAATTTCAGAACACTTCAATTACAAAGTCAAGTTCTATTACCAAGTATCAAAAGTATTTAGAATCAAATCCTTCATATAATCATCACCCAAAACCAAATGAACTAAAAAATAACAAAAGATGAGAAGGGCCTGAAAAGGGATAGAATCAATCAAACTTTCCCCAATTTCTCCATTTGGCATCATATCACCATGCTTCTCACCTTCAACATGGACCACTTCCAGCTTTCTCAATCCGGGGTTAATAATCGGCATATCCTACCAAAAAATAAACCCAAATCATAAACACTTACAAAGTTCAAACGAAAAACATTCATGCTTTACAAGTTACCTAACATAATAAAGTTGAAATAAACAAGCCAACAAGGAAACAAAGTGAGCAAAAGAAAAAAGGGCGGTTGCTAGCCCTAGCTTCCTCTCCGAGTTCTTCGATTTCCCTTTCATCTACGGATCTTTTTTTTCTTAAAGATTTTTCTTAGGCTATTTTTGTTCTTCTGCAAACTTCCAATGATGGGGTTTTCTTCTTTTCTTAATTAACTTAAAAAAATCTCTGCAATTTCTTTAGGTCGTGCTCAAGAAGAATGAAAAGACGCGTCAATGGCTGGAGGGTTTTTTTTGTTTTCTTTAGCAGTACAATCTGCTCGTCCAGGTTCCCATACGAGTTAGAAATCACCGAAGACCCCATCCTTTCTTCTCTTATAACCTTAGATTCCGAAATTTTTCCCCCAAATGAGAATTATTCAAAAGATTTCTAGAAAGAGAAGTAGAAAAGGGTAAAGGAAAAAGAAATAAAGCGTTGGTGAAGAGCCTATGCTTTTGTGAAAGATAGAGACGAAAACATAAAGGTTACCGGTCTACCGGGTAACCTTTTATTTATTTATTTTTAATCCAACGACCACTATAAAAGTGGCTTCATCCAATGGCCTAAATTAAATGGTCGGTATTTAGTTGGTATTTAAGCCGCCTATTTTTAGAATTGTCCATAAGAGTGAACTCATGTCAGATTCATTTGATTTTTGCGATAGTTCGTCATGATAGTTTAAATATACCTCGGGATGCTCATAAGTGTTTTATAAGGATGACCCTAAGTCTTTCTTGGAAGATGACTAGTCCTTCGCACTTACATAAGTGATTTCTTCAAGCCTATCTTAACTTAAACCACCCGAATTAGGGATCCATAATCATTAAGAGCGTTTAATATGGCTTAACTTCTCAATTTTAAATTCGGTGAATTCATCATGTCCATCTCACAAGGACCACCAAAAACCTGGGATATGAAATCATTAAGAGTATAAAAACTCACCATTTCACATCGGTGGATTCATCAAGTCCTTCTCACTAGGACCACCTAAAACTTGGGCTTTGAATTCATTAAGAACAAACGCTCAACTTAATGCATGCACATTATTCGCCATAGAAATAAGTAGAAATGTACCCTATAAGTTTTTCTATGATTTTGTTTGTCCACGTTGAATTTGAAAGACTAAGTTGAATATTCACTATGAATTCCTCAATCAACGAGCTTAAAACTCACACCCCTAGATGATTCATCAAACACTTTTCTTACTTTATTTGCAAAGGAACCAACAAAGTTTCTTTATGTCCTCGTGTACTCTACAAAGAGTACTTCATCTTTATTAGATGTTTAATGTACTTATGTCTAATTTGCTTGATCTTTCCTCGTGTACTCTACACAAATAGTGTGGAATTTTCCTATAAAAATTTCAGAATGTCAATTCAAAGATTCTCTCTTGTCTAGCAATGTCTCAAGCTATAAACTGAAACTCCTAAGACGAGTAACATATATCTATTTAATAGACTTAAAAATGTTCTCTTTCTCTATATATAGGAAAATTCTACAACGGGCGACGAACATTAATGAACACCACCACTAATGATGAACACTGATGAACACCATTATTTTTTTTTTTAAATTTTAAAAATCTAAAGGACTAAAATTATAATTAAAATTATCTCTTAAAAAATAAAAATCAAATTTAATAGTTACTTTATAATATTTTTTAATAGGTTAGAATCAAATATACCCACGTTCATCTTAGATTTTTTTGCTTGGGTCGAGTTCTACTGGAAATTGATAGTCTGTCAACGTTGCATCTTTTACATGATCCTTCCGTTTACAGTTCTACATTATATTCTTAACCTCTTGGATCGTAGATGAGAAATATCTTTTCTCCACGTTCATCGTGAAGGAAATAAGCTCGCGGATAGTTTTGCGAAGCTGACTTGGTCGAGGAGTTTTGGATTACATAATTTTTATAATCCCATGATATGATTCTTTCAACTCTCCATAATGATGGTTTTTGTCTCCTATGTTTGAACTTGTGTCTTTTCATAGGAAGTGTAATGTGCCTTATCAATGCACCCAACACTTATTGGTAAAAAATACTCTTTTATTAGTATATATATGCAATATTTAAATTTTCTTAACTTTCACATTTATTTAAAGTAAAAAAAACCATGTATATCATAAAATAATTTTATCTTTCTCTTCTCATATATAAATCAATTCATTCAAAAGTCATTTTTATTCCAAATTTTTAAAATGTTTTCTACATCATGTTTTTTTTCCTAAAAAATTATTAAGGTTGTATCTTCTAAAAGTTGATATAAATTCAAAACCTCAAGGATAAATTATAATTCTTTAGTTTTAAAACCTTTACTTTAATAGTTTCAAAACCTTATGGACAAATGTTAGCTCGATTAATCAACCAAAATATGGCAATAGGAGTTGAATTGACTAATAAAATTTTTGTGGCGAAAGCAATCAGAAATTAAAATTTTGCACATCGATTTAGAATGATTCGACGTCTAAATCATGTCTACTCCACTACCTTTGTTATCCACACTAAAGAATTATGAAATCCACTAGATTTGCTTACCTTTGAGGATAAGATATAACCTTACAAACTCTCTTCAGATTTATACCCAAAATCTTAAAAACACTCTCAATTGTTGGTAAGAACTTTCTTGATATTATTCAATCGCTTGGAGGTACCTTTTATGTTTTCCAATAAATTTTTAGTCGTTTCTAATCATTGGAGGAGGTTTGGAGCCATTGGGAAGACATAAAATCAAGCATTTAATGGTCACCTGCATAATAAATTCGAAACTTCTCAAATACTTTCGAAACTCTTGGAACTAAATTAAAAATTCGACCATTAAAAACCATGAGTTTTGAAACTTACTTAGTAGTTTCGAAACTCTTATATAAGCTTTGTAATTTGAAAAGAGGACAATGCAAGCGTCTTTATGTAAAAAATTTGATTCATAATTTAAACACATCATGTAAACCTATGAATCCTATAATTATTGTTGACTATGTTTTTCGCATATATATATAAATTCAACACGGTTGAAAACTTGAAGTCAAGCAGATATATAAGAACAATTCCTTTAACCATTCAGCTTCCTCAACCTTTGGTTGAAAATTTCGGGCTCAATGTTTGCCTCTATGTTGATATGCTATGAAAGTAATTGTGAAAGCCAAGTAGTTTTTGGACTTTGAATTTTTTTAAAGGATATTCTAAAACCATATGAAGTCTCTTTCTTAATTAATACGTTACTTTTCTAAATTTAATTCTTTATTTTTATCACTGTTTTGCAGTCCGCTGGAAGTGTTTTGCTGATTTCGTTTTCTAGTTTTATTTATTTATTTTATATTTATTATGGTTTTTTTATTATTTTTTCTGATACAATTTCATTCTTTTGGACTGTTTTTTATTTTTATTTCTAATAAAACCCAGCAGTATATTATTAAAATTCAATTCTTCGTAATTAAAATCCAAAGACTTTGAACGAGTCAATTGGAACGTACTTGTATTAGACTTCGAAATATTTAGTGGATTCTTTTAATTAGATTTGCCTTCTATTATCTCCCCAACAATTAATGTCTTTTATGAGTAGGGAGATGTTTAAAAAAATACACAAATGATAATGTTTTGGTACCTACATTTTTTTGTCAAAATAGTTGATTAACATTTATTTCATTATAATTTTAGATGTCTAATTTTTTTTATCTCATTAACATTTTAAAGTCGATTTATGAAACAAAACCTAACACTCAATCATTGCTTGACATTAGAGGAAGAAATTGAGTAGAGAATATCCGAAACTCGTGAAAATTTGAATCGACAGAAATGGAAAATAACCGAAATCTTCAACCATATGGACGGGGACGAGAACGGGGAAAGTTTTATCATTGAAGCTCAAATGGGGATTGCTATATCTGAACCGTCGGGATAACCGAACATTAACTATAAAAATAACCGTGGGGATCCAAAAAATATTTGAAAAGATCCTGATATTTCGCAAGATTTTTAAAAAATATTATTTTATCTATATACCCCTAATATATATGTTAATATAAAAACCATTTCTATATTATTATCACTTTAAATTTCTCTCAAACCTAGCGACACTCGAGCTTCTCAACATGTTTCTATCTTAGTTTTTAGATACAAGCTAAAACTCTCGTCTAAATCTTTCACAACACAACGCCCTTTCAACCTTCATCGTCTAAATCTATCTATCTATCTATCTATCTATCTATCTATCTATCTATCTATCTATCTATCTATCTATCTATCTATCTATCTATCTATCTATCTATCTATCTATCTATCTATCTATCTATCTATCTATCTATCTATCTATCTATCTATCTATCTATCTATCTATCTATCTATCTATCTATCTATCTATCTATCTATCTATCTATCTATCTATCTATCTATCTATCTATCTATCTATCTATCTATCTATCTATCTATCTATCTATCTATCTATCTATCTATCTATCTATCTATCTATCTATCTATCTATCTATCTATCTATCTATCTATCTATCTATCTATCTATCTATCTATCTATCTATCTATCTATCTATCTATCTATCTATCTATCTATCTATCTATCTATCTATCTATCTATCTATCTATCTATCTATCTATCTATCTATCTATCTATCTATCTATCTATCTATCTATCTATCTATCTATCTATCTATCTATCTATCTATCTATCTATCTATCTATCTATCTATCTATCTATCTATCTATCTATCTATCTATCTATCTATCTATCTATCTATCTATCTATCTATCTATCTATCTATCTATCTATCTATCTATCTATCTATCTATCTATCTATCTATCTATCTATCTATCTATCTATCTATCTATCTATCTATCTATCTATCTATCTATCTATCTATCTATCTATCTATCTATCTATCTATCTATCTATCTATCTATCTATCTATCTATCTATCTATCTATCTATCTATCTATCTATCTATCTATCTATCTATCTATCTATCTATCTATCTATCTATCTATCTATCTATCTATCTATCTATCTATCTATCTATCTATCTATCTATCTATCTATCTATCTATCTATCTATCTATCTATCTATCTATCTATCTATCTATCTATCTATCTATCTATCTATCTATCTATCTATCTATCTATCTATCTATCTATCTATCTATCTATCTATCTATCTATCTATCTATCTATCTATCTATCTATCTATCTATCTATCTATCTATCTATCTATCTATCTATCTATCTATCTATCTATCTATCTATCTATCTATCTATCTATCTATCTATCTATCTATCTATCTATCTATCTATCTATCTATCTATCTATCTATCTATCTATCTATCTATCTATCTATCTATCTATCTATCTATCTATCTATCTATCTATCTATCTATCTATCTATCTATCTATCTATCTATCTATCTATCTATCTATCTATCTATCTATCTATCTATCTATCTATCTATCTATCTATCTATCTATCTATCTATCTATCTATCTATCTATCTATCTATCTATCTATCTATCTATCTATCTATCTATCTATCTATCTATCTATCTATCTATCTATCTATCTATCTATCTATCTATCTATCTATCTATCTATCTATCTATCTATCTATCTATCTATCTATCTATCTATCTATCTATCTATCTATCTATCTATCTATCTATCTATCTATCTATCTATCTATCTATCTATCTATCTATCTATCTATCTATCTATCTATCTATCTATCTATCTATCTATCTATCTATCTATCTATCTATCTATCTATCTATCTATCTATCTATCTATCTATCTATCTATCTATCTATCTATCTATCTATCTATCTATCTATCTATCTATCTATCTATCTATCTATCTATCTATCTATCTATCTATCTATCTATCTATCTATCTATCTATCTATCTATCTATCTATCTATCTATCTATCTATCTATCTATCTATCTATCTATCTATCTATCTATCTATCTATCTATCTATCTATCTATCTATCTATCTATCTATCTATCTATCTATCTATCTATCTATCTATCTATCTAGCAATCAAGGTGAAAATCAAAGGTTCTCTGATGAGATAAAAGTGTTTGGCTGAAAAGAAGTTGAGAGAAAATGAGAAGAGAAAAACTATCGTGAAGTTAATTATGAAAAGTCAACTTTCCATTTCCTTTTTAATTCTCTTTATATCTTTTATAAGACCATTTATTAAAAGCTCCCAAATTAAATAGAAATCTGATGAAAATAAATGTTAAAAATATCTTCTTAATGATTCAAAGTTTCAATCCTTTACAAAACAATCACTAGCCAACTTTTGCAAAAACTGCATTTTGGTCACTATACCAAAATGTAATATTTCCAAAACACATTTTGTAAAATTGTTTGTACCATAATAATTTATAGAATAAATGATAATTTTTAGATATTTTCCCATATTTGTAAAACATACCAAACTAGGTTTTCCCTAAGCCACCCTCAAGGATTCGAACCGTTCCCGACCGGCCCATCCTACGTCAAAAACATCTAGGCCCAAATCCAGGGCGTTACAATCGTCCACTACGGGTGCAACATGATTTCCTTGTATAGGTTGATTCCCCTGATTCTGTGGGACACTTTCAACTCCCATGTTACCATTTAGGGCCATCTCTCTAATTTTCTTCTTCAATATGCGGTAGGTACATTCAATTTCAGGGTCAAATGGTTGATAGCCCGTGAGGCTGCTCCTGGTCATACACTAAACAAAATTGATAAGTAAAATAAAACAAAAACAAGTAAAACAAAAATGATAAAAACTCCATTGCAATCCCTTGCAACGACGCTAAAAATTTGTTGCAATTCGCGTGGTTATTGGAAAAGGGGCAGTAAACGTATTGGAAATGTAGTAAAAATAGTACCAAAGATTGAGTCTTTAGTGGGCATGTATACACAGTCGAACAATAATACAACAGTAGGCTAAGTATCGATCCCATAAGAATTGTTCAAGAGTTTAATTGCTTTTAATGTTTACATGTTGAGGAAAAAGTTGATTTGTTTTGAAAGTGGTTTTGAAAATAGTTTAAAAGAAAAAAGGAATGAAAATAGAACAACGTTGGCATGGATAGTGTTTAAATGAGTGATGAGCTTTGGCAAGGGATGCTAGTTTTCACACTATTCATGCCATGCTAGCTTCTAATAATGTAATGCCTTGACATTGTTTTCCGAGCATATTCAAATTGGCTAAGCCTCTCTCGATGGTCATTGCCCTAAATTGATTATATAAAAACCCCTATATCTCTATAGTGAATGTTTTTTTCGAAAACTAATTTGATTAAGATCCAATCTAAACTCATATGTGGTAGATTTCACTTTTGAAGTAAGTTCATCTACTTGAACATCTTCTCTCGAAGCATCTCGCCTTAGTACCGGACAACTTGATCATTACCACCCACGTCTGTTAAGATATTGAGTTGCAATAGGCCAACAGTGCCAGCTCTCGCTTGGTATAGTATTTAGGAAACTGTAAAGTATTCTAGATAGAAGAAACAATGGCGAAGCATTTTCATTATTAAAAACTTAACATAAAAGACAGTGTTCAACGCAAAATACCCCACCAACTATTAAATTAGTTTATGGTGAGGGGATCAACCAAAAAACCTTCAACGTTTTTCAAATACGTTATCATTAAAAATAAAATAAAATAAAATGACTAGAAAAAGAGAATGGGCGAGAAGGGGTCTCTTAGTGCAGCCCTTCAGGATCCTTGCCAAGGGTCAAGTGGGTCGAACCACTTCTCTTTTGTGCAGCCAGTTTTCGATCATCTCCAAAAGTAAGTCTTCTTTCATTGTTTGCTTGACCGGTCTTTAAATAGGCGTGCAACGAATACTAGGATAAGCACTTGCATTTGAAATTTGAATGTGCAAGGGTTGAGGCTTGTGATCACCTATATCTAAATTTTAAGTGATAGGCTGATAAGGTGATAAGCTGATTGGGCTAGAGCTAACGTCATATGTCATTGCCGTTTGGCAACCAAGCTTGGCATAGTTCTGCCAACCATGGTTGGCACCATTTATACGCTATTTTCTCGCAGCCTGATCTGGTTCTATTTTTCAGGTTCAACAATTACCTGGCTTGACATCAAATTTCTCTTCTCTGCTACCGGTGCTTGGCATTGTTTTTGTCCATCTGTGCCAATAGCATCTCAGGATTCTCTTTGGCATTCCTTCTTGCGCTGCTCTTTTCTGCCAAATGCTATGCAAAACCTGCAAAATTTCCAACAAAACAACCCTTCACACTAGCATGGACAAAAATCTAAACTCCTTATGCAAATACATGAATTTAACATCTAACTGCAACAAAATGTGCTCAAAAGAAAGCAAAAGCATTGTAAGAATGACATAAAAATCAGTACTTTTGAGGAGGTAACATTCACCTATTGTAGTCTTCACATATCTAAGAACCCTTTTAGAAACTCCTAGATGAACATCAGTAGGTGAAATCAAAAACCTTGATTACAATGTTGCAGGAAACATTTAATAAAATCGTGTAGCTATCAAGTAGAGTAAGCTTCCAAGAATGCTTCTGAACATAGAAGGGTCACAGAGTTTCTCACCCTCGTTTTTTGATAACTTCAAGTTTAAAGGGAATGGTGAATCAACTCACTTGAAAGATTCCATATTGAATTTCCTTAGAACATATGAAGCATACTTCTTTTGTGTAATAAAGATACTAGCATGGCTTTGATTAATTTTCATCCCAAGAAAGTAGCTCATCAAGCCAAGATCAGACATCTCAATTTTTTTTGCATACTTGATTTGAATTTTGAAACAACTTTGTCATTGCTTCCCATCACCAGCAAATCATCAGCATAAAGAGAAACATCAATCAAATCAACATTCTCATCTTTCTTAAGATAAAAAGTAGCTTTATTAATGCTCCTTTGAAAACCCAACTTCTGCAAATAAGAATCAATTTTGTAGTACGAAGCTCTTGGTGCTTGGTTTAGGTCATAAAGAGCCCTCTTAAGCTTGTACACTTGGTTTTCTTTTCCTGGAACCACAAAACCTTCAGGTTGGCAAACATAGATATCTTGTTCAAGCTCTCCATTCAAGAAAGCTGACTTTACATCCAAATGAAACACATTCCGGGCCCAATTGACAAGCAATAGCAATAAGTAATCTTATGGTGTTGAGTCTAGCAACATGTGCAAATCTGTTACCGTAGTCAACTCCACCTATATGTGCATACCCCTTTACAAACCATCTAGCTTTATGCTTAACCATAGTGCCATCAGAATTGAACTTGGTTCTATACACCCACTTCACACCTATAGCATGCTTTTCACTAGGTTGATCAGATAAGAACCACGTATAATTTTTCTCAATTGCAGAAATCTTTGCGTTCATTGCATCAATCCATTTAGGTACTTTGCAGCATCATAAAAACTTATTGGTTCGGCAAAGACAAAATTGCACCTCTCATACACACTTCCTAAAGATTTGGTTTTGATAACCTCAGCGTCAGATGTGTCTGGTACAACAAACCAATCACTGGACTCTTCATTCTCAACCTTTTCAATTGTAACAAGCTCTTCAGAGATCGAACCCAATTCTAGTAAAAATCTTCATCAAAGATGACATCTCTGCTCACCACAATCTTCTTGCTTTCCAAGTTGTAAATTATGTTCCCTTGGATTGAGAAGAGTAACCAATAAAGATACCTTTCAAAACCCTTTCATCTAACTTGGTAGGTATGTGGCTGAAACAGATTGAACCAAACACTCAAAGGTGTTTCACAGACGGCTTAGACCTAGACCAACCTCAAAGAAGGGTTTTTGCATCCACAAATTTAGTTGCTAACATGTTCAACAAATAAACAGAGGTAGCTACAACTTCTGCCTAGAACAATTTAGGAAGATGTTTTTCAAACAACGTACATCTTGCCATCTCCAAAACAATTCTATTCATCTTTTCACATACTCTATTTTGTTGAGGATTACATGGAACAGTAAGTTGATGATGAATCCCCGAGTCTTTGCCAAAATCATTGAACTTATTGGATATATATATTCTCCACCATTGCCGGTTCTCAATACCTTCAACTTACAGCCACTTTGATTGTCATCAAATTTCTTAAATTCTTTGAATGTTGACAACACACGCAGCTTAGACTTCAAGAAATACACCCAACACATCCTTTTCAAATCATCAATAAAAAACAGGAAATATTGCTTCCATTCATAGTAGAAGTGTTCATGGGACCAAACAAATTAGAGTGAACCAAATCTAATTTCATATTACCTCTCTTCACATTATCAAGATAAAATTGCAGTCTACATGACTTTCCTAGTTGACAACTATTACATTTATCATCAGAAATATTTAGCTTAGGAAAATTTGTCACAAAATCATTTGATTGCATATACTTCAAAGTTATAAAGTTAAAATGACCCAACCTTTTATGTTAAATAGAACTAACATCATCCTTTACAAAGTACACATGTTCACAAACAACATAAAGCTTCAAATAAAAGCTATTATTCTTTATTTTCACCTCAGCAAACATAGAACTAGAAACATCAAATATGCAGCAAACATCACCCTTAAACAGAACACTAAAGCCATATTTAACCATTTGAGGAATACTCAACAGACTTTAATCTAAATCAAGAATAAAAAGAACATTGTAGATAGTCCTTTTACCTTGTAGAGTATTCACAGAAATCGAGCCCTTTCCTTGAACATGGAGTGTAGCACCATTTCCCACCTTCACACTTGTTTTAAAGGACTTATCAAATGAGTTGAAGTATGCAGCCACCGATGTCATTTGACTTGTACACCCACTATCCACAAGCCAAACAGAGTTTTGAGATGGTTCAACAACATGAGAAACTAGGAACAAACGCTCATCCTACTCTTGGTTCTCTTCACTTGTTTTTTCTTGTTATTGAGGTTGATTCTTTGCTAGTTTTTTAAGTCCAGCAAAACTTATCAGTATGTCTAGTGTTGTGTAGTGCAGATGTACTATAATTGATACGCAAACGGTGCAAGTATACACACCGAACAAGTAATAAAGTGATAAGTGAGTATCGTGTCCACAAGGATTGGAGGGAAATTGAGTCAAGTTTAAGCACACAAAATAAAGACAAGATATTGAATAAAAGAGTTTATATGAGCAGGTAAAGGAAATGATTTAGCAAAAACTGTAATAAAAACTAGAGCTGTACGATAAGACTTCAAACGTCCACACACATGTGGAAACTCTCAAATGAGATGACATGCTGGGTTTATTAAGGAATCCTATGCCTAGTTCTTATGAATGCTTAACACTTTCCAGCTTATATTATTCTCGACAGAGTTTACTTAGGTGTTTCTAAACAATCTCTAGCAAGAAACCTGACATCCAAAATGCTACGGCAATACCTCTCAACGTGAACCCTAGCAAGCTACTTATCGATGAAGTTCTACTCCTTTTAGTCGTTGAAACTGTATCCTTATCTCTAAGGTGAGTTAGGGTTTTTCCTCTCACAATCAAACCCCATTGTCCACGTAGATCTAAGCTTAACTCTCTCGAAAACTAAGCTATCAAACACCCAAGTAAAGGATAACTCTCAAAAGCTCTTACAAACTTAAGGCAATAAAACAATGAACAAAGCCACTTAAAGTTAGTTCATGGCTGGGCAAATATAATGCAAAATCAATTGTTTAACAAAAACCCATTCCAGAAAAATATGTAGAAGCAAAGAGAAACATAGAGTATGGGAAACTCCCAAGTCGTCGTGGACTGTCGAGAACCACCCTAAGCTTGCCGCTTCTCTCAAAGGCCAAAAAGATCGTCCCTTTGGTTCTCCAACAATGGACAACGCAATGAAGTAAAAGAAGAAGAAGAGTGGCGGCCTCTTCCTTTCTCTATTTCTTATTATAAACACCTTTTCAACTCTCCCTTTAATAAGGGTGTCTTGTCCTTTATATAGTGGGGGCTCCTAGGGTTTTGTGCCCTTGATTCCTTGTGTGCCCTAGGGAATATTCCCTTCACATGTGTGGCACAGCTAGCTGGTGGAATCACATGCGCGAGTTGCAAAATATCTTCATCTTTTGTCCTCTTGTGCGCCCAATAAGCCATCCAAAATGCCATAGCATTTTTCCTTTGCCCTACGCTACTCCTTAACTACCCTGCACATCACCACACTGAAACAAACCTTCCTCAAGCAACGTCAATTTCACAATTAAATAAAATAAACCAAGCAAGCACTAGAACATGCAATTATATGAACTAAATGCAACTATATGCAATGAAATGGGCTTGAAACCAAACAATAACCTAAGTAAAAAGGCATGAAATGTATACTTTTTACAAGGTTATCACACCCCAAACTTAAGATATTCCTTTTCCTCAAGCAGTGAGTAGATATGAACAAAGAAAATGCTATGGCAAGGTTTAGATCAAGACATTGCTAAGGAAAAATTTTGGTCCTCAGAAAAATACAGGCTTCAACATGCTAGACAAAATTGAGATTTTACGAACTTTCCTTTAAGACAAGATTCTTTGCATTGTGTGTGCGTAATTGCATCCAGTCTATGCTTAAAAAATTCCTAGCCAAGCTCTCTAACATACCCTAGTATGCAATGGTCAATTTAAGGACATTTTTACTCTCATAATTATCACCCCTGCCCTAGTAGGCAGAATCATTCTGTGACAACTTTCATTCACACATATGTCGTTGCTGCCATTTATTTAAACACTGTTTCTAGGCAAACCAACGCACAAAGTAGTGTCCATCTACAATTATGTTGTAGCATTTATTTATTTTTCAACACATGCAATAAACAAAAAGGGAGTTCAATAAAGCCTTTCATGCTTTCATTTATCATTTGACCTCATTAATATCATCCATACTAAGGAATGCAAGAGTTCTTTCCTGAAAATTTACTAACACCCTTAAGCATAGAAAAGCATGCAATCATGTAATAGTTTAATCACAAAGCATCAAGCCCTAAATTCAATTCTGCCAATCTCAATATTCACGTACATTCAATCCACAACCATAAAGATTAAATACTCATCATTGGACATCCTCAATTTATTTATAAAAACTGTCTTTAAACTAAACAATATGCCATAGCAAAATTGTTCATAACTATAAATGCAAATGCTTAACTATGAAGACTACCTCCCCCAAACTTGAAGAAGACATTGTCCTCAATGCATGAAAATTAACTAAAACTAAACTAAATGCAATGCAATGCAAGGTACCTTGACTAACTCTACTTTGATGGTGGTGGGGTTATCTTGTGCGCCAAATGCTTGACACGCCTCTTCTTTAGTGATGAGGTGTTGTAATTTGTTGTGGCATTGTGGTAGGAGGGACATCATCATTCATCTCATCGTTTGTACCAGCAGCAAATGGTCTTCTTCCTTAGAAGGTTCTACATCCATGGGGGCTTTACCCTTGTCCACTTGTTTGAGAGTCTGTTTTTCCAAAAAAGCTAATGTTAAAATTAAACAATAAAGAAATAAAGCAAAGAAAAACAAACAAACAAATGAAACAAAACAAAAATTGCTATAGCAGAATTTTGAGAGGGTTGAAGGGATGCAAACTCTCAAACATCTTAAACAAACAAACAAAACAAAACAAAACTCTCAAACGTTTGATTGGAGCACCAGTATAGACCAAAATGCCCCACACATATAACAATACCACCTTCAATATATTTTGCATGGGCATTTCATGTCTTTCTTATATGTTTGCCACCTCTTGGAATCTATCGCAAGATTTATAGAAATTTTGGGTATCCTTGAAGAGTGTAGGTCAATATAACTTAGATTGTAGGACCTTTGCGGTAGTCTTGTCTCCTCCAAAGTGCTCTCTATGTGAAATTAAATGAAAGTGAAATACAATATCTTTTTGCTCTTCTTTGGGGACACATTGTAACACCCCTTAGCTGGTTTAGTCGTAAACCGGCTAAGACGTGTTACTTAAGCAAGGAAAACACAAACCGACAAAAACTTTTGCCTAACTTACCTAAGTTACCTCTATTAGGTAAGTTAGACTTATAATCAAACAATCATCATGAATCATATTGCAATCAAGCTATAATATATAACCATTTGGCTTCTTTGCTATAACATACAATCATTAGACACCTTTTGTATTGCATATAATCATGAAACTTCTATGCTATAACATATCATTCGAACAACATGTACATGAATAAATTAACCATTTCATTTGCCAAAGCAAACCAGATATTAGACCCTTGAATTCTTAACTCAATTGATCAACCCAAACAATAGCATCAAAAACATGTCGTGGCATTTTCAATTACGACTGAGCATAACAATACTATGATGTAGCAAGAAAGAAAACATCATTCTTTTCATAGCAAGAAATCAAGACATAAATCAACCCATCTATCAATAATCTAAGCTTTCAAGACATCATATATCACACCCTAAAACCATCTATGCTCATATGCCATAGCATAATACCTAGATCAACTAGGCTACCAAACAAGTCACATTAGCAAGATATACACGCCATATCATATCAAATATATACATAGCTTTTCCTAGGCTCAAAATGCATGAACATGTGATCTAGATACAAGACTATGGCCACCAAATAGGAGTTTACTAAAGGTCATAACCATACTTGGTACTTTAGCTTGTCTTGCCTTGCCTCCAACTAGAGTAGCTTGTAATCTACAAACCTGTAGTTTGGGAAGAATGAAAACGAGAGTGATAAGTACGATTAAGTACGTAGTAAGTTAGCAACCTACACTAGGCAAGTTTATTCATTTAACAAGTGTGTTTTAATCAAGGAAGGCCTAGCTAGGTTCAAGTATATCATGCTTGTATGATACTAGTATTCGAATGGTCTTACTTTCATATAACTTCATATCATTTCATTTAGCTTAATCAGTCACATAGACTCGGAATTTCATTTAGTTAATATCAAGATCATGGTTACATAGCAAACATTCAAGTTTCATGGCAAGGCATGTAAAATAAGCAAGCATATCAAGGTTCATATCTTTTCATGTGAATGCAAGTTTATATCAACACAATTAGTCAATCAATTTCAAGATTCATTTAATTAACATGTGATAGAAAACTTTGCAATAACAAGGTTATACAATCAAATTCAAGTTTAGGCTCAAGTAAAGTTTCATTTCATATTCATAGGATATCCAAGCTTTGCTATAGCAAAATTCGATAATCAATTCATGTTTAGGCCTTGGTATGTAGTCAAGTCTAGGTAATCGAGTCACCAACCAAACTGTCGCCAAATCAAGATGCACCATAATGCTGGTCATATCCCTCCTACTGTCGCTAAAGAACATTGTAACCCCCTTAGCCTGGCCTAGATGCCCGACCCGAACTAAAAGAATTACACAGGGAAAACCAAAGTCAACTTGTCAAAATCAACCTCGATTAACGACTCTTTTTTTATTTTATCTTCTCTTGACGAACATTATTACCCTATATGTTTAGCAAAGCGATTAGGTGAAAACGACACAACGATCAGAGTTCAATTAGGGTTCAATTGCATTCATTTGACTTTTAGGGACTAAACTGTAATTTCCATAAAATATAGGGACTTTCAAAATTTTAAAGTTACCAATCTTCAATTAGTTATGTAACATGCCAAATTTCAGCTCAAACGGATCATCCAAACTCATTCAATTGCATACACAACATTCAGGGACCAAAATGCAACATTTCCAAACTTAAAAAGATTCTTTTAACTGAATTTCAACTACCCGTATCGATACACCTTAGCCTGTATCAATACGAAAAATGGCAGTAGCCAAAGTTGAGAAAGGGTATCGATACACTTCCCTCGTGTATCGATACACCCTATTAAAATTGCACATGTGTATCAATACACCTGGTGCCCGTATCAATACACCAGTACCATTTTAGCTTAAGGGTATCAATACACTTTCCAAGTGTATCGATACACCCTTCAAAGTTTGCACAGGCGTATCAATACACTTGATACACGTATCAATACACCTACACCATTTTAGGTTAAGGGTATCGATACACTTGCCTGAGTATTGATACCCATACGAGAAATGCTCAAGGAATAGCCCCAAAAACACTTTTAACATCATCTAATCATGTCCTAATCATTCATACACATAATAATCAACATACCAACACTTAAGTATCAACAAACACCCACCACATAAACAACAAGCATGACAATTCATGTAGAGTCACTAACTAATCAAGCATGCTTTTAAAACATAAACCATAGCAAAACTAAAATGCAAAAGGAAGATCCAAACACCACATAATGGCCATATACAAGTCTCAAGCCATAAACCAAACTTGTTCTAGGTAATCAACCTCATCACACAACAAAGTGAAGGATTTCCCCCATTGCCTTTATTATCTATAGCTAGAAAACAAAACATACTTTCCTAGTGGAGTTCTTATTGAATCCCGTGCTTCTTGCTGTCCCAAATTCAACTATCTGCATTGATGGATAAAAAAGGAGTGTAAGCACATAATGCTTAGTGAGGAATGCTCAAAACCAAAACACCATCAATGCAGCGAAACCATAAAACATCCTTTATTTTAAATCACATTTCTATAAACTAATGTATTGTTTGAAAACTTCATTTGAAAACATCATTGCCTTAAATCATGCATCGCTCATCATATAAACAAACATTAAAACCCAAGTGCAACATGTATCTCAATCTTAAACATCATCCTTGTAATTACTTCCATTTAAACCTTCTCATGCATAAATGCTTCATGCAATGTTTAAACCATTTTTCTTGGACACCATTTCTACACCATGCTCTTTTTTTCTCATGCTTGAAAATCATTTCGAAGCAAATCACCATTTGAAAACCACATGTACCATCTACCTATCTCATGCATTCAACCAATGCAAAACTCATGGCAAGGCCACACATGCTTTTTATACAAAAGCATTTCATAATCTCAAAATCTCATATGCATTTTTCATAGCATAAAAACATTTCAAGCATTGGTACATGTGAAACACCTTTCATTCTCATATATTGGCATTTTCATATTCTATTTTAGACGGATATACGGATAGCTTGACTCGAGGTCAAGTCCTACCCCGACGGGTTCTCGTCACCGGACTCTCATGGCGGTATCTACCTTCGCCACAAAGCTTGGGTATTTCACCAAGACCTACCCCGATGGAATCTCACATCATCAGACTCTATCTCCTTATAAAGCTTGGGTATTTCACCAAGTCCTACTCCGATGGAATGCACATCATCGGTTTCTCATGGCGATAACATTTGTTGCCATAATGATTGGGTCTTTCACCAAGTCTTATCCGACGGAATTTACAACATCGGTCTCTCATGGCGGTACCATTCAATGACATTAAGCTTGGGTATTTCACCAAGTCCTATCCGATGGAATGCACATCATCAGCCTCTCTCTTTGGAACGAATCCCAAGAGCACGTACGAATTTTTAGTTTATAGTGCACTCTACATCCTATTGGTTGACCAATTATATCCAGTAATCTTCTCATCATTTATGCCAATATATCATATTAAAATCATTAACACATCTACTGTTTTCAAAGCATGCAACAACATCAAGGCCAAAATGTTAAACCATGCCTTTAAAAAACAAATTAACACCACAAACTCTCAAGGATCATTAATTTTATGCTTCCTTCACCAAACCAAGTTTGATAACCAACTCTCATGCTTAAAAACCATGCTCCAACAGAAAATGAAACCATATTGCCAAACCAGGCACATCAAAACCATTTTAATATTTTCAAAACAATAATAGCACAAATCGAGAGTGAAACCTACTTCACTTACTTCTGAACTTAAATCGGTATTTCAAGCCAAGATTTAAGTTCCCAAACTTATTTTCAAAACCATTCCAAAGCTAGAAAACATGTTCTCACTCACCGATGCGCAACACTACGCTAGCCGACGAGCCAACCAAGCGACTGAAGCCTCCAACGCCATCTCTATTGCTTCCGGATTACTCTCTTATGTTTTTAGCACACAAGAGCAGAGGATTAATGCATCACCATGCATTAAAATCACCAGCCACTCTCTAACCCACTACTCTACTAATAACAAGCATTTTGGCTATCCGAAATAACCGAAAACATCTCCAAACATTCACCAAACAAAGCCCAGCCAAAATCTATCAATTCTAACCTTTTCTAAACATCAATTAACATCAAAAAGCAACACAAACACGACCTTATACCTCCAGCAACATCAGATCATCAAAAACACACACGAAAACCACAAATCTAACATCTTAAAATTAGGAACCAAAACCTATTCTGGATTTATTTGTTAAAACCTTATTCTCAACATCAAATAACATCCAAAACATGTTAGAAATCAACCTCAAAACAGAGCCTAACATAGAAATACGAAAATCACCAAGATCTCATCAAAAATCTTGAATTTAACAACTATTTCATGTTTATAACATTAAAACAACTCAAAAACCAATAACAAAGGACCGATAACTTGGGAATTTCAGTAAAGAACTGATCATTAGAGGAGAAGGATGAAGCATACCTCTGATGGTTGATCTCTCTTCAATTTGGGCAAGTTTTCTTGAAATCCAAAGCAAAAATCAAAAGGATTTGTTGAAACAAAGATATGAAATCTTTTGAAAGTTAAAATCTTAGCAAACACAATAAAAATTGATGAGAGAAAAGTGTTTGGCTGATTGGAAGTTGTGAGAAAATGAAAAGAGAAAACTATCGTGAAAGTAGTTATAAAAATGTCAATTTTGATTTCCTTTTTAATTCTATTTTATTTCTTGAATCAAATCATTATTAAAAGCTCCCAAATTAAAGAGAAATCTGATAAAAACACTTGGTAAAATTAGCTCCTTAAAGATTCAAAGTTTCAATCATTTACAAATTAGTCACTAGTCAACTTTTGCAAAAACTGCATTTTGGTCATTATACCAAAATGTAATATTTCCAAATCACATTTTGTAAAATTGTTTCCACCATAATCATACATATAATAAATGACGACTTTTAGACATTTTTCCATATTTATAAAACATCCCGAACTAGGTGTTTCCTAAACCAACCTTAAGGGTTCAAACTATTCCCGATCTGCCCGATTCAACGTCTAAAACATCCAGGCCCAAATCCAGGGCGTTACAAACATAACACCCATCCCTCCTACTATCGCCAATTAAGGGCCTTAGCCCGATCCATAGACCACCCAACACAAATCAGCTCAAGACTCTCTGACATGCCATCATTCCTATGACTCACTAGCCACCAAGGCATCATTTAGTTTGATGTTCATTTATCAGGATACATATGATCAAACAAGGCAAGAATCAAGGCATGTTCAATGCACATTTCAAGCTTATCCAAGATGTCATTAGACATTTAACAAGATCATGGAGCCCTTAGGCTAGTGAACCTTAGTTCATTATCACAAGATATCATTCTTTAAACATGATTCATAAAGTACCCAATCCTGGCATTAAACATTTCATGGCATTTAAGGCATTAAACATGTCATGGAATTTAAGGCATTAAACATGTCATATCATTCAAGGCATTAAAGATGTCATGGAATCATGTAACCAAACAAGGTCTAGCACATATCATTCATTTATTAAGCTTACTGTTTACCATTCTTCCCTTAGTTAATTACCAAATATATTTTAAGTCCATTTTCATAGCAACATCTAAAGAAAATATAATCATGATCAAGCTTGGTTAGGATCTAAGTCCTAACCCTATTGATAGCTACACTCACAAGAACTCCAAGCTAGTCTTGAATGACAATTCCTTTGTTTCTATCCCTTGGCTATGTAACGCCTTGGTTTTGGTCTAGATGTTTTAGACATCGGATTGGACCGGTCAGAAATGCTTCGAATCGCGTTAGGTGATTTAAGGAAATCAAGGATCGAGAAAGGATAAAAATATGGTAAAAATTGATAAAAATCCTCTAAAATCTTGTTTAAGAGGTTGGTCAAATCAATTTTACAAAATTGACTTTGGAAGTGGTACATTTTAAATAGTGACCAAAATATAAAGTTTCAAAACTGTGGAAAAAGTAATTTCAAAAGAGGAGCCAAAATCATAGAATCTTTAGGGAGCTTTATGGCAATTTAGCCTTTTCTTAATTTGACATGTGTTTAAAATGATTTTTAAACTAATTGATTTTAAAAGGCTTTTATTTATTTAATTAAGTAGGTAGTTAATTTGTGTGATTTTAATCAGGTAACTACCTTTCTCTTCTCATTTTCAACCAAACACCATTCTAAATCATTTTCTCCAGATTTCTTTTCTTCCAAACACTTTTTTCTTGATTTCTCTTTCATTTCAAATAATCCTTTTTAATTTCTTCAAGATTTGTGAAGCTAAAACTTGTCATTCATTGAGGAAAGCAAGGATTGGCGGTAAATCTTGTTCTCAACCTCTAATCAAGGTTCTTTATTGAAATTCCCAAGATCTTTGGCTTCTAATTATTGTTTTTGGCTGAGTTTTCTATATAGTTTTGATTTTAGATCAAAATATTGCAAAAATATAAGTACAATCTTGATTTTTGGGTTGATATTGATGAGCTCTGTTTTGGATTGGTTTTAATTGAGTTTTGAGTTTATTATTATGTTGAAAAAGGGTTTTGATAATATAGATTCCAAAATCCTTGAGATCCTTGAGTTTCTTGATGATTTTAGTTGGGTTTTTCAGGTGAAATGATGAAGTTATGTTTGTTGGAGGTATAAGGATGAGTTTATGTTGATTTTAGATGTGTTTTGATGTTTATAAATGGTTGAAAGTGATGTATGTTTGCTGGGTTTGGTTTAGGAAGCAATCGATTGAATTTTCGGTTGTTTCGGATGGGTAAATTGGTGTAGTTTGGGTGAACAACGAATTTGTGTTTAGTTTCTGGTGTTGAAATGCATTTTAATGCATTTGGATCTCTGTTTTGGTGATAAAAAATATGGGATCTTGATCAAGGAGCAAACGAGACGTTTTAAGAGGCTTAGGAAGCGTGATTTTCGTGTCGGCGAGCAAAGTTTCACGTATCAGTTAGTGGAAATGGATTTTCCATCTTTGTTACGCTTTGAGTGTGGTCTTGGGAGCTTAGTGTAAGTTTGAAACACTTAGCTAAGCTCAAGAGTAAGTGATTCGAAAGTCTCTCTCAGAATGTGCTATGTTTTTGTTGGAAAATGCACTTGAGTTAAATGTGGTTTTATTTACTGTTTTAAAGCATGTTTTGAGCATTGATAATGTTGGTGTTTAATGCCATGTTGTTAAGGATGCATTTGGTAGATGATCATTGGATTTATGAAATGTTTGCATTAGAGATTAAGCATGTTTATGCTTGTGAAAGTGGCATTGTGATTTATGCTTGTAAAATAGTGGAATAATGTTGATAAATGATTATATTGGCAAGTGATGGAAATGGTTTTTGGTTACTTTAATCGGATGGGTGGGATTTACCTTGGTGTAATAAGAGGCAATGGGTGGGATTTCTACTCTTGATGTTATTTGGTGATGTTAAACACCTTGAGCATGTTTGGTTTGTTGATTTGGTATTGTAAATGGCATTTGAATATTGTTTTAAGATTGAATGTGGCTTTTAGCCTTTTTGTGGTTTTGACACCTAGGAAGCATGCCTATAGTTCTAAAGCTAGCATGAATGATATTATGATATAGCTTGTGCTTCGTTTTGGTGTTCCTTGATGTTTATTCTTATAGTATGGGTTTTGTGGCATGTATTGGAATGGTTTCGGAGGTGAAAAGTTGAGAAAATCCGGCAATTTGGAAAATTGCAGGTCCAGGTGTTTCGGAACGCCCTTATCTGTTTCGGAACAGTGGCCTGTAATGGTCATGGTGTTTCGGAACGGGTAGGCACGTTCCGAAACATTTTGCTATTGTGAATCGCCGTATCGAAACGAATCATTGGGGGTCTCGAAACGTACCCACGTATCGAAACGGTCTGCATGGTTTCGAAATGACCGTTCCGATACATGGCCTTGTGTTCTGAAACACTTGATTGTTGGTTGTTGATTTTGAATTGTTCCAAGTTTCAGTTTCTTATGTTTTGGTCCTTGAAGGTTGTAAGTTTAATTGCTTGGGTTTGGATGATCTGTTAGAGTTGAAATTTGACATGATGGCATGTTACACAATTAATTTTAGATTGGTAACTTTAAAATCTGGTTAGTCCTTGTAAATCTGGAAATTTACAATTTGGTCCCTAAAAGACAAAAGGATGAAATTGAACCCCGATCGTTGTGCAATTTTCACCTAATCACTCTATTAACCACATATGATAATATTGTGCATATAGAAAAGATAAAAAGGAAAAAGGCTCACTAATCGAGGTTGACTTTCACGAGTTTGACTTTGGTTTTCCCTGTATAATCTTCTTAATTCGGGTCAGGCGTCTAGGCCGGGCTAAGGGGGTTACATTTGTTGGTATCAGAGCCAGGTTACGTAAGAATTGGGCATGATAGTAAGTGGAATTGATATGTTTGGTGTATGATTGTTTGAAAAAGCATGTTTTGAATGAATGTTGGAGCTTATGCCATGCTTGATTGTTGTAAATCTTATGTGAGAAAAATATGATTGCATGTTGGTAATGTGATAAGGATGTATGTTGATTTTGGATGATGTAAAGCATGATGTTGATGATATGCTATGTTATGCTTCAGGGAAATCGGTGAGCCCATTGCCTTATTAAACTAATTAAATGTTTTTGTGAACTTGGATCCTTGCTTGAGGCTAGCCTAAATCATGATTTGTTTTTTTATTTGTTATGCCTTGTTAAAATAGCATTATGGGTCCGAGGAGAGAGCCAAGGTCGAACACGGTAGTGTATGCGGCTGAGCAGGGCGACCAGGGTAACCAAGGGGCTGATGTCCTTCATGGTGGAAACTTACCTTCTTCGCCACCACGTAGAGGTGGGGAGCAAGAGCAACAAGGACACGCTGGTCCGGGTTTGGTTGATCTAACGTCGTTGGTTCAGGTGATCACCAGAGCGTTTCAGGCTGTGGTAGCCGGAGTGTATGTTCAGGCCCCTGCAACTGGGCATGTGGGTTTGCCTTTGGAGAGGTTGAGGAGTTTAGGAGCTATTGAGTTCTATTGTATGTCTCCTGAGGCGTTGGAAGCCTGGTTGGCTAGCACGATCTGTATAATTGATCAAATGGGATGTAATGATGTGCGCAAGTTGAGATGCGTTGTTTCTTTACTCCAGGGTGATGCGTATAGCTGGCGGACGACCATCACTGCTGGTATGGAACCCAATGAAGTAGATTGGGAGTTTTTCAGAGGTTCTTTTAAGAGAAAGTATATGGGAGTGAGATACTTGGATGAGAAGAAGCGCGAGTTCTTGTCGCTTGTTCAGGGAAACCAATCGGTGGCTGAGTACGAGGTCTAGTTCGTACGTCTGAGCCAGTACGCCCCTGAGTTGATACCAGGTGATAGACATCGTTGTGATCACTTCCGATATGGACTGATGCAAGAAGTCAAGACGTATATGTTGGCAACATATTATACGAATTTCGATGTGCTTGTATGTCGAGCGAAGGACATTGAGCAGAACATGGGCTTGTCATCTCGTGGAGGTGGATCTAGCTCTGGAAAGAGAGCAGCTGAGTCTAGTTTTGGTGGTGGACGGAACAAGAGAGGTCGAGATAGGAGATATAAGCCTCATGCTAAGCGAGGCAATGTGGGATATAGTGTACCGATTCAGGGAGACATGATGAGGGTGGATCAGAACACGTGCTGGGCTTGTGGTTCTCGGGGTTATCTGCGACAAGATTGTCCTCGTGCGGCTAAGGTGGTTCATGCTCCTGTTGTGGTGACAAGGAATTCTTGCTGGAACTATGGTTCAGCAGATCATATAAGGAAGGAGTGTCCTTTGTTGGCCAGTGGAGGCTAGAGACGTGCACCTACTGTGGTTGCACCTTCTAGAGGCCGTGAGCGCGGCTGAGGGTATTTCTAGAGGAGAGACGAGGGTCAGCGAGGCATTGCTCATATTGTGGCAGTTCGGTCTGAGGGAGGCGGTCCTGCAAGGGTTTATGCTCAGCGCGAGGAGCACAACGATACCAATGTAATCGTAGGTACCTTTGTTCTCCAGTCTTCATCATTGTTAGCTTTGATTGATTATGGATCCACACATTCTTATATCTTGAGTGAGCATGCACATTTGCTTGATATACCTATTGAGTTGCTTGAAGTAGGAATGTAACTGACTAGTTCTTTTGGTGAGACTGTGGTCACTAGGAAGTTGTATCGGAGGTGTCCCTTGTATGTTCAGGGTCATGTTTTTCTTGTGGATTTGACTGGTAGTAGGCGAGAATGTGAAATTCTAGTTTAATGTGATTTCGGCTATGGAAGCAAGCTGTATGATGCGGTTGGGCTGTGAGGCGTATCTTGCCTATGAGATGAATACTGGCACAAAAGACGTACGTGTACAAGACATCAGAACCGTTTGTGATTTTCTGGGTGTCTTTCTGGAAGAATTGTCGGGGTTGCCGCCAAACAGAGAAGTTGACTTTGATATAGAGTTGTATGAAAATACGACTCCGGTGTCCATTGCTCCTTATCGCATGGCACCTAAAGAGATAAAAGAGTTGAAAACACAACTTCAGGAGTTGCTGGACCGAGGGTTCAACTGGCCGAGTGTGTCACCTTGGGGTGCACCAGTGTTGTTTGTAAAGAAGAAAGATGGAACGATGCAGATGTGTATAGATTATCCGCAACTGAACAAGTTGAAGATTAAGAACAAGTATCCTTTGCCAAGGATTGATGATCTCTTTGATCAGTTTTGAGGAGCCTCAATGTTTTCCAAGATAGATCTGAGGTCAGGGTATTACCAGTTAAAGGTAAAGGATGTGCACGTACCTAAGACGGATTTTCAGACAAGGTACATGCATTACGAGTTCTTAGTGATGCCGTTTGGTTTGACCAACGCACATGCTGCTTTCATGAACATGATGAATCGTGTGTTCCATGAGTTCTTGGATCATTTGGTGGTGGTGTTTATCGATGTCCTTGTGTATTCTCGTACCGAGGAGGATCATGATAGACACTTGAGGATCCTTTTGCAAGCGTTGTTGGAGAACCAGTTGTATGCCAAGCTAAGTAAGTGTGAGTTTTGGCTTAAGGAAGTGGTCTTCCTTGGGCATGTTGAATCAGCTGAGGGTATTCGCGTTGATCCACATAAAGTAGAGGCTGTGGTGAGTTGGAAGGTGCCTAAGTCGATGACGGAGGTGCGGAGTTTTCTTGGTTTAGCTGGGTATTACCGTAGGTTTGTCGAGGGT
This sequence comes from Hibiscus tridactylites, assembly GCA_958450335.1. Classification (NCBI taxonomy): domain Eukaryota; kingdom Viridiplantae; phylum Streptophyta; class Magnoliopsida; order Malvales; family Malvaceae; genus Hibiscus; species Hibiscus tridactylites. Next base: position 30,264,393 of record OY288287.1, read on the forward strand.
TTCTCGAAGATTGCTGCACCTTTGACCAAGTTGTTTTAGAAGAATGTTCACTTTGAGTGGACGGATGCGAGGCAACAAGCTTTTGATAAGTTGAAGGAAGCTTTGACACAAGCTTCTGTCCTGATTCAACCTGAGTCTGGTAAGGAGTTTGTGGTCTATAGTGATGCGTCCATCATTGGTTTGGGCTGTGTGTTAATGCAGGAGGGTAAGATAGTAGCTTATACATCTAGGAAGTTGAAGGTGCATGAGCGTAACTACCTTACTCACGATCTTGATCTTGCGGCTGTTGTGTTTGCTTTGAAGATCTGAAGGCATTATTTGTATGGCGAGAAGTGTGTGGTGTTCACAGATCATAAGAGCTTAAATTATCTTATGTCTCAGAAGGAGTTGAATCTTAGGCAACGTCGTTGGGTGGAGTTGCTTAAGGATTATGATCTGTCGATCGAGTATCACCCTAGCAAGGCCAATGTTGTGGTCGATGCTTTGAGCAGGAAAGTGGTTGTGGAGTTGAGAGCGATGTTTGCTCGCTAGAGCATATCACGAGACGGTGGTCTCATTGCTGAATCGCAAGTGAAACCATCTCTGATTCAGTTGGTCAAGGATAAGCAGTTGCTAGATGATTCTCTTGTCCCTCATGTTCAGGACATTGCGGAGGGTAAGCCGTCCGATTTCAGTTTTAATGATGATGGAGTTCTGTGTTTTGGGAGTCCAATAGTGGTGCTAGATGATGTTGAGTTGAGACGCACTATTCTGACTGAATCACATAGTAGTCCTTTCGCTATGCACCCTGGTAGTACAAAGATGTATCGTGATTTGAAGGATGAGTACTACTGGGTGGGGATGAAGAAGGATGTGGCTGAGTTCGTTAGTAAATGCATGGTGTGTCAGCCAGTGAAAGCTGAACATCAGGTTTCTTCTGGGTTGTTACAACCTTTGAGAATTCCAGAGTGGAAGTGGGAAAGGATCACTATGGATTTTGTGTTTGGGTTGCCCTTGTCACCATCATATAAGAATTATGTTTGGGTGATTCTTAATCGTCTCACGAAGTGTGCACATTTCTTGCCTGTGAATACTATGTATACCTTGGATAGGTTGGCTGAGCTGTATATTGTTGAGATTGTGTGGTTGCACGGTGTGCCAATGTCCATAGTGCCGGATAGGTATCCGAGGTTTACATCGCGATTTTAGGAATGTTTGTATCAAGCTTTGGGTACACGGTTGAATTTTAGTACTTCATATCATCCTCAAACGGATGGACAGTCAGAGCGTGTGATCCAGGTGCTTGAGGACATGTTGAGATGTTGCGTTATAGATTTTCAGGGTTCTTGGGAGAAACACATGACGTTGGTCGAGTTTGCGTATAACAATAGTTATCAGACAAGTATTCAAATGCCTCCATACGAGGCTTTGTTTGGAAGGAGATGCAGAACCCCTATTTGTTGGACAGAAGCTGGGAAGAAGTTGATTTCGATGTTGACTATGTTGAAAGGGACCACCGAGAAGGTGAAGCTCAGCTGTGAGCGTTTGAAGGCAACATCGGATCGGCAAAAGTCTTACGCGGACCTGAAGCGTAAAGAGATTGAGTTCGCGGTTGGCGAACGAGTGTTTCTGAAAGTATCGCCTTGGAAAATGGTGATGAGATTTGGGCGTAAGGGTAAGCTTAGCCCAAGGTTTATTGGATCATACGAGGTTGTGGAGCGTATTGGTCCTGTGGCATATCGGTTGAGGTTGCCTTCTGAGCTGGAAAAGATACATGATGTGTTTCATGTCTGGATGTTGCGGAGGTACAGATCGGATCCATCGCATGTGATGTCTGCTGAGGAAATAGAATTGAATCCGGATCTATCATATGATGAGGAACCAGTGAGGATTCTGGATGTGAGCAGTAAAGTTCTTCGTGGAAAGAAGATAGAGCTTGTGAAGGTGTTGTAGCGACACGGAGGAGTTGCGGAGGCCACTTGGGAAAGCAAGGCGGACATGCTGAAGCAGTTTCCGCACCTTTTTCCTTTAGGTAAAATTTCAAGGACAAAATTTCCTAAGAGGGGGAGAGTTGTAACACCCTGGTTTTGGGCCTAGATGTTTTAGACATCGGATTGGACTGGTCGGAAACAGTTCGAATCGCGTTAGGTGATTTAAGGAAATCAAGTATCGTGAATGGATAAAAATATGGTAAAAATTGCTAAAATCCTCTAAAATCATGTTTAAGAGGTTGGTCAAATCAATTTTACAAAATTGACTTTGAAAGTGGTACATTTTGGGTAGTGACCAAAATATAAAGTTTAAAAACTGTGGAAAATGTAATTTTAAAAGAGGAGCCAATATTTTAGAATATTTAGGGAACTTTATGAAAACCTAACCTTTCCTTAATTTGACATGTGTTTAAAATGAGTTTTAAACTAATTGATTTTAAAAGGCTTTTATTTATTTAATTAATTAGGTAATTAATTTGTGAGATTTTAATCACGTAACTACCTTTCTCTTCTCATTTTCAGCCAAACACCATTCTAAATCATTTTCTACAGATTTCTTTTCTTCCAAACACTCTTTTCTTGATTTCTCTTTCATTTCAAAGAATCCTTTTTAGTTTCTTCAAGATTTGTGAAGTTAAAACTTCTCATTCATTGAGGAAAGCAAGGATTGGAGGTAAATCCCGCTCTCAACCTCTAATCAAGGTTCTTTATTGAAATTCCCAAGATCTTTGGCTTCTAATTATTGTTTTTGGCTGAGTTTTCTATATAGTTTTGATTTGAGATCAAAATCTTGCAAAAATATGAGTAAAATCTTGATTTTCGAATTGATATTGATGAGCTCTGTTTTGGATTGGTTTTAATTGAGTTTTGAGTTGATCATTACAGTTGAGTATGTAAAAGTTCTATATTTTACCCCCTATTTAACCTATTTTTCTGCTGCATTCAAGCATAATTCATTGCATTTAGGTTATATTTCATTTATACATCACGAATATATCAAATGGCACAGTTTCTACTGAAATTGGTTGCTTTTGCAGGTAGCTGTTGTAGCAGATGGAGGGCAGTGGAGAAGCAGACGATGGGCAGTAAAAAAGCAGAGCTAAAATTGGATGTGCAGACGAGGAGGACGATGCTGCCATGGCCGCTGCCGTGGCAGCCAAGGACGACAACAATGGGGAAGAGAAGAAGCAAAGTGGGCCTCGACAGAAAGAGAAAATTAAGCCGGTTTGTCGTAGAACACCCTTATATTTTTCCAAGCCCTAGATCAGAATGAAGGCCAAGCCGAAAGTTCAAGGAAGAAACTCCAAGCAAGAAGGAAGGACGAATTAAAGATATATGCTCTGAAGATTTAGTCTTTAATAGAGTTGTACTTTAGTTTAAACTTGTATTCTTGCCATATTAGAAAACTTGAACCCAAGGCCTATATAAAGGCATGTAATTCGACCTAGGGAAGGATATCTTACTCTCTAGCCTTCTCTTCTAAACCCTAGTCGTTTTCCCCTTCTCATCATGTTCTAAACTTCCCCTAGGGCTAAGGGTTGATTTGTAAAGTAGTTGCAAGGATTGCATTTGTTTTAGGAATTTTTCTGTTCAATAAAATAGACTTCAAGTTTGCTTATTCTGGTTTTCAACATCTTGCAAGAGTATCGGGAGAGCATTGTGAGATTACATATTTACTTAATATCGGGAGAGTTAAGTATACGAAAGGAATAAGTATGGGTTCTCAAGTTTATGGTTGAACTATCTCGGACCTAGGGATAGGACGAGGTTAAGTGGCTAAGGAAGAATTCAACAACATCGGTGTTCATCCTTCGATTCACGCCAGGAGGTATCATCAAAGACGTGTTCATCGATAGACTTGGACCTAGGGATAGGCCAAGGCACAACAGAGATTCTTGCCAAGCTTGAAGTACAGAGTTGTCACATCCCAAACACCGGTCTAGTCGTAATTAGGTTCCGATGACTAAGTAATTTATATCGATTCTATAGATTATTCGATCTTATCTGAATCAATAAATATTATTCGGGTTAATTTATTATTATTATTTTATTATTATTATATATAGACCATGGGACCCACGACCAAATCCTTCAAATTGAAGGAATTTGGTGTGCAAATCCCACGTTAAGAGGACACTCGGCAAATGGCCATTTTGGTGGCATATATTGCCACTACGTGGCAAATGAAAATTCAACATGGCCTTAGGCCATGCCACGTTCCCAATTGACGTGGAATGGAGGGAAATTAGGGGCTGGCCGGCTTTTGCTATAAATAGGGGGAGATGAGCGCATTTGATAGGAAAAAAAAATTAGGAAGTGAGAAAGATAAATTTTAGTGCAGGAAAGATAGAAAAATATTTAGGTGATCCATGTTCGATTGGTGATCTGATAAATTCGATATAATAATATTGAATTTTTGTCGAAGTCGGGGTCAAAAAGTCGATTAAAGACAACCGTCAACCATGGGAAAAAGGTTATGTTATACGGAAACCTTAATATCAAGGTGAGTGTAGATGCATTTGTCTCGGGTGACACGGTGTCATTCCGATATTTGTTTCTATGTTTTGATATGTGAGTGTAGCAGCGTCTCGAGTTAGGCAAGGGCCTACTCGAATATGTTGTTATATTTTGTTAATAATAACTTTCGAGTTAGAAGCTTTACGTCATCGATCATATGTTGGTAAATGTACGGTAAGCATTGCATTGATTCTATGATTTTTAAGCATGTTAATTGTTGTTATGAAATTCATTGCAAGCATTTACATGTGATAAGTATGATACGCATAATTGAAATTGTTGTTACGAATTATGAAATATGAATCTTGGATTTGAAGTATTGGATACAGTTGGCATGCCATAGAATTCATGAGCTCATTGGTACGGGTATTGGGCTTCGGCCATTGGTGCGGAGGAGGGATGTGTTGTGTGTTGGTCAATTGGTGCGGAGGAGGGATTATGACACGACCATTATTGTTGGTGATGTGGGGAATTCGTGTATCCAAATACCGTTGAATCGGTCCAAGGGAAAATATTGATTATTGATATTGTTTTTGTTATGATTGGAAAACATGCCTTTTATTTATAATATGTTTATAAATTGTTTATGTTAAATGTGCCATTGAAGCATGCGACATTGCATAACATGCTCATTCATTGTTTTTGGCTACCTCACTTAGACTATATAAGTCTAATGCATTCATTTGCATAATATTTCAGGCTAACAAAGTGTTCGGTCCGAGATCGGAGCAGTCAAAGGATCGGCAAGTCACCACAAGCTAAGAGTAATGTGTTTTGTCTTTATGAACTCCTAGTATGGTGGCAAAGTAGTTAAAATAATTATACTAGTCTTGTGGCCCTATTATTGTATAAATGTTGCCTATGTTTTGTATAAGGTTTTAAAGGTATAATGACTTTTGAGTTAGTAATAAAATTAACATATTTGACACTAAAATATTGATTAAAAGTTTAAGATTTATGTCTCCGATCTCCATTATGTTTTTCGGTAGCGCTCTCCGCCCGGTTCTCTACCAGGCCGGGAAGGGGGTGTTACATTTGTGGTATCAGAGCTAGAGTTTAGTCGATTCTGGACTAAACCTATGCATGTTTATATTGTATGTTATGTTACTTTGCCACCTAGGAGTTATTCTGTTGTGTATTATGACTTGCCGACTAATCCGATCTCTTTATGTTTAAATGTCTAGATTCAGTCAGGCTCGTCTAGATGAGCGTATTGTTGTCGGAGAAAATTCGAGGACGAATTTTCTTTAAAGGGGGAGAGAGTTGTCACATCCCAAACACCGGTCTAGTCGTAATTAGGTTCCGATGACTGAGTAATTTATATCGATTCTATAGATTATTCGATCTTATCTGAATCAATAAATATTATTCGGGTTAATTTATTATTATTATTATATATAGACCATGGGACCCACGACCAAATCCTTCAAATTGAAGGAATTTGGTGTGCAAATCCCACGTTAAGAGGACACTCGGCAAATGGCCATTTTGGTGGCATATATTGCCACTACGTGGCAAATGAAAATTCAACATGGCCTTAGGCCATGCCACGTTCCCAATTGACGTGGAATGGAGGGAAATTAGGGGCTGGCCGGCTTTTGCTATAAATAGGGGGAGATGAGCGCATTTGATAGGAAAAAAAAAATTAGGAAGTGAGAAAGATAAATTTTAGTGCAGGAAAGATAGAAAAATATTTAGGTGATCCATGTTCGATTGGTGATCTGATAAATTCGATATAATAATATTGAATTTTTGTCGACGTCGGGGTCAAAAAGTCGATTAAAGACAACCGTCAACCATGGGAAAAAGGTTATGTTATACGGAAACCTTAATATCAAGGTGAGTGTAGATGCATTTGTCTCGGGTGACACGGTGTCATTCCGATATTTGTTTCTATGTTTTGATATGTGAGTGTAGCAGCGTCTCGAGTTAGGCAAGGGCCTACTCGAATATGTTGTTATATTTTGTTAATAATAACCTTCGAGTTAGAAGCTTTACGTCATCGATCATATGTTGGTAAATGTACGGTAAGCATTGCATTGATTCTATGATTTTTAAGCATGTTAATTGTTGTTATGAAATTCATTGCAAGCATTTACATGTGATAAGTATGATACGCATAATTGAAATTGTTGTTACGAATTATGAAATATGAATCTTGGATTCGAAGTATTGGATACAGTTGGCATGCCATAGAATTCATGAGCTCATTGGTACGGGTATTGGGCTTCGGCCATTGGTGCGGAGGAGGGATGTGTTGGGTGTTGGTCAATTGGTGCGGAGGAGGGATTATGACACGGCCATTATTGTTGGTGATGTGGGGAATTCGTGTATCCAAATACCGTTGAATCGGTCCAAGGGAAAATATTGATTATTGATATTGTTTTTGTTATGATTGGAAAACATGCCTTTTATTTATAATATGTTTATAAATTGTTTATGTTAAATGTGCCATTGAAGCATGCGACATTGCATAACATGCTCATTCATTGTTTTTGGCTACCTCACTTAGACTATATAAGTCTAATGCATTCATTTGCATAATATTTCAGGCTAACAAAGTGTTCGGTCCGAGATCGGAGCAGTCAAAGGATCGGCAAGTCACCACAAGCTAAGAGTAATGTGTTTTGTCTTTATGAACTCCTAGTATGGTGGCAAAGTAGTTAAAATAATTATACTAGTCTTGTGGCCCTATTATTGTATAAATGTTGCCTATGTTTTGTATAAGGTTTTAAAGGTATAATGACTTTTGAGTTAGTAATAAAATTAACATATTTGACACTAAAATATTGATTAAAAGTTTAAGATTTATGTCTCCGATCTCCATTATGTTTTTCGGTAGCGCTCTCCGCCCGGTTCTCTACCAGGCCGGGAAGGGGGTGTTACAAGAGTTGTGTGATCGCTGCCGCGACAGGTGCTGCCGTGACAGGTGCAACGACAGAACATATATTCCTAAACTTTGCAACACCTACACTATTAAGCAATTCATTATCGACCCATTCTCTCTATCTTGAATTCTTTACTCTTTTATTATCAGTATTCTTTATTATCTCGTGACAAACATTTAAACTATTTCTTTTTCCTCTCGTGCAGTAATTCCAGGTTAAAGCTATTAGCCCAGTCCCTGTGGAGACGATATCCGATACTTACGTATCACTTTACTACTTGCGTCGTGTACACTTGCACTACATTGCGATATACACTTTTACACGCAACAAGTTTTTGGCGCCGTTGCTGGGGACTGGCAACATATCTTTACCCTACCTTTTACTGCACTTCTTTTAGTTTTCTGTTTTGTTTCACTTGGATTGTTCAACTTGTGCTTTTCACAGGGTTTTCTGTTTATGCGCAGATCGAAACGAGGAGAGGAAGCTGAGTATCCTTTAGACCCTGAAGTCGAATGCTCGTACAATCTTAGGAACCAACTTCGCTTTGTGTTAGCTAGAAACGAATACCTAGAAGAACAGTTAGAAGCCATGAACAACCAAAGGAATCCCCAGGATGAAGAAGATCCTGCCGGAGATGGGAGGAACGAACAACTTGCCGATCCTCCTGCCGCTGCCGCACGCCGGTCATGTCGAGACTACATGCTCAATGATCATGTGGAACTAGAAACAACCCTGCCAGACGTAGAAGTTGACAATTTTGAGCTGAAACCTGTTATGTTCAGCATGATTAACAACACTGGCCAATTTAGTGGTGCTGCTACAGAGGATGCTAAAGAGCATCTGAAAACGTTCCAGGAAATCTGTGGTTCGTTTAGACTACCAGGAGTTAATCCAGAGATACTGAGGCTCCAGTTATTTCCTCATTCATTGAGGGACAGGGCGAAAACTTGGTGGAAAAAACTAACGTCGGGTTCAATACAAACTTGGGCAAATTTAACTCGTGAATTTTTGTCTCGTTTTAACTCTTCACATTTATCTGAGCGATTACGTAACAAAATTGCTACTTTTCAACAGGAAGATGACGAGCCAATGCACGAGGCCTGGGACAGATTTACCACTCTTCTGAGGAAATGCCCGATGCACGGATTCCCCATTTGGAACTAGGTAACTAAATTTTATAATGCTGCCAACTTACAGACTCGTATGAGAATTAATTCAGCAGCGAATGGATTGCTGTTGGACAAAGATCCAGAAGATGCAATGGCAGTATTGAAAAATCTGGCGAAAAATGAGGAACAGTTTCCTACAGCAAGAAGAGGGGGTAAACGAGTACTAGCTGTAAAAGATTATGACGCCGATAGTTCTCTAAAATCACAGGTGGCATATCTCACTAAGGCAATGAAAAAGCTTCTGAAAGAAGATTCACAACCTCTCTACTCAACTGAAGAGGTATGCGAAACTTGCGATGGGAATCACAGTTCGGAAGATTGTCCGCTACAGTTAGAAGAAGGGATGTATGTTGGGAACTACAACAAACAGAACTACAATTCCAACAACTGCAATCCCAACTGGAGAAAGGATCCCAAGTTCTCTTGGAGCAACCCTAATAATGCCTTGAATCCTCAAGCACAGAACACTCAGAATCACGGGAGGACCTAGATTATTGACTCGGCAGCAACCACAGCAGCAGCAACTGCCACCAGCTGCCATGACTAGTATACTAGAACAGACCTTGGCTACATTTATGTCTCAAATCGGAACTTACATTGAGAATATGAATCACTTCGTCAAGAAGACCGAATCATTCATGGATAAAACAGAGATGCGGATGACCAACCATGAAGCTACTCTGAAATCATTAGAGACACAGATGGGTCAAGTTTCCCAGCATATTAAACCGAGGCAGAATGGAGGATTTCCTAGCGATACTGAAAACGCTAGACAACCCACATATGAGGAGTGTAAAGCCATCACAACAAGGAGTGGGAAGAAATTAACAGGGCCAGAGAAGGAAGCTGAATCAGTTAAGGAACCAGCCTTGGAGTCGACTGTCGAGAATGATGCCCTAGCAGACGACAAACAGCCTTCTGTCGATGAACCTATCACGACAGCAAAAGGGATAGAGGAGAAAGATGACGAACCTAAACCTCCTCAGATCCGAATGCAGTGGGAAGGGCGTATTGCTGATTATCGTCCCCCACCTCCTTTTCCTCAGCGGTTACAGAAGTTGAAACAGGAATCCAGCTTAAGAAGATCTACAATATTTTTAAGCAGGTCCATATCAATATTCCACTGTTAGATGCTATAAAGGAGATGCCTGGTTATGCCAAATTTCTCAAGGATGCCATATCGAAGAAATCTAGACTTGGGGAATTTGAAACGGTTAAAATGAGAGAGGGATGCATGAGTATTTTGCTCAAGCATCCACCCCAAAAGAAGAAGGATCTTGGGAGCTTCATCATACTGTGCATAATCAGAGATAAATTTGTGGGTAAGGCACTTTGTGATCTTGGTGCTAGTATAAATTTAATGCCAAAATTTGTTTTTCAGAAATTAGGTATTGGAAAAGATCGGCCCACAACAGTCGTACTGTAGCTGGCAGACCGCTCTTACATTCATCCAGAAGGAAAAATTGAAGATATTATGGTAAGAGTGGATAAATTTATTTTTCCTGCTGACTTTCTTGTCTTAGATTGTGAAGTAGATGAAAATGCACCAATCATCCTGGGGCGACCTTTCTTAGCCACATGAAGATCACTGATTGATGTGGACAAAGGAGAACTCACTATGAGAGTGAACAGTCAAGAGATCAAGCTGAAGGTTCTCCAGGCAATAAAACATGCTGATGCAGAAGAAGAATGCAAGGCTATCACTGAAATTACCCTTGACCAACCCTGCATCAGGCCGGGCTGCCACGACATCAAAATTGGACACTGCCCCAGCAGCCATTTAGAAGACTGTCACAGCAGCGACGACGACAGCAGCTCCTCAGAATCTGATACTTAAGATCAAGAGGAGGTAAATTGGATAGGCAATCGTCCAGGTAAGTTATTCGAGCCGTTAAACTATACCTCGGATGAACATATAATCCAAAAGCCATCAACTGTAGAGCCCCCTATTCTAGATCTTAAGCCCCTGCCAGGGCAGCTAAAATATGTTTTCCTTGGTTTAAATGATACGTTGCTCGTAATCATCTCTTCCAACTTGATGCAGGAACAAGAACAACAACTGATAGGGATGCTGCAGCAGCATAAAAAGGCTATTGGATGGACGATAGCTGATATCCAAGGCATCAGCCCGTCACTATGCATGCATAAAATCCTCTTAGAGGATGATCATAAGTCGACCATTGATGCACAGAGACGTCTAAACGATGCTATGCAAGAGGTGGTTCGTAAGGAGATCATAAAATGGCTAGATGCTAGAATAATATATGCCATCTCGGATAGCAAGTGGGTGAGCCCGGTGCAGTGCGTTCCCAAGAAAGGAGGAATAACTGTGGTAACAAACGAAGAAAACGAGTTAATCCCAACCAGGACTGTGACCGGTTGGAGGGTTTGTATGGGCTACCCGGAAGGACCACTTTCCCATGCCTTTTATTGATCAAATGCTCGATAGATTAGCGGGAAAGCCTTACTATTGTTTTCTTGATGGATACTCAGGTTATAATCAAATAGCCATCGCACCGGAAGATCAAGAAAAGACGACGTTCACATGCCCAAACGATACTTATGCTTTTCGGAGGATGCCATTTGGACTTTGTAATGCACCAACAACCTTTCAAAGGTGCATGATGGCAATATTCTCCGAAATGGTGGAGGATTTCCTGGAGATATTCATGGATGATTTTTCTGTCTTTGGAGACAATTTTGAAAGTTGTATGGGCATCCTACAGAAAGTGCTCAAAAGATGCGATAAAGCAAACTTGGTATTGAACTAGGAGAAATGTCACTTCATGGTGGATGAAAGGATAGTCCTAGGCCATAAAATAAGCTGCCGCGACGTAGAAGTCGACAGAGCTAAGATCGAGGTAATCGAAAAGTTGCCACCACCCACCACAGTCAAGGGAATCAGGAGTTTCTTAGGGCATGCTGGTTTTTATTGGAGGTTTTTCGCAAACTTTTCGAAGATCACCAAACCCTTATGCCATCTTCTAGAGCAGAGCCGTCCCTTCAACTTCAACACTAAATGTACTGAGGCATTCAAGGTTCTGAAAGAAAAGCTGGTAACAGCCCAAATAGTACAGCCACCAGATTGGAAACTACCATTTGAGATTATGTGTGATGCTAGTGACTATGCTGTCGGGGCAACACTTGGGCAGAGGAAAGACAAGCTCTTTCATGTCATATACTATGCCAGCAAAACATTGAATGACGCCCAAGTAAATTACACCACAACAGAGAAGGAACTGTTAGCTGTGGTGTTCTCTATTGACAAGTTTCGTTCATATATACTTGGAATGAAGGTCATAGTCCACACATACCACTCTGCATTGAAGTATTTGTTCGCCGAAAAGGATGCAAAGCCTAGACTGATACGTTGGATTCTGCTAGTGCAAGAGTTCGACCTTGAGATCAAGGACAAAAAGGGGACAAAGAATCAAGTTGCAGATTACTTGTCAAGACTAGAGAAGGGAAAGAGTCTCCCAACAGAAGAGACACAAATACTGGAGACCTTCCCTGACGAGCAGTTGTTCGCTGCCATAAGCACTGCCGCGACAGCCATGGCGGCAGGTAAGTTTTTTGAACTCCCCTGTTATGCTGATTTCATTAATTATTTAGTTAGCGGAATAACTCCTCCTGACCTTAACTATCAAGCTAGGAAGAGGTTCCAAAATGATGTTAAGCATTATTATTGGGACGAACCTTTTCTTTTCAAATATTGTGCAGATCAGGTTATCAGGAGATGCGTACCACATGATGAACATGAAGCTATACTACATCACTGCCATGCTTCACAGTATGGATGACACTTAAGAGGTAACAAAACTGCTGCCAAGGTTTTGCAGTCGGGATTTTATTGGCCGTCACTATTTAAGGATGCCCAGACATTCTACAAAAACTGTGATAAGTGTCAACGGACTGGAAACATCTCAAGGAGACATGAGATGCCGCTGCAAAACATTCTTGAAGTCGAGATATTCGACGTTTGGGGGATTGGTTTTATGGGACCATTCCCAGCTTCATGTCGGAACTTATATATCCTCCTGGAAGTGGACTATGTGTCCAAATGGGTTGAAGCAATCGCTACTCAGAAAAACGATGCCAAGACGGTTCAGAGGTTTTTGCATAATTTTTTTTCCAGATTTGGCATCCCCAAGGCGATCATCAGTGATGAAGGGAGGCATTTCGATAATAGATATTAGCTGCTGCCTTTAAAAAGTATGGTGTCAATCATCGGATCGCAACAGCATACCACCCTCAGACCAATGGACATGCTGAAATATCCAACAGAGAGGTTAAGAACATTTTTGAAAAGATGGTAAAGCCAACTCGGAAAGACTGGTCTCTACACCTCAATGATGAATTATGGGCCTACTGAACAACATTCAAAACTCCATTGGGAATTTCACCCTACCGGCTGATTTATGGGAAAACATGCCATTTACCTATCGAGATTGAGCACAGAGCATACTGGGCCATCACGGCAGTGAATATGAACTTGGAAAAAGTAGGACAGAAAAGGCTACTTGATCTGAATGAGATTGAAGAAATTCGAGCAATGACCTATGACAACGCAAGAATCTATAAAGACAAGTCAAAGAAGTGGCATGACAAGAAGTTGTTGCCACAACAGTTCTGCCCAGGGCAGCTTGTGTTGTTATTCAACTCCAGGTTGAAACTTTTCCCAAGGAAGCTGAAATCTAGATGGTCTGGCCCATTCCAAGTGGTGCATGTTTTTCCCCATGGTGCCATCACAATCAGATCTTTAAAAGACGGGCACCAATTTAAAGTCAATGGATAAAAATTGAAGCATTATCAGGGGACTGAAGCCCCAAGAATGCAGGAAGTGGTTACTTTAGGAGATGCCCCTCCTGGCATCCCTAATTTAACCTAATTATTATTATTATTATTATTATTATTATTTATATATATATTAGGTAATTAGAATTATTTTATTTTTAGGAACTAAAGTTTTTATTTATTATTTTCAGGAAATAAAGGAGAAGAGGAGAAGTGAATTCAGCCCACCATCTTTCCATCAGCCCAAAAATCCCAACTTTGGAGCCTGCCGTTACAACTGCCCCGACAGACGCGGAAAATCCAACCTGTCTACACGCTGTCGCGGCAGACACGAAATGCGTAACAGACGTGCAGCAGACACGGAAACGCGTGACAGACGCGTCAGAAACTGCGTAACAGCTGGCCCCGTTATTCGCGTCTGCCGTTATAGCCCCAACGGGCTGCAAACTCCCCCTATATATAAACCCCATTTTACTATTCATTTTTCACTCACTTTTACTCTCTCTACTTGTTTCCTCTAGAATTTTACTTTCTTTCATTTCCTTTCCACAGTCCTTGCAACATGAGTACTAGAAATACCCGTCGAAGCACTGGCTCAGGATCTGCCCCAGTAGCATCCACTCCAAGCTCCTTCCAGATCCGAGATATGAGGGAGGAGAAAGGTTTCATTAACACTTCTAGAACAGAGAACCTGGGGCTGCAACTGTTCATAGCCCGCAAAATCAGAGCCCTGCAGTGGCAGATATTTGCCGAACAGCCAGAGGAAATGAACGTGACCCTCGTACGGGAATTTTATGCTACCATCGACAGCAGGGAAGCGACGACAGCTACAATCCGAGGAAAAGAGGTACCTTTCGAGCCTGAATACATCAACACACTCTACGGGTTCTATGTTGGGAGAAAGGAAGATGGCCACCGGAGATTTGTGGAGAGTTTAGAGCCTGCCGACTACGACGCTGTGATGGCAGAACACACAAAAGAGGGTACCGAGTGGAATACCGATCCTAAACACCCAAGGACGGTAAAACGAGTTCAACTCATGCCAGAGGCAAAACTGTGAAATGCATTTATCAAGAAACGGATTATGCCCTCCTCGCACAACACAACAGTCGACCAACCAAGGTTAGCCCTCATCCATTATATTTTAAATGAGAGGCCAATTAACGTTGGAAGATACGTTTGGGAGGGTATATTGGATTGTGCATACTGGCCGTCAGGACCACTCTTCTACCCTTACCTCATTACTGCCCTCTGCCGCGGCCACAATGTATCGAAAGCTGCTGAAGACTTAAGAGTCCGAGGAAAAGGCTGAACAGACAGGAACATCCTCAGCCTAATGGAACTCAAAGCTGCCACACCCCTGTCGTCCTTTGAGCCCACCGACACCGAGCCTGCTGCCACAGAACCCAGGCAGCCTACCGCCGCAGCTCTTTCAGCAGACACCTCCACACAAATACTCGATGCCATACAAAAAATGGAGGAACGACAGCTAGGCATAATGAGTTTCATCTGAGACTTCACCACCGCCATGGTACACTTCATCCACACCTCTCTTAATTTCCCCGATGCACTGTTCCCTGTATTCCCCAACCATTATTTTGCTGCCCCCACCCTCCCATACCCCTACCCCTGCTGCCACACCAAAAATGCCATATGTCGCGTCCACTCTGACCCCTGCCACAACAGCTGCAGGAGGCAGCCACACAATAGAAATTTCTGCCAGGGGAGCCAAGAGAAAAGAGCCTATGTTCGACCTCGATAGGTATATTGCTGGTTTCTCCTCCTCTGAAATTTGGGCGGCATCTAATGACGAGCCCTCTGTCAAAAGGAACTTGTCAAGGAGTTCACCCAGAGAAATGGCAGAAAACAGGCCCCGGAGTCGAACCAGCAAATAAAGAAAAATCTGATAGCGGTAGCAGTAGCAGTAGCAGCTCCGAGGAGGTCCAGGTATTGGAGAAACCACCTCATATCTCCCCTACCCGCATCCAACCTCCACGGGAAGCAAAAACCAAGAACACTTCAGCCTCTCCCATCCGTCTGCCAGCACCAGCAAAGAAAGTCACTGCCCGTCGGCAAATTCAACTCAGCAGCAGCAATAGCAACAGTAGCAGCAGCGACAACAACGCTTGAAATTTTAAGTTTCTTATCTTATATTGTTGTCTGCCTTTTTGTTATATTTTGTGATGTTGTTTTTTTTTTTTACTTTTCTTTTTTATTTCTGTCATTTCAATTGAGGGCAATGCAACCCTCGAGTTTGGGGGTGGCATCCCTCCATTAATGGAGTCTTTTTAAGTTTAAAAATTGTGTCTTTTACTTAGTTTATTTTTTCTTAAAAAATGATGAAAATGAAAATTTGGCTTAAGTCTTTGAACTGAACTTACCTGTCGTGACAGCCTCTGTCGTGGCAGTGCCTTTAGGATAATTTTAGGAGCAGTTTAGAGCCTTACTATAGTTCTAAATCTCAAACACCATTTGTGACTTTTATACTGTCTAGAACTCTGTTAGTAAACTAGAACAGAAAGCTTAACACTTGAGTTGCCCCTAGAGGTGCCTAACACTGGCTCTAGGAAAAGAAGTTAAGAAAAATAGACTCAATACACCTAGAGGTGCCCGAAATCGGCTCTAGGAAGTTAGCTAGAGGTGCCCGAAACCGGCTCTAGTCAAACTTAAGCCTGAGAAAATAGAATCGAGTGTGCATAAAAACTAAAGGAGCCTAAAAATTACCTCCAAAAAGATGAAAATTGGCATAAAAATTCAAGTTAGAAGCTTAACTATTCTAGTAAACTAAGGGAGTATTGGCATATAACTATTCACAAGCATGCACACACTACACGAGAATTACAGCAAGGTTCCGGATGAATCCTAAATTATGCAACAAGGTGTTGCTCACAATAGGGATTAAATGGTAGGTGAGGAAAAGTTCATTGTTTTAAGCCAACAAAAATTTTGTTTTTTTTTAGGTCTGAATTGCTTGAGGGCAAGCAAAAACTTGAGTTTGGGGGTGTGTTGAGTATGTAAAAGTTCTATATTTTACCCCCTATTTAACCCATATTTATGCTGCATTCAAGCATAATTCATTGTATTTAGGTTGGATTTCATTTATACATCACGAATATATCAAATTGCACAGTTTCTACTAAAATTGGTTGCTTTTGCAGGTAGCTGCTGTAGCCGATGGAGGGCAGTGGAGAAGCAGACGCTGGGCAGTGAAGAAGCAGAGCTGAAACTGGATGTGCAGACGAGGAGGACGATGCTGCCATGACCGCTACCGTGGCAGCCAAGGACGATAGCAATGGTGAAGAGAAGAAGCAAAGTGGGCATCGACAGAAAGAGAAAATTAAGCCGGTCTATCGTGGAACACCGTTATATTTTTCCAATCCCTAGATCAGAATGAAGGCCAAGCCCAAAGTTCAAGGAAGAAACTCCAAGCAAGAAGGAAGGACGAATTAAAGATATATGCTCTGAAGATTTAGTCTTTAATAGAGTTGTACTTTAGTTTAAACTTGTATTCTTGCCATATTAGAAAACTTGAACCCAAGGCCTATATAAAGGCATGTAATTCGACCTAGGGAAAGATATCTTACTCTCTAGCCTTCTCTTCTAAACCCTAGTCGTTTTCCCCTTCTCATCATGTTCTAAACTTCCCCTAGGGCTAAGGGTTGATTTGTAAAGTAGTTGCAAGGATTGCATTTGTTTTAGGAATTTTTCTGTTCAATAAAATGGACTTCAAGTTTGCTTATTATGGTTTTTAACATCTTGCAAGAGTATCGGGAGAGCATTGTGAGATTACATATTTACTTAATATCGGGAAGTTAAGTATACGAAAGGAATTAGTACGAGTTCTCCAATTTATGGTTGAACTATCTCGGATCTAGGGATAGGACGAGGTTAAGTGGCTAAGGAAGAATTCAACAACAACGGTGTTCAACCTTCAATTCACGCTAGGAGGTATCATCAAAGACGTATTCATCGACAGACTTGGACCTAGGGATAGGCCAAGGCACAACAGGGATTCTTGCCAAGCTTGAAGTATAGAGTTGTGTGATCGCTGCCGCGACTAACAACAGACCGCTGCCGCGACCGGCCCTGCCGCGAGAAGCGCAAGGACAGAACATATATTCCTAGACTTCGCAACACCTACACTACTGAGCAATTCAATATCGGCCCATTCTCTCTATCCTGAATTCTTTACTCATTTATTATTAGTATTCTTTATTATCTCGTGAAAAACATTTAAACTATTTCTTTTTCTTCTCGTGCAGTAATTCCAGGTTAAAGCTATTAGCCCAGTCCCTGTGGAGACGATATCCGATACTTACGTATCACTTTACTACTTGCGTCGTGTACACTTGCACTACATTGCAATAGACACTTTTACACGCAACAATTATGTTGAAAAAGGGTTTTGATACTATAGATTCCGAAATCCTTGAGATCCTTGAATTTCTTGATGATTTTAGTTGGGTTTTTGAGGTGAAATGATGAAGTTATGTTTGCTAGAGGTATAAGGATGGGTTTAGGTTGATTTTAGATGTGTTTTGATGTTTATAAATGGTTGAAAGTGATGTATGTTGGCTGAGTTTGAGTTTAGTTGATGGTGTTGGACTGCATTTTAATACATTTGGACCTCTGTCTTGGTGATCAAAAACAGGGATCTTGATCCGATAGCAAATGAGACATTTTTTTAGGCTTCAGAAGGGTGATTTTCGTGTCGGCAAGAAAGGTTTCGCGTATCGGTGAGTGGAAATGGATTTTCCAGCTTTGTTATGCTTTGAGAGTGGTCTTGGGAGCTTAGTGTTAAGCTCAAGAGTAAGTGATTCGAAAGTCTCTCTCGGAATGTGCTATGTTTTTGTTGGAAAATGCACTTGAGTTAAATGTGGTTTTATTTACTATTTTAAAGCATGTTTTAGCTTTGATAATGTTAGTGTTTAATGCCATGTTGTTAAGGATGCATTTGGTAGATGATCCTTGGATTTATGAAATGTATGCATTTGAGATTATGCACGTTTATGCTTGTGAAAGTGGAATTTTGATTTATGCTTGTAAAACAGTGGAATAATGTTGATAAATGATTATATTGGTAAGTGATGGAAATGGTTTTTGGTTACTTTAATCGGATATAGTTAGCCGGCTATAGGATTGGGTGCACCGTGAATAAAGTCGCCTTGGATGTCGAGGGGTTGTGATTATACCGTATACTCCATCCAAGTACCCTAATGATTGAGGCTAAGATCACAACGGTGGATGGTTAAATCCCGTGTGTGGATCTTGTGGTTTGTGTCTCGTGCTCTCGTTAGTGGAATTATACAACTACCGATTAGTGGTGTTGAGGGGTTGCGATCGTACCGTTAAACTCCACCACGGATGTCACAAGGGTTGATAGTTTAATCCCATGTGTGAGCCTTGTGTAGTCCGGTAGTGTGTATGAAGCGTGTGGGAAAACACTTGTAATTCGTATATCCGATTGTTTCATTTGTGTTGGTTTTGGTATGGTTTGAGAATTGATCACTTGCGATCCAATGTAATGTTGTTGATTATTGATTAAAGCATGTGATGCTTGTGTATTATGCTAGAATTCATGTGATGCTTGGCTTAAGCCTGAGAAAAAGATTATTTGTTGTTATTATAATGATGCTAAGAGCATGTATTTTAAAAAGTGCATTGATGCTTTAAAAAGGGCATGATTTAAGTAAAGGCATGAGATAACAAATGGTGATGTTTCGATTTTGTAAAATGCATTGATGAATGTTTGGTTTTAGCGATCCTCACTAAGCTTTATGCTTACGCTCATTTGTTTCATCAATGCAGAGAATTAAGCGTACGAGGCAACAAGAAAGCAAGTGGATCCTAAGTTCCTTTTGACTAAACAATGTATGTGGTTTTACCTTGGTGTAATAAGAGGCAATGGGTGGGATTTCTACTTTTGATGTAGTTTGGTGATGTTAAATACCTTGAGCATGTTTGGTTTGTTTATTTGGTATTGTAAATGGCCTTTGAATATTGTTTTAAGCTTGAATGTGGCTTTTAGCCTTTTTGTGGTTTTGACACCTAGGAAGCATGCCTATAGTTCTAAAGCTTGCATGAATGATACTATGATATAGCTTGAGCTACGTTTTGGTGTTCCTCGATGTTTATTCTTATAGTATGGGTTTTGTGGCATGTGTTGGAATGGTTTCGGAGGTGAAAAGTCGAGAAAAACCATCAATTTCGAAAATTGAAGGTCCAGGCGTTTCGGAACGCCCTTATCTGTTTCAGAACGGTGGCCTGTAATGGTCATGGTGTTTCAAAACGAGTAGGCACGTTGCGAAACATTTTGCTAGTGTGAATCACCGTATCGAAACAGATCATTGGGTGTCTCAAAATGCACACGCGTATCGAAACGGTCAACATGGTTTCGAAACAATCGTTCCGATACAAAGCCTTGTGTTTCGAAACACTTGACCGTTGGATGTTGATTTTGAATTGTTCCAAGTTTCAGTTTCTTACGTTTTGGTCCTTGAAGGTTGTAAGTTTAATTGGTTGAGTTTGGACGATCCGTTTGAGTTGAAATTTGACATGCTGGCATGTTACATAATTAATTTTGGATTGGTAACTTTAAAATCTGGTTAGTCCTTGTAAATCTGGAAATTTACAATTTTGTCCCTAAAAGACAAAGCATGCAATTGAACCCCGATTGTTGTACCGTTTTCACCTAATCGCTCTATTATCCACATAGGATAATATTGTGCAACTAGAAAAGATAAAGAGAAAAAAGGTCGCTAATCGAGGTTGACTTTCACGATTTGACTTTGGTTTTCCCCGAGTAATCTTCTTAGTTCAGGAAAGGCGTCTAGGCCGGGCTAAGGGGGTTACATGCTGCCCAACTTTAGTGCCTTCACAAGATTCTTCTACCTCTTGTTCTATCAATACATGTAATAATAGCATAAAGGCACCATTAGAAACAATCCATACACCATAAACAAAAAAGCAAGTTCATAGTATAACACTAATCTGCCCCCTGTTTCAGGCAGCCTGAACACCTTGTAATAATTATGCTCATAACTTTGAATTTACACATTGGATTTTCATTTTATTTACAGTTCTGGAAGGATAATTCAATTATCTTTCCAACCATATATGGCTCATATTTTTATCCTTTTTATATTAATATAATTTATTAATTATAGTCGGATCAATTTTACAGTTTTGAAACTGCCCAGATTACAAATTCAATCAATCTTTAGAGTTAATTCACCTAGAATCCTTATTATTTCATTTTAACCCTTTAGACCCTTATTTCCCCTGTTATTTAAGTATCATTTCCAGTTCTCCTTTTGTTCATTTTAATACATAAATTTCATATTTATCCCAAAACAGTCCCTATACACCAATTGAGCCCCTAGTGTGACCAAATTTTGTTCCAAATTAATTTTCCATAATTCTATCATCAATTTCATCAATCCAACACTTCTACCCACTAGAAAATTCAGTTTCTAACAACTTTCTTCAACATATATTTTTCCAGATCGATTCATATCATTCTTCAATTTTCAGATTTTATGAACAGTTTTACAAGGTTGAATATAAGCATTTCCATAACATTCGATTGATCATTTTCCAATATGATTTTAATTAAACTTTAAACCAGCATCAAATTAGAATCAAACACAAGATGAAATCCTAATTTTCCAGATTTCTAAGCTTACATAACAATCAATTTAAATCTATTCTAACAACACACAATCGGGTAATCTAAGGAACACTTACTTGGTGTAGGGCGTGTAGGTGTTCCCTTATTGTAAGAGCGCAAGTGCACACTCCTGCCAAGTTATAGCATAAAAGATATTGAATCCTACGAGGATTTGACAACTTGTTTCGAATTGTCGTTCCTGCACAAGGAAAACTAAATTACACAAGTAAAGTGATTGTTGAGAAGAAAAGTAAATTAAAACACAAGTAATAAAAGAAGTAATCAGGTTGATAGAGCGGGCATGTTGTTTTGCACTACCACGATATGATGTCTCGACGGATTGAGGCTGCGACACTTTCGGTGCCGCAGCGGATCTCTGCTCTTGCAACTTTCGCTATCTCGACAGTTGGAATGAAGAGAAGTCCTGGCGGCAAGTCTGGCAGATACTCCAAGTTTGGTAGAGCAATTCTGAAGTGATCCTTCCTATGTCTAGGCAAGTATTCTGTCACCACGTGTTGTAGGCAATACCTAGTAATCTCAGCGTAAACCTAACACAGGCAGTCGACGTTTGGTTGCTCCTCTTAGCCGCTGAAACTCGAACTTATGTCTAAGCCGAATTAGTCAACATCTCGACATGATGAGATCATACTTAATTCTTTCATGAGTTTGACACTCTTATGGCCGGAAAATGGATTTCTTCAACTGGACTTTGGGAACTAATTGAAGAAGTGAAGAATATGAATTAAGCAAACATGGAATATTTTATTGAAAACAAACTTGAAACCTAAACTACCATTCTCACAACTAATTTACAACATAACTCCAAACCCAAGGGAAGTTTAGAACATGGTTGCGGCAGAAAACCTAACTATGTCTAGGTAAAACCCAATATGATTTGAACTAGGAGTACAATGAGTATTTATAGACAAATAGCTAGGTCTAGTCCTTTTTGAAGTAGAAGTTGTTGGGTCACGTCGGCACGCCCCGTGGCGTAGTGGAAAGATTAATCTGACGTAATCCAGCCAGGATCCATGTACAAGAACAAATCCGGGGTGAAACGACGAAGAGTTACCTTTTAAAACTCTGGAAACTGGAAAACCGACTGTATGTCGAAATAACCACGTCAAGTAAAACCGGAATCGTCACAAGTTCGCAACGACCTCTACGGAGTCCACCCGAACAAAACGAACAAAGTTTCTGCCTCCCTAACACTTAGGGATAAATTTCGACAGGTTTGAACACCTTCCAGGGAGAAGTCGAAATCCCTCCAGGGATTCCTGAGGGAGTCTGAAATCGACCAGGAGTTCAACCGGGACTTGCAATCGAGCAAGGGAACCTTCAGGGATTTTCCAGAGAGCAAGTAGAACACCAGAAAAATATCGAACAGCTTCTCAGAGAGCTTTCTGGGATATGTCGAATTCCAGTGGGGAATCCCTAGCGGTGTTGTCGGAATCTTCAAGAGGAGGAAGAGGGATAATTTGGTTGCTAGCCCTTGTCCCTTTAAATAGTATTCAGAGACTTAATTCTAGTTGAATTCCTTAAATCCAAGTTCAACCAAAATTCATAGAATCTAATTCTACTTGAAATTGGTTTATATTAAATATACATTATATTTAATAATATTAAATGAAATATCTATATATTTAATTATGTAGAGTCTTATTCTACATAAAACATGGATTTAAATATACATTATATTTAATCCAAATATATATATTTTTATTATATAGAATCTCATTCTATCTTTACTTGGATTTAAATATATTTAAATATATATTTTTAATTATGTAGAATATAATTCTACATAAACTTGGAATTAAATATACATTATATAAATTCCAAATATATATTTAAATTTCTAGAATCTTATTCTATAATATTTAAGTCTATAAATATTTTCCATACTCTAAATAATATCTGATAAATACAATATTTATCCAATATTATTCTCATTTAAGGGAGTTGCCGATTTCCCCTATCCCATAGGGGATTTTCGGCAACCTCCCAAAAATAGGGAGTATGGTTTCTAATTTTTGTTTGTTTCATTCGAAGGGTGTGACCCTTGTAGGTTCATGCAACGTTAGCAGCAAAATTAGAATTGTTCTAATTTTACAAACAATGAGTGGCATCTAGCAATACATCATTGCTACCTAAGTTGCATGAAGTCATGGTTTGACTTTCCTAATTCCTGAATAAACTTCCTTTATGCATTTCATCCTTTTGTCCATTATATCTTAGATGAACACAAGTCATGGGTTAGTCACACTTGCGTTGTCCATCTAGTGTTTCTTGATGTCTTGAGTAGATTATGATAAACGAATCTCTATGATATCTCATATCATAATATTCGAGCATGGTCATGCATTTTCTAATCTCACTCAATCAAGTGGCCAAAGATATTTCTCCCATTATGTAGGAGAGACAAATCCTTTCTTGATCAACCATATTTCACTACATAGGTTATCACGTATCCAATCATCAGTCTTTATAATGTAGTCAGTTACGACACATGTTTGACTATGTCAAAATACGTAAATCTTTATGTTGAAATCATGTTGATCTCAAGTCTGAGGATTATACATATGTTTATCATGAGCAATGTTGTGATTGGCACATAATTACCCAAGAAACATGCTCATAACGGGTTAATCCATTATGTTGTTCTCGAACAAATACTTATGTGTTGATTTTGACATCTCTATGTCAATGACAACGCTTGTCATCAACCACATATTAGTCATTATATATTATCACTATTCATACCCGTAATAATATTCGACTAAGGATTCTATTTAACAATAATCACATTATTGTATGGACATTATTATCCAATGGCTAGTTTGATGCACAGAAACATACCAAATGATAATAACGGCAATGCCATTACTTGATAAATCTAGTAAAACAGTATGTCTATTCAATAATCATATGATTGGTCTTTGGGCATACTCTAACAATCTCCCACTAGCACTAAGACCAATCATTCTCGTATCTAATACGATATGGCTTAGTGTAACTAACATGCTTATGCTGTGTCAAAAGCTTTGTTAGGGAGTTGACAAAGTTATCAACTTTGTGCGTATGTTGCATACTTTCACATCTCCAAGATATAAGTACTTTAGAATATGTTTGGATTTATTGATGAGATCAGGGTTTTATTTGCTTACGCAAAGGTTCCATCATAACAGAGTTATGTAGCATCTAATATGCTGGGAACAACCCTTAGTTCAGAAGTGAACCTTTTAGATCCAAACATCCTTCTTTATTGCTATGTCGACTACAGTACATTCAGCCTATGTTGTAGAGTTAGATATTGTCTCATGTTGCTAACTCGCATTATCTTTTATTAATGTAAAACGGATTGCGATCTTTAGTTCCTTTTGATGAGTATGTCATCTACATACAATACTTAGGAAAGTAACAATGCTCCCACTAGCTCTTTTGAAAACAAGACTCCCCTTTGTTTCTAGATAAACCAAACCTTTTGATTGTATCTTCTGAAATGAATATCCCAACTACGAGAAGCTTGCCTTAGTCTACGAATAGACCTTTGTAGTTTACATACCTTCCAACTGTTTACTGGAGTGACAAAACCTTCTGGATGTGTCATGTACACATCTGTTTCAAGTTTTCCCTTAGGAAAGTGGTTTTGACATTCCTTTATTTGATTTTATAATCATCGTATGTAACTACTTGCAAGTGAGATTAAGATGGATTAAACATAGCTACAAGGAAGATGCTTTATCATAGTCTATACTATGAAGTCTGTCGAAAAATTTTAGCGACAAATCATCCTTTGTATGTTTTATCATCCATGTCTGTTTTTCCTTTTTGAAAAACTCATCCATACCTCTTAGGTTTTAACCTTTTAGGTAACCAAAGTCTATACTTGGTTTTAGACATGGATTCCATCTCATATCTCATGGCTCTTAGCCATTTCTCGAATTTTGGGCTCACCATTGCTTTCTAATAAGACCTAGTCTTTATCTTGATCCGAAAAGAAGAGTGTTTCCATCTACGGATAGTGAGAAATCCATATTTCTCAAGTATATGGTATTCTCTTAAGGATCAACACAATGGTTGTGTTTTGTTCCAATGTTCCTTGATGATATGTGGAACATTCTCAATCTTTGGTTCATAAATTTGTTGTCTAAAATTTCTTCACATTCCAAATTCCATTTTTTCTTTTGTGGGAGGTAATATCTTTCGAGAGATACTCTTGTTTGAGCAACAAACATTTTGTTCTCGTTGAAAAATGAAATCCCTTAGTGATAAGTATTCTCTTTCGAGATAAACTATCGCTTGAGCAAGAAATATTTTGTTCTCGTTAAAGTTGAAGAAATAATATCCCTTGGTGAGAATTAATCTCTTTCAAGATAAACTCTCGTTTGAGAAACAAACGCTTTGTTCTCGTTAGGATAAACAACAAAAGGAGTTTTTTTAAGGTTCGAACTTTGTAAACATTTTAACATGTAAGTAACCTTAAAACTTCAAATGTATTCTAGAACAATTCTTAGTCCATATCTTATATGACGTTTCGGGGGAAAAAACACGATTAAGTATGAGAGTTGTTTTTCTAGTGTGTAAAGAAGTCGAAAATGACTTGTTCTAAATCAAAACATGTCCAACATATTTGATTCTCTTTCAAAGACTTTTTCGTTCCACTTGTGGGATTTAATTATGGGAGAATCCCATATTCTTTGAAAGTTCATCAAACTTTAAATATTCTTGAATTTGATCTCATCAAATTACCTTAATACTTTTTATGAGTTTGAGATTAGTCATTTGTAAATATTATTGATTTGATTAGTTTAAAGATCATTGATTCGTTGTGCCATAAGAGATTAAAAGAATAACACTTATTTAAATAATCTCAAAATTAAAAATATCTTGTCCTTACTAGATAACTAAAACTTAGGCAGAAAATAATAATCTTAAAAACTAAAACAAATCTATTTAAGCAAAAACACATGTCCTAATGGATGATGTAGCAACTCTTGCTTTATTTCCATTCGCAGGTACATGTCTATTCTGATGCCTTCTCTTTAGAAGCCTCTGAGGTTGATACCTCACTCGTTTTTGCTTTCTTGACTTTATGTAGGTGTGCGGGGCAGTTTCTCTTCCAATTTCCGGTCTTGCCGCAATGGAAACATTTTCCATCCTTCTTGATTCCCTTCTTAGGTTTCAATGCCTCCTTTCCATCAGTTTTGGTCTTACCATCACCTTTAGACTTTGCTGTCGATTTACCTTTCTTCTTGCCTGTTGCGTGTAAAAGAGTCTATCGCAATGGTAGTGCAAGTATACACGACGCAAGTAGTAAAGTGATACAAAGTATCGGATATCTTCTCCACAGGGATTGGGCTAATAGCTTCACCTTAATTAACTGCACGAAAGTAAAGAAAATATTTGAGAAGTTGTCACGAAAATAATAAAGTAAACGTAAATAAAAGAGTAGAAGAATCAAGATAGAGAGAATGGGCTGGTTTTGAATTGCTCAGTAGTGCAGGTATTGCTAAGTCGGGGAACTCCAGTTCTGTCGTCGTCCCCGTCGCGGCAGCACCTGTCGCGACAGCAGTCCGTTGCTTGTCGCGGCAGCGAACAATCAACTCAATGCTTCAAGTTTGGCAAGAATCCCAGATGTTCCTTGGCCTATCCCTAGGTCCAAGTCTGTCGATGATCGCATCTTTGATGATACCTCCCGGCGTGAATCGAAGGATGAACACCGATGTCGATGAATTCTTCTTTAGCCACTTAACCTCGTCCTATCCCTAGGTCCGAGATAGTTCAACTATAAGCTAGAGAACTTGCTCTTATTTTTTTCGTATACTTAACTCTCCCGATGCTAAGTAAATAGATAACCTCACAATGCTCTCTCGATGCTCTTGCAAGATATTAATAACCAAAATAAGAGAACTTGAAGTTTATTTTATTGAACTGAAAATTCCTAAAACAAAACAACCCTTGCAACTACTTTACAAATCAACTCGTGGCCCTAGGGGGAATTTAGAACATTTTGTGGGAAGGAAAACGGCTAGAGTTTTGGGAAGGAAGCTAGGGTAATCGGTTATGCCCTCCTAGGTCAAAGTATATGCCCTTATATAAGCTTTGGGCTCATGTTATCTAAAATAGCAAGAATACAACTTTAAATGAAAGTATAATTCTAATAAACACTAAATCTTCAAGGAATCTACTTTCCAGCCGTCATCTTTCTTGCTTGGGATTTTCTCTCCTTGAACTTTGGGCTTGACATTCCTTTTGATCTGGGGCTTGGAAAAATATAGGGTTTTCACACGACAGACGACCTGAATTTTCTCTCTCTGTCGAGGTCCACTTTGCTTCTTCTCCTCAAAACTGATGTCGTCCTCTGCTGTCACGGCGGCAACCATGGCAGCATCGTCCTCTTTGACTGCTTGTCCAGTTCCAGCTCTTCTGCTTCACTGCCCAGCGCCTGCCCATTCCGTCTGCTACGGCAACAACCTGCAAAAATAGCCATTCTTAGTAGAAACTGTGCCTTTTAATATATTTGTGATGTTTTGCTGTAAACTGACCTAAATGCAATAAATAATGCTTGAATGCAGCAGAAATATGGGTTAAATAGGGTGTAAATAATAGAACTTTTACACACTCAACACACCCCCAAACTCAAGTTTTTGCTTGTCCTCAAGCAACTAAGACCTAAAAGAAAGATGAAATATTTTTGTTTTGGCTTGCAAAAAGTGAACTTTCCCTTACCTCTCGTTCGTTCCCTGTGACGGCAGCAACCTATCGGATAATTTAGGATCTATCCGGAGTCTCACTATAGTTCTCGTGCAGTGTGTGCATGCTTGTGAACAGTTATATGCAAAGACTCTCTTAGTTTCACTAGAATATTTCAGCTCTTAACTCGAATTTTTATGCCAAAGTTTATCTTTTGAAAGCACTTTTTCATGCTCCTTTGAATTTTTTTTGTTTTGACTCGATTTCTATATTTTTAAGCTAAAGTTTCACTAGAGCCAGTTTTAGGCACCTCTAGTTAACTTCCTAGAGCCAGTTTCGGGCACCTCTAGGGCTGTTGAGTCTCTTTTTGCTAAACTTCTTTCCTAGAGCCAGTGTTAGGCACCTCTAGGGGCTATTCAAGTGCTAAGCTTCCTATTCTAGTTTGGCTAAAAGAAGTCTAAGCAGTATAACAGTCACAATGGTGTTTAAGTTTTCAGAACTATAGAAAGGCTCTAAACTTCTCCTAAAAACTATCCTAAAGTCACTGCCACGACAGAGCTGTCACGACAGGTAAGTTCAGTTCACAGTTTTCAGCCAAAATTTTCAATATTTTCATCATTTTTTTAAGAGATAGAACTAAACTAAGTAAAGAAACAGATTATAAACTAAGATGTACTCCATTAATGGAGGGTTGCCACCCCCAAGCTTGAGGGTTGCATTGCCTTCAATACAAATGACAATTAAAAACAAAATAAGGCAGTACATCACAAAATATATAGCAGGCAACAAAATATAAGATAAGAAACTTAAATTTAGTCGTTGTCTTCGCTGCTGCTGCTGAGGCGGATCTGGCGGCGGGCTATGGCTTTCGGGGCGGGTTGGGGCACGGGGGAGGCTGATGTCTTCTTGGCCTTGACCTCCCGTCGTGGCTGGACTCCGGTTGGGGAGATGTGAGGGGGTTGCTCCACCACTTGAACGTCCGAGCTGCTGCTGCTGTCACTGCTGCTGCTGCTGCTGGCCTTTGGCAATTTGTTCTTATCAGCCATCCCTCATTTATAACATCAATTAACATCCAAAATACATTAGAAAACAACCTCAAAATAGAGCCTAACCATCAACCACGAAAATCACCAAGATCTCTTCAAAAACCTTGAGTTTTAATACAATTTCTTGTTTCTAACATTAAAGCAACTCAAAAATCAATAACAAAGGATTGATAACTTGGGAATTTCAGTAAAGAACTGATCATTAGAGGAGAAGGACGAATCTTACCTCTAATGGCTGATTTCTCCTTGAATTAGGCAAGTTTTCTTGAAAATCCAATGTAAAAACAAGAGGATTTGATGAGGAAAAGATTAGGAATCGAAAGGAGATAGAAATCTCATCAAAAGAAATGAAAATCAAAGGCTAAATGATGGAGGAAATGTGTTTGGCTGAAAAGAAATTGAGAGAAAATGAAATGAGAGAAAATTGATGAAATGTAGTTATGAAAAATCAAAGATAGTTTTCCTTTTAATTAATCTTTATTTCCTTTAATTAAAACATTATTAAAATCACCCAAAATAAGGAGAAATCTGATTAAAAACATTTTGGTAAAATTAGCTTCTTAAAGATTCAAAGTTTCAATCCTTTACAAAACAATCACTATCTAACTTTTGCAAAAACTGGGATTTGGTCACTACACCGAAATGTAGTATTTCCAAGCCTTATTTTGTAAAATTGATTTCACCATAATCATTCATATAATTAATGAGGATTTTTAGATATTTTTCCATATTTTTAAAGCATCCCGAACTAGGTGTTTCCTAATCTCCCTTTAAGATTTGAACCGTTCTCGACCGGTCCGATTCGAACTCTAAAACATCTAGGCCCAAATTTAGGGTGTTACAACTCTCCCCCTCTTAAGAAATTTCGTCCTCAAAATTTACCTAGAGGAAAAACGTAATAAAATTTCTTCTTCATGTCTTCCTTTCTTTCCCACGTGGCTTCCTCAACACCACAATGTCTCCACAACACCTTAACAAGCTCAATGGTCTTACCACGGAGATCCTTACTGTCCGAATCCAAAAGCTCAACATGTTCCTCATCATATGTCAAATCTGGATTCAACTCAACTTCCTCTATGAGCATAACATGCGAATGATCCGATCTATATCTCCGAAGCATGGATACATGAAACACATTATGTATCTTTTCTAACTCTTGAGGTAGCCTCGGCTTATAAGCAACAGGATCCACACGTTCTATCACCTCGTATGGTCCAATGTACCTTGGGCTCAACTTGCCCTTCCGACCAAATCTCATCACCTTCTTCCAAGGTGAAACTTTCAAGAACACACTGTCACCCACCGCAAATTCTATCTCCTTACGCTTCAAATCTGCGTAAGACTTTTGCCGATCTGATGCTGCCTTCAACCGCTCACAAATGAGCTTCACCTTCTCGGTGGTTCCTTTCAACAGAGCCGACATCTAGACCAACTTTTGTCCCATTTCAGCCCAGCAAAGAGGAGTTCTGCACTTCCTCCCGTACAAAGCTTCATAAGGTGCCATTAGAATACTCGTCTGGTAACTATTATTATAAGCAAACTCCATGAAAGGCAAGTGCTTCTCCCAAGAGCCTTGAAACTCAATAACACAACACCTTAACATATCTTCAAGCAATTGGATAAGACGCTTCGACTCTCCATCCGTCTGCGGATGATAAGAAGTACTGAAATTCAGTCGCGTACCCAATGCTTGATCTAAACACTCCCAAAACCTTGCGGTGAACCTCGGATCTCTATCCGACACTATAGATTTTGGTACACCATGAAAACGCACAATCTCAACAATTTACAACTCTGCAAGCTTATCCAGGGTGTACGTAGTATGCACAGGCAAGAAATGCGCACACTTCGTAAGGCGATCCACAATCACCCAAACAAAATTCTTCTTTGATGGTGTTAGAGGCAAACCAGACACAAAGTCCATGGTAATCCTCTCCCACTTCCATTCAGGGATTCTTAACGACTGCAACAAGCTTGAAGCAAACTAATGCTCAGTCTTAACCCGCTGACAAACCATACACTTGCTCATATACTTCGCGACATCCTTCTTCAAACCCACCCAACAGTACTCATCCTTCATATCACGATACATCTTTGTACTACCAGGGTGCATAGCAAACAGACTACTATGAGCTTCGGTCAGAATAGCATGCCTCAACTCAACATCACTCGGCACCACTATCCGACTCCCAAAACATAAAACACCATCATCATTAAAACAGAAATCGGATGGCCTATCTTCAGCGATATCCTAAACATGTGGCACCAAAGAATCATCCAACAATTGTTTATCCTTTATCAACTGTACTAGAGATGGTTTCACCTGCAATTCAGCAACAAGACCAACGTCTCGCGATATGCTCAATCTAGCAAACATCGCTCTTAACTCCACCACCACTTTCCTGCTCAAAGCATCAGCAACAACATTGGCCTTCCCCGGAAGATACTCGATTGTTAGATCGTAATCCTTAAGCAACTCCACCCATCATTGTTGCCTAAGATTCAACTCTTTCTGAGACATCAAATACTACAAACTCTTGTGATCCGTGTACACAATACACTTCTCACCATAAAGATAATGTCTCCAGATCTTTAGAGCAAAAACCACTGCAGCCAACTCAATATCATGCGTAGGATAATTGCGCTCATGCACTTTCTACTGTCGCGATGCATAAGCCACAACCTTACCCTCTTGCATTAGCACACACCCCAAACCAACATAGGATACGTCACTAAACACCACAAAATCTTTCCCTGATTCAGGTTGAACCAAGATAGGAGCTTGCGTCAAAAGCATGTTGTCTTGCTTTCGTCCACTCATACTTAACATCCTTTTGCAACAACTTCGTCAAAGGGGCAGCAATCTTAGAAAATCTATCCACAAACTTCCGGTAGTATCCTGCCAACCCAAGAAAACTACGAACTTCATGAACAGACTTAAGAGGCTTCCAATTCATCACCGCCTCAACCTTCTGGGGATCAACTCGAATCCCTTCGATCGAAACCACGTGACCTAGGAAAACAACTTCCTTTACACAAAACTCACATTTGCTCAGCTTAGCATAAAGCTGATTTTCCAAAAGCGCTTGCAAAACAATCCTCAAATGACCTTCATGCTCCTCCTCAGTACGAGAGTACACAAGGATATCATCGATGAACACCACAACAAACTTGTCCAAGAATTCATGGAACACCATTTTCATCATGTCCATGAAAGCGGCAGGAGCGTTCGTCAAACCAAACGGCATCACAAGAAACTCATAATGCCCATACCTCGTTCTAAAGGTTGTTTTCGGTACATCCACATCCTTCACCTTTAACTGATAGTACCCTGACCTCAAATCAATCTTTGAAAACATAGCCGCTCCCCAAAACTGATCAAAAAGATCATCAATTCTCGGCAAAGGATACTTGTTCTTGACGGTCAACTTATTCAACTGACAATAATAGATGCACATTCTCATCGTGCTATCTTTATTTATAACAATCAAGACCGGTGCACCCCAACGTGACACACTAGGCCGAATGAAGCCACGGTCAAGCAACTCCTGAAGTTGCATCTTCAACTCTTTCAACTCTTTGGGTGCCATGCGATAGGGAGCAATGGACACCGGAGTTGTGTTCTCATACAACTCAATTCCAAACTCAACCTCTCGACTAGGCGGCAAACCAGGTAATTCCTGTGGAAACACTCTAGGGAACTCACACACGGTCCTTATATCCTGAACGCACACCTCCTTTGAACTAGGATTCATAACAAAGGCTAGATAAGCCTCACATCCTTGACGCAACATCTGGCTTGCTCCAAGCGTCGACACCACATTAGCTAGAAACTTCACATTTTCTCCCACCACCACCACCTCATAATCATCCGTAAGTTTTAACGAAACTCGCTTGCTTTTGAAATCCACAATGGCTCTATGCTTTGCAAGCCAATCCATGCCAAGGATTACATCAAAACCATAGAATGGAAATTCCATAAGATCAACAAGAAACACATGATCTTGCACCATTAAGGGGCATCTCCTATACACCTTTCTTGTTACAACCGTCTCACCAAAGGAACTAGTCACACGCATACCAACATCCAAAGACTCAACAGGCAAACCAAGCATTTGAGCATGTTCACGCAGTATGTACGAGTGTGTAGATCCAGAATCAATCAAAGAAAGTAATGACAAGGATTGCAAAGTAAAGGTACATGTGATCACGTCCGTGTCATTCCTTCCCTCACGATGGGCATACACTCGAGCCTGACCACCACCCTCAGGTTAGACAACCACCACATGCGCTACATTCCTTCCACCCTCATCTCTACGCTGAAAATTACCACGGCCACGCCCACAACCCCTCCGTGGCTCAGCTACTCTCACCGGATCATGTCCCTCTCTCAGCGGCTGATGACAATCTTTCTTCATATGCCCTCAGTTACCACAGTTCCAACATGTCCCAAGGTTACCCCAACACTCACCAACGTGTCTCCTACCACAACGGTTACACTCACGAGTCCTCAAGAAGGCATTAGGTCCTTGCTGACCTCTACCAGGGTTACCACCCCTGCGCCTAGCATCAAACTGCGGCTTCCTATCATTATGCCTCTTGTTGCGATCTCTACCATAATAGCGTTCTGCAGCACGCTTTCCCGAGCTAGATCAACATGCTCGGCTCGCCAAACTAAGATTCAATTCAATGTCCTTAGCTCTAGTGACCAAGACATCGAAATCAGTGTAATCAGCTGCAAGCATATAGGTCTTCACGTCCGCTACTAGCCCATAATGGAACCGTTCGCACCTTTCCCGCTTGCTAGGGATCAACTCATCCGCATATTGACTAATGCGAACAAACTGAATCTCATATTCAACCACATACATGATCCCTTGCACAAGAGACATAAATTCCCTCTTCTCATCGAGGTAGCGAACTCCCATATATTTCTACTTGAACGCATTCAAGAAGAATGTCCAAGTCACCTCATCATCCTCCATTCCAGAGATAGTGGTCGTCCACCACATGTATGCATCACCATTCAGTAGTGACACAATGCATCCCAACTTCTGGACATTGTTGCAGTTCAACTGACCAAAAATCATCTTGGTGCTCTCTAACCAAGACTCAGATCCTTCCGGTGACAAACCTCTGAACTCAGTTCCTCCTAGACTGCGGAGACGCTTCAACGGCAATCTCACATTAGCACCATCCTGAGGTGAAGCTCCTTGAGCTCCAGCTACTGTTGTCTTGAAAGCTCCAACAATAGCCTGTATCAGCATAGTCATATCAGGAGTAGCTTTCCCCTAAACTCCCTCGGGTCCAACAAGCCCAGCACCAACTCCAGCAGCACCAGCCCCAGCTCCACCACCACCAGGTGGTCCACCAGGGGGAGGAGGAGGTAAATCCTCAACATTCTCTACGTTCTCATTCTCAGCCATAGATCTAGTATTGATTCTCAGCTCTCTACGTGGCCCCATAATAAAAACAATGCACTGACAAAAATACATCAACACAATTAGGCATAATAAGGTAAGTAATGCAAGTACTCAAGCTGACACGCGTCGTATAGTGTCAAAAATAAAACCTTAAACTCAATTAAATAAGATTTAAAATAATATAGTGAGAGTAAGGGTCGATCCGCAGGGAATAGGAACTTTAACACCTTTCGTTCTGATTTAGACCAATAACCTGTAGAAAATAAAAGAGGGGATTTTAGAGTAGTGATTTGAATGAGAAAAATAATAAGAACGTAAAAATAAATATTGAGAATGAATTATAGATTAAAATAGCCTCAAGCCACGCTTTGCTACGACATCTTCGATCACTGAAGTTGATTTTTCTTCGACTTTCCTGCAGGTTACAGTCTACAAGGCCCAACCCTTCAGTTTTGACGAGAAATGCAAAGAGGCATTTGACATACTCAAGGAGAAGCTTGTAAACGCACCTATCGTTCAACCACCAAATTGGAACCACCCGTTCGAATTGATGTGCGATGTTTTCGATTTTAGCGTTGGAGCGGTGTTAGGTCAAAGAATCAACAAGGAACTACATGTTATAGCATATGCGTCACGTACCTTAGATCCTGCGCAGAAAAACTATTCAACAACGGAAAAAGAACTCTTTGCTATTGTTTTTGCCTTAGAAAAGTTTAGATCTTATTTACTCGGTACTAAAATCGTTGTCTTTTCTGATCATGCAGCTTTACGCTTTCTGATGAGCAAAAAGGAGGCAAAGCCGAGACTGATCCGGTGGATACTATTACTCTAGGAATTCAACCTAGAAATTAAAGATAAGAAGGGATGCGAAAACCTTGTTGCGGACCATTTGAGTCGCATCCCATTATCTATGTCCGATCTAGCGGTTAGAGAGGAGTTCCCTGACGAAGGATTAATGGCAGCTCAGCTTAACGTTCCATGGTTCGCAGACATGGTGAATTACTTAGCCACAGGTAATATGCCAAAAGATTTACCGAGAGCGGAAGTTAAACGAATAAAAAGCGAGTCTCGGTTCTTCATTTGGGATGATCCCTATCTTTGGAAACATTGTTCGGATGAGGTAATTAGACTATGTGTAGCAGAAAGCCAACGCCATAGGGAATGCTTATAATTCCGGGTGGAGGAACCAATCAAATTATGGGTACGCGAACAACCAAAGGCCAAATCAACCGTACCAACAAAGACAACCCTACCCACAACAAAAAACGTCTTTAGAAACCTTGGTTGAACGACTAGCGATATCCCAAGAGAAGTTCCAAAACCGTACCGAAATCCATTTACAAGAGTTAGACAAACAAATGAGCCAGCTAGCCCAAACAGTAA
Source organism: Hibiscus tridactylites (assembly GCA_958450335.1). Taxonomy (NCBI): domain Eukaryota; kingdom Viridiplantae; phylum Streptophyta; class Magnoliopsida; order Malvales; family Malvaceae; genus Hibiscus; species Hibiscus tridactylites. The sequence continues at coordinate 30,299,948 of OY288287.1, forward strand.
GTCGTCTTGAATCCAAAGGTAAACTCCCTTCACAAACAGAAATAAACCCAAAAGAAAATGTTAATGCCATCACTCTTCGAAGTGGCACCGTGATAGAACCCAAAACCTCGGAGATAAACACCCAAAAAGACAAATAAACTCCACCAGTCGAAAAAGATACACCAAATCCAACCCTTGAACCATCCCCTGATGCTGTCCGACCACCATTCCCGTCGAGATTGATGAAAAGAGACAAACAAGCAGAAGAAAAGGAAATCCTAGATGTGTTCCAAAAAGTAGAGATCAACATTCCGCTCCTCGACGTAATCCGAAAAATTCCAAGGTATGCCAAGTTCCTTAAAGATTTATGTACTAATAAACGTCGTCTTATTGGAGTTGAAAAGGTTAATCTAGGAGAACATGTATCGGCGGTCTTCCAGCAAAAGTTTCCACCAAAATTGAAGGACCAGGGTATGTTCACCATTCCCTGCAAAATAGGTAAAGTGGGTATTAAACGAGCAATGTGTGATTTAGGGGCCTCTATTAATGTTATGCCCCTTTCATTTTATAACTCACTTTCTGCTGAGCCTTTGAAGGATACGAAGGTAACAATACAACTGGCGGACATATCCATAATCTACCTAGAGGGATTACTAGAAATTGTCCTCGTAAAGGTAAATGATTTGATCTTCCCAGCAGATTTCTATGTTATTGACATGGAAAACGACCGAGCAAACAACACTTCTAAGATCCTCCTTGGCCGCCCATTTTTTAGCACTGCAAACACAAAAATCGATGTAAGAAGTTGGATCCTTACAATGGAATTTGATGGTGAGGTAGTAAAATTTGACGTTTACAAAGCTATGAGACATCCTGAAAATGTTGCTAGTTTAAATTTTGTTGATGTCATTGAATCTGCCATTAATCCTTCGTCAGGGAACTCCTCTCTAACCGGTGGATCGGACATAGATAATGGGATGCGACTCAAATAACCAATCTTTCGCTATATGAGCTAAGGAAAATGGAAATGCTCTAAGTTTGATTTGGTCATCGGATACTCCCTGTGGCTTTGTACTTAGACAAACCATGTGAAATTCCTTCAAATGTTTATGAGGATTTTCTGTCGGTAAGCCGTGAAAGGTAGGCAAGAGATGGATCAAACCTGTTTTTAGCACGAACGGTGTTTCGCCATTCGGAAAAGTTATACACATAGGTTGTTGGCCATCGGGCACCGCATTTAGTTGGCGTATGGTTTGATTTTCGTCTCCCATCAGATTGGGCTCGTAACTTGATTCTGCTTCGGATGTGATTTCTAGATCGCATTCGAATCTCTGGTGGCGTCTTTTGTTTTTCTTTTCTCGAAGTTTTTGTGCGTTCAACTTTCAGGCTAGTGCTTCGATTTCCGGGATGAGTTCAATTTGTTCTCCTGGATTGTTCCTGGTCATAAATCAAATAAAACGATATTAGTACTTTGCCGTATTCCCCGGCAACGACGCCAATTTTGACACGCGTCGTATAGTGTCAAAAATAAAACCTTAAACTCAAAATAAATAAGATTTAAATTAATATAGCGAGAGTAAGGGTCGATCCGCAGGGAATAGGAACTCTAACACCTTTCTTCTGATTTAGACCAATAACTTGTAGAAAATAAAGGGGGATTTTAGAATAGTGATTTGAATGAGAAAAATAATAAAAACGTAAAAATAAATATTGAGAATGAATTATAGATTAAAATAGCCTCAAGCCACGCTTTGCCATGACATCTTCGATCACTGAAGTTGATTTTTCTTCGACTTTCCTGCAGGTTACAGTCTACAAGGCCCAACCCTTGTAACTTACTTCTCGTTGGTAAATTCGACTCCCAGGGCAATCCTTGAAGTCAAACTTTAGTGAATTAGCCACGGCAATCGATGCTAACTCAAATCTGAGTTAGTGCTGGAGAAGCCCGTGCTCGGATATTCGTCTCGATAAGAATTGTTTCCGATTTTTATTCCCCTTAGTGGACTGCCACTAAGTTTGTTCTTAGGGAGTTGAATTAGCTACAAGCTTTTCCTCGTCCCCAACGATGGATCTAAACCACTTCAGGCTGATTGCCTAATCAATTTTACAGAGAATCTAAAAAGGAGTTGTTGAAGGATTGAAGTATTTTCCTAATCTCACAAGGTTTGTCGGGTTTTGCGTTGCTTTTGGCTAAAGGGAATTTAGTTAAGCATGGTTTGTGAAAAAACCATACTTAATAAAATAAATAAAGAAATGGAGAAAAAAAGAAATGGAGAGAAATAGAGAGCTTTATTAACTCAAGGAAGAAGAGAACAATGGAAAATGTTTGATGCTTTAATTCACCCCCAAAGTGGGGTATTTATAGTAGTTGAAAACCCTCAAAACCTAAGATGATAAATCCTAAATTTAAATAAAATTACATAAGATAAATATCCAAGTTTTGAAATTTAAGATAAAAATCGGATGATAAGCTATCTTGATAAGTGGAATGATAAGTTATCAGAGTTGCCGACGTCATCTTCTAGAAGATGCTGACGTGGCGCCCAGTCAGCATTCATGCCCTGGTTCATGCCCATGAATCTGCCCACGACTTCAGTATTTTCTGCAGGACTTCAACTCATTTCCAGCATTACGTAAACTGCACGAGAACAACATAAAAACAGCCCAATTAAGTCCTTCAAACATATATATTCGATCAAAATAAGGACTAAAAACATAACCAAAATAAATACTTATCACAAGCTCATTTTTGAAACCATTTCTTCTCATTAGTAATGATATGGCAATGGGATCCCCAATCACACTCCAACATAGCATAGCATCACAGATTCATCTCAATTGAATCTTACATCACTATTCATACACCATACTTTCACCGAAATGTCACAATCATACATAATCACATACAACAACCACATACCAAGCCCCAATTATTCGATAACCTAGCTCTGATACCAACAAATGTAACCCCCTTAGCCCAGCCTAGACGCTTGACCCGAACTACGAAGATTACACGGGGAAAACCAAAGTCAACCCGAAAGTCAACCTTGATTAACGACCCTTTTTTTCTTGTTAATCTTTCCTAGATGCACATTAAGCCTATGTGAACACTCAAGAATCATGGGAGATAAGGCACAACGATCGGAAAACATTTAGGGACACAATTGCATAAATTACGCGTTTAGGGACCAAAATGTAATTTTCGGAAATTATAAGGACTTTGCAAATTTTAGGTTTACCAATAGGTGATTAATCATGTTACATGCCCCTCTGTCAAATTTTAGCTTAAAAAGGCATTCCAAGCTCAAGCAATTGCATTTACAATATTCAGGACTAAAATGTAAAGCACGAAAACATAAAACAATTCAAATCAACATCCAACGGTCAACAGTATCAGAACACCCACCCTTCGTACCGAAACGCCCGTATCGAAACGGTGTTGACCTTTTCGGTACTTGGGTGCGTTCCGAGACTGGTATCGAAACAAGTCTCACTAGTTCCGAAACACCTTCAGCCGTTCCGAAACACTATGGCCATTACAGGCCCCCGTTTCGAAAAAGTGGAGGGCGTTTCGATACACCTTGCCCAATGACAGCGGAAATTGCTGGGTTTTCACCTTTTAAATCAGTCAAACATGCCTCAAAGAACATCAAATCATACAAACAACTCATTTTGACACTAAGGAACATATTTAAGACCCTTAAACTAGAGCATGGCATCAAAAACAAAAACATACAATCTAAAGGCATGCTTCCTAGTCACAAAACCAATTTAAGCCATCAAACCACAAACCAAACATTTAGGACCATTTACAACTCATAAAGGCCATCACAAACATGCCACAAACTTAGGGAGTTCAAACAGATCTCCCAAATACAACCTTGAAGTCCCATTGCCAAATATTAAAACTAAAGTGTATAAAAACATCACCATACATGAGCTTTGCACTTCCTTGGATGTTATTAACCTTCTTGTTGCCCAAAAACACTTCAAGTATATGCATTATCGATAAAAGAGAGCGTAAATCATCTCATCAAAGGTACATGTGAATCAAAAGCATTTTCATATATTATATTGGCATTTCACATCTCATTATTACTCAGATATGCGAACAACATTCTCAAACCACTAGACGCTTCCAGTGGAATCTCACATCATCATACTCACATGGCGGAATCTCTCATCGCCACAAAGCTTGGGTATTTCACCAAGTCCTACCCGATGGAATGCCCATCATCGGTTCTCTCCCTTTGGATTAAACCAAAGAGCACGTACGAATTTTTAGTTTATAGTGCACTCTCATCCTATTGATCGATCAATTATATCCGGTAAGTATCTCAACATCTATGCCAATATATTATGCCAAAACATCATCTCACCTACTATTTTTCATGCAACATTTCCCTAATCATTCTCGCCTCATTTCAAAACCATAACATTTGCCATGCTTTAAAACAAGAGCTCAAAACTCATCAATGCAACATGTTATTTAATGAAATCATCTCAAGCATCATCTCATGCTATAAATCATGCATAAAAACAGTAGGAATTTATCTATCTCAAACCATGAGCATGTAAAAGCATTTTAGGGGCAACCACCACATATAAGAGAGCAATCTAGCCAATACTTATTTTCGGACTTAGGAAGGTGTTTCAAACCTTTCTTAAATCCCCAAACCTTGTTTTTTTTGTCCCTCAAGGACTTCTAAACCATTCGCACTCACCGATTACGTTTTGCTTGCTCGCCGAAACGCTATCTAGGCTCCCGGATCAACACCAAAGGCGTCCGAAGATGTCTCCCCTGTTTATAACACATAAGAGCAGAGGATTAATGCATCATGATGCATTGAATCATCAGCCACACGCCTAAACTCGCTGCTCTACTAAAGCTCCTCATTTCGGCTACCAAACACAACCGAAATCATCTCCAAACTCTTCCAAAACAAAGCGCAGACAAGATCTACCACTTCTAAACATTTCTAAACATCAATCAACTTCAAAAACCACCACAAACTCGTCCTTATACCTCCAGCCAACACAAAACACCAAAACCACCCCAAAAACAAACATTCTAGCATGCAAAACTTAGGAATCCAAGCCTATTCGGGATTTGTTTGATAAAACCTCATTTATAACATCAATTAACATCCAAAATACATTAGAAAACAACCTCTAAACAGAGCCTAACCATCAACCACGAAAATCACCAAGATCTCTTCAAAAACCTTGAGTTTTAATACATTTTCTTGTTTCTAACATTAAAGCAACTCAAAAATAAATAACAAAGGATTGATAACTTGGGAATTTCAGTAAAGAACTGATCATTAGATGAGAAGGATGAAGCTTACCTCTAATGGCTGATATCTCCTTGAATTGGGCAAGTTTTCTTGAAAATCCAATGTAAAAACAATAGGATTTGATAAGGAAAAGATTAGGAATCAAAAGGAGATTGAAATATCATCAAAAGCAATGAAAATCAAAGGCTAAATGATGGAAGAAATGTGTTTGGCTGAAAAGAAATTGAGAGAAAATGAAATGAGAGAAAATTGATGAAAGATAGTTATGAAAAGTCAAAGATACTTTTCTTTTTAATTAATCTTTATTTCCTTTAATTAAAACATTATTAAAACCACCCAAAATAAGGAGAAATCTGATTAAAAACATTTTGGTAAAATTAGCTCCTTAAAGATTCAAAGTTTCAATCCTTTACAAAACAGTCACTATCTAACTTTTGCAAAAGCTGCGATTTGGTCACTACACCGAAATGTAGTATTTCCAAACCTTATTTTGTAAAATTAATTTCACCATAATCATTCATATAATAAATGAGGATTTTTAGATATTTTTTCCATATTTTTAAAGCATCCCGAACTAGGTGTTTCCTAATCTCCCTTTAAGATTCGAATCATTCTCGACCAGTTCGATTCGAACTCTAAAACATCTAGGACCAAATTTAGGGTGTTACAGTAGATCAAAACATCGATCAAACCAACACGTATTTTTTAGATTGAAGGTGTTGAGATGTTTAAAGGAAAGGCTTATTTTCATTCCAATAATGTTGAATATCAAGAAAGAAATATGAAGGTATGAAAAACTTTTTCAATTCTCATGAATCGAATTGAGTTGTCGCTTAGTTATCGGCTAAATGGAAATTTAGCTAAGCATGATTATGGTGGAAATCATACATAGCATTTTAAAAGAAAATAAAAAAAAACTTAAAAGTAAGAACGTAAAGAAACGTGAATTTTATAGAACTTCAAACGCAAGAACAAACTAAGAATGAGAGATGATTATCTAGCTTAACATGATGAGGTATTTATAGTATTCTAAAACCATAAAAATAACCTAGAAATGATAAAAAGATAATTCTTGAAAATATTCAAATTAAATCCTAAAAAAAGAATTTCTAATTTAAATTTTAAATGCAGCTGACCCGCTTATCCATACTCGCTGGCTAGACCTTTTAGAAGCTGTTGATTGGATACCACATCATTCGCTTCATGCCCACTTGCCAGACATTGATTCTAGAAAATAAAACTGCATAACTCTGCCTTTTAAGTGTAATTTCCAGAATTAAAGTCCTCCATAGAAAACACACAAAAAATTCATATTAGCAACATGAACTAACTATTAAAGGCATAATTAAAGATAAAATAGTACCCAAATAAACTACTTATCAGTGCGTCACCATCAACATTCCATTCAGATGAGTGGATATTGGATTCGAGTTGCACCTATGATATGTCCCTTACTCGGGAGTGGTTCTCTGATTTAGTTGAACAAAATGGAGGAGTTGATTATATGGGAAATGAAAACGCTTGTAAAACTGTTGGGATATGTTCAATTTGACTAAAGAATAAAGATAGATCAACCAAAGTTTTGACTGATGTTTCGTATGTGCCTAGTTTCAAGAAGAATCTCATCTCGTTGGGAGACTTGGAATCTAAAGGTTTAGTCGTCACTATGAGAGATGGAGTTTTAAAAGGGTCGCATATGGTACATTGGTGATAATGAAGGACATATGAAAAAATAACTAGTATTACTACCAAGGTAGTACAATTATTGGAGCAGCAGCAGTAGCTTCCGAGGGAGATAGATTAGACTAAACCATGTTGTGGCATATACGGTTGGGACACGCTGGTGAGAAATGCTTGCAAATTCTGGCAAAGCAAGGATTCTTGAAAGGTACAAAGGCTTGCAAGTTAAATTTTGTGAGCATTGTGTTCTGGAAATCAAAAGAGAGTGAAATTCGGCACCAATATCCATAATACGAAAGGTATTTTGGATTATGTTCACTCAGATGTGTGGGGCCCTTCCAAAACATCGTCATTGGGAGGAAAACATTATTTAGTAATTTTTGTTGATGAATTTTCTAGAAGAGTTTGGGTGTACACAATGAAGTCTAAAGATGAAGTGTTGAAAATTTTCTTTAAGTGGAAAAATATGATCAAGAACTAAACATGTAGGAAGATCAAACAAATAAGGACGAACAATGGAGGGGAATATAGAAATAATCCACTCTTTGGCGTTTTCTAGGAGTATTGTATTGTTCGACACTTCACTGTTAGACATACACCACAACAGAATGGGGTGGCAGAACGTATGAATCGAACACAACTTGGAAAATTTTGATGCATGTTGGCCAATGTTGGGTTGGGTAAAACATTTTGTTTTGAGGTTGTGAAATACACTGGTCATTTTATCAATCGTCTATCGTCATCGGCTATTTGAGGAAAAACACCCTTGGAGGTATGGTTTTGAAAATCCACTACTGATTACGATTCCTTGCATATATTTGGATCCGTTGTGTACTATGATGTAAAGAAGTCAAAGCTTGATCCTAAAGCAAAGAAGGTTCTCTTCATGGGGATCACCTATGGAATGAAGGGATTTTGTCTTTGGTGCTTGGACACAAAAAAGATAATTTGTAGCAGAGATGTTACCTTTGATGAATTTGCCATTTTGAAAAATGTAACAAATGGAGATGTTCAGACGAATAGTACTCCACAACAGATGGAGTATACTCCAAAATAGGTGGGATTTCAACATACGATGATTAACCCAACATTTGATGTTAATGATTCTGCAACTCTAGCAGAGGAATCAGAAGAAAAAGAAGAGGTTCAAACCAAAGAACCATTGGAGACACCACAACCACTTGCGATTAGAAGGCCAGGAGAGAATTTCCTAAACCTGCTCGATTTACAAATATGGTGGCATATTCCCTTCTAGTTGTTAATGGTGATATTCATGTCACTTATCAAGAAGCAATGTAAACCTTAGAAAGTGACAAGTGGAAAAGCGTCATGGATGAAGAAATGCATTCTCTCCAAAAGAACAACACATGGGATGTGACACCTTTACCAAAAGGTAAAATGGCAATTGGATATAAGTGGGTATTTGCAAAAATAGACGGGTCTCCTATCAAGGAAAATGTTCAGTGCAAGGCAAGACTGGTAGCTAAAGTCTACGCTCAGAAGGAGGGAATCGACTACAATGAAGTTTTTTCCCCTGTTGTCAATCATTCCTCTATTAGAATATTGTTGGCCTTGGTAGCACAGTGGAATTTGGAGCTAGCTCAACTGGATGTAAAGACGGCTTTCTTGCACAGTGATTTAGAGCGGTGACCTGTATGATTCAGCCAGATGGATACAAGAATATTGGTGGTGAAAATGGGTTTGTAAGCTAAACAAGTTTCTCAATGGATTGAAGCAATATTCGAGGAAGTGGTAGAAATGATTTGATAGATTTATAAGGAGGCAACGGTACACAAGAAGCAAATACGACCATTGCGTTTATTTGCGAAAGCTACAAGATAGATCATTCATTTTTCTTCTCTTGTATGTTGATGATATGTTGATCGCTTCAAAGAGTTAGCAAGAGATAGACAAATTGAATGATAAGTTGAACCAAGAGTTCGAGATGAAGGATCTAGGTGAAGCTAGAAAGATTCTCAGTATAAATATAAGTAGAGACAGACGGAGGGGCAAACTTTGTTTGACTCAAAAGCAATATCTGGAAAAAGGTATTCCAATGTTTTGGTATGAATGAAAACACAAAACATGTAAGTACCCCACTTGCTTATCATTTGAAACAATGTATGCGATTGTGTGTACACTATAATACCCTAAACTAGGGCCCGGTATCTTGTTGCATAAGTAATTAGAATCTATTTCTGCAAACATATTATAATCAAAGAGGATTACTTGAATTAAGGACCAAATCGTGAGAATTGAATCATTTCTAACCAAATTAAAATGAGTGGAAGGTTATAAGATAAAACTAGCTAGCTTGCATGTAAATAATAAGGAATATTGGGGAAAAAGACATGTGTCTTGAAGATGAACTCCCATAGTGGTTCACTCGGCCACACCTAAGGACGAATGAATCATCATCCATCTTCATCCTTTTTCCCAAATGCTGAAACTAGATAAAGAAAAGAGAGAAAGAAATTGAGTGAGAGAGAGAGAGCTTGATTCTTGGATTGAATAACTCAATTTGATAAACATTATTGGTGTAGATCCTTAATTAGCAAGGTAATTTTCTTGTTCTTTTGTTTCTTCATGTGAATTCCATGTTTGATGAAGTTGAAATGAATGAACCATGTTCGAATGATAGACTTGTGGATTTTGTATGTATGTTTGTTGAATATTTACACATGATTCGATCTTGAATATAGCTTGATAAATGGTTACGTTTCTAATGGATATAAGATGAAACTATGCTTGATAGAGTGGTATACTGATATGCATGAAGACTCTTGTTTAAATGATCATGTAATATGATATGTCATTCGAGTTCTCCATGAAATTGAGACTTGAATTGTATGATAAGCTTTCTGGAAATTGAGATACATTCTAAATTGAGATGTTAACAAATTGCGAATCATGTTAGATAGTGAAAATTCAAGCTTAAAATGAAACTAGTCACATTTGATGGTTAATTGGTAGCTAGGGACTATTTTGAAAGAAATGGTAAATGTGGGACTAAATTGCATGAATTGAGGGTTGGAATTAGTAATTTAAAAACATGGGAAACTAGTAAAAAGATTGATAAAATTAATTGTATGGTATACTTACAAGTTGGAACTATTTTTGATGCATAAATGAACTTAGAACAATTTTGAGCATATAAGAAAATGGTGGACTATTTTAGCACAAAATTGAAAAAAAAAATCATGGTAAATTAGTGCAGGAAATTCTGTTTTGTTAAATTGAAGAACTGCTCTGTTAAATTGAGTGAAAACCGGGACTATTTTTACATGAAAATTGCATTGTTTAAAGCTTATAAATTGAACTGCTTGGTATAGTAACAATGGGGATCGTTTTGAATTAAATTGGACTGTTTGGGGACTGTTTTCCAAACTGTTTTGGATTGCATTGTAAAACACATAATTGGGACTGTTTTTAAGCTAAAAACTACATTGTTTTAATGTAAAACACATAATTGTTTTGTGTATAAATGAAACCAACAGGGACTGTTTGATATAACCTTGAAAATACAATTAAATTAGACTGTTTTTAGGCAGTATAGAGCTGGATTAAACTGTTTTTGATAGCTTGGTTACAAACTATTTTAATGCATGGAGAAGGTTTATGTAAATTGCTTGGATAACAAGAATGGATATGCTTAATAGAATTGCCTTGAATTTCTTGAATTGGATGCTTGAAATGCATTGAATGTATTGCTTGATTGTGGTTGATTTTGATCCTTTGTATTGAATTGTATACTAGAACAAGGAGTTGAATTGGTTAAAGAGGAAAGAGTTGGGCAAGCTAGTGGAAAGCAAAAAGGAATTTGGATCCAAGAGAAAAATAGCTTGGAGTATTGTGAGTGTTGCTCTTATTAGGTTTAGGACTTACGTCCTAACCAAGTTATTGCTTGCTTACTTTTCCTTGTTTTGTTTATGTATGAAAATGAATCTAAACCATGCTTGGTAATGTAATAAGGAAAGAGTGGCTAAATAGAAATTTGGTAGTAAAATTATGCTTGATATATGACTTAATAAAAGAATTAAAACATGTAACGAATGCTTGACCTTCTATGCTCTATTGTGACCATTCGAAGGATACATGTAACACCCCGAAAACTGGTCTAGTCGGAATTAGGTTCCGACGACTTAAAATCCTACACCGAAGAGCTTAAGTATTGCATTTACATTAAGTGTTATGATCTCTTTTATTGATGAGGGACCCTAGTGAGTCCAAACCTTTGATTTGAAACCCTTTTAAATGCTTAAAATGATGTTTTTGAGCTAGGCGTTTCGATATAGTAAGACTCGTACCGAAATGACCTAGGTAAGGCATTTCGAAACGATTATAGGGCATTCTGATACAGTTCTAACGGTATTAACTAACTTTTGGACTTTTGCATAGCCATTTCGATACAGCTTCTCACGTTTCGAAACGAGTCCCCTAATTTGAATCTGTTCGAAGGTTTAATTGAAAAAAATAAAGAGGTGATGAATCACCTATGTGCTTGCTGCCCATTTTACATGGGATTATCATAAATGTGGCAAGGATGACATATGGTCATCAATTACTTAAAAGGATTGAAGAGTTAAGCTTTAGATTTAGCAAACCCTTGGTAAGAGGAAACATTTTTATTGGCTAAGTTTGAGGTGGAGTGATCATTAAGCATTGGCTCTTCATAAATGAAAACCCCATATCCTTTGAGTTCCACCGAGACCAACTTCATCTTCTTGCTTTGAAAGAATAAGAAAGCACCACCATTGTCATCTTCAACCTTGAGCTTCTAAGTGTACACCTCTCAATTTGTGATCCTCAAGCTTAGACTTTCTTTGATTTAAGAACATCAATTCATAGCTACCGATCGAGTAAGTGGAAACCCTAAATCAATTAGCGATCTTCTTGGTCATTGAATGCCCAATTTGAAGTTAAAAGCTTTAAGATATGATTTTGTCTAATAGTTATTCTAAGTATCGATATTGTCATATTGATTCTAATAATCCCTTATTTTTATTTCTAGTTCAAAAATTGGAAAAGACTAACCCATCATCTCCAACGAAAGCTAGGAATAAAGGGATAATCATATGGGTGTCGTAGGAGCTTTAGATTATCGAGGAGCCTTTCTGAATTCATCGTTATTGATTCTGTTTGAGTAGCTAACAATGTTTTAAGGTAAATTGCATTGAATCTCTTGGTAGACTCCATTGGTAAGTTGGGGTAAGTCTCACAATAAAATCGTGTTCGAAGCATTGTTGTTGTTGTCATCGAAGTCATTGAAACTTTGCTAAATGAATTATTGAGCATCAAGCATTGATTATTGTATATGGGATATTGCTTATTGCTATTGAGATATTGGTGTTAATATGTATGCATATTGACATCAAATTATTGACATTGAATTATTGTTATCGATATCGATGTGAAAATATTGCAATTGATATTGTCAATGACACTGTTATTGACTTCACTATTGACATTGTTATAGGCATTGATAAAGATATCGTATTGATAAAATATTATTTAGGAAAAGTCCTTGGATACTTTGGCATGGTATTTGGTATATTTAATAGGACTATGGTCCATGAGCTACGTCTCAAGGGTGACGACCCTAGGTGAGGCGGAGGTTCGGTTGGTGAGAGTACGGGCACCGAAAGCATTTAATTATTGATACCATATTGAAACAAGCCATTGCTTTGTGCTTTGAGCTTGTTTATTATCGATTATCGAACTAAAATTACCTATGTCCAAAAGTGTTCCAAGGCGAATGATGCTAAAAGACTAATAAAGACATCAATAAAACTATTAAAGAACTATTATTGACTTATATGTGTAAATTTAATAGTAAATATGATCATTGCATTGTTATTACCACAATGTTGTTATTGTCGTAGTATTGTTATTGTCATAATATTATTGATATTGCTTTGTCATGATATTATGATATTGATATTGTCATTGATTATATAATGATTGATGCTATGCTTATAATATGAATGAAGATCATGTCATATATATTTATACAATTGATATTATGATTGTCATCAAAGCATGATAAATGGTATACCATGTTCATTCGTTGTTATTGGATACCTCTCTTAGACTATATGAGTCTAATGCATTCATTGTCCATGCATTTCAGGTTAAGAGTTCACCGTTTCAATATCGCAGCTAGTTGGTAAAGTGGCAAGTCACCTCGAGCCTAAAGTAAAGTATTTTGTCTCTATGAACTCCTAGATTGGTGGCAAAGTAGTTAAACTAGTTGATCTTGATGTTTTGTCTATGAGTACAAGGTTATGTGATATGTGTGGTTTAAGTGATATAAATGACTTGTAAAAGATTGCATAAAGATGGCCTAAATTGCATGTTTGGCTCAAAAAGGTGAAAACATAGTAAATCGAGTCAAATGATGATGAAATTTGGCATGCTATTAGTTTATAGCATTGAAATATTGTGTGTAAGGTTTCATTGCATTTGAACACTGTTTGTTAGGTCAATTCGATTAAAAACTAGCAAAAATATGTCATGACAAGTCAGGCTGTATCGATACGGGATCAAGGCCTATCAATACGGATAAGTATAATTGAACTTAAGAAGCAGGGTGTATCGAAGCGGTCTATAGCCGTACCGAAATATTTTGCTACTGGAATCCTTTGATTTGATACGGGTCTAACCTGTATCGAAATATGTTAAAGGTCAAAGTCAATGAGAGTCAACCCGTACCGATACATGACTTGGTCGTACTGATACGAGTAGTAGGCAGAGTCAATCAAGGTTGACCATCGTATACCCGTATCGAAACGACATCAAAGTGTTTCGATACATGATTACTTAAGTTGGTTAAAAGGTAAAAATTTTGTAGTTTACATTGTTTACAAAATGGTCACTGAATTTAGGATGATTAAATTGAATGAGTAAATAAATACCGAATTGCATGAAAATTTACAAAAATATAAGTATTGCATCGGATTTCATTGTGGTATGGTCAATTGCATCGAAGAACCTCTAATTTATTAGATTTATAGTTTAGTCCCTAAACCTTGTAATAGTTAAAATTGATCCTAAGTGATTGGTTAATGTTTCATAATGGACTAAATGGACTAAGATGCATCTCCGTAATGTGTTATTGTATTTTATTGTTTAAGTGTTGACTATAAAACGAAATTTTACTGCACCGTTCACTGTATCGTTCATCGGTAGCACCTTCCGACTCGGTTCTCGGCCAGGCCGGGAATGGGTGTTACAATACAAGAATGTGTAAAATCGTTCTTGCTTGATGCTTAGTGATTACATGAAATGTATACATGCTTGAAAACAATGGATTCATGTTATAATGTGACCTAAGGCTCGAATAAGCCTAAGGGCTATCTTGATCTTGATAAACATCACTTAAAAGTGAAGTCTTGAATGAACTAGATACTTAATTGATCATGTTATGAAATATACCTTGACTTGAACACTTGATACATGAATAATTGATAAGAAAATCAAACATTGCCTTGGTTGCTAGTTGGTCTTAGGTATAATGGCATGCCATAGAGTCTAGAGCTTATTGCGTTGGGTGGACTATGGTCCAGGGCCAAGGCACCTATTTGGAGACAATAGGAGGGATATGACCAGTTACTTGATTTGGCGACAATTTGGTTAGTGACTCAATTACCTAGACATAACTATCTACCAAGGCTTAATCTAAAGTAATAAGCAAGAAAGAAAAGCATAGCTTTAAGCTTAAATGATACTTGACTTGATTTCTTGAATTGATTTGTTACATGATACTTGAATGAACAATTGAATTGTTATACTTGAGCATGCTTCTTGTCTTGACTTGGCACTTGATTAATCTTGAAACCAAAGCAATATTCTTGTTAGCATGCTATTCAAATGTTGATTGGTAACATGATATAATTTATGATGCTTGAGACTATAATCCTTGTTGTATGATATTTATCTTGATATGTTATGCATAATGGTATTAAGCTTGCTAGTTTACATGTTTGTATCATTGACTTGAAACTCTTGAAACCATAAGCTAGGCTCGATCTATAGTACTTAAAGCCTTCGCTAGGTTGTACTTGAATTAAAGACTACTTAACTTGATAACTTGTTAGCTTTAGATGCTACCTCACTAAGTACATTATGTACTTATCACTCTCATTTCCATTCTTCTCAAACCATAGGTTTAAAGAGATCGTAAAGCTATATTCCTTGAGCCTGAAGCAAGACACAAGCAAGGGTAGAAGTATGGTTTTGTACTCTCTTTGTTAGTGGCACCAAGACTTATGTTTAGTTCATGCATTTTGGAATATTTGAAGTTTTTATATAAATATATATATACAATCATGACCTTTAAGAAGTTTGTAAAAACATGAATGTTATCTCTTGATGTTTATGGTATCATCTTGATATGCGAATGGATTGGTTATGACTTGCAAATTGTTGGAATTGGCATATATGTTATAATGAGCTTGCTACCCTTGAACTTGTATCAAATAAATCATTGTATGTTATGCTTGAATGAAGGCTTTATTCGAATGAAACCTTGGATGATGATTGCTTGTTCCTAGTTCGAATATTTAATAGTTTTGGTAGCTAGCTTAGTTTGCTATATGAAGTAAATCTTGTTGGGATAATGCTTGATTGAGTCTTGGTTTGAATGTCCATACACGATAGCATGAATAGTTTAACAAGCATGATATGTTCACATGATTTGAGTGAAAATGCTAGAAGGCCATTGCTTAGATAGCTAGAAGAGTATGACCTTGTAAACATGAATGATCCTTACCTTGTTTTGTTTCCTAGCTGCGCATACTTGTAATGGTTTTGAAATCAACTTGAATCATTCCTTATATGCAAATTGAACACATGCATGATTTCTTGAATAGGAAGTAACCATATCAAAATGAAAATTCCTTGTTGTATATGCTTGTATTCGAATGCTTTTCATGCTCTACATTCCCTTGTTTGTGCTCGAATGCTATGAATGATCATGTGGTTAAGTAGTAAATAATCTTGAATTGTAACATGCAAATGAATTAACCAAATTGGTAACCCATAATGTTTAAAATCATGCTACTTAATATTGTTGCTTGATCTTGTTTATGTTCTTTCCAGTCGAACAACTCATCTTCCAATGATGAGTCTACAATTTTTTTGTTAGCTTGCCTTCTTGTGTTTATTCTTGTTTGCTTGCCTAACACTCTTTGGCCGAGTTACTCCTAACCTGAGTGAGGGGTGTTATAGGAGTTGTAATTAGAGCTTAAGGTTTAGTCGACTCTAGGACTAAACTGGGTCATCATGCATCATATATGAAAAATTGTGCCACCTAGAAGTTGTATTTCAAGTCTGCTTGTTTTCTTTCTTAAACTGAACTCTTTCTTGTCCTATTTAAATGTATAATGCTTGAAACAAGACTCGTCTGAGACGAGTAAAGTCCTGAAGGCTCCTCGAATGAAGGAGATAGTGTGAGGATGGGGCAAAATCCTCAAGAACAAACTAAACCTCGAGAACAAGCTCAACCTTAGTAGGAAGGTCCTCTTTAGCATGAAGGAGAGGCTCGATCAGTATATAATGGATCTAAAATGTGACCATTATGTTTCTCCTCCTGCTGCTACACCTAGTAGAGCTCCAATTGATAAGCTAGCTAAACACCGGTCATATACCTTCACCGGTGCTGATGAAGACAATCACAAAGTAGCTGAGTAATGGCTAGAGGCTACTACTCGAATCCTCACCAAACAACTCCCGTGTTCTGATGAAAACAAGCTTAAATGTGCCATAGCCCTCTTGGCAGATGAAGCCTTAAGTTGGCAGGAAATCAAAACTTTGACTGCCCCTGCTAATGTTGTTACACCGAAGTTCTTCGTCGAGGAGTTCAAGAGGAAGCATGTCATCGAGAAATATCTAGCCGAGCGTCGGAAATGTTTCTTATACTTGAAGCAAGGTGGTAGACCTATCGAGCAATACGTGAGTGATTTCTGCAAATATTGCAAGTATGGCTCGGAGTATATCAAGACCGATGCAGACAAGTGTAGAATGTTCATAGATGGCTTGAATGATGAACTAAGTCCCATGTTCACGACTCTTAGGATTACATATTTTCAAAATCTAGTAAATCGAGTCATTGCAACCAAGGCAAAGATGAAAGCTTCGTAGAAACGAAGGGGTGGTAGCTACCGGAATGAGAAAAGATCCTAGCACAATGACAAGCCTCATTGGCAATATAAGAAAGCTAAATTTCACAAAGAATGCTATTCGACTTTCACTCCTGCTTAGCAGAGTAACTACATACCGAGATCAAAATCGGTATCCAAGCCCTCAATCCCAGTTATCTATGTTAATAGCACGGGGAATTCTGGAAAAGCTACTCAAGTCCCTACTTGCAAGTTCTGCCAAAAGCTCCATTCTGGCCAGTGCAGAACTCAATCCAACTTGTGCTTCTTGTGTTGAGGCTCAGACCACTATATGAAGGATTCCCCCTTAATCCTAAAAAGCTCCAAAATCGAGCCCCGGTAAATGCCAGTGCCACACCTTCTAATCGTAACAAAGGCCCAAGACAAGCTCAGTCCGGAAATCAAAGCAAAGGTAGAGGCCAACATTCAATACCTACTGATCAAGAGCCTCGAGCCCCTACTCGAATCTATCACAATCAGGGAAAAGAGGACGAAGAGACTCCTGATGTCATCGCAGGTATTGCTGAATTAAATTAAAGTCATGCTTATGCTTTAATTAATTTGGGTTCTACCTATTCGTTTATTTGCTCTTCCTTGATTGCTAAATTGAAGTTGAAACCCGAAACTATTAGAACTGGCCTTGTATTTTTGAACCCTATAGGGGAAACATGTCCATTAACTTTATTTGCAAGGAATGTCCCATAACCATTCGAAACATACCCTTCCCTATTGACTTGCATGTCTTGCCTTCTTGTGAGTTTGATATAATAGTGGGACTAGATTGGTTAGGAAAACACCAAGCTTGGGTAGATTGCCAAAATCGAAGACTCTATCTTTGAGGTCTAGGAAAAGAATCCATTCTCCGTTTTGATAAAAAGCATGCCTTGATCTTTCCTGCCATGGTTATGCAAGATGAATATGATTTTGGATTACCAACTATTCCTATTGTATCTGAATTTATTGATGTTTTTCCCGAGGAACTCCATGGTCTTCCTCCAACCAGAGAAGTAGAGTTCGGGATCGATGTCCAGCCTAGAACAAACTCGGTTTCCATTACACCTTGTCGAATGGAACCAATTGAGTTGAAGGAACTCCAAAAACAACTCCAAGAGCAACGAGACAGGGGCTTCATTCGGCCTACTCCTCTCCCTGGGGAGCACCAGTTTTGTTCGTGAAGAAGAAATATGGCACGATGAGACTTTGTATCAATTACCGGCAATTGAACCAGCTCACCATCAAGAACAAGTATCCTTTGCCAAGGATTGAAGATCTCTTTTATCAACTCAAGGATGTTGTTGTGTTTTCAAATATCAATCTTCGATCGGAATACTACAAAATGAGGATAAAAGAAGAAGATGTATCCAAGACAATCTTTCGAACTCGATATGGCCATAATGAATTCCTTGTAATGCCATTCGTGTTAATGAATGCCCCGAGTGCATTCATGGACCTCATGAAACGAGTATTCAAGCCTTATCTCGATAAATTCGTAGTAATGTTCATAGAAGAAATCTTGGTCTATTCTCAAAACAAGAAGGAACACTCAAAGCACCTTTGAATTGCCTTGCAAACTCTCCAAGAACGTCAATTGTTTGCAAAGTTCTCAAAGTGTTAATTCTGGTTATTAGAAGTCTCGTTTCTTGGACACATCATCTCGGCTGAAGGGATCAAAGTAGAACCGAAGAAGATAAAATCTATCTTGGAATGGAGACCTCCAAGGAATGTAGGTGAGGTTAGAAGCTTTCTCGGTTTAGATGGGTACTATCGAAGATTCATCAAAGGGTTTTCAACTATAGCCACACCCTTGACCAAGCTTTTGATGCTACCTAACTATAGCCACACCCTTCTACAAAAGGTATCATCTTGATATGCGAATGGATTGGTTATGACTTGCAAATTGTTGGAATTTGCATATATGTTATAATGAGCTTGTTACCCTTGAACTTGTATCAGATAAATTACTGTATGATATGCTTGAATGAAGGCTCTATTCGAATGAAACCTTGGATGATGATTGCTTGTTCCTAGTACGAATATTTAATAGTTTTGGTAGCTAGCTTAGTTTGCTTGTTCCTAGTTCGAATATTTATGCTCTTCCAATCGCTCTCCAATTCACCAATTCTTAGGTTGCTGCCCTAGGCGGCAGGTATGGCGGCGACATCTACTCGGCAGCATCTCTCTCCGTGTTGAACTGCTTTAGTATAGCTCCTTGGTTTGCTGCCTTAGCATCCACTCCTCTGATTTCTCCTCCTCCTCGTCATTCTTCTCCCCTGATGTCGCGGCAGGTTCCGGCGGCACCTTGCTGTCGCGGTAGGTTCCAACGGGCAATTTTCATGCATGTACCGAAATACATACCAAAACAGCACATTTTCCACAAAAAACACTAAAATATGTAATCAAGCTTAATGGTGAAGGAAATTATGAGAATATGCATCAATGCCTAATTATGTAACTAAAATGTGCCTAAGTCTAACAATAATAAGAGTAAAAAGGGTAAATAAAATAAGACTTTTAGACACTTTACACCTACAAATATGATGACCAATGTGGTAACATCAATCAAGTTCAATCATTGTTTGAACTTGATTAATATCTTGCGAGTTTGAGCACTATCCGTTGTATGGTGGTCGTGAGCGCATTTGGAGGCAGTACAAAAGATAACTTTATTTTGGGGAGTTAAAGATGATTTTGAGAAGCTTGTTGAATTTCAAGCCAAGGTGGAGATTTGTTAAAAGTGACTTGAAACTTCGGAGTTTTCAAAGTCATTAAATCAAACCATTTAATTCCAAATTAAATGTTGCATGGGATAATTAGTGTTTGGCCTCTAAACTATTAGGTTATTTATAAGATCAGTCCCTGCAGCTTAACTATAAATAAGCTCAACTTTTTTCATTTGAAAGCATCTCAAATCCTAAACCATCTTTCCTATTTGGTTCTCTTCTCCCATTTGTTGAATTTGAGAATTCTGAAGGAATTCTATTTGTTTGTACCATTTTGGTAATACTGAAGTTATCATCCGGTGGTGGTGCCTGAGGAGTGGACGACATTTTGTTGAACCTCATAAATTATGTGTGTTCTCTCTATTATTTTTTTGGTTGTAATATATTGGGTTTTTCATTGGATTACAATATTCAATAGTTTGACGGGTTTGTCCGTTGTAAAAATTTTGGTAGTTTCAATCTTGACATTTCAACTCAGATTTGAAGCTACGTACGTGTGGGAAATAACTCGGTTCCCTAACAATTTAAAATAAATACAAACTTTGTAAACTAAAAAATATTTTAGAGGATTTTATTTTGCAAATTAAAATATATTATCATTTTGATTAGGATTAGATAACAAAAAACTTATAAAACGTTCAATTAATTTGAAAATTAACTGAATTAACCGACATTTATTAAGTTCGGTTAACAGTTAAAAAAACTTCGGTTAATTTGGTTAATGGTAATTCCATTCGGTCGGTAGCCAAATTAACCGTTTCAATACCTTTAAAACTGACACCGAGATTTCTTTGAGAATTAAAAAAAGATAAAATATGCAATTAGTCACTAAAGTTTGAGTCAGCTATTTTTTCACCGCTGAAATTTTAAAAAATACGAAACGGTCATTCAATGCATTAAAATATGTTATTCAGGTAACGACAATCCTACGTGGAATGACATGACACCACCATGGGTAGTTGACATGTTATTTTTAGGGTAAACTTTACTGGAGGTCCCTTTTGTTTAGGTTGTGTTCTACTTTAGTCACCAAATTTAAAAAAAATATTCTTGCTACTTATTTTTTTACTGTTACCGTTTTGGTCACCCACCATTGACCTCCATTAACCTCTATTAATATGCTGACATGTCACGTTAATAAAATGGGATAATTCCTATTTTAAGCCTTAAAATTCCAAATATTTTATTTTTCACCATCTTCAAACAAAAGAAAACACTAAACTATTCTCCTAAAATTTCTCCTCTCCAACCCTAACCTTCATTTTTATTATCGTCGCTACCGTCAGCGACACTGCTGCCTTAGCACCTTCCAGAGTTGCATTTCATTCCCTCTCTTGGTTTATGAATTTAAAGTCCCATTTTATGATATGTGGTTTCCTTAATCTTCTTCCATATCTCTATGTTTGTTTGATTGTTTTCTTTACTTGTTAAATCCCAATTTAGTTAAGAAAAAATATAGCTTTTCCTGTGTGGGCTTCCTTTATTTGCTCAGGAAACAGAATCCTAATAGATTTCTACAATTTTGGGCTCTTGCCATTAAATGTAAAAGGGTAGAGAGTTAATCTTTCTCTTTAAGGATCTGCAATTTAGTTTAAAACGAAAATATTTAGACTTTCAAGAATATTTTTTAGTTTTTGGTTAATTGAATCGAAAAAAAGAAGAGAAAAAAGATTCTTTTGGATGTTTGTGTTTAATTTTGATATTGAAAAAATAGAAAGAAAAGAGGTATTTAGGTTTTTATTAGGATCAAATAGGAAAGACGAGGAAGAAGAAAGAGTTGTTCTTGTTTTTTTGTGGCTTTGGTATGAGAAAACAAGGGAAAAGGAGATTTGGGTGTTATTGTGGACCACAGAGGGAATTTTTGGAAGAAAAAAATGATAAATTGGGTTTAGATATGATTTTTTTATTCGAAAAGGAAAAATTTGGGAAATTTACGTTTTTATTAGGATTAATTATGGTGGAAAATGAACTTTTAAAGTTTGATGGTCAAATTTAAAATTAACCATTTTTATTAACGTGACACGTCATCGTATTAACTATAGTTAACGAAGCCTAACGGTTGAGTGACCAAAACGGTAAGGTCGAAAACATAAGTAGCAAGATTAATTTTTTTTTTCAAATTTGGTGACGAAAATAAAATATAACCTAAACAAAAGGTACCTTCGGTAAAGTTTACTCTATTTTTAATTAATTAATATTCTTCAGTGCAATGATGACACAATGTTAATGGTCCAAGGCAACGACATAACTTGGAGTAAGAGTTTTGAGGGCTAACTTAATTTTTTAAAAATAATGGAGGATTAAACTGAAACTTTTAAAAATTTTGAAGCAGAATAAGATTTAAAAAAATTCTCGAGGGCCAAATTCTAATTTCCCAAAATTTGGGGGTCATGGCCCTAATCCCACTATCTTCTGCCCTTGGTGCAAGTCCTAACCACTACAGCAAACTAAAATCTTGATATGAGTTTAGCAAAAATAATATTTAAATTAGTAACGATATGTGATGAAAAGTTGATGCTTGCATACAGTCAGGTTTTGTGGCATTACATACAACGAGAGTTTGTTGTAGGGTTTCCAAAGAATCCTTAAGCCCTTTTGACACCATACAAACTTGATCCAATCCATAACCTGATTCATCTGATGTCCTTGTCGATTCCCTTGGCTTAATTCTTAACAAACTAATACCTAATTGACTAACTAACCAAATACCAGCTAATTACAACTGATGATATCCTAACATTCACCCTGCTTTTTCAATCTTCTTCAATGAACTGAGTCCATGAGCTACTAACAATGATTTGATATGCAAAAAAAAAAAAAAAAATTGTTTTTCTTCATTTTTTAACATCATGCGGTAACTAGAAAAACCACAACTCCATAGGATTCTTGAGCAATTCAAGGTATGAGCCACAATTAAATAGCATCAGCAACTACGGAGAAACTGTAGCCTAAAATCATACTTGAGAATAGAGATGATTGATGTACAATAATTCGTATGAACAAAGAGCCAACCTATACATTCAAAAACATATGAACAAAAATGAACAGATCTCAACTCCAACAAGGCACAAAATCACACAATCCGGATTAAAGATGAAACATTATGCAGCAATAGACCGTAAACAATCACACAAAAATGAAGAACATCCGACAATGATCTTTTCAAGAATCAACTGCATAACGCACCGTCTTCAATCACCAGCTAACAATTAATGAAGTTTCCGATGCTACATATTGAATGACCTTTGACGATCGACCCAACTAAGAGAAAGTATCGAAATGAAATTCAGTTCTATCATAAGAAAGATCAGAGAGATAATCGAAAACGACTGAACGAAACTTGTAGTAGATGGAGATGACAAAAGTTGCTACAAGGTGTTACAGAGTAAGCAATCCAAGACGAACAAAAGAAAAGAAAACAATTTTAATCAAATAATTGAAAAGAGTAGAAGATACAAAATGGGAGTAAAGTTGAGTAGAGAAGTTGTTGAAGCCTACGACAAAGCAGTTTTCTTAAGATAAATTTCGACAACTCCGCGGTGCTTGAGTTGGTTGGTCGCTCGTCTCCTAAGATATAACAACAGTAAGATCTTTGACAGAAGCACGAGCAGAAGAGATCCCGAACTGAACTATTGACTTTACCTATCACCAAAAATAATGTAATACCTCAAATCCTAGCCTAGTAAAAATTATAATCTAAAATTTGAAAGAAAAGTGCAAACAATTAAACTTAGGACTAAAATGTAAGAATCAAAAGTTAGTAATTAATAATTAATAATAATAAAACATTAATTAAATTAATGAATAATTAAAATATATATTGTAAAGTGGGGATTTACTTGGTTAAACTTTAAACATGTGTTACCACCACCATTTTAGGTAATGGGACACTTGGCTAGGACACAAACTATTAGCCAAAGTTGTCATCACTTTCCTTCACACAAACACAAACCCACCGAATGAAGCAAGAAAAAGAAAGAGAAAAAAGAATCTGGAAACTTGAGAGAGAGCTTAACCAAAAAAATTTGAGAGTTGGAAGAAATTGAGAAGCTTGAAATGGATAATCACACGTGCATGTTAAAAGGATAGTCGTGTAAGTGTTTTTATGTTACCCGAATTGTGCCTTTGATTAGTTGAGTGTTATAGAAGATTAGAAATCTGAAAATTTAAACGTGTGTTTAATCCTAATTTGATGCTGGGTTAAAGTTTAGTTGAAATCAAATTAAGGATTGATTGAGAAATGAGCAACCGATTAGTGTAAAAATACTTAGATTCAATCTTGTAATGTTGTTCATGAAATATGGAAAATTGATCATGATACGAATGAAATCTGGAAATGATGATAGATCGCTGGAAATTTGATTTGGAGTAAAACTTGTCACACTAAGAGCTTAATTGGTAATTGTGGACTGTTTTAGAATAAAAATGAAATTCCAGTACTAAAGTAAATAAATGGAGGACTAGTAATTGTACCTAAATAACAGGGGAAACATAATTTGATAGCTTTGTGAATTGAAATTGAGTATATAATGATAATTGGATTGTTTGATAAACTAGTAAGTTGAAAGAATGAAAACTGGACAAATCTGGAAAGTTGTATAATTTAGGGACTTAATTGAACTATTTAGGGACCTATATTAGCTTGAAAAAACATGAGAAAACAGGATAAACAATGGTAGAAAGGATTAAAATAAACTAGTAAAGGTCCTAGGTTGAAAAACTCACTAAAGTCGATTAATATACAAGCTGGCAAAATTGATCCTATAAAATTGACCAAACTTAGAATGCAAAACGGTATTGATATATGAATGATAAAATTATGAGCCATATATGGTTGGAAAGATAATTGTAATAACTTTCCAATGGTTTAAATTAATTGAAAATTTAATGAGTAGATTAAATGATATGAACAGATTACTACAAGGTGTCCAAATTGCTAGAAACATGGCATATTAGTATTGTAGTGTGGATGTGCTTGTTTATATGAGATGTATGAATTTTTTCTAATGGTGCTTGTATGTTATTATGTATGAATTGATAGACCAAAAAGTAGAGGAACCTTCTGAAGAAACTAGAGTTGGGCAGCCAAGGAACAAAAATAAAGGGATTGCTATCCAAGACTAAGCTTGGAGTCCTTGTTAGTGTAGCTATCCGGTTAGGACGTAAGTCCTAACCAAGCTTGATCATGTTTAGATTTTGTTTATATGGTTCTATGAAAATGGACTTAAACATTGGTAATTAACTAAGGGAAGAATGATATACACTAAGCTTGATAAATGTAGGATATGTAATAGACCATGTATGATGGCATGATGCCATGATATGTTTAATGCCTTGAATGCTTATATAGACTTACTTGATGATTGATGACTAAATGATTGTATCTTGTGATAAAGAACTAAGGTTCACTAACCTAAGGGCTTCTTGATCTTGTTATATGTCTAATGACATCTTGAATAAGATTAAAATGTACCTTGAACATGTCTTGATTCTTGCCTTGTTTGATAACATGTATCTTGATTAATGAACACCAAACTAAATGATGCCTTGGTAGCTACTGAGTCATAGGTAGGACGGCTTGCCATAGAGTCTTGAGCTCATTTGTGTTGGGTGGACTATGGTCCAGGCTAAAACCCTTATTTAGTGATAGTAAGAGGGATTTGTGCTATGGTCTTTGGCGACAGTAGGAGGGATTGACCAGCACTACGGTACATCTTGTGGCGACAGTTTGGTTGGTGACTCGATTACCTAGACTTGGTTATATACCAAGGTCTAAACTTGAATTTGATAGTATAATCTGGTTATTGTAAAATTTGCCATAACATTTTGACATGTTGACACGTATCCATGATTTTGATGATAACATGTAATGTTGTTTTGAAATTGACTTGTGATATTTATTCATATGACCTTGAAAATTCCATGCCTATGCGTTTAAATAGATTATATGAAATGATATGTTGCTCTACATGATACATACCTCCCTAATGCTATGAACTTGCACAAGCTTGATCAAATCAAACCTAGCTAGGACTATTTGAATAAGATACACTTGAAAACTTAAATGAACTTGCCTAGCTTAGGTTGCTACCTCACTAAGTACTTAAATGTACTTATAACTCTTGTTTCTATTCTTCCTAATCTACAGGTTAGTGGAATGAAAGCTATCCATGTTTTTGTGTAAGATCCTAGTTGGTGGCCATAGTCATGTATCTAGCTTAGATATCATGCATTTTGAATCCTTGAAAGGCATGTATATATTCGATATGATATGGTGATGTAAAGACATGTTATTAGAACTTTGAACTTGTAGCCTAGTCGATCTAGGTATTATGCTATGACATATGAGAATAGATGGTTTTATGCTGCGATATATGATGTCTTGAAAGCCTAGATGATTGATAGATGTATTGATTTGTGCCTTGATTGCTTAACATGATTTAAGAATGATGATTGCTTACTTGTTACGGCATAATATTATGCTGAATCATAATTGTAAATGATATGGCATGTTTTTTATGATATTGTTTAGGTTGATTAATTGAGTTAAGAATTCAAGGGCCTAATATCTGGTTTGCTTTGGAAAATGAAATGGTTAATGTAGTCATGGACATGTTGTTCGAATGACATGCTATGCAAAGATGTCTAATGTTCGTATGTTATAGCAATGATCTTTCATGATTATATGTTGTGGCAATTATGTATAATGATTACATGTTATAGCTTGATTGCAATATGATTCATGTTGATTATTTGATTATAAGTCTAACTTAGTTGTTAGAGGTAAGTTAGGTGAAAGTTTTTGTTGGTTCATGTTTTTCCATGTTTGAGTAACGCTTCTTAGTCGGTTTACAACTAAACCGAGTGGGGGTTTTACAAATAAAATGAGAGAAGGAAAATGCTATTAACTTTATATTCGATTTAATTCAGAAATAATCAATTAAATGCCTTATTAAACGAATATATTTTTGTGAATTGATTTTATTACCTTTTAATATCCGAATTTAATACAAAGTCAGAGATTATCCTATTAAATTTGAAATATTCAAAAAGATCCGCAAGTCCATGTACAGCCCAAACGGTCCAGACATTCGCGTCGCCCAAGTCATGCGAGTGCGCGCCAACCGGAATGGGTTCGATGAGCTTCAATTCGTACCCTCGTGCGCCTACGCGCAAGACACTATTTCCATTCAATTCATATAATGACTTTCACGTGGGTTGGTGTATTTAAACCATTCCCAAGTTTGTTATCCCACCCATGTGGGATAAGGGGTTCTATTTTTCCTTTACACAATTCACAACTACTTCACTTTGAGCATCAATTTCTCATTCATTTCTCAACCGTTTTGAGCATATGAGATATCGTTGTTAAGGTATCATGGAGTAGAATACGAATTAATAAATTCATCATTTGAGCTCTCACCTTTACCAATTGAAAATATGGCTTAAAGTTTCCAATTTCTCACATATTTCCAACAATCCCCCACATGAGTGAAATTGATGATTTTATCAAAACATTTTGACTCGATGTGGTGATGGGATCTACGATTGATAGTTTCATAGAATAGGTAGATTTCCTCCTTTGAACCTTCTCTTGTGAAAGTTTATTTACTTTACTAGCTAACCAGTAGATGTAATGTCCTTGAACTCTTCAGTTGTTTGTGTAAACGATGATATACCTCACACAACTACCTCTCTGACAAGAGTATTAGTTCTCATGGTTATGTCCATGTGGCCATGGACATCGCCTGGTTCTGCAAGAGTTTGAAAAACTATGCCCAATAGTCCTCTTGAAGCGACCCCACTTCACTCTCACATATGTTATGTTGCTCAGCTCACCGAAGCACACAATGGTCATTAAAAGTTTTGCTTACCCTATACCACTTTTTATCACTATTTACATCATAGAAATGGACTTGGAGGAAGATCCCCCATAGTGATCGCACAGGTCTATGTAATTAGGTTGTTGGTTTGAACCTAGATATTGGGATCTCCAATCAACTAGGAAGGATTTTCCTTCACATAGAGCCTTTACTTCTCATGGGCTTTAGTCTCATCCCTTTAGATGTTTTCTCAACTTGTTCTCGATTCAATCCTTTGGTTAGTGGATCCGCAATGTTATCCTTTGATTTTTCAAAGTCAATGGAGATAACTTCATTTGAGATCAATTGTCTGACGGTGTTATGTCGACGACGCATATGCCTTGACTTACCATTGAAAATGAAACTCTATGCCCTAGAAATTTTTTCTTGATTGTCACAATCTATACATATTGTGGGTACAAGTTTTGACCATTCAAGGATATCCTCATGGAATTGTCGAAGCCATTCTGCTTCTTCTCCAGATTTGTCTAGAGCAACAAACTCATATTCCATTGTGGATCTGGTTATAATACTTTGTCTTGAGGATTTCCATGACACGACTCCTCCCCCAAAAGTGAATACATATCAACTTATGCCTTTGGTATCTTGAATATTAGATATCCAACTGGCATCAGAGTATCATTCTAAGACATCGGGGTCTCTAGAATAATGTTATTCGTAGTCCCGAGAGTATATCTTAGATATCTGAGTATCCTCACAATTGCATTCCAGTGATCTTTCCTTGAATTGCTTGTGAATCTACTTAAACTGATCATAGTAAAAGTGGTATATGGTCTAGTGCAGCTCATGAGATACATTAAGATGTCTATGACTCTTGCATATTCCACTTGATGAATTCTTTCCCCTCAATCCTTTGACAATGTGAACAAGGGTCTAATGGAGTTAAGGCTATGTTGGAATCCTCCTTATTAGACTTCTCGAGAATCTTATCCACAAAGTGTGACTGATTCAATATGAGATCTTCCGTTGACCTTTTGATTTGGATGTCCATAATTATATCGGCCAATCCCATATCTTTCATGTCAAATCTTGAATTTAACATGTTTTTGGTACGTTTTACCATTTCATTGTTTCTTCTAACAATAAGTATGTCATCAACATATAGACATGGGATGACATATCCAATGTCTACAGTTTTGACATATACACATTTCTCACACTCGTTTATTTTGAAACCGTTAGTCATCATGACATTATCAAATTTCTCATGGCATTGTTTTTGTGCTTGTTTAAGTCCATAAAAGGATTTCGCCAATCTACATACTTTCCTTTCTTGACCTAAAACTACATGACCCACATGTTATTCCATGTAGATTTCTTCATCAAGATCTCCATTTAGGAAAGTTGTTTTAACATCCATTTGATGTACTTCTAGATTTCGCAGAGCATCAATTGCAAGTATCATCCTTACAGATGTTATTCTTGATACAAGGGAAAATGTATCAAAGTAATCAAAGCCTTCTTTTTGTAGGTATCTTTTTATTACCAACCTTTCCTTGTACTTATCAGTTGTTCCATCTGATTTCATTTTCCTTTTGAAAATCCTTTTTGAATTTACTAGTTTAAATCCAGGAGGAAGGTCCACTAATTCCCATTTATGGTTTTGCAAGATGAAATCAATTTCGCCCTTAATGGCTTTTATCCATAGGGTGCCTTCAGAGGAATGTATAGCATCACTATACGTTAGAGGTTCAGCCTCTATCATAAAGGTTAAGAAATCAAATCCAAATGATTTTTCTACCCTTGCTCTTTTGCTTCTTCTTGACTCTATTTCAATTTTAGCCTCTTGTTGATCATTTGGAATCATTTCATCCAAAGTTCATTTTGTTGAACTTTGATCAACTTCCCTAGATTTATAAGGGAATATATTCTCAAAGAAATATAAATTCTTTGATTCCATTATCATGTTTTTCTGAATCTCAAGATTCTTTGATTCATACACAAGAAACCGATAAGGATTAATATGTCCAGCATAGCCAATAAAAATACAATCCACAGTTTTTTGACCAATTTTCATTTTTTGGCAATGGAACCATTACCTTGGCAAGACACCCCCACATTTTCAAGTATTTGTAGGAAGGTTTTCGACCTTTCCACAACTCATATGATGTCTTATCTTTTTCCTTTTGGGGAACCTTGTTTAAAAGGTAATTAGCCGAAAGAATACCTTCCCCCACATTTTCTGTGGTAACCTAGAGCTTCCTAACAAAGTGTTCATCATTTCTTTTAGAATCCAATTTTTCCGTTCGGCTACTCCATTAGATTGAGGAGACTATGGTGTTGTTACTTCATGAATAATTCCATGTTGTGAACAATATTGACCAAATGGACTAACATATTAACCACTACGATCACTTCTTACCATTTTAATATTTTTATTAAGTAGGTCTTCAACTTCTTACTTATATGGTATAAATTTTTCTATAGCTCTGTCTTTGCTTTTAAGCAAATACACATAGAAATACTTTGTGCTATCATCGATGGAAGTAATAAAAAATTTATTTCCTCCCTTAGTTTAAATGAATTTCAAATCACATACATCGTTATGTATTAGATCAAGTGGTTATGTACTTCTTTCAATTGTTTGAAATGAAGACATTGTTATTTTTGCTTCAACACATATTTCACATTTTATGGTTATAATTATGTGAAATAAAGGGATGTGCTCCAAGTTAATTAACCTACGTAAGGTATCATAATTAACATGTCAAAGTCTACCATGACATAAATTAAATGATTCGAGCATCTAAACAGAAGAAGAAACTGCATTCTTATTCATTATTTTGAATTTTACAAAGATATCATTGAGTTTCCATATTCCATTCAATACATATCACCTACCCACAAACATCCCCCCCTTTTGACAGAATTAGCTTCGGGGATTCAAAAAGCATTTGAAAATCGTGAACACTTAAAAGTATTCCAGAAACAAGTTTTTTGCGTATGTCAGGAACATACAGTACATTTCGTAGCTTGAGTTCTTTCCCAGAAGTCATCTTCAAGACCATGATTCCCTTCCCCTTGATCTTGGAAGTCGCAACATTTCCCATATAGAGATTCTCTCCATTGTCACAAGGTATTAAATCAGACAAGAAGTTCTCTTCACAACAAATATGACGTGTGGCTCTAGTGTCAAGCTACCACTGCCTTGGGTGTAAGTCAACCGAGTTGACTTCAGAAATCACAATATATAGATATTCATCCTCCAACATTGGGCTCCTTGGCTTTAGCTCTTTTTGGATGTCAACATTCAAAGGACATGTGCCCCACCTTGCCATAGTTGAAACACGACCATTTGAATTTCTCCTTCTTGGAGACTCTACTAATAAGCACTAGCTTTAGCTTGGCTTGGTGATATTGAGCTTGCTTTCCCTTACTGACTTCGACAACATTTACCTTGGCCTCATTGAAAGTGAGTTTCCAGGCATTACCTCTGCTGTCTTTTTTGGTACGAAGTTTGACAATCAGTTCCTCTTGTGCTTCAAGTAATTTTTGAAGTCATTCCATTTGGGAGGCAGCTTTTCCATGATGGCAGCTACATGGAAGGATTCGCTGATAAGAATCCCTTCTGCAAGAAATCCATGAATGATTAGTTGGAATTCTTCAACTTGAATTACAACTGGTTGTGAATCAACCATAGTATAATTCAAGAATTTCGTGATCAAAAACATTTTAGCCCCAACATCCCGTGCTTTGTACTTGTTGTCCATTGCTGCCCATAATAGTTTTGTAGTTTTGTACACATCATATACCAGATACAACGAGTCTAGTAGCCCGTTGAGGATGTAGTTCTGACACAGAAAATCATCGTTGTTCCAAGCCACAATTATACTGGAGGCGATGAGATCATCCATCTCTCCTTCTCTATCCCCTACGGCGACAACTAGGGGATCTTCTTTCAAATATTTTGCCAGGTTCATCATGGTTAGACACAACAACAACTTTTGTTGCCATGTCTTGAAATTCTGTCCGCAAAATTTCGATGGCTTCTCATTGTGGCTCATTGCCACCGCCATTGCGTTGAGATTCATAGTCGGTTGCTTCGAAGTCTTTCCATATACAGAGACCTTAGCAGTGGAATAGACAGAATCTCCAACAATCATTTTTTTGTTCAAAAGAAACAAAAAGGAATTAGGATAAATTCCAATATACATAAATTAAATTTCTCGTTTATTACTGACTATTTTTGAATACAGATTTGTCCAAGTTTGAGATTTTAACAAATCCGTTAAGACGGCGGGATAAATCCTGGAACAAATTTATTTGCTATCTTTATCACGAATGAACCGTCTCGGATCAGAAGAAAGGTAGAAAATGAAGAAGATTTGTCTTAAGATTAATGAAGAGTAAGAAATCCAAGGCGATCAAATGAAAAGAAAACAACTTTAATCAAATAATTGAAAAGAGTAGACGATACAAAACCGAATTAAAGTTGAGTAGAGAAGGTGTTGAGGCCCGCGACAAAGTAGTTTCCTTAAGACAAATTTTGACCACTCCGCGGTGCTTGAGTTGGTTGGTCGCTCGTAACCTATGGTACAACAATAGTAAGATCTTCGACAGAAGCACAAGCTGAATTGATCCCGAACCGAACCCTTAACTTAGCCTATCACCAAGAATAAAAAGAGAGAAGGAAAATGATTTTTTGGGGTGATATGAAACTTGAGAGATTCTTTGTTTATATAGGGAAGTGGAGGAGGAAAAATATGGAAAATAAATTTTCTTAATTAAAGGTCATTAACTTTATATTCGATTTAATTCGAAAATAATCAATTAAATGCCTTATTAAAAATATATATTTCTATGAATTGCTTTTATTACCTTTTAATATCTGAATTTAATACAAAGTTAGAGATTATCCTATTAAATTTGGAATATTGAAAAAGATATGTTATTTGTAAGGAACAATTAGTTTGAAGTGGGTAAAATATCCACAGGTCTAAGTAGGGCCCGACCGGTTAGAACATTCACATCACACACGACGTGCGGGTGCGCCCCAACTTGAATGGGTTTGACGAGCTTCAATTTGCACCTCCCCTGCTCCTACGCGCGAGGCACAATTTCCATTCAAGCCATTCAATGACTTACAAGTTCGTTGGTATATTTTAACCATTCCCAAGTTTGTTATCCCACCCATATGGGATAAGGGGTTCTATTTTTCATGTACACAATTCACAACTACCTCACTTTGAGCAACAATTTCTCATTCATTTCTCAACAGTTTTGAGCATATGATATATCGTTGTAAATGTCTCATAGAGTAGAATATGAATTAATAAATTCATCATTTGAACCCCCACCTTTACCAATCGAAAATATGGCTCAAAGTTTCCAATTTCTAAGAATTTTCCAACACAAGCCGTGGACGAACGCAGACGAATGACGCACCAGATTCGATGATTCATCAGAAGCGATGGTGATTTAAGAATCGTGTAAAAAAGAGTTGACTAAACAAATATAATAAACATATATGAGCGACAACAATGGAAACCAAACAATGTTAGGATCTTTGGCAAATGATACCATGTGAGGGATCAATGCCGGATATTTGAAGAACGACGGTGGTTTGTGTGTGAAAAACGCAGTTACCATGATGTTGTACTAGGAAAATACAACCGACTTAAAACCCCATCTATTATTAACTCTTAACAAAATTGAAATTCTAAAGTAACAGTTAATTGAGACGGGAGCTTGTGGTTGAATAATTGAAAAGTGTTTACAGTGGTAAGCATTGACAAGCTATTGGTAGATTGGGGGTGTCACTTGACACCCAATTTTTTTCTTTTAAATTTCTTGTATAATTTAGGGAAAACAACACTAAATGTCACTTTCATTTTTGGTATGTTTAATTTTGGCCACTGTTGATGTCGATTTTAGGCGACTCCAAAAAAAGGTGGAGATGGCGGTCAAAGGAAGCTTTTTGATGAGGCTTGATGCTTCACCCATCGTGAGATGGGCAGAGAGCCACAATAGATCATGGTTGACTATAGAATCGTGCGGTTCACCCTTGGGTTGGCTTGGGACCGAGAGCCCTATACAGTGTAAAGAGAGCGAACAAAGGCATATGGGAGGGGAGAGAGAAAGTGGTCGATGTCGAAGGATCATCCCTTTTGTCTTCAGTGTTGGGGTATATATAACCCCTTGTTGCTTTAGATAGTGTGATGTTAGACGAGACTGTGTCAGGCCTAGTGATGACTATTAAAGGGCTAGCAGACAGTAGCGACTATCAGGCTATGAGCTTAGTCAAACTTGGTGGATGTCTTGTCTCGGCACAATGGTCTTCGGATCTGATAGGTCCATAAGTGTAAAAGTATCTAGGGGAGGAGCTTTGGACTCCGTGATGCTCGAAGCATAGTAATGGAGACAGGGTCGGTTTTCTAGAGGCATTTGGTGGAGGTACAACACAAATCTCTTTTAGTAGAAGAAGTGTCACAAAGTGGCACGAGCTGAGACCTTGTCGATCCTTTGGTTTTGGAGTGGAGATATGCTGGAGTGGAGGTGTCTCGACGTTATGTTCTTAGCGAAGATCTTAACATTTTTGTTGGAATCTATCGAATAGTGCTTTTGAAGGCATTGGTTGAAGGAACCATGCTGGGTTATCCTTGTTGATTAGGGCCGAGAGCCACAGTCAAGTAAGGAAACAATGTCCATCGAGCGGAGGGCTTAACCCTTGGGGAGATCATCAGGGGGGTGAGTAAACAAATGGCTCGTCTTCAGAAATGAAAGAGTGACTCGACCCTGGGAACATCATCAGAGGAGTGAATAAATGGCTCAACTCCAGGAAACCATTGGAGGAGTAAATGAATCGACCTTGAGACAACATCAGGGGAGTGAATAAATGACTCAACTTCGAGATAGCATCGGAGGAGTATTGTTTCATACCCATAGGGGGTTAGGCGTAATTGGCGAAGGCTTATTACTTTGACGGAGACAAACGTTGATGAGTGGAGACTTCCCAACAATCTTGTAGAAATGAGTGCTGGGAGTTGAAGCATCTCAACGTCCTTGTGGAAACATTGTGTCAGCGGCACTGAATGGACAAGGGTATTACTATTCTTGTAGAAACAGATGTGCATCGAGTTGATCATTCCAAAGTATTGTAGAATCAGTTGTAATTAAGAGATATTGTAGAAACAAGCAAATTTCGGAGTTGATCAGACATATCCTTAGGGGATTTTTCCCTTTTTAATTTACAAAGGGTTTTTTTTAAAAGGTGCGGAGTTATCCCTTCAAGGGCATCTGTGTGTTTGTAGTTCCAGTGTTCCTTTCTTGGCACAAAACACGAGTATTTCATACTTTGTAGGAGCAATTGCTAGTGGGCAAGGTAACTTCACCGCGGTCGTAGAAACAAATGTAGGGCGAATGTCAATATCTCTTTTGGGCTCTTGGAGGGTTTCTCTCAAGAAAAGCAAAGGCATCCCATTAGGGGCAACGATGTCGTAGTTAATATATAATCATACATTGACTTAGCACGACATAAGACCTTTTTGATGGTTGAATTCAAAGTCACTGATTGCAAACCAACATGCAACAATTAAAATTTTCACCCTATCATAACTAGCCTAAACCATAAAATAGCACGTTAAGGTTAACCCATCTCCTTTGATTTTCTTTCTTGATGGTCTATCACCTGCATTTCTCTAAGAGCTCCAATGGTATATACTATAACCTCATAGTTATTCCAATATACAACTAGGGTTATGAAAACATTGTTATTAAAATAGAAACGAGAGTGTAATGCTAGGATCCTTAACATTATCTACTTGTTTCAAAAATCACCAAACCCGGCTTAAATCTCACTCGACTCCTTCATATTTAAGTTCCAAAGTTGACAAAAACAAAACATGAAGGTGTCGTATTGTAGACGAGGATGAGATGTACAAATTTCGTTCTTGGAGGGTAGGAAAAGAAATCAACAAAATGAGGCTTTTTCAAGCTTTCAAAATGCCCTACCATGAGGGAAATAAGGATGAAAGAAGGGAAACAAAGAAGGAATATGGTTCAACCTCCATTTAGATCAAATGGCCCATATTAAAATTTAAAGTAAAATTCTATCTAAATTCACAATTGATATTGCACTCACTTAATAGGTATCATATCTTTACTTTAGGTGTTGACACGTAAGGCAAAGTATCGGTACTTCATAGCCTCATTGAAAAAATTGCCCCAACAACCTAACTCCTTTTCGTAATTTTTTCTTTCATATTTTATTTGATTTTTGGTTTACTAGTGTTCCAAACAATCATCGTTGCGAGACATACACTACCATTCTTACTCACACGGCTAAATCATTCAATGGTTAAAGTTGATCGTTCAATGGCGCTTTTTGATTGTAAATATTTTAAGGTACTATAACTCTTTTTAAGAAAATTTGTCATAAAATTTACTGTGAGATGCTAAAAAGGGAAACACCATTGAACCATCACACTTAATTTGCTAGTTTTTCAAACAATCATCAGTACGAGACATACACTACCATTCTTACTCACACAACTAAATATTTCAATGGTTGAGGTTGGTCGATCAATGATGCTTTCTGATTATAAAATTTTAGGGTATTCTAACTCTCTTCTTATTAAGAAAATTTGTCATAAAATTTACTATGAGATGCTAAAAAAGAAAACACCATTGACCCATCACACCTTAGAGTTCATAGAAGAGCCTTAGTAATCGTAATTGAGAGGTTTCTTAACTTGTGTTGCTCCATAAGTTAGGGTCCTCAAGGCTTATCATTTAACATCTAGTTTTGGTTGTCCTTATATATAAAGTAAAGTTTTGCCTTCTACTCAATTTTTTGATAGATTTTGAATTAAAAAATTTAGCTTTCATCTCATTGTGGATGGGAAATGGGTTATTGCAATATTCAAACACAAATAAGCAGCCATAAGATGTTGGAAATCAATATATACATGAGTTATGGTCAAGATCTTTCTTCCAAAAACTTGAAGATGAGTTATGTGAAATTGGTTATTGCATTATCATGGCACAAAATGAGGTGAGTTCATACAAACATTATTAGACTAACAATGTTTGATATTTATGGTTTGATTTGTCATGGCTGACAAAGTACCTCTCTATTTCCAAATAACATGGGTCATATATGTACACTACTTTTTTGGTCAAATGAATGGAAGGGTTTTATTGAATCCCTTATTACAGAATATTTTTCAAAGTCTAAACATTTAAGGGTGTTAGGTTTGAGAGGGTGCAATTTATATCAATTTTCATAGACTATACGTTATTTAAAACATTTGAGATGCTTGCTAGCTCTTGTATGAAAATGGCAAGATAAAAAAATCTTTCAAATTCAATTTGCAATTTGCAGAGTTCAAAAACACTTTCTATTTTTTGATGCAAAGGAATTGAAGAGTTTCCAAGAGATATAAGGTGTTTGATTAACCTTAGAGCATTATATGTAACGGTAAAATTGGCGATTTTGCAAGAGAATGAAATAGGGTGTCTGACTTCTCTTCACATTTTGGTGCTTTCGGAATGTAAAAATTTGAAATAATTGTTTGAAGATGGCAACCTTCAAAAAAAAATTGTTGCATGATTGTTGAGGTGGAGTCAGTTTTCTAATGGATTTTTTAGGATACACCAGAACTTTACAGCAATTGTGGATCACAAAATTGGGTATTCTCTTTATGTTGAGAACTTGGTTCCAACATTACATATCCCTTCAAAGCTTCTGGTTGCATATTTCTCATAGTTTTCATCCCTACCAGAAGGGATGCAACACCTCACTGCACTCAAAGAGTTCAGGATTACATAGTGTCCATTTTTAGGCAAAGATGCATGGAAGAAACCGGTGTAGACTATCCTAAGAGTGCTCACATCCTTCAGATTGATCTATCTAAACAACAAATCATAGGCCTCAACTTCAAATGATGAATAGGTTAGGTCAGTGTACTATGCTCTCGCATCCAGAAAAAGATATTACACACATAATCATGTTCGAACTGGACATGTATATAATTAATGTACTTGATTGTTTTAGTAAAAGATTATTTATATAATTGCAATTGGCAGGGTATGTCAAGTGGAGTTTGTGGTTGTCTGGGCCTCAAGTGACTTTCTCCATCTTATGCATGCTTGTTGTAACCCCCTCGACTTGACCTAGCCGAAAGACTGAACCGGATGGATCACACGGGAAATATTGAAGTAAACTGGGAAGTTTACCTCGATAAATGACCCTATTTTTTTCTTTTTATCTTGTCTAGATGCACATTATTACCCTAAGTGTTAAGACTCGCAGCGGAACAATTATTAGCTCAATCAAGCATCAATTAGGCATTCAATTGTTTACCAACATGCTTTAGAGACCAATTTGAAATTTTAGAAATTCAGGGACTTTTTCTAATTTTAAGTTACCATCTATTAATTAGTTGTGTTACATGCCATTGTGTCAAATCTTAGCTCAACCGATCATCCAAACACATTTAATTGCATCAACAACATTCAGGGACTGAAACGTAAAGATACAGAACTTCAAAAGATTCTTTAACTGATTTAACAGCTTGGTGTATCGATACACATAGCCCTGTATCAATACACTCTGTTTCGAAACCATATTGGGTGTTTCGGAATATGAGCTCGTTTCATTACACCCTCCAAATTATTTCAGCACACAAAATTCCAGTAGCTAAGTTTTTCGAGCCTGTTCCGATACATCCTTCCTTGTTTCGAAACCCCATGCCCATTTCAAAAGCACCATTTTGACACAGCCTTTGGCTTATCGAAACACTTGACATGAAATGTCACATTTTTCTAGTTTTCTACACATGAATGCATCCATAACTATTCAAGCAAACTTTCAACATATGTATAACATATCCAAACAACACGCCTCAAACATTTAAAGCATGCCCAACATCATATCATGGCAATTTGCATCAAAGGTAAACTATAGACATGCAACCTAGTAAACAAACTAAGCAAGATAGCAAAATGCATAACAAAGCATAAACCAAAAATCAAAGGCCGTTTACAAGTCTAAAACAACATAACAAACTTGCTCCAAAAGGGAGTTTACACAAATCTCCCCAAAACACAACGGATCTCCCATTGCCCTTATTACTTATAGTCTAAACCGATACATACTTTCTCAGAGGAAGTCTCTTGTGATCCCTTGCTACTTGCTGCTTCCCAAACTTCAATTATCTGCATTGATGGACAAATAAGAGCGTAAGAACATAAGGCTTTAGTGAGGAATGCTCAAAAGCAAAACACCATCAATGCATCAAAACCATTTTTCAAGTCCACATTGAAATCACATTTTAATTACTTCAAATCATCATTTGAAAGCCATCACGCCTTTAAAACCTTGCACTTTTCTTAATCAAAAATCAACATATAAACCTCATGCAACATGTAATATGAATCAACAACAAATTTCATTTCTAACACTTTATTTAAGTTTTCTCATGCATAACTAACATATGCAAAGCTTAAAGAGTAAAACATGCATATACCACATTTTGCAACATAAACCATTTCATAATACATCATCAATTATATTGGCTTATAAGTGATCATTAAACAAGATCACATCTCAAAACAACATATCGGATACACGAATTCAACAAGTGTTCACACAACACTTCAAGCCATCTCAACCAGAAATTAGTACAATCACAACCAAATGGTACAATAGCAACCATGTACAATCACAATCCTCGGGAACACCAACCCCAACATCGGTTAGGTGCTTAAACCTCTAACGAGAGACAAGACACCAACCTCCTCGATTGTTAGGATACTTGGACGGACACACGAGACACCAACCCCTCGACATCCGAGGCGACTTTTTATAGTGCACTCAATCCTATAGCCGGCTAACTATATCCGATATCATTTGTAAACCATTTTCTCAACATCACTTTCCAATATAATTCACATTTAATCACATACCTCATTGTTTTCAAAGCATCTTCAACAAATCATATGCCAAATCATTAAAGCATGCTTTAAATCTCAAGTATGAAACATATACTTACAAGGATCACTTACCATGTAAATCCTTCATCACCACATCATTCAGAACAATAAATCACTTACTTAAAACATGCTTTAATAGTGGATAAACATGAATTTAAAATCAAGTTCATAAAACCAATTCATAATAGCCCAATTGAGAGAGAAATTTCTTATACTTACTTCCGAACTTAGACAAGTGTTTCAAGCTTACATCTAAGTTCCAAAAACAACTTTTAAAATATTTCAAAGCTGAAATCCAAGTTCTAACTCACCGACACACGAAACTTTGACTAGCCGACGCGATTAAAAACTCCAGCAAGAAAACGTACCACGTTGCTCTGCCCAAAACCACCAAAGCGCCTATCCGAAACAACCAAAAACATCATCGATTACTCTACAAACTCAACCAAGCCAAAATTTAACACTTCCAATCATTTATTATCATTGTTAACATCCAAAATCAACCTATTATTAACCTTATACCTCCAGCATTCACAAAATCACATTAACACCACAAAAACAAAATTCTAACAACCTAAACAACTAGAGATTCATATAGTCTCGGGATTACAATGCTTAAACCACAATCTCAACATTATTAAACTTCCAAAACATGATTAAAATCAATCATAAATCAACCAAAATAGATCTATTACGAAAATCACATAAAATGATCATTTAATGCTTGATTTAGACATTTCTTCAAATTAATCATGAAACCTTTTTAAGAAACACAATGAAAGAGCCAAATACTTTGAAATTTCATTAAAGAACCTTGATTAGAGGAGAAACACGAAAATTACCTCTAATCCCTTGTTGTTTCTTCAATTGACAAGATTTGATATAAAATCTGTAAGAATCCATTGAGATAAGTTGAGGAATCTCGTTAGAAATCATTTGGAAATCAATGAAAAATGAAAAGAAAAAGATATCTAGAAGTTTTGAAAGAAAAGGGATTGTTGGCTGATGAGAAAAGAGAGAAATGGAAGTTACGTCAAAAATGAATTTGTAAAGCTTAATTCCTTTTTAATCATAACCCCTTTTCACCTTTTTAATAAAACCATAATTAAAACATGTCAATTGAGGGAATATCTAATTATATTCAATTTAGCTCCCTAAAGATTCTATGTTATGGCACCAACTCAGGGGCATACTGGCTCAAACGAACAAACTGAACCTCATACTCAGCCACAGTCATGCTACCCTGAACCAATGACATGAACTCACATTTCTTAACATCCAGGTATCTAACTGCTAGATCATTCTTCTTAAAGGCAACATGGAAAACTCTCAATTCACTTCATTAGGCTCTAAAGTTGCAGTTACAGCCATCACCAACTGTGTAACCCCCTCGTCCTGCCCTAGCCAACAGACCCGGACCGAATCGGTTACACGGGGAAAACCAAAGTGAAACTCGCTAAGGCCTCACTCCGATTAACAACCCTATTTTTTCATTTTATTAATCTTGTATATATGCCATGTGTAAACCTATGTGAGATGGCAAACCGAAGAAGAACAAACACGGATGCGAACCAAGAAGAGTGCATACAGTGATTTACACTTACCGAGTAGTTTATTAGTCAAGTTTCATGCACATGAGGCAAAACCATCACAAAGGACACATATAAACTCATCTAGGAAGCATACAAGCATTAGGGACTAAAACGTAACATTTGGAAACCTTCAAAGATGCCGTTTTAACAACATGTGTTTCGAAACAGGACTACCCATTCTAAAACGCGGGCTTCATTCAAAAAGCAACATCAAGCCGTTCCAGAACGGCTTCTCATGGTTCTAAAACGGGAGCTTCCAGTGGCAAATCGTACTAAAACAACACCACAACCGTTCCGATACGGGTGCCTCTGGAGCTTGGACGTTTCGAAACCATATCAGACGTTCCGAAATGCCTGGACACAATTTGGCCCGAAAATACATTTTGGCATCTCCAAACGTTCCCAAACTCACCCCGAAACATCACAGACCACATGTCAACTTATTAAACAAACAATCAGGGTAATTAACCCAAAAGCTCATAAGACCACTCTAGCTCAAAAACGCTAACAAGTTAAAACGCATGGCATTTAACCCAAGGCCATAACAAGCTTCAACTTATCATGGTATCAACGTTTAAAACATGCTAGCAACACTAACAAAAGCCAAACATAGGAGTTTGAACACCAACTCCCTAACATGGTCTAGCATTCCCATTTCCTAAGTATTATTACAACTACGAAAACCATACTTTGAGCTAGCAAAGAACTCCAAGAACTCCTCCCTTGCCCCGCTTGCCTCTGAAGCTATTAACGATCTGTATTGTTGGAAAATGGGAGCGTAAGCTTGAAAGCTTAATGAGCGGAGCTCTAAAACACAACAACAATGTAGTTCAAAACATATATCTTAGTTTTAAAAGCAAAACCATTTAATAAAGAGATACAATAAAATGGTAGCATAAACGAAACAAGGTTTGCACATGCACAACCGTCCCGGTGGGACTACACATTACCGTACACAACAACTAGCAGATTTCCGGTGGGACTACACATCACCGTACTCATCTACTAGTCACTACCGATGGGACTACACATTACTGTACACAACGACTAACCATCTTGTGAGGCTTGACATCAACTACGAAAACACAACCACATTAAAACGGCGAGTAAAAGCAATTCGTATTTCACACAACAGCACGAATAACTGCATACACCAACAATCAACGAAACAAGGCAAATTAGACAAACTTACACTTGGGTTTAGGTTAGCCCTTAAGGCTCCACCCAAACCCCCAATAAAACCTATTTGAATCATTTTAAAGCTTCAAAACATTACCACTCACCAGCTCAAAACCCAAATACGCTAACGATCCTCCTTCAAGCTTCCACAACTTCACAGATTCTCATCCGGAACTCCCAAATTGATTTCCCTTGTTTCTAATCAACCAAAAAAAAGTATTACTCCCCTACTCTTCCATAAATTCACTGTCAAACATCAGTTCACAAATCTACAACATTCTCTCAACGATTCAAAGCTGAAATCCACCAAAATATCATCAAATCAATTCTTAAGCAAAGCCCAGCAATAATCCATCAATTTAAACATCCAAAACACTCCTAAATATACCTTAAAGCATCAATTCGAAGCTGGTAAACCATCAGGTCTCATTTCCCCACATATTCAAACCGAAAACTAAAGAAATTCCACTCCAAACACCACTCCTAAGCATAGTTTTAGGTTTTGTTCATTAAAACCTCATTTCAACACTTTATTAACACCAAAATATGGTTTACTACTAACCCAAAACGTTGTTTTCACCAAAAAGCTTAAACCTTTCAAAAAAAACCCATTTTTATCCAAATGTTAAAACTTGAGAAAATCTCCAAAACTTGAAAGAATAATGCTAAAAACAAGACTACAATGAAGAGGGGAACAAAAACAAGTGTTTACCTCTTTGAAATCTTCAAAAATGATGTAGCTTAGTGGAAAAGTGGGTTTGGCTATGGTGTGGAAGGGTTTAACGTGAAAATGGGGTTTTGGGGAAGAAGATGAGATGATGACCTTTTTTGAAATATGTTATTTTATTAAATTCAAATATTATCTCAAATCTCACCTTTTTCCCATTTACCAAAAGACCCCTTTTTAAAATTTCCTCTTTTTCTCTTAAAGTCTTTAAAATAGGTAATTTAAATTGTTTTCCCCAAATTTGCTTAACCCAAAACAACCTATCTAACCCGAATGTCTCCCGGGCCCCAAACCCGGGCGTTACAACTCTCCCCCACTTAAGGAATTTTGTCCTCGAAATTACCTAACGGAAAGAGATACATAAACTTTTTCTCCATGTCTTCCTTCCTCTCCCAAGTAGCCTCTTCCACACCTCGACGTCTCTAAAAAACTTTGACTAACTCGATAGATCTCCCACGCAACACTTTCCTATTCGTAGCAAGAATTTCAATCGGCTCTTCATCATACGACATGTTTGGTTTCAACTCGATCCCTTCCACTGGCATTACATGAGACGAATCCAATCAATACTTCTGAAGCATCAAAATGTGGAACACATCATGAATCTTCACTAACTCTGTCGGCAGTCTCAATATATAAGCAAAGGGACCAATCCTCTAAACTACCTCGTAAGGACCAATGAACCTCGGGCTTAAATTACCCTTCTTCCCAAACCTCGTCACCTTCTTCCAAGGTGAGACTTTCAAAAACTCTTTGTCGCCCACAACATACTCTATCTCTTTTCTTTTCAAATCGTCATACGATTTCTGTCGATCTAAAGCTGCTTTCAAGCGATCAAATATCAGTTTTACCTTCTCATTAGTGCCCTTGAGCATGTCTGGCATCGGTACAAGCTTCTGTTCGGCCTCGGCTTCACAAATAGGTGTTCTACACATCCTACCATTCAGAGCTTCATATGGTGTCATCTGAAGACTAGCCTAATAACTATTACTGTACGCAAACTCTACTAACGGTAGGTGTTTCTCCCAAGAACCCTAAAAGTCGATGATGTAACACCTCAACATGTCCTCCAACACCTGAATAACTCTCTCTGACTGGCCATCTGACTGCGGGTGATACGAAGTGCTGAAGTTCAACCAAGTACCCAAAACACGATGCAAACACTCCTAAAATCTAGTTGTAAACCTCAGATCTCGGTCTGATACGATTGACTTCGGTACCCCATGCAATCTCACTGATGTACAGATCAGCCAACTTGTCTAATGTGTAGCTAGTATGAACATGTATGAAATGGGCACACTTAGTGAATCTGTCAACTATCACCCACACTGAATTCTCCTTCGAAGGAGTCAACGGTAAACATGACACAAAGTCCATGGTAAAACGTTCCCACTTCCATTCCGGAATCTTCAACGGTTGTAACAAACCTGAAGGAAACTGATGCTCGGCCTTAACTCGCTGACATACCATACACTCACTCAGAAACTCGGCCACATCTTTCTTCAACCCAATCCAGTAGTACTCTTCTTTTATCCCATGGTACATCTTCGTACTACCCAGATGCATAGCAAAAGGACTGTTACGTGCTTCATTCAAGATAACATGCCTTAACTCGAAGTCTTCTGGGACTACTACCCTATCCTTGAAACATAAGATCCCATTCCCACCATAGCAGAAATTTGTAGGCCTACCATCGACTATATCTTGCACGTGAGGTGCAAACAACTCGTCTTGCAACTGTTTCTCACAAATCAACA
This sequence comes from Hibiscus tridactylites, assembly GCA_958450335.1. Taxonomy (NCBI): domain Eukaryota; kingdom Viridiplantae; phylum Streptophyta; class Magnoliopsida; order Malvales; family Malvaceae; genus Hibiscus; species Hibiscus tridactylites. The sequence continues at coordinate 30,344,853 of OY288287.1, forward strand.
GAACCAATGAAGGTTTAATGTAATCCCCTTAGCCTGGCCTAGATGCTTGACCCGAACTATGAAGATTACCCGGGAAAAACCAAAGTTAACTCGAAAGTCAACCTTGATTAACGACCTTTTTTTCATTTTAATCTTGTCTAAATGCATATTAAACCTAATTGAGTACTCACGAATAAAGAATGAGAAAGGCACATCGATCAGATAACATTTAGGGACTCAATTGCACTTTATACAAGTTTAGGGACCAAATTTTAATTTTTGTAAATTAGAGGGACTTCATAGATTTTAGGATTACCAATATGTAACTAATCATGTTACATGCTTCTCTGCCAAATTTCAGCTTAAAAGGACATCTCAAGCTCAAGCAATTGCAAACACAACATTTAGGACTAAAATGTAAAGCATGCAAACTCAAAACAATTCAAATCTGTGTCTAACGGTCACCCGTTTCAGAACATCTAACTATCGTACCGAAACGCTCTATCGAAACGGTGTTGTCCGTTTCTATACGCGCGTCTGTTCCGAGACCAGTACCGAAACGTCACATTCTAGTTGCCAAAATGTTTCGAAACAACCTTAGGCGTTTCGAAACACGAAGACCATTTTAGGCCCCCACTTCGAAACACTAGAGGGTGTTTCGATACACCCTGCTCAGAAACAACAGCAAATGCTGGTTTTTCATTCATTAACACGCTCAAACAAGCTTCAAAGGCTCCCAAATCATACCAGCAAACCATCATACATATAAGGAACATATTCAAGACATTCTAACACGGACATAACATCAAACACAAATTCTCATAGGCTAGAGGCATGCTTCCTAATAACAAAACCAATATAAGCAATCCAACCTCAAACAAAACATTTAAGGCCATTTACAACTCATACAAGCCAACACAAACATGCCACAACATTAGGGAGTTCAACATATCTCCCAAATACAATTCTTGGTTTCCCATTGCCATTATATCAAAACTAAAGTGTGTGAAAACTTCACCATACATGAGCTTGAACTTATTTGGATGACCTTAACCTCTTTGATGCCCAGAAACACCTCAATTATCTGCATTAATGGTAAAAGAGAGAGCGTAAGCATAATTGCTTAATGAGGCATGCTCTAAGAAAATCAACACAATAATGCACATCTTGAAAACACTTTCTCAAAAGCTTTTGAACAACATGCTCATTCTATCTCATGCTTGAAAACCATTCAAAGCAACTTCTCATTGAAAACACATGTACCTTCATTCTATCTCATGCATTTAAACCAATGCAAAACTCATTGCAAAGCCATACTCATGCTTGTACTCTAAAGCATTTCATATACAAATCACATATGCATTTCTCATAGCATAAACCATTTCAACAAAGGTACATGTGAATCAAAAACCATTTCATATTTTATATTGGCATTTCACATCTCATTATTACTTGGATATGCGGACATCTCACTAGACACTTACGGTGGTATCTCTCATCACCGTACTCACTCGTCTAGAAACATAGTTTCCGGTGGAATCTCACATCACCGTACTCATATGGTGGAATCTCTCATCGCCACAAAGCTTGGGTATTTCACCAAGTCCTACCCGATGGAATGCCCATCATCGGTTCTCTCCCTTTGGCTTAACCAAAGAGCACGTACGAATTTTTAGTTTATAGTGCACTCTCATCCTATTGATCGATCAATTATATCCGGTAAGTATCTCAACATCTATGCCAATATATTATGATAAAACATCATCTCACCTACTGTTTTTCATGCAACAATTCTCAAACATTCTCATCTCATTTCAAAACCATAACATTTGCTATGCTTTAAAATAAAAGCTCAAATATCAACTATGCAACATGTTACTTCATGAAATCATTTCAAGCATCATCCCAGGCTATGAAATATGCATAAAAACAGTAGGAATTTATCAATCTAAAATCAAGAGCATGTAAAAGCATTTTAGGGGCAATCACCACATTCAAGAGAGCAATCTAGCCAATACTTACTTCCGGACTTAGGAAGGTGTTTCAAACTTTTCCTAAATCCCCAAACCTTGATTCTTTGTCCCTCAAGGACTTCTAAAACCATACGCACTCACCGATTATGTTTCTCCTGCTTGCGAAAACGCTATCTAAGCTTCCGGATCAACTCCAAAGGTGTCCGTAGATGTCTCCCCTATTTTAATCACATAAGAGCAGAGGATTAATGCATCATCATGCATTGAAATCATCAGCCACACTTCTTATCTCGCTGCTCTACACAAAAACCACATTTCGGCTACCAACCACTACCGAAAACATCTCCAAACTCTTCCAAAACTAAACCCAGCCAAGATATATCACTTCTAATCATTTCTAAACATCAATTAACATCAAAAACCAACACAACCACGTCCTTATACCTCCAGCTATGACATAACACCAAAAACCATCATTCTAACAAGCAAAACTTAGGAAAACAAACCTATTCGGGTTTTGATTGATAAAACCTCATTTGTAACATCAATTAACATCCAAAATACATTAGAAAACCATCTCAAAGCAGATCCCAATCAATCACCACGAAAATCTTCAAGATCCCTTCCAAAATCTTGAGTTTTAAGACAATTTCTTGTTTATAACATTAAAACCACTTAAAAATCTTTCATAAAGGATTGATAACTTGAGAATTTCAGTAAAGAACTGATCATTAGAGGACAAGGACAAAGCTTACCTCCAATGGATGATTTCTCCTTGATTTGGGCAAGTTTTCTTGAAAATTCAATGTAGAAATCAAGTGGAATTGATGAGGAATTGATTAAGAATCAAAGAGAGATTGAAATCTCATCAAATGAAGTGAAAACCAAAGTATATTTGCTGGAGAGAATGTGTTTGGTTGAAAGGAATTTGAGAGAAAATAAAATGAGGGAAAATTTGTGAAAAGTAGTTATGAAAAGTCAAAGGTGGTTTTCTAATTTAATCCACCTTCATTTTCTTTAATTAAACATTAATTAAACCACCCAAATTAAGGAAAAATCTGATGAAAACATTTTGGTAAAATTAGCTTCTTAAAGATTCAAAGTTTCAATCTTTTACAAAACAATGACTACTTAACTTTGCAAAAACTGCGATTTGGTCACTACACCGAAATGTAGTATTTCCAAACCTTATTTTGTAAAATTGATTCCACCATTGTCTTTCTTATATTAAATAAGGATTTTTAGATATTTTTCTATATTTTTAAAGCATCCAAAACTAGGTTTTCCCTAAAACTCCCTTTTAGATTCGAACCGTTTTTCAGACCGGTCCGGTTCAGACTCTAAACATCTAGGCCCAAATATGGGGTGTTACAACTCTCCCCCTCTTAAGAAATTTCGTCCTCAAAATTTACCTAGAGGAAAAAGGTAAGGAAACTGCTTCTTCATATCTTCCTTTCTTTCCCACGTGGCTTCTTCAACACCACGATGCCTCCAGAATACCTTAACCAGCTTAATGGTCTTACCCGGAGAACCTTACTGTCCGAATCCAAAATCTCGATCGGCTCCTCATCATAAGTCAAATCTGTATTCAACTCAATTTCCTCCACAAGCATAACATGCGAAGGATCCGATCTTTACCTCCGAAGCATGGATACATGAAACACATTATGTATCTTCTGTAGCTCTTGTGGTAGCCTCAGCTTATAAGCAACAGGACCCGCACGTTCTATCGCCTCGTATGGTCCAATGTATCTAGGGCTCAACTTACCCTCCGACCAAATCTCATCACCTTCTTCCAAGGTGAAACCTTTAAGATCACACGGTCACCCACCGCAAACTCTATCTCCTTACGCTTTAAATCAGCGTAAGACTTTTGCCGATCAGAGGCTGCCTTCAACCGCTCACAAATGAGCTTCACCTTCTCGGTGGTTCCTTTCAACAAAGCCGGCATCCAGACCAACTTTTGTCCTGTTTTAGCCCAACAAAGAGGAGTTCTGCACTTCCTCCCATACAAGGCTTCATAAGGTGTCATTTGAATACTTGTCTGGTAGCTATTATTATAAGAACACTCCACCAAAGGCAAGTGCTTCTCCCAAGAGCCTTGATACTCAATCACACAGCACCTCAACATATCCTCAAGCACTTGGATAACATGCTCAGACTGTCTATCCGTCTGCGGATGATAAGAAGTACTAAAATTCAGCCGGGTACCCAATGCCTGATGTAAACACTCCCAAAACCTTGCCGTGAACCTCAGATCTCTATCCGACACTATAGATTTGGGTACACCATGCAGACGTACAATCTCAGCAATGTACAGCTCTGCAAGCTTATCCAAGGTATACGTAGTATGCATAGGTAAGAAATGTGCACACTTCGTAAGGCGGTCCACAATCACCCACACAGAATTCTTCTTCGATGGTGACATAGGCAAACCAGACACAAAGTCCATGGTGATTCTCTCCCATTTCCATTCAGGGATCCTTAACGATTGCAACAACCCCGAAGGAAACTGATGCTCAGCTTTAACCCGCTGACAAACCATGCACTTGCTCACATATTCCGCAACATCCCTCTTCAAACCCACCCAATAGTACTCATCCCTCATATCACGGTACATCTTTGTACTACCAGGGTGCATAGCAAAAGGACTACTATGAGCTTCGGTTAGAATAGTATGCCTCAACTCCACATCATTCGGCACTACTATCCGACTCCCAAAACATAGAACTCCATCATCATTAAAACAAAAAATCTGATGGTCTATCCTCAGTAATATCCTGAACATGTAGCACCAAAGAATCATCCAACAACTGCTTATCCTTTATTAACTGAACTAGAGATGGTTTCACTTGCAATTAAGCAACAAGACCTCCATCTCGCGATATGCTCAAGCTAGCAAACATCGCCCTTAACTCCACCGCCACTTTTCTGCTCAAGGCGTCAGCCAAAACATTGGTCTTTCTCGGGTGATACTCGATCGTTAGATCGTAATCCTTAAGCAACTCCACCCATCGTCGTTGCCTAAGATTCAACTCTTTCTGAGACATCAATTACTTCAAACTCTTGTGATCCGTGTACACAGTACACTTCTCACCATAAAGATAATATCTCCAGATCTTCAAAGCAAAAAACCATCGCAGCTAACTCAATATCATGCGTAGGATAATTGCGCGCATGCACCTTCAACTGACGCGATGCATAAGCCACCACCTTACCCTCTTGCATTAGCACACACCCCAAACCAACGTAGGATGCGTCACTGTACACCACAAACTCTTTTCCTGATTCAGGTTGAACCAAGATAGGAGCTTGCGTCAAAGTTGCCTTAAGCTTCTCAAAAGCTTCATGTCTCGCTTCCGTCCACTCATACTTAACATCTTTTTGTAACAACTTTGTTAAAGGAGCAACAATCTTAAAAAATCCATCCCCAAACCTCCGGTAATATCCTGCCAACCCAAGGAAACTACGAACTTCATGAACAGACTTAGGAGGCTTCAAATTCATCACCGCCTCAACCTTCTGGGGATCAACTCGAATCCCTTGAGCCGAAACCACATGACCAAGGAACACAACTTCCTTAAGCCAAAACTCACACTTGCTCAGCTTAGCATAAAGCTGATTTTCCAACATCGCTTGCAAGACAACTCTTAAATGACCTTCATGCTCCTCCTCAGTACGAGAGTAAACAAGGATATCGTCAATGAACACCACAACGAACTTGTCCAAGTATTCATGGAACGCCCTATTCATCATGTCCATGAAAGCAGCAGGAGCATTCGTCAAGCCAAACGACATTACAAGGAACTCATAATGCCCATATCTCGTTCTAAAGCCTGTTTTCGGCACATCCACATCTTTCACCTTAAGCTGATAGTACCCTGACTCAAGTCAATCTTTGAAAACACAGCTGCTCCCCGAAACTGATCAAAAAGATCATCAATCCTCGGCAAAGGATACCTATTTTTGATGGTCAACTTGTTCAGCTAACGATAATCGATGCACATCCTCATCGTGCCATCCTTCTTCTACACAAACAAGACCGGTACACCCCAAGGTGACACACTAGGCCGAATGAAACCACGGTTAAGCAACTCCTGAAGTTGCATCTTCAACTCCTTCAGCTCTTTGGGTGCCATGCGATAGGGAGCAATGGACACCGGAGTTGTGTTCTCATACAACTCAATCCCAAACTCCACTTCTCGACTAGGCGGCAATCCAGGTAATTCCTCCGGAAACACTCCAAGAAACTCACGTACAGTTCGTATGTCCTGAACTCGCACCTTCTTTGAACTAGGATTCATAACAAAGGCTAGGTAAGCCTCGCAACCTTGCCGTAACATCCAGCTTGCTTCCAATGTAGACACCACATTGGCAAGAAACTTCACATTCTCGCCCACTACCACCACTTAATAATCATCCGCAAGTTTTAACGAAACTCGCTCGCTTTCGAAATCCACTACAACTCTATGCTCAACAAGCCAATCCATACCAAGGATTACATTAAAGCCATAGAATGGCAATTCCATGAGATCAACAAGAAAAACATGATTTTGCACCTTCAAGGGACATCTTCTATACAACTTCCTCCTTACAACCGACTCACCAAAGGAACTAGTCACACGCATACCAACATCCAAAGACTCAACAGGTAAACCAAGCATTTGAGCATGTTCACGCAATATGTACGATTGTGTAGATCCAGAATCAATCAAAGAAAGTAATGACAAGGATTGCAAAGTAAAGGTACCTGCGATCACATCCGTATCATTTCTTCTCTCACGATGAGCATACACTCGAGCTTGACCGCCACACTCAGGTTGAACGGCCACAACATGTGCTACGTTCCTGCCTCCATCATCCCTACGCTGAAAATTACCACGTCCGCGCCCACGACCTCTTTGTGGCTCAGCTGCTCTCACCGGAGCTTGTCCCTCTCTTAGTGGCTGAGGACAATCTTTCTTCAAATGCCCTCAATTCCCACAATTCCAGCATGTCCCAAGGTTACCCCAACACTCACCACCATGCCTTCTACCACAACGGTTACATTCAGGAGTCCTCAGAACATCATTAGGTCCCTGCTGACCTCTACCAGGGTTACCACCCCCACGCCTAGCATCATAATGTGGCTTCCTATCCTTATGTCTCTTGTTGCGATCTCTACCATAATCGCGTTCCGCAGCTCGCTTCCATGAGCTAGAGCCACTAGCTCGACTTGCCAAACCAAGATTCAATTCAATGTCCTTGGCTCTAGTGACCAAGACATCGAAATCTCTGTAGTCAGCTGCAAGCATATAGGTTTTGACATCCGCTACCAGCCCATAACGAAATTGTTCGCACCTCTCCCGCTCACTAGGGATTAGCTCAAGTGCATATTGACTGAGACGAACAAACTGAATTTCATATTCAGCTACAGACATATTGCCTTGCACGAGATACATAAACTCTCTTTTCTTTTCATCGAGGTAACGTACTCCTAGATACTTCCGCTTGAACGCATTCAAGAAGAACGTCCAAGTCACCACGTCATCCTCCATCCCAGAAGTAGTGGTCATCCACCACGTATAAGCATCACCATGAAGTAATGACACAACACAACCCAGCTTCTGCACATTGTTGCAGTTCATCTGACCCAGAATCCTCTTGGTGCTCTCCAACCAAGATTCAGATCCTTCCAGAGATAAGCCTCTGAACTCAGTCCCTCCTAGACTGCAAAGACGTTCCAAAGGCAATCTCGCATTAGCATCGTCCTGATATACAGCTCCATGAGCTCCAACTAATGTTGCCTGAAAAGCTCCAGCAATAGCCTGAATCAACATGGTCGTTTCAGGAGCAGCTTGCCCCTGCACACCCTCGGGTCCAGCAACCTCAGCACCAGCACCAGCATTACCAACTCCAGCTCCACCACCACCGGTTGGTCAACCAGGAGGAGGAGGAGGTAAATCCTTAACATTCTCGGCATTCTCATTATCATCCATCGATCTAGTATTGATTCTCAGCTCTCTACGTGGCCCCATTATAAAAAACAATGCACTGACAAAAAATGCAATAAACATAATTAGGCACAATAAGGTAAGTAATCCAAGTACCCAAGCTCATTTTCAAAAACAATTCCTCTCATTAGTTTTGATATGGCAATGGGATCCCCAACCACACTCCAAACATAGCATAGCATCACAAAATCATCTCAATTGAATCATACATCACTAATCATACATCCTACTTTCACCAAAAGACACCATCATGCATAAACACATACAACAACCACATACCAAACCCCAATTATTCGATAACCAAGCTCTGATACCAACAAATGTAACCCCCTTAACTCGACATCTTCTGGGACTACTACCCTATCCTTGAAGCATAAGATCCCATCCCATCAAAGCTGAAATTTGTAGGCCTACCATCGGCTATATCTTGCACGTGAGGTGCCAACAACTCGTCTTGCAACTGTTTCTCACAAATCAACTAAACAAACGAAGGTTTAATGTAACCTCCTTAGCCCGGCCTAGACGCTTGACCCGAACTACGAAGATTACACGGGGAAAACCAAAGTCAACCCGAAAGTCAACCTTGATTAACAACCTTTTTTCATTTTAATCTTGTCTAAATGCATATTAAACCTAAGTGAGTACTCACGAATCATGAGTGAGAAAGGCACAACGATCGGATAACATTTAGGGACTCAATTGCACTTTATACAAGTTTAGGGACCAAATTGTAATTTTTGTAAATTACAGGGACTTCATAGATTTTAGGATTACCAATATGTAATTAATCATGTTACATGCTTCTCTGCCAAATTTCAGCTTAAAAGGACATCTCAAGCTCAAGGAATTGCAAACACAACATTTAGGACTAAAATGTAAAGCATGCAAACTCAAAACAATTCAAATTTGTGTCCAACGGTCACCCGTTTCGGAACAGCTACCTACCGTACCGAAATGTTGTATCGAAACGGCGTTGACCGTTTCGGTACGCAGGTATGTTCCGAGACCAATACCGAAAAGTGACATTCCAGTAGCCAAAATGTTTCGAAACAGCCTGAGGCGTTTCGAAACACGAAGACCATTTCAGGCCCCCGTTTCGAAACACTAGAGGGTGTTTCAATACACCCTGCCCAGCAACAGCAGCAAATTCTACCTGATGGAAAAAGGTGCGGAAACTACTTCAGCATGTCCACCTTGCTTTCCCACGTGGCCTCCTCAACTCCTCGGGGTCGCCACAACACCTTCACGAGCTCTATCGTCTTGCTACGAAGAACTTTGGTACTCACATCTAGAACTCTCACTGGTTCCTCATCATACGACAGATCCGGATTCAACTCTATCTCCTCAACAGGCATCACATGCGAAGGATCCGATCTCTACATCCGTAACATAGAGACATGAAACACATCATGTATCTTTTCCAACTCCTTAGGCAATCTCAACCGATATGCCACAGGACCAATTCGCTCCACAACCTCGTAAGGTCCAATGAACCCTGGGCTAAGTTTACCCTTACTCCCAAATCTCATCACCTTCCTCCAAGGCGACACTTTCCAAAATACACGTTCGCCAACTGCGAACTCAATCTCTTTACGCTTCAGGTCCGCGTAAGGCTTTTGCCTATCGAGATCAACTTTTTCCCAGCTTCCCCCCAACTGAGATGGGGTTCTACATCTTCTCCCATACAAAGCCTCGTATGGAGCCATTTGAATACTTGCCTGATAACTGTTATTATACGCAAAATCAACCAACGGCAAGTGCTTCTCCCAAGAACCCTGAAAATCTATCATGCAACACCTCAGCATATCCTCAAGCACTTGGATCACACGTTATGATTGACCATCCGTTTGAGGATGATAAGAAGTACTGAAATTCAACCGTGTACCCAAGGCTCGATGTAAACATTCCCAAAATCACGTTGTAAACCTCGGATCCCTATCCGACAGTATAGACTTTGGCACACCGTGCAACCGCATAATCTTAGCAATGTACAATTCAGCTAGCTTATCCAAGGTAAACGTAGTATGCACAGGCAGAAAATGTGCACACTTCTTGAGCCGGTCTACAATCACCCAAACTGAATTCTTCTTTGACTGTGACAAAGGCAATCCAGACCCAAAATCCATGGTGATTCTCTCCCACTTCCATTCTGGGATCCTCAAAGGTTGTAAAAACTCAGAAGGAACCTGATGTTCAGCCTTCACTTGCTGACACACCATACTTACTAACAAATTCTACCATATCCTTTTTCAACCCCACCCAGTAGTACTCATCTTTCAAATCACGATACATCATTGTACTACCAGGGTGCATAGCAAAAGGACTACTCTGGCTTCAGTCAGGATAGTGCGCCTCAACTCAACATCATCCGACACCATTATTCGACTCCCAAAGCACAGAACACCGTCATCACTAAAGTTGAAATACGAAGGTCTACCCTCCGCAAGATCCTAAACATGAGGAACAAGAGAATTATCTAACAATTGCTTCTCTTTGATCAACGAAATCAGAGATGGTTTCACTTGCAATTCAGCGATAAGACCACCATCACGCGAAATGCTCAAGCGAACAAACATTGCCCTCAACTCCACAGCCACTTTCTAGCTCAAAGCATTGGCCACAACACTAGCCTTTCCTGGGGGGTATTCAATTGTTAGATCATAATCTTTAAGCAACCCTACCCAGCGACAATGCCTATGATTCAACTCCTTTTGAGACATAAGATACTTCAAGTCTTATGATCCGTGAACACAACACACTTCTCACCATACAAGTAATGCCTCCAAATCATTAGGGCAAACACTATAGTCTAGAGCCCAAGATCATGAGTAGGGTAGTTGCGCTCATGCACCTTCAACTACCTAGATGCATAGGCCACTACTTTACCATCCTGCATCAATACGCAGCCCAAACCAACAATGGACGCATCGCTATAAACCACAAACTCCTTACCAGAATCAAGCTGAATCAAAACAAGAGCTTGCATCAAAGCTTCATTCAACTTTTCAAAAGCTTGTTGCCTCGCATCAGTCCACTCAAAGCAAACATTCTTCTGCAACAACTTGGTTAACGGTGCAGCTAAATTCAAGAAACCCTCAACGAATCTACGGTAATACCCAGCTAAACCAAGAAAACTTCGCACCTCTGTCACAGACTTAGGTACCTTCCAACCCATCACAACCTCCACCTTATGCGGATCGATGCGAATACCCTCAGCAGACACAACATACCCAAGGAAGACCACCTCCCTAAGCCAAAACTCGAACTTACTTAGCTTGGCATACAACTAATTTTCCAACAACGCTTGCAAAACAATTCTCAAGTGTCTATCATGATCCTCCTCGGTACGCGAATACCCAAGGATATCATCAATGAACACCACCACAAATTGATCCAATAATTCTTGCAAGACTCGATTCACCATGTCCATGAAAGCAGCAGGTGCGTTGGTCAAACAAAATGGCATCACCAAGAATTCATAATGTCCATACGTCGTTCGAAAAGCTATTTTAGGCACGTCCATATGCTTCACTTTCAGCTGATAATACCCCAACCTCAAGTCTATCTTAGAAAATACTGAGGCTCCCCGGAACTAATCAAAGAGATCATCGATTCTAGGAAAGGGATACTTGTTCTTAATCGTCAACTTGTTCAGTTTCCGATAATCTATGCACATCAGCATTGTCACATCTTTCTTCTTTACAAACAAGACCGGTGCACCCCAAGGTGACACGCTCGGCCGGATGAAACCTCGATCCAACAACTCCTGCAATTGTGTTTTCAACTCTTTCAACTCTTTAGGTTCCATGTGATAAGGATCAATGGACACGGAAGTTGTATCCTTTTACAACTCGATACCAAACTCAACTTCCATATTTGGTGGCAACCCAGGCAATTCTTCCAGAAAGACACCCAGAAAATCGCGAACAGTTCGAATGTCCTGCACACGCAAATCCTTGGTGCCAGGATTCATCACATAAGCAAGATATGCCTCACAACCCATATTCATCATACGATTTGCTTCTAAAACTGAAACAACATTTGACAAGAATTTCACATTCTCGCCGACCACCACCACTTCATAATCATCGTCCAACTTTAGGGTCACCCTTTTGACATCAAAGTCAACCACCGCTCTATGCTCCGTAAACCAAACCATATCAAGGATTACGTCAAAACCATAGAAGGGTAACTCCACCAAATCCACAAGAAAAACATGTCCTTGCACATATAAAGGGCATCTCCTATACAACTTCCTAGTGACTACAGTCTCACCAAAAGAACTAGTCACTTGCATTCCTACTTCAAGCATCTCAACAAGTATATCAAGCAAATGCGCATGCTTACTCAAGATGTAAGAATGCGTGGATCCATAACCAATCAAAGCCAGCAAAGATAAAGACTAAAGAACAAAGGTACCTGCGATGACATCGGTATCATTACGCTCATCGCGCTGAGCAAAAACCCTCGATGGTCCACCTTCCTCAGGTCGAACGGCCACTGCATGAGCAATACCTCGCTGCCCCTCGTCTCTCCTCTGAAAGTTCCCACGGCCGCGCCCATGACCTCTCTGAGGTGCAACTACTACAGGAGCATGTCCTTGGCCTCCACCAGCCAACAAGGGACACTCCCTCCTTATGTGATCTGCCGAACCACAATCCCAACATGAACATCTTGTCACCACAACAAGAGCCTGGACCTCTCTAGCCGCTCGAGGACAATCTCGCCGCCAATGGTTCCTTGAACCACATGTCCAGCACGTATTCTGCTCAAACCTCACACGACCTCCATGGGCCTGACCACCTCGACCCGGAGCACCACGCCTCCCCTCAGGTTGATGTCTACTATCTCGACCTCTTTTGTTCTGTCCACCTCCGAAATTGTACTCAGCTTCTCTTTTCCCAGAGATAGAACCAACACCTCGAGACGACAATCCCAAGTTATGCAAGATGTCTTTGGCTCGACAAACAAGCACATCGAAGTCAGTATAATCTGTAGCCAACATATATGTCTTAAATTCCTGTACCAGCCCGTACCAGAAGAGATCACATCGGTGCCTCTAACTAGGTATCAGCTCGGGAGCATACTGGCTCAAGCGTACGAACTGGACCTCGTACTCAGCCACAGAAAGGTTTCCCTGAACCAGTGACATAAACTCACATTTCTTTTCGTCCAAGTATCTCACTCGTAGATACTTCCTCTTGATGGCACCACTGAAAAACTCACAATCAACCTCATTGGGTTCCAAACCCGTAGTGGTAGTCGTCCACCAGTTGTAGGCATCGCCTTGCAACAAAGAAACTGCGCATCCCAGCTTGCGCACACCATTCCAGCCCATCTGATCTATGATACGGATCGTACTTACTAACCAGGCTTCTGACGCTTCATGAGACATACCATAGAACTCCATAGCTCCTAAGCTCCTCAACCTCTCCAAAGGTAAGCTCGCCTGCCCAGCTTTAGGGGCCTGAACATGCGCTCCGGCAATAGTAGCTTGAAATGCTCCGGTGATCGCCTGAACTAATGACGCCAAATCACCCAAACCAGGACCAGTATGTCCTTGTTGCACCATCTCCCCACCTCCATGTGGTGGCAGAGGAGGTAAGTTTCCACTAGGAGGGACATCAGCCCCTTGCTCACCCTGCTCAGCCGCAAGCACTATAGTATTGGACCTCAGCTCTCTTCTCGGACCCATAGTGCTATTTAAAACAAGGCAAAACAACAAAACAAGCCAAACCAGCAGTGGTAGTCATCCACCAGCTGTAGGCATCGCCTTGCAACAAAGAAACTGCGCATCCCAGCTTGCGCACATCATTACAGCCTATCTGATCTATGATACGGATCATACTTGCTAACCAGGCTTCTGACGCTTCAGGAGACATATCATAGAACTCCACAGCTCTTAAGCTCGTCAACCTCTCGAAAGGTAAGCCCGCCTGCCCAACTGTAGGGGCCTGAACATGCGCTCCGGTAACAGCATCCTGAAACGCTCCGGTGATCGCCTGAACCAATGGCGCCAAATCACCCAAACCAGGACCAACAGGTCCTTGCTTCACCTGCTCCCCACCTCTAGGTGGTGGCGGAGGAGGTAAGTTTCCACCATGAGGGACATCAGCCCCTTGCTCACCCTGCTCAGCCACATGCACTATAGTATTCGACCTCAGCTCTCTTCTCGGGCCCATAGTGCTATTTAAAACAAGGCATAACAACAAAACAAGTCAAACCATTTAGGCCAGCTGCAAGCAAGAATCCAAGTTTACGAAAACATTTGTTTAGTGTAATAAGGCAATGAGCACCCCAATTTCCCTCAACATAGCATAGCATACAATAAAACACCGTGCTCAACATCCTTTCCATCATCCAAAATCAGCACATGACAGCGTTGCATCATCATCACGTAATCATATTCATTTCACATGCGACTCACATCAATTCAACATATCATAAGCTTCAAAATTCAACCAATTGCATGCTTTACACACAACATACATCAACACATATCAATTTCTCATGCCAACATCCCCAAATCTTTCATAACATGGCTCTAATACCAACAAATGTAACCCCATTAACCCGGCCTAGACGTCCGACCCGAACTAAGAAGATTACACGGGGAAAACCAAGTCAACCCGAAAGTCAACCTTGATTAACGACCCTATTTTTTCTTTTATCTTCTCTAAATGCACATTATTAACTTACATGATTAACAAAATATTTCAGCGGAGCGACACAATGAACGGAACTCAAATAGGGGTTCAATTGCACACTAACGTCATTTAAAGACTAAATTGTAAATTTCCAGAATTTAGAGAACTTGACAAAAATTAAGATTACCAAACCAAAATTCAACTTATATTAATCCAACATGTCAAATATCAACTTAAAATGATCAACCAAACTCATTTAATTAAGCACATAAGATTCAGGGACCAAAACGTAAGAAACAGGAAACTAAAACAATTCAAAATCATGCTCAACGGTCTAGTGTTTCGAAACACAAGTCCCTGTACCGAAACAGTCGTTTTGAAACTAGGTTGATTGTTTCGATACTCGGGGGCGTTCCGAAACCTGTACCGAAACACCCCTTTCCAGTAGCGAAAACGTTCCGGAACACTTCTGCCTGTTCCGAAACCTCATGGCCATTTCAGACCACTGTTTCGAAACAGGTAAGGGCGTTCTGATACGCCTTGCCCTACAACAATAGATTTTGCTGGTTTATCACATCTTTCCACATCCGTAACGTCCCAAAACATGCCACAACATACATTCAACATGCTTAGGCATCAAAGATCATTATTACAAAGCATAAACTAAAACATGGAATCAATCATGCAAATATTGAAACTATAAGCATGCTCCCTAGTCCACGAAAGTAATACAAAGCTAAAATCAACATTCAAACCGAAAACCAAACTTCAAAGGCCATTTACAACTCAAAGGTAAACAACCAAACATGCTCAAGGTAAAAAGCAACATCCTCAACCATCCAAAAGTATAAATCCCACCCATGGCCTCTTATTACACCAAAGTAAACCACAAACATTGCTAAACCAAAAAACTTGGATTCTCTTGCTTGTGTGCTGCCTCAAATGCCTAATTCTCTGCATTGATGAAATAAATGAGCGTAAGCACTAAGCTTAGTGAGAATCGCTAAACAATCAATGCATTTCACACAAATTACAAAACAGCCACTTTTCAACACATGCCTTTACATAAAACATGTCCTTTCAAGACATCAATGCACTTTCTAAAAACATGCCCATATGCATCATTCCCAAAATAGCAAATAAACCATTGCCCATGCTTTACCAAGCATCTCATGCATTCTACCATCATTTACAAGCATCTCATCCATAACATTTATCATTAACATTATATTGGCTCGAAAGTGATAAACCATAAACCATTTCAACAGAAGACACAATCGGATACGAGGATTACAAGCGTTGTCCCACACGCTTCATGCATACTACCGGACTACACAAGGTGGGGATCAATGGCACAATCACAACCCCTCAACATCACTCATCGGTAGTTGTATAATTCTACTAACGAGAGTATGTGACTCATACAAAAGACTCACACACGGAATTAAACCATTCACCGTTGTGGTCTTAACCTCAATCATTAGGGTACTTGGATGGAGATTACGGCACTATCACAGCCCCTCGACATCCAAGGCGACTTTAATTACGGTGCCCCCAATCCTATAGCCGACTAACTATATCCGATTAACACAACCAAAAACCATTTCCATCACTTGCAAATATAATCATTTAACCTCATTAATACACTGTTTTACAAGCATAAACACAATGCCATTTCCACAAGCATAACATGCTTAACATCATATGCATTTATCACATGAAAACCAAGGATCACTTACCTAGTGCATCCTTAACACAATGGCATTAAAAACCAACATTTAACCATTCTTAATCATGCTTTAAAACAGTAACCAAAACCATAATTATCACAACTGCATTTTAATCAAAACATAGCACATTTCCGAGGGAGACTTTCGAACCACTTACTCTTGACTTAGCTAAGTGTTTCAAACTTTCACTAAGCTCCCAAGACCACGCTCACAGCGTTACAAGCAGGAAATTGCATTTCCACTCACCGATACACGAAGCCTTGCTTGCCGACATGCAAATTACCCTTCCGGAGCCTCCAACAACACCTCGTTTGCTTCCGGATCATGATCTCCTATTTTCAAATCATCAAAATAGAGATCTAAATGCATTAAAATGCATTTCAACACCAGCAACAATTCACAAACTCGCTGCTCACCCAAACTACACAAAATTACCCATCCAAAACAAATGAAACTCAATCGATTGCTTCCTAAACCAAACCCAGCCAACATACATCACTTCCAAACCATTATAAACATCAAAACGCATCTAATAAACAACTTAACCCAACCTTATACCTCCAGCAAGTAAGATTCCACCATTTCACCTCAAAAACTCACTTAAAACTAACAAGAAACTCAAGGATCTAAATGATTTCGGGATCTATGTTATCAAAACTCCATTTCAACATAATAATCAACTTAGAACTCAATTAAAATCAATCCAAAACATAGCTTAACTCAACAAGTCCGGAAATTAAGATTTCAACAACATTTTTGCAAGATTTTGATCTCCAATCAAAACTATAATGAAAACTCAACCAAAAATAGTAATTAGAAGCCAAATATCTTGGGAATTTCAATAAAGAACTTTGATTAGAGGTTGAGAATGTGATTTACCTCCAATCCTTGCTTCCCTCAATGAATGACAAGTTTTCCTTAACTAAAACTTGAAGAACTTGAAAGGATTTCTTCAATATTGATTAGGAAATGTTAGGATAGTGTTTGGGAGAAAAGAATTCTGGAGAGAAAAAATGAAAACAATGTTTGGCTGAAAATGAAGAGGAAATGGTAGTTACGTAATAGGATCTCACATTAACTACATATTTTAATTAATTAAAATAAAATCAATTAAAGCCATTTAATTAAAATCCATTTAAAACACATGTCATATTAAGGAAAGGCTAAATTGCCATAAAGCCCCCTATATATTCTAATAATTTGGCTTCTTCTTTAAAAATCACATTTTCCACAGTTTTGAAACTTTACAATTTGGTCACTACTCGAAATGTCCCATTTCCGAAACTCTTTTTGTAAAATTGACTTGACCAACCTCTGAAACATATTTTTAAAGGATTTTATCAATTTATACCACATTTTTATCCTATCCCGATCCTTGATTTCCTTAAATCACCTCACGCGATTCGACTCGTTCTCGACCGGTTCGATCCGATGTCTAAAACATCTAGGCCCAAAACCAGGGCATTACAACTCTCCCCCACTTAGGAAAATTTGTCCTCAAAATTTTACCTGATGGAAAAAGGTGCGGAAACGGCTACAGCATGTCCGCCTTGCTTTCCCACGTGGTCTCCTCAACTCCTCGATGTCGCCCCCACACCTTCACGAGCTCTATCGTCTTACCACGAAGAACTTTGCTACTCACATCCAAAACTCTCACTGGTTCCTCATCATACAACAGATCCAGATTCAACTCTATCTCCTCAACAAGCATCACATGCGAAGGATCCGATCTGTACCTCTGTAACATAGAAACATGAAATACATCATATATCTTTTCCAACTCCTTAGGTAATCTCAACCGATATGCCACAGGACCAATTCGCTCCACAACCTCGTAAGGTCCAATGAACCTTGGGCTAAGCTTACCCTTACGCCCAAATCTCATCACCTTTCTCCAATGCGACACTTTCAAAAATACACGTTCGCCAACCGCGAACTCAATCTCTTTATGCTTCAGGTCCGCGTAAGACTTTTGCCTATTCGATGTTGCCTTCATACGCTCACAAATGAGCTTCACCTTCTCTGTGGTTCCCTTTAGCATAGATGGCATCGAGATCACCTTTTGCGCAGCTTCCGCCCAACAGAGAGGGGTTCTACATCTTCTCCCATACAAAGCCTTGTATGGAGCTATTTGAATACTTGTCTCATAACTGTTATTATACGCAAACTCAACCAACGGAAAGTGCTTCTCCCAAGAACCCTAAAATTCTATCACGCAACACCTCAACATATCCTCAAGCACTTGTATCACACGTTCTGACTGACCATTCGTTTGAGGATGATAAAAAGTACTGAAATTCAACCGTGTACCCAAGGCTCGATGTAAACATTCCCAAAATCATGATGTAATCCTCAGATCCCTATCCGACACTATAGACTTTGGCACACCGTGCAACCGCACAATCTCAACAATGTACAATTCGGTCAGCTTATCCAAGGTATACGCGGAGGTAGAAAATGTGCACACTTTGTGAGCCTGTCTACAATCACCCAAACTGAATTCTTCTTTGACGGTGAAAAAGGCAATCCATACACAAAATCCATGGTGATTCTCTCCCACTTCCATTTTGGGATCCTCAAAGGTTGCAACAACCCTGAAGGAACCTGATGTTCAGCCTTCATTCGCTGACAGACCATACAATTACTAACAAATTCTGTCACATCCGTTTCCAAACCCACCCAGTAGTACTCGTCTTTCAAATCACGATACATCTTTGTACTACTAGGGTGCATAGCAAAAAGACTACTATGGGCTTCAGTCAGGATAGTGCGCCTCAACTTAACATCATCCGGCACCACTATTCGACTACCAAAGAACAGAACACCGTCATCACTAAAGCTGAAATCCGAAGGTCTACCCTCTACAAGATCCTGAACATGAGGAACAAGAGAATCATTTAGCAACTGCTTCTCTTTGATCAACGAAATCAATGATGTTTGCACTTGCAATTCAGCGATAAGACCACCATCATGCGAAAAGCTCAAGAGAGCAAACATTGCCCTCAACTCCACAACCACTTTCCGGCTCAAAGCATCAGCCACAACATTAGCCTTGCCTGGGTGGTATTCAATCGTCGGATCATAATCTTTAAGAAACTCTACCTAGCGACGGTGCCTAAGATTCAACTCCTTTTGAGACATAAGATACTTCAAGCTCTTATGATCCGTGAACACAACACACTTCTGACCATACAGGTAATGCCTCCAAATCTTCAGGGCAAACACCACAGCCGCAAGCCCAAGATCATGAGTAGGGTAATTGCGCTCGTGCACCTTCAATTGCCTAGAAGCATAGGCCACTACTTTACCCTCACGCAACAATAGGCAGCCCAAACTAACAATGGACGCATCGATAAAACCACAAACTCCTTACAAGACTCAGGCTGAATCAAAACATGACTTGTTGCCTCGCATCAGTCCACTCAAAGAGAACATTCTTCTGCAACAACTTGGTTAACGGTGCAGCTAACTTCGAGAAACACTCAACGAATCTACGGTAATACCCAGCTAAACCTAGAAAACTTCGCACCTCTGTCACAGACTTATGTACCTTCTAACCCATCACAGCCTCCACCTTATGCGGATCGACGCGAATACCCTCAGCGGACACAACATGCCCAAGGAAGACCACCTCCGTAAGCTAAAACTCGCACTTACTTAGCTTGGCATACAACTGATTTTCCAACAACGCTTGCAAAACAATTCTCAAGTGTCTATCATGATCCTCTTAGGTACGCGAATACACAAGGATACCATCAAAGAACACCACCACAAACTAATCCAAGAATTCATGGAAGACTCGATTCATCATGTCCATGAAAGCAACAGGCGCGTTGGTCAAACCAAACGACATCATCAAAAAATCATAATGTCCATACCTTATCTGAAAAGTTGTTTTAGGTATGTCCACATCCTTCACTTTCAGCTGATAATACCCCGACCTCAAGTCTATCTTAGAAAACATTGAGGCTCCCCGGAACTGATCAAAGAGATCATCGCTTCTAGGAAAGGGATACTTGTTCTTGATCGTCAACTTGTTCAGTTGGCGATAAACTATGCACATCTGCATTGTCGCATCTTTCATCTTTACAAACAAGACCGGTGCACCCCAAGGTGACACGCTCGGCCGGATGAAACCTCGATCCAACAACTCCTGCAATTGCATTTCCAACTCTTTCAACTCTTTAGATGTCATGTGATAATGAGCAATGGACACCTGAATTGTATCCTTGTACAACTTGATACCAAACTCAACTTCCCTGTTTGGTGGCAACCCAGGCAATTCTTCTGGAAAGACACCCGGAATATCTTGAACAGTTCGGATGTTCTGCACACGTACATCCTTTGTGCCAGGATTCATCACATAAGCAAGATATGCCTCACAACCCATCTTCATCGTACGGTTTGCTTCTAAAACCGAAACCACATTTGACAAGAATTTCACATTCTCGCCTACCACCACCACTTCATAATCGTCGGCCAGCTTTAGGGTCACCCTTTTAACATCAAAGTCAACCACCACTCTATGCTCTTTCAACCAATCCACACCAAGGATTTCGTCGAAACCGTGGAAGGGTAACTTCATCAAATCCACAAGAAAAACATGTCCTTGCACAGATAAAAGGCATCTCCTATACAACATCCTAGTGACTACAATCTCACCAAAAGAACTAGTCACTTGCATTCCTACTTCAAGCATCTCAACATGTATATCAAGCAAATGTTCATGCTTACTCAAGATATAAGAATGCGTGGATCCAGAATCAATCAAAGCCAGCGAAGATAAAGACTGAAGAACAAAGGTACCTGCGATAAAATCGGTATCATTGCACTCCTCGCGCTGAGCATAAACCCTCGCTGGTCCACCTTCCTCAGGTCGAATGGCCACTACATGAGCAATACCTCGCTGCCCCTCGTCTCTCCTCTGAAATTTCCCACGACCGCTCCCACAGCCTCTCTGAGGAGCAGCTACTACAGGAGCACGTCCTTGGCCTCCACCAGCCAACAAGGGAAACTCCCTCTTCATGTGATCCGCCGAACCACAATTCCAACATGAATTTCCTGTCACCACAACAGGAGCCTGGACCTCTCTTGCCGCTCGAGGGAAATCTCGCCTAAAATGGTCCCTCGAACCACATGTCCAACACGTATGTTGTTCAGACCTCACACGACCTCATTGGGCTTACCACCTCGACCCGGAGCACCACGCCTCCCCTCAGGTTGATGTCTCCTATCTCGACCTCTTTTGTTCCGTCCACCTCCGGAACTGTACTCAGCTGATCTCTTCCCAGAGCTAGAACCAACACCTCAAGACAACAATCCCAAGTTTTGCTCAATGTCTTTGGCTCGACACACAAGCACATCGAAGTCAGTATAATCTGCAGCCAGCATATACGTCTGAACTTCCTGTACCAGCCCGTACCAGAAGCGATCACAGTGGTGCCTCTCAATAGGTATCAGCTCGGGAGCATACTGGCTAAAACGTATAAATTGGACCTCGTACTCAGCCACAGAAAAGTAGTCTAAACTAGCGACATAAACTCACGTTTCTTTTTGTCCAAGTATCTCACCCCCTAGATACTTCCTCTTGAAGGCACCTCTGAAAAAACTCCCAATCAACCTCATTGGGTTCCAAACCAGCAGTGGTAGTCATCCACCAGCTGTAGGCATCGCCTTGCAACAAAGAAACTGCGCATCCCAGCTTGCGCACATCATTACAACCTATCTGATCCATGATACGGGTCGTACTTGCTAACCAGGCTTTTGACGCCTCAGGAGACATATCATAGAACTCCACAGCTCTTAAGCTCCTCAACCTCTCGAAAGGTAAGCCCGCCTGCCCAGCTGTAGGGGCCTGAACATGCGCTTCGGTAACAGTAGCCTGAAACGCTCCGGTGATCGCATGAACCAATGGCGCCAAATCACCCAAACCAGGACCAGCAGGTCCTTGCTGCACCTGCTCCCCACCTCTAGGTGGTGACGGAGGAGGTAAGTTTCCACCATGAGGGACATCAGCCCCTTGCTCACCCTGCTCAGCCACATGCACTATAGTATTCGACCTCAGCTCTCTTCTCGGACCCATAGTGCTATTTAAAACAAGGCATAACAACAAAACAAGTCAAACCATTTAGGCCAGCTGCAAGCAAGAATCCAAGTTTACGAAAACATTTGTTTAGTGTAATAAGGCAATGAGCACCCCAATTTCCCTCAACATAGCATAACATACAATAAAACATCATGCTCAACATGCTTTCCATCATCCAAAATCAGCACATGACAGCATTGCAGCATCATCACGTAATCATATTCATTTCACATGTGACTCACATCAATTCAGCATATCATAAGCTTCAAAATTCAACCAATTGCATGCTTTTCACACAACATACAATAACACATATCAATTTCTCATACCAACATTCCCAAATCTTTCTTAACCTAGATCTGATACCAACAAATGTAACCTCTTTTAACCCAGCCTAGACGTCCAACCCGAACTAAGAAGATTACACGGGGAAAACCAAGTCAACCCGAAAGTCAACCTTGATTAACAACCCTATTTATTTCTTTTATCTTATCTAAATGCACATTATTAACTTATGTGATTAACAAAAGATTTCAGTGGAAGCGACACAGCGAACAAAACTCAAATATGGGTTCAATTGTATACAAACGTCATTTAGGACTAAATTGTAAATTTTCAGAATTTAGAGAACTTTACAAGATTTAAGATTACCAAACCAAACTTCAATTTATATTAATCCAACTTGTCAAATTTCAACTTAAAAGGATCAACCAAACTCATTTAATTAAGCACATAAGATTCAGGGACCAAAACGTAAGAAATAAGAAACTGAAACAATTCAAAATCAAGCTCAACGTTCTAGTGTTTCGAAACACAAAGCCCTGTACCGAAACAGTCGTTTCGAAACTAGGTTGACCTTTTTGATACCTGGGTAAGGGCATTTCGGAACACTTCTGCTCGTTCTGAAACCTCATGGCCATTTCAGGCCTCTATTTCGGAACAGGTAAGGGCGTTCTGATACGCCTTGCCCTGCAACAACAGATTTTGCTGGTTTATCACATCTTTCCACATCCGTAAACGTCCCAAAACATGGAACAACATACATACAACATGCTTAGGCATCAAAGATCATTATTACGAAGCATAAACTAAAACATGTCATCAATCATGCAAATATTAAAACTATAAGCATGCTCCATAGTCTACAAAAGTGATACAAAGCTAAAATCAACATTCAAACCGAAAACCAAACTTCAAAGGCCATTTACAACTCAAAGGTAAACAACCAAACACGCTCTAGGTAAAAAGCAACATCCTCAACCATCCAAAAGTATAAATCCCACCCATTGCCTCTTATTACAGCAAAGTAAACCACATACTTTGCTAAACTGAAAAGCCTGGATTCCCTTGCTTGTGTGCTGCATCAAACGCCTAATTCTCTACATTGATGAAATAAATGAGCGTAAGCACTAAGCTTAGTGATGATCGCTAAACAACATTCATAAATGCATTTCATACAAAACATGTCCTTTCAAGACATCAATGCACTTTCTAAAAACATGCCCATATGAATCATTCCCAAAACAACAAATAAACCTTTGCTCAAGCTTTACCAAGCATCTCATGCATACTAGCATCATTTACAAGCATCTCATGCTTAACATTTATCATTTACATTATATTGGCTCGCAAGTGATAAACCATAAACCATTTCAACAAAAGACACAATCGGATACGCGGATTACAAGCGTTGTCCCACATGCTTCATACATACTACCGGACTACACACGGTGGAGATCAATGGCACAATAACAACCCCTGAACACCTGTGATGAAGATTAATGTAACAATCACAACCCCTCAACATCACTCATCGGTAGTTGTAGAATTCCACTAACGAGAGCACGAGACTCATACACAAGACACACACACAGAATTAAACCATTCACCGTTGTGGTTTTAACCTCAATCGTTAGGGTACTTGGATGGAGATTACGACACAATCACAACCCCTCGATATCCAAGGCGACTTTAATCACGGTGCACCCCGATCCTTGATTTCCGTAAATCACCTTACGCGATTCGAACCGTTCTCGACCGATCCAGTCCGATGTCTAAAACAACTTTTACACATGCCTTTACACAAAACATGTCCTTTCAAGACATCAATGCACTTTCTAAAAACATGCCCATATGAATCATTCCCAAAACAACAAATAAACCTTTGCTCAAGCTTTACCAAGCATCTCATGCATACTAGCATCATTTACAAGCATCTCATGCTTAACATTTATCATTTACATTATATTGGCTCGCAAGTGATAAACCATAAACCATTTCAACAAAAGACACAATCGGATACGCGGATTACAAGCGTTGTCCCACACGCTTCATACATACTACCGGACTACACACGGTGGAGATCAATGGCACAATAACAACCCCTGAACACCTGTGATGAAGATTAATGTAACAATCACAACCCCTCAACATCACTCATCGGTAGTTGTAGAATTCCACTAACGAGAGCACGAGACTCATACACAAGACACACACACAGAATTAAACCATTCACCGTTGTGGTTTTAACCTCAATCGTTAGGGTACTTGGATGGAGATTACGACACAATCACAACCCCTCGATATCCAAGGCGACTTTAATCACGGTGCACCCCGATCCTTGATTTCCGTAAATCACCTTACGCGATTCGAACCGTTCTCGACCGATCCGGTCCGATGTCTAAAACAACTTTTACATATGCCTTTACACAAAACATGTCCTTTCAAGACATCAATGCACTTTCTAAAAACATGCCCATATGCATCATTCCCAAAACAGCAAATAAACCTTTGCTCAAGCTTTACCAAGCATCTCATGCATTCTAGCATCATTTACAAGCATCTCATGCTTAACATTTATCATTTACATTATATTGGCTCGCAAGTGATAAACCATAAACCATTTCAACAAAAGACACAATCGGATACGCGGATTAGAAGCGTTGTCCCACACGCTTCATACATACTACCGGACTACACACGGTGGAGATCAATGGCACAATCACAACCCCTCAACACCCGTGATGAAGATTAATGGAACAATCACAATCCATCAACATCACTCATCGGTAGTTGTATAATTCCACTAACGAGAGTACGAGACTCATACACAAGACTCACACACAGAATTAAACCATTCACCGTTGTGGTCTTAACCTCAATCGTTAGGGTACTTGGATGGAGATTACGACACAATCACAACCCCTCGGTATCCAAGGCGAGTTTAATCACGGTGCACCCAATCCTATAGCTGGATAACTATATCCGATTAACACAACCAAAAACCATTTCCATCACTTGTCAATGTAATCATTTAACCTCATTAATCCACTGTTTTACAAGCATAAACACAATGCCATTTCCACAAACATAACATGCTTAACATCATATGCATTTATCACATGAAAACCAATGATCACTTACCTAGTGCATCCTTAACACAATGGCATTGAAAACCATCATTTAACAATGCTTAATCATGCTTTAAAACAGTAACCAAAACCATAATTATCACAAGTGCATTTTCATCAAAACATAGCACATTTCCGAGAGAGACTTTCGAACCACTTACTCTTGAGCTTAGCTAAGTGTTTCAAATTTACACTAAGTTCCCAAGACCACGTTCACAACGTTACAAGCAGGAAATTGCATTTCCACTCACCGATACGCGAAGCCTTGCTCGTCGACACGCAAATTACCCTTCCAGAGCCTCCAACAACACCTCATTTTCTTCCGGATCAAGATCCCTTGTTTTCACATCATCAAAACAGAGATCTAAATGCATTAAAAGGCATTTCCGCACCAGCAAAAAATTCAGAAACTCGCTGCTCACCCAAACTACACCAAATTACCCATCCAAAACAACTAAAACACAATCGATTGCTTCTTAAACCAAACCCAGGCAACATACATCACTTACAACCCATTATAAACATCAAAAACATCTAATAAACGACTTAACCCAACCTTATACCTCCAGCAAGCAAGATTCCACCATTTCACCTCAAAAACTCACTTTTAACTAACAAAAAACTCAAGGATTTCGGGATCTATGTTATCAAAACTCCATTTCAACATAATAATCAACTTAGAACTCAATTAAAATTAATCCAAAATAGAGCTTAACTCAACAAATCCGAAAATTAAGATTTCAACCACATTTTAACAAGATTTTGATCTCCAATCAAAAGTATAATGAAAACTCAACCAACAATAGTAATTAGAAGCCAAATATCTTGGGAATTTCAATAAAGAACTTTGATTAGAGTTTGAGAATGGGATTTACCTCCAATCCTTGCTTCCGTCAATGAATGACAAGTTTTCCTTAGCTAAATCTTGACGAACTGTAAAGGATTTCTTGAAAATTAATTAGGAAATGTTAGGAGAGTGTTTGGGAGAAAAGAATGAACATAGTGTTTGGCTGAAAATGAAGAGGAAATGGTAGTTACGTAATAAGATCTCACATTAACTACCTATTTTAATTAATTAAAATAAAATCAATTAAAGCCATTTAAAACACATGTCATATTAAGGAAAGGCTAAATTGCCATAAAGCCCCATATAGATTCTAAGAATTTGGCTTCTTCTTTAAAAATCACATTTTCCGCAGTTTTGAAACTTTACAATTTAATCACTACTCGAAATGTCTCATTTCCAAAACTCTTTTTGTAAAATTGAATTGACCAACCTCTTAAACATATTTTTAAAGGATTTTAGCAATTTTTACAACATTTTTATCCTATCCCGATCCTTGATTTCCTTAAATCACCTTACGCGATTCGAACCGTTCTCGATCGATCCGGTCCGATGTCTAAAACAACTAGGCCCAAAACCAGGGTGTTACACTCAAGGGGTAAATCTGTCCCCACACCCTAAGGTGAGTTGCAGCATGCATACCGGCTAAAGATGTTTGAAAAGCCCCGGCTATAGTCCGAATCAAATGAGTCATGCCCACACCTACCAGACCCTGACCAACCTGAGCTCCATTTCCTCCAACATTCGCACCGGCCTGAGGTCCATTACCATCACCTCCAACATTCACACCGACCTGAGGCACAGTTTCTCTGACATCCGCCCCATTACCATCGGGAGCATGAGGAACAGGAGGTACTTCCCTGGGGGCTTGGTCACCCGCTCTAGGTCGTCCTCTCGGTCTTACCATAACGAAGATAAAATATAACAATAAACACAACACACACAAGAAAACATTGGGTTAGCAAGGGCAAGGATCCAAGAGCTCAAGCTCTTTTAAACCAAAACCATTTTCCAATAACAACACCTAGCAGTGGCAAACTGTGATATGCCTTGTTTAAACCTATGTGAGATGGCAAACTGCGGAAAGACAAACACGGATACGAACCAAGCAGGGGGCATACGGTGATTTAAACTTACCGAGTAGTTTATTAGTGAAGTTTCATTCAAACGAGGCAAAACATCACAAAGGACACATATAAACTCATCTTGGAAGCATACAAGCATTAAATAGTAAAACGTAACATTTGGAAACCTTTAAAGAAGCCTTTTAACCGTTTTAACTACATGCATTTCGAAATAGGACTACTCGTTTCGAAACGCGGGCTTCATTAAAAAAGCAACACCAAGCCGTTCTGGAACGGCTTCTCATGGTTCTAAAACGGGAGCCTCCAGTGGCAAATCGTACCGAAACAACACCACCCAGTTCTAATACGGGTGCCCCTTGAGCTTGGCCGTTTTGAAACTATATCAGACGTTCCAAAACGCCTGGACACAGTATGGCCCGAAAATACATTTTGGCATCTCCAAACATTACCAAACTCACCTCGAAACATCACAAACCATATGTCAACTTATTAAAGAAAAAATCTAGAGGCAAGACACCCTAAAGGCATGCTTCAAACATGCATACACGGGAAAATGGATCTCAAACCCAAAAGCTCATAAGAACACTTTAGCTCAAGAAAACCAACAAGTCAAAACGCATGGCAATTAACCCCAACGCCATAACAAGCTTCAATATTTCATGGTATCAACATTTAAAACATGCTAGCAACATTAATAAAAGCCAAACATAGGAGTTTGAACACCAACTCCCTAACATGGTCTAGCATTCCCATTGCCTAAGTATTATTACAACTAAGAAAACCATACTTTGAGCTAGCAAAGAACTCCATGAACTCCTCCCATGCCCCGCTTGCCTCTGAAGCTACTAACGATCTGCATTGTTGGAAAAGGAGAGCGTAAGCTTGAAAGTTTAGTTAGAGGAGCTCTAAAACACAACAACAATGCAGTTCAAAACATATATTTTAGTTTTAAAAGCAAAACCATTTAAGAAAATGATACAATAAAATGGAAGCATAAAAGAAACATGGTTTGCACATGCACAACCATCCCGGTGGGACTACACATCACCGTACACAATAACTAGCATATTTTCGGTGGGACTACACATCACCATACTCATCTACTAGTCACTACCGGTGGGACTACACATCACCGTACACAATGACTAACCATCACGTGAGGCTTCACATCAACTACGACAACACAACCACATTAAAACGAAGAGTAAAAGAAATTCATATTTCACACAACAGCACATATAGCCGCATACACTAACAATCAACGAAACAAGGCAAATTAGACAAACATACACTTGGGTTTCCCTTAAGGCTCCACCCAAACCCCCAAGAAAACCTCTTTGAATCATTTTAAAGCTTCAAAACATTACCACTCACCAGCTCAAAACCCAAACACGCTAATGATCCACCTTCAAGCTTCCGCAAATTCACGGATTCTCGTCCGGAACTCCCAAATTGATTTCCCTTGATTCTAATCAACCAAAAACAAAGTATTACTCCCCTACTCTTCCATAAATTCACTATCAAACATCAGTTCACAAATCTACAACATTCTCTCAACGATTCAAAGCCGAAATCCACCAAAATATCATCAAATTCGTTCTTAAGCAAAGCTTAGCAATAATCCATCAATTTAAACATCCAAAACACTCCTAAATATACCTAAAATCATCAATTTGAAGCTAGTAAACCATCAGGTCTCATTTCCCCACATATTTAAACCGAAAACTTAAGACATTTCACTCCAAACACCACTCCTAAGCATGGTTTCGGGTTTGGTTGATTAAAACCTCATTTCAACACTTTATCAACACCAAAATATGATTAACTACTAACCCAAAATATTGTTTTCACCAAAAAGCTTAAACCTTTCAAAAACCCCTTTTTTACCCAAATGTTGAAACTTGAGAAAATCTCCAAAACTTGAAAGAATAATGCTAAAAACAAGACTAGAATGAAGAGGAGAACAAAATCAAGTGCTTACCTCTTTGAAATCTTCAAAAATGATGAAGCTTGGTGGAATAGTGGGTTTGGCTATGGTGTTGAAGGGTTTAACGTGAAAATGGGGTTTTGGGGAAGAAGATGGGTTGATGACCTTTTTTTGAAATATGTTATTTTATTAAATTCAAAAATTATCTCAAAACTCACCTTTTTCCCATTTACCAGAAGACCCCTTTTTAAAATGTCCCCTTTTTCTCTTAAAGTCTTTAAAATAGGTAATTTAAATTATTTTCCCCAAGTTTACTTAACCCGAACCGGCCTATCTAACCCAGATGTCTCCCGGGCCCCAAACTCGAGCGTTAAAAAATGTAAGCATCACCTTGCAACAGCAAAATAGCACACCTCAGCTTACGTGCATCATTGCACCCCATCTGATCAAATATCCAGATTGTACTCGCCATACAAGCCTCAGATGCCTCAGGCAACAAACTACAATGCTCCACACTGCCTAAACTACGCAAGTGTTCTAACGGCAACCCCGTTTGCCCAGCAGCTGGTGCTTGCACCTGCACTCCGACAACAGTAGCTTGGAATGCTCCAATCATCGCCTAAACTAAAGGCATCAAATCACCCAACACGGGCAAGCTTGCTCATGTTGTATTTGCTCTTCACCCCAAGGTGGAGGCAATGGAGGAGGTAAATTGCCAACAACAATCGTACCAGATTGCAACTCTCTACTCAGTCTTATTGTGCTATTAAAATCAAGGCATGATAATAAAACAAAATAATCAGGTCAGCTTCAAGCAAGGATCCAAGGCTTCCAATTCAAATCAAAATATTTCAAACAATAGTAATAAGGCAATAGGTATCCCAATTTCCCCCAAGCATGGCATAAAGCATTCAACATACATATCGCAAACACCATGCACAACAATCAACAAGATAAAACTCACATCAACGTATATAGAACAATTACCGTGTATGTCGATGAACAATATCCAATTTATATCAACCTTGTCGATAACAATCATCGTGCAAGGAAAACATAATCATACAACTTGAAATCACATCACATTAACATACCAATATCCCAATCTTTTGAAACATGGCTCTAATACCATCAAATGTAACCCTCTCAACTCAGTTTGGGCAAAAAACCGAACCGAATGGGTCACACGGGGAATATTGAAGTAAACCTGGAAGTTTACCTCAATAAATGACCCTATTTTTTTTCTTTTTATCTTGTCTAGATGCACATTATTACCTAAGTGTTAAGACTCGCAACAAAACAATTATTAGCTCAGTCAAGCATCGATTAGGCACTCAATTGTTTACCAACATGCTTTATACAATTTGTAATTTTAGAAAAATTCAAGACTTCTTCAAAATTTAAGTTATCATCCTTTAACTAGTCATGTTACATGCCACTGTGTTAAATCTCAGCTCAAACTGATCATCCAAACATATTTAATTGCATCCACAACATTCAGGGACTAAAACGTAAAGATACAAAACTTCAAAAGATTTTTTTTAACTAATTTAATAGCTTGGTGTATTGATAGACGTAGCACTTTATCGATACACCCTCTTTTGAAACAATATTCGGTGTTTTAGAACATGAGCCCATTTCGATACACCCTCCAAATTGTTTCGGTACACAAAATTCCAGTAGGTAAACTTTTCGAGCATGTTCTGATACACCCTTCCATGTTTCGAAACCCCATGCCCATTTCAAAGGCACCGTTTCGATAAAGCCTTAGGCATATCGAAACACCTAACTTGAAATGTCACATTTTTGCTTGTTTTTCACATTTTAATGCATCCATAACCATTCAAGCAAGCTTTCAACATATTTATAACATATCCAAACATCAAGCCTCAAATATTTAAAGCATGTTCAACATCATATCATGGCAATTTGTATCAAAGGTAAACTATAGGCATCCAACCTAGTAAACAAGCCAAGCAAGATACCAAAATGCATAACAAAGTATAAACCAAAAACCAAAGGCCATTTACAAGTCTAAAACAACATAGCAAACTTGCTCCAAAAGGGAGTTACACAAATCCCTCAAAAACATAACGTATCCCCCATTACCCTTATTACTTATTGTCTATACCGATACATACTTTCTCAATGAAAGTCTCTTGTGATCCCTTGCTACTGGCTGCCTCTGAAACCTCAATTATCTGCATTGATGGATAAATGAGAACGTAAGAACACAAGGCTTAGTGAGGAATACTCAAAAGCAAAACATCGTCAATGCATTAAAACCATTTTCCAAGCCCACGTTGAAATCTCATTTCAATTACTTCAAATCCTTATTTGAAAACCATCATGCCTTTAAAATCTTGCACTTTTCTTAACAAAAATCAGTATATAAACCTCATGCAACATGTATTATGAATCAACAACAAATTCAATTGCTATCACTCGATTTAAGCCTTCCCATGCATAACTACCGTATGCAAAGCTTAAAGAGTAAAACATGCATATACCACATTTTGCAACATAAACCATTTCATAATACATCATCAATTATATTAACTTACAAGTGATCATTAAACAAGTTCACATCTAAAAAAAATATATCGGATACACGGATTCAATAAGTGTTCACACAACACTTCAAGTCATCGCAACCGGAATTTGGTACAATCACAACCAAATGGTAAAATAGCAATCGGGTACAATCACAAACCTCGGGAACCCCAACCCCAACATCGGTTAGATGCTTAACCCTCTAATGAGAGACGGGACACCAACCTCCTCGATATCCGAGGTGACTTTTTATAGTGCACTCAATCCTATAGCCGGCTAACTATATATGATATCATTTATAAATCATTTTCTCAACATCACTTGCCAATATAATTCACATTTAATAACATACCTCATTGTTTTCAAAGCATCTTCAATAAATCATATTCCAAAGCATTAAAACATGCTTTCAATTACAAGTATGAAATATACTTACAAGGATTACTTACCATATGCATCGTTCACCACCACATCATTCAAAACAATAAATCACTTACTCAAAACTTTCTTTACTAGTGGGTAAACATGAATATAAAATCAATGTAACGCCCTGGTTTTGGCCTAGATGTTTTAGACATTTGATCGGGCCGGTCGAGAATGGTTCGAATCCCTGAAGTCGATTCTGGGAAAACCTAGTTCGGGATGTTTTAAAAATATGAGAAAATATCTAAAAATCATTATTTATTATGTAAATGATTATGGTAAAAACTATTTTACAAAATGAGTTTTGGAAATATTACATTTTGGTGTAGTAACCAAAAATGCAATTTTTGCAAAAGTTGGTTAGTGACTGTTTTGTAAAGGATTGAAACTTTGAATCTTTAAGGAGCTATTTTTACCATTTATTTCCATCAGATTTCTCTTTAATTTGGGAGCTTTTAATAAATGATTTTATAAATAAAATAAAGGGAATTAAAAAAGAAACAAAAAGTTGACTTTTCATAACCAATTTCACGTTAGTTTTTCCTATCTTCATTTTCTCTCAACTTCTATTCAGCCAAAAACTTTTCTCTCATCAAAGAACCTTTGATTTTCACCTTGATTGCTGAGATTACATTCTCTAAATGGTTCTCCAACTTTGTTTCATCAAATCACATTGATTTTGCTTTGGATTTTTCAAGAAAACTTTCCCAAATTGAAGAGAGATCAACCATTAGAGGTAAGTTTCGTTCTTCTACTCTAATGATCAGTTCTTTACTGAAATTCCCAAGTTATCAATCCTTTGTTAATGGTTTTTGAGTTGTTTTAATGTTATAAACAACAAAGAGTTATTAAATTCAAGATTCTTGATGAGATCTTGGTAATTTTCGTAATACTATGTTATGATCTGATTTGAGTTTGGTTTTCAACTTGTTTTGGATGTTATTTGATGTTGAGAATGAGGTTTTAACAAATAAATCCCGAATAAGCTTGGGTTCATAAGTTTAAGATGTTAGATATGTGGTTTTTGAGGTGTTTTTTTAGGTTCTGCTTTTGCTGGAGGTATAAGGTCGTGTTTATGTTGATTTTTGATGTTAATTGGAGTTTAGAAAATGTTAGAATTGATAGATCTTGGTTGTGCTTTGTTGGGTGGAAGTTTGGAAGTGTTTTCGGTTATTTCGGATTGTCGAAATGCTAGTTTTGAGCAGGGGAGCGTGTTAGAATGAGTGGCTAGTTATTTTAATGCATGGTGATGCATTAATTCTCTGTTCTTATGTGTGTTGAACAGGGGAGACTTCATCGGACGCGTTTGGTGTTGATTCGGGAGTACCAGAAGCTTAGAAATCGTTTCGGCGAGCAAGTGAAACGTCATCGGTGAGTGAAAAATTGTTTTAGAAGTCCTTGAGGGAGAAATGAGTTTTGGGGATTTAGGATTGGTTTGAAACACCATCCTAAATTTAGAAGTAAGTATGTTTAGATTTGCTCTCGAAATGTGGATGATGCCCCTAAAAATCTTTTGACATGCTCTTGATTTGAGAAAGATAAATTCCTACTATTTTATGCTTGATTTATGACATGAGATGATGTGTTATATTGATCCCATGAGATTGAGCAATGCTGCAGAGAGTTTTGAGATTTTGAACAAATGCTATGCATGAAATTTGATTTTGAAATGGGATGAGATTGGTTTATAAATGTTGCATCAAAACAGTAGGTGAGATGATGTTTTTAATGTAATATATTGGTATAATTGATGAGATGTTACCGGATATAATTGGTCGACCAATAGGATGTAAAGTGCACTCTAAACTAAAATTCGTACGTGCTCTTTGGAGTCCGGCAATGAGGGTAGTGCCATCCTGATCCAAAGTGAGAGTTCGATGATGAGAGATTCCATCGGGGTAGGTCTTGGTCAAACACCCAAGCTTTGTGGCGAAGATAGATGCCGCCATGAGATTCTGGTGATACGAGATTCAACCGGGGTAGGACTTGACTTATGTCAAGCTAATCCGCACATCCGAGTAAAGATAGAAAATGGACTGTCATTATATGAGAATGAGCTATGATTCGTATGTACCATTGGTTGAAATGTTTTTATGCTATGAGAAATGCATATGAGATTTGAGATTATGAAAAGCTTTTGTATGTCAAGCATGTGTGGCTTTGCCATGGTTTTTGCATTGGTTGAATGCATGAGATAGATAAATGGTACATGTGGTTTTCAAATGGTGATTTTCTTTGAAATAGATTTCAAGCATGAGATAGAAAGAGCATGGTTTTAGAAATTGATTTCAAGATAATGTTTTAAAAGCTTGCACTGTTGTATTGGTGTTTTAGAGCATTCCCCACTAAGCTTTTGTGCTTACGCTCTCTTTTACCAACAATGCAGATAATTGAGACATCTTGGGCAGCAAGGAGGCTCAAAGGAATCCAAGGAGTAGATAAGCTAAAGTATGATGTTTTACATTTACCTGTAGAAATGAAATATGGCAATGGGATTTAATGGTTTGTTTAGGGAGATGTGTTTTGGACTCCCTTGAGTTGTAGCAAGATGTGTGTGCTATTTCTGGTTTGTAGAAGGCCATTATATTTGTTTTGTTGCTTTACCTTGCCTTTTGGGATGCTTATGGTTTGTGGTTTAAGCATGTTCTTTTATATGCCTTGCTTTCTTGTGATGTTATGCCAAATGCTTGCCATAAGCTTAGAGTTGAATGCTTATATGTTAGTATTGATGTTGTAAACATGTTCATATGTTTTGGTGATGTTAAACGTGAGTTTGTGGCAAATTTTGTTATACTTCTGGTATGTGTATCGATACTCGGGCTTACGTATCGATACGCATAAGCAAATAATTGTGCCAAATGGTCCAGGGGTATCGGTACGAATGGGAAGCGTATCGATACGCCTAGGAAAAGTTTGAAGGGTGTATCGATACTCGAGAAGGTGTATCGATACTCTTCTCCCAAGTTTGGCCACTACCTTCCCGCGTATCGATACGGCCTATAGGTGTACCGATACGCGACGGTAAAAATCTATTAAAAGCATATTTTAAAGTTATGATGTAACGCCTTGGTTTTGGGCCTAAATGTTTTAGACATCTGATCGGGTCGGTCGAAAACGGTTCGAATCGTATTAGGTGGTTTAGCGAAATCCAGGATCGGGAAACGATAAAAATATGACAAAAAATGCTAAAATCCTCTAAAATCGTGTTTAAGAGGTTGGTCAAATAAATTTTACAAAGAGCTTTTGTAAGTGGTACATTTTGGGCGGTGACCAAAATGTAAAATTTTAAAACTATGGAAAAATGCAATTTCAAAAGAGGAGTCAAAATCTTAGAATATTTAGGGAGCTTTTGTGCAGTTACACCTTCCCTTAAATTGACATGTGTTTTAAAAGAGTTTTAATATAATTGATTTAAAAGGGATTTTAATTTAACTAACTTTCGATTCTCATTTTCAGCAAAACCCATTTTCTCAAAACCCTTTCTCCATATTTCTTTTCACCCAAACACTCTCTCTTTTAGTTTCTCATCTTTTTCCAAGAATTCTCTTTAAGTTCTTCAAGATTTGTGAAGCAAAAACTTGTCAATCTTTAAGAAAGGCAAGGATTTGAGGTAAATCTAATTATCAACCTCTAATCTAGGTTCTTTATTGAAATTCCCAAGATTATTGACTCCTAATTGTTGTTTTTAACTTAGTTTTAATTATAGTTTTGATTTAAGATCAAAACCTTGTAAAATAATTGTTTAAATCTTGATTTTCGGAGTGTTGTTGATGAGCTCTATTTTGGGTTGATTCTAATTGAGTTTTGAGTTGATTATAATGTTGGAAAAGAGTTTTGATGATATAAATCCCGAAATTCTTGAGTTTCTTGATAGTTTTAGTT
Organism: Hibiscus tridactylites; assembly: GCA_958450335.1. Classification (NCBI taxonomy): domain Eukaryota; kingdom Viridiplantae; phylum Streptophyta; class Magnoliopsida; order Malvales; family Malvaceae; genus Hibiscus; species Hibiscus tridactylites. The sequence continues at coordinate 30,381,384 of OY288287.1, forward strand.
GAGTTTTTGAGGTGGTTTGTTGGTGATCTGCTTGCTGGAGGTATGAGGAAGGGTTATGTTGTTTTTAGATGTGTTTTGATGATTATTAATGGTTAGATGTGATGTATGTTGGCTGGGCTTGGTTTAGAAAGCAATCGATTGAGTTTTCGGTTGTTCCGGATGGGTAAATTGGTGTAGTTTGGCTGGGCAACGAGTTTGTGTTTAGTTGCTTATGTTGGAATGCATTTTAATGCATTTGGATCTCTGTTTTGATGCTCTAAAAATAGGGGATCTTGATCCGGAAGCAAGCGAAGCATCTTTGGAGGCTTCGGGCGAGTGATCTTCGCGTCGACGAGCAAAGTTTCGCGTATTGGTGAGTGGAAAATAATTTTCCAGCTTTGAAACGTTTTGAGCGTTGTTTTGGGAGCTTAGTGTAAGTTTGAAACACTTAGCTAAGCTCAAGAGTAAATAAATTGAAAGTCTCTCTCGGAATGTGCTATGTTTTGGTTTAAAATGCACTTGGTTTAAAATGCATTTGGATTTCTATGTTAAAGCATGTTTTGAGCATTGATGATGCTAGTTTTTAATGCCATTTTGTTAAGGATGCACATGGTAAGTGATCCATGGGTTTATATGATTTATGCAATTTGTTTTAAGCATGATAATGCTTGTGAAAATGACATTGTGGTTTATGCTTGTAAAATAGTGATTTAATGATGATTAATGATTATATTGGCAAGTAATGGTAAATGATTTTGGTTACTTTAATCGGATATAGTTAGTCGGATAAAGGATTGGGTGCACCGTGAATAAAGTCACCTTAGATGTCGAGGGGTTGTGATTGTGCCATAAACTCCATCAAAGTACTCTAACGATTGAGGCTAAGATCACAGGGTGGATGGTTTAATCCTGTTTGTGAATCTTGTAGTTTTTGCCCCGTACTCTCGTTAGTGGAATTATACAAATACTGATGAGTGATGTTGAGGGGTTATGATTGTGCCATTAATCTCCATCATGGGTGTTGAGGGGTTGTGATTGTACCATTAACTCCACGTTGTGAATCTGGTAGTGTGTATGAAGCATGTGGGACAACGCTTGTAATCCGCGTATCCAATTGTGTCAATTGTGGTTGTTTTGATATGATTTGTTATTGATCACTTCCGAGCCAATATAATGATGTGGATATAATGAGTTAATGTTGAACATTAATTTGATTAACAATGAGATGCTTGAGAGATATGCTTGAATGCATATGATGCTTGGATTAAGCATGAGCAAAGGTTTTTGCTATTGTAATTAATGAAGCTATGAGCATGTGGATTTTGAAAGTGGAAATGATGTTTTAAAGTGAATGTTTTAATGGAAGGCATATGTTTACAAATGATGATGATATGCTTTTCAAAATGCATTGATGAATGTTTTGTTGTTAGCGGTTCTCACTAAGCTTTATGCTTACGCTCATTTGTTTCATCAATGCAGAGAATTGAGCATTTTTGGCAGCAAGAGAGCAATGGGAATCCAAGTGATTTTAGCTAAGCAATGTATGTGCTTTCACTTTAGTGTAATAAGAGGCAATGGGAGGGATTTCTACTAATGGATTTGTTGGTGATGTTACACACCTTGAGCATGTTTGGTTTATATTTTGGGACTTGTAAAAGGTCTTTATTTGGTTTGTGGTCTTATATCTTGCGTTTGGCTATGCTATTGTTTAGGTTTAAAAGCATGATTGAGTAGTTAATATCTCTTCATGGAATGCTATGTTTAATGCTTCAGTTGTGAATGGTTGATGATGCCTAAGTGTTTGGAATGTTGATTATAACATGTATGGATTATTTGGGCATGTTTAGACGTTGTTAAATGCGATTTAAGGGCCGTTGAAAGTGCATTTCTGGTAAGCGTATCGATACGCTAAGGCTATTTTCAGGCATTTCAGCTTAGGGGTACAAATATGAGTTGCCCTCGTATCGATACGCCTAAGCAAAGGTTTGAACGCCTTACCGAAATGCAGGGAAGCGTATCAATACATTTTTCCCAAGTTTTGCTACTTCCATTTCGCGTATCGATATGGGCTCAAGCGTATCGATATTGAGTCGTTATTTTCAGTTAAAAGAATCTTTAAAAGTCCCGAAATGTTACATTTTGGTCCCTGAGTGTTGTATGTTCAATTGGTTGAGTTTGGATGATCCGTTTGTAATGTATTTTGACATGATGGCATGTTACCTGATTAATTAGGGTTTGGAAATCTTAAAATTTTATTAGTCCATGTAATTTTTAGAAATTACAGTTTAGTCCCTAATTATGAAATTTAAGCAATTGAACCCCTAATCGAACTCTGATCCCTATGTCGTTCCTTTCTAAGTGTGTTGTTGTTCACATAGGATCTTAATGTGCATCTAGAGAAGAAAAAAAAGAAGGGTCTTAATCGAAGTCGGCTTTAAGGAGTTGGCTTTGATTTTCCTGTGTAATCTTCTTAGTTCGGGTCGGGCGTCTAGGTCGAGCTAAGGGGTTACATTTGTTGGTATCATAGCCAGGTTACGAAAGAATTGGGGATGATGGTAAGTGAAATTGGTATGCTTTGGTAATTGATTCAATGTTAAGTGGCATGTTGTTTGAAAAACCAAGCTTTTGGTTGAATGTTGGTGTTTATGCCATGCTTGGTTGTTATGAATCTATGAGAGTTAAATATGAATGTATGTTGCTGATTGTGGATGAGATAAAACATGATGGTTGCGATAGGCTATTGTATGCTATGTTATGCTTGAGGGAAATCAGTGTGCCCATTACATTATTACACTAATTGAATGTTTTAAATTGGTTTGTGAACTTGGATCCTTGTTTAAGGCTGGCCTAAATCATGGTTTGATTTGTTTTTTTTTGTTATGCCTTGTTAAAAATAGCACAATGGGTCCGAGGAGAGAGCTTAGATCGAATACGATCGTGGATGCGCTTGAGCAGAGTAATCAGGGTAATCATGGGGTTGAGAACCCAGCTGATGAGACTTTACCTCTGCCACCACCTTCTGGAGGTGGAGAGCCGGAGCAACATGGACAGGCTGGTCCAGGATTGGGTGATCTAGCGCCTCTGGTTCAGGCGATCACCGGAGCATTTTAGGCTGCGGTAGCTGGAGCGCAAGTACATGCACCTATAGGTGGGTTTGCCTTTGGAAAGGCTTAGGGATTTGTAGCTGTTGAGTTCCATGGTATATCTTCTGAGGCATCGGAGGCATGGTTAGCTAGTACGATTCGCATTATGGATCAGATGGGGTGTAGTGATGTTGCACAAGTTGGGATGTGCAGTTTCCTTGCTCCGGGGTGATGCTTATAGCTGGTGGATGACTATCACCGTTGGAATAGAACCCAATGAGGTAGATTGGGAGTTCTTTTGGAGTGCCTTTAAGAAGAAGTATTATGTTGTGAGATACTTGGATGAAAAGAATCGTGAGTTCACGTCGCTTGTACAAGGAAATCTTTTTGTGGCTGAGTACGGGGTCTAGTTCGTACGTCTAAGCTAATATGCCCCTGAGTTGATGCTGAGTGAGAGGCATCGTTGTGATCGCTTCCGATATGGGTTGGTGCATGAAGTAAAGACCTTTATGTTTGCTATAGACTACACGGATTTTGATGTGCTCGTATGTCGGGCTAAGGACATCGAGCAGAGCTTAAGTCCGACATCTCATGGAGGAGGTTCTAGCTCTGGTAAGAGAGTTGCTGAGTATAGTTCTGGGGGTGGACGGAAAAAAAGAGGCCGAGATAGGAGGCATCAGCCTGATGTGAGTTGAGGTGCTCCAAAACGAGGTGGAAAGGCTCAGGGTGGAGGAGTGAGGTCTGAGCAGCACACGTGTTGGACGTGTGGATCGAGGAACCATCTGAGGCGAGATTGTCCTCCTACGGCTAGAGAGGCACAGGCTCATGTAATGGTGACAGGGAATTCTTTCTAGACCTGTGGTTCAGCATATCATATAAGGTGTGATTGTCCTCTTTTAGTTGATGGAGGCCAGGGACGCGCACCTGTTGTGGCTGCACCTCAAATAGGCCATGGGCGCGGCCGAGGTAATTTTTAGAGGAGAGATCAAGGTTAGCGTGGTATCGCTCATGTTGTAGCAGTTCAACCTGAGGGAGAAGGTCCTACAAGGGTGTATCCTCAGCGCGAGGGGCGCAATGACACCAATGTCATCGTAGGTACCTTTGTTCTACAGTCTTTATCATTGTTGGCATTGATTGATTCTGGATCCATGCATTCTTATATCTTGAGTGAGCATGCACATTTTTTTTATATACATTTTGAGTTGCTTGAAGTAGGAATGCAAGTGACTAGTTCTTTTGGTCAGACTGTGGTCACAAGAAAGTCGTATCTGAGGTGTCTCTTGTCTATTCAGGGTCATGTTTTTCTTGTGGATTTGATGGAGTTACCCTTTTTATGGATTTGATGTGATTCTGGGTATGGATTGGTTGTCTGAGCTTAGAGCAGTGTTGACTTTGATGTTAAGCGAGTTACCTTAAAGCTTGTTGATGATTATGAGGTGGTGATAGTAGGCGAGAATATGAAATTCTTGTCTAATGTTGTTCCGGCTTTGGAATCAAGTCGTATGCTAAGGATGGGTTGTGATGCTTATCTTGCATATGTGATGAGTCCTGGTACAAAGGATGTACGTGTGCAGGACATCAGAACCGTTTTCAATTTTTTGGGTGTCTTTCTGGAAGAGTTTTCTGGGTTGCCACCAAATAGAGAAGTTGAGTTTGGTATCGAGTTGTATGAGAATACGACTCCGGTGTCCATTGTTCCTTACAAAATGGCACCTAAAGAGTTGAAGGAGATGAAGACGCAACTTTAGGAGTTGCTTGATTGATGGTTCATCCGAGCGAGTGTATCACCTTGGGGTGCACCGGTGTTGTTTGTTAAGAAGAAATATGGGACAATGCAGATGTGTATAGATTATCGGCAACTAAACAAGTTCGCGATCAAGAACAAGTATCCCTTGCCAAGGATCGATGATCTCTTTGATCAGTTTTGAGGAGCCTCGGTGTTTTCTAAGATTGATTTGAGGTTAGGGTATTACCAGTTGAAGGTGAAGGATGTGGATGTACCTAAGACAGTTTTTCGGACAAGGTACGGGCATTATGAGTTCCTAGTGATGCCTTTTGATTTAACCAATGAACATGATGCTTTCATGGACATGATGAATCACGTATTCCGTGAGTTCTTGGATCAATTTGTGGTTGTATTCATCGATGACATCCTTGTGTACTCTTGTACCAAGGAGGAGCATGATAGTCACCTAAGGATAGTGTTGCAAGTGTTGTTGGAGAACCAGCTTTATGCTAAGCTGAGGAAGTGTGAGTTTTGGCTGAGAGAGGTGGTCTTCCTTGGACATGTTGTATCGGCTGAGGGTATTCGTGTGGACCCGTATAAGGTAGAGGCAGTGATGAATTGGAAAGTGCCTAAGCCAGTGACAGAGGTACAAAGTTTTCTTGGCTTGGCTGGGTACTACCGTAGGTTTGTCGAGGGTTTCTCAAAGATTGCCGCACCTTTGACCAAGTTGTTGAAGAAGAATGTTCGCTTTGAGTGGACAGAAGCGATGTAGCTAGCTTTTGAGAAGCTGAAGGAAGCTTTGACGCAAGCTCATGTTCTGATTAAACCTGAGTCTGGTAATGAGTTTGTAGTATATAGTGATGCGTCCTACATTGGTTTGGGCTATGTGTTGATGCATGAAGGTAAGGTAGTAGCATATGCATCTAGGGAGTTAAAGGTGCATGAGCGTAACTACCCTACTCACGATCTTGAGCTTGCGGCTGTTGTGTTTGCCTTAAAGATTTGGAGGGATTATTTGTATGGTGAGAAGTGTTTGGTATTCACAGATCATAAGAGTTTAAAGTATCTTAGGCAACGTCGATGGGTGGAGTTTCTTAAGGAGTTGAATCTTAGGCAACGTCGATGGGTGGAGTTCCTTAAGGATTATGATATGTCGATCGAGTGTCCTCCTCTAAAGGCCAATGTTGTGGCTGATGCTTTGAGCATGAAAATGGTTGTGGAGTTGAGGGAAATATTTGCTCGTTTGAGCATATTGCGAGATGGTGGTTTTGTTGCTGAATTGCAAGTGAAACCATCTTTAATTCAGATGATCAAGGATAAGTAGATGCTTGATGATTCCCTTGTTCCTCATGTTCAGGATATTGCGGATGGTAAGCCTTCAAATTTCAATTTTAATGATGATGGTGTTTTGTGTTTCGGGAGTCGGATAGTGGTGTCGAGTGATGCTGAGTTGAGGCGCACCATTCTGACTGAAGCTCATAGTATTCCTTTCGCTATGCACCCTGGTAGTACGAAGATGTACCGTGGTTTGAAGGATGAGTACTATTGGGTGGGGTTGAAGAAGGATGTCACTGAGTTTGTTAGCAAATGTAAGGTTTGTTAGCGAGTGAAGGCTGAGCATCAGGTTCCTTCTGGGTTGTTACAACCTTTGATAATCCTAGAGTGGAAGTGGGAAAGGATTACCATGGATTTTGTGTCTGGTTTGCCTTTGTCACCATCGATGAAGATTTCTATTTGGGTGATTGTTGATCGCCTTACGAAGTTTGCACATTTCTTGCATGTGCATACTACATATACCTTGGATAAGTTGGCAGAGTTGTATATCGCTGAGATTGTGTGTTTGCACGGTGTGCCGAAATCTATAGTGTCGGATAGAGATCCAAAGTTCACATCGAGGTTTTGGGAATGTTTACATCAAGCTTTGGGTACACGGTTGAATTTCAGTACTTCTTATCATCCTCAGGCGGATGGGTAGTCGGAGCGTGTTATCCAAGTGATTGAGGACTTGTTGAGGTATTATATTATTGATTTCCAAGGTTCTTCGGAGAAACACTTGCCTTTGGTTGAGTTTGCTTACAACAATAGTTACTAGGCAAGCATTCAAATGGCTTTATACGAGGCTTTGTACGGAAGGAAATGTAGAACGCCTCTTTGTTGGGCAGAAACTGGGCAAAAGTTTATTTCGATGCCGACAATGTTGAAGGGAACCATCGAGAAGGTGAAGCTCATTTGTAAGCGCTTGAAGGCAGCATCGGATCGGCAAAAGTCTTACGCAGATCTGAATTGTAAGGAGATTGAGTTCGCGGTTGGCGAACATGTGTTTTTAAAAGTATCGCCTTGGAAGAAGGTGAAGAAATTTAGGCGTAAGGGTAAGCTTAGTTCGAGGTTTTTTGGACCTTATGAGGTTGTAGAGCGTATTAGTCCTGTGCCTTATCGGTTGAGGTTGCCTTCCGAGTTGAAAAGGATTTATGATGTGTTTCATGTTTTGATGTTGTGGAGGTACAGATCGGATCCTTCGTATGTGATGGATCTTGAAGAGATAGAGCTGAATTCATATTTGTCTTATGACGAGGAACCATTGAGGATTCTGGATGCGAGCAGCAAAGTTCTTCATGGCAAGACGATAGAGCTTGTGAAGGTGTTGTGGCGACACCGAGAAGTTGATGAGGCAACATGGGAAAGCAAGGCATACATGTTGAAGCAGTTTCCGCACCTTTTTCCTTTAGGTAAAATTTCGAGGACAAAATTTCCTAAGTGGGGGAGAGTTGTAACGCCATGGTTTTGGGCCTAGATGTTTTAGACATCGGATCGGGCCAGTCGGAAACGATTTGAATCGTATTAGGTGGTTTAGGGAAATCCAGGACCGGGAAAGGATAAAAATATGAAAAAAGCTAAAATCCTCTATAATCATGTTTAAGAGGTTGGTCAAATCAATTTTACAAATGAGTTTTGTAAGTGGTACATTTTGGCTTTTGTGCAATTACACATTCCCTTAAATTGACATGTGTTTTAAAAGAGTTTTAATATAATTGATTTAAAAGGGGTTTTATTTTAATTAATAAAATGGTAAATAGGGAGGTTTTATTTCACGTAACTAACTTTCAATTCTCATTTTCAGCAAAACCCATTTTTTCAAACCTTTTCTCAAGATTATTTTTATCCCAAACACTCTCTCTTTAGTTTCTCATCTTTTTCCAAGAATTCTCTTCAAGTTCTTCAAGATTCGTGAAGCAAAAACTTGTCAATCTTTAAGGAAGGCAAGGATTGGAGGTAAATCTCGTTCTCAACCTCTAATCTAGGTTATTTATTGAAATTACAAAGATTGTTGACTCCTAATTGTTGTTTTTAACTGAGTTTTAATTATAGTTTTGATTTAAGATCAAAACCATGCAAAATAATGGTTTGAATCTTGATTTTCGGAGTGTTTTTGATGAGCTCTGTTTTGGATTGATTCTAATTGAGTTTTGAGTTGATTATAATGTTGGAAAAGAGTTTTGATGATATAAATCCCGAAATCCTTGAGATCCATAAGTTTCTTGATAGTTTTAGTTGAGTTTTTGAGGTGGTTTGTTGGTGATCTGCTTGCTGGAGGTATAATGAAGGGTTTATGTTGTGTTTAAATGTGTTTTGATGATTATTAATGGTTAGATGTGATGTATGTTGGCTGGGCTTGGTTTAGGAAGCAATCGATTGAGTTTTCGGTTGTTTCAGATGGGTAAATTGGTGTAGTTTTGTTGGGCAACGAGTTTGTATTTAGTTGCTAAAGTTCGAATGCATTTTAATGCATTTGGATCTCTATTTTGATGTTCTAAAAACAGGGGATCTTGATCCGGAAGCAAGCGAAGATTTTTTGGAGGCTTTGGGCGAGAGATCTTCGCGTCGGCAAGCGAAGTTTCGCGTATCGGTGAGTGGAAAATGATTTTCCAGCTTTGAAACGTTTTGAGCGTGGTTTTGGGAGCTTAGTGTAAGTTTGAAACACTTAGCTAAGCTCAAGAGTAAGTAAATCGAAAGTCTCTCTCGCAATGTGCTATGTTTTGGTTTAAAATGCACTTGATTTGAATATGGTTTGATTGCTGTTTTGAGCATTGATGATGCTAGTTTTTAATGCCATTTTGTTAAGGATGCACATGGTAAGTGATCCTTGGGTTTATATGATTTATGCAATTGGTTTTAAGCATGTTAATGCTTGTGAAAATTACATTGTGGTTTATGCTTGTAAAACTGTGAATGAATGATGATTAATGATTAAATTGGCAAATGATGGTAAATGGTTTTGGTTACTTTAATCGGAATTAGTAAGGCGGCTATAGGATTGGGCACACCGTGAATAAAGTCGCCTTGGATGTCGAGGGGTTGTGATTGTGCCGTAAACTCCATCCAAGTACCCTAACGATTGAGGCTAAGATCACAACGGTGGATGGTTTAATCTTGTGTGTGAATCTTGTGGTTTGTGTCCCGTACTTTTTTTAGTGGAATTATACAAATACCGATGAGTGATGTTGAGGGGTTGTGATTGTGCCATTAACTCCACCTTGTGAATCCGGTAGTGTGTATGAAGCGTGTGGGACAACGCTTGTAATCCATGTATCTGATTGTGTCAATTGTGTTGGTTTTGATATGAGTTGTTATTGATCACTTGCGAGCCAATATAATGATGTGGATATAATGAGTTAATGTTGAACTTTTATTTAATTAAGCATGAGATGCTTGAGAGATATGCTTAAATGCATATGATGCTTGGATTAAGCATGAGCAAAGGATTTTGCTTTTGTAATTAATGATGCTATAAGCATGTGGATTTTAAAAGTGGAAATGATGTTTTAAAGTGCATGTTTTAATGGAAGACATATGTTTACAAATGAAGATGATATGGTTTTCAAAATGCATTGATGAATGTTTTGTTGTTAGCGGTTCTCACTAAGCTTTATGCTTACGCTCATTTGTTTCATCAATGCAGAGAATTGAGCATTTTTGGCCGCAAGAGAGCAAGGGGAATCCAAGTGATTTTAGCTAAGCAATGTATGTTCTTTCACTTTAGTGTAATATGAGGCAATAGAAGGGATTTCTACTCATGGATTTTTTGGTGATGTTATACACCTTGAGTATGTTTGATTTATATTTTGGGACTTGTAAATGGTCTTTATTTGGTATGTGGTCTTATATCTGGCGTTTTGCTATGCTATGGTTTAGGTTTAAAAGCATGCTTGAGTAGTTAATATCTCTTCATGAAATGCTATGCTTAATGCTTGGATTGTGAATAGTTGATGATGCCTAAGTGTTTGGAATGTTGATTATAACATGTATTGATGATTTGGGCATATTTAGACGTTGTTAAATGCGATTTAAGGGACGTTGAAAGTGCATTTATGGTAAGCGCATCGATACTCGGGTTTGCGTATCGATACACTAAGGCTATTTTCAGGCATTTCATCTTAGGGGTACCGATACGAGTTTCCCGCGTATCGATATGCCTAGGCAAAGGTTTGAAGGCCTTACCGAAATGCAGGGAAGCGTATCGATACGTTTTTACCAAGTTTTCCTACTGCCATTTTGCGTATCGATACAGGCTCTAGCGTATCGATACTGGGTCGTTATTTTCATTTAAAAGTCCTCAAATGTTGCATTTTTGTCCCTGAGTGTTGTATGTTCAATTGGTTGAGTTTGGATGATCCGTTTGTAATGTATTTTGACATGATGGCATGTTACCTGATTAATTAAGGTTTGGAAATCTTAAAATTGGATTAGTCCCTGTAATTTTTAGAAATTATAGTTTTGTCTCTAATTATGAAATTTAAGCAATTGAACCCCTAATCGAACTCTGACCGTTGTGCCGTTCCTTTCTAAGTGTGTTGATGTTCACATGGGATCTTAATGTGCATCTTGAGAAGATAAGAAGAAAAAAAGAAGGGTCGTTAATCGAAGTCAGGTTTAACGAGTTGGCTTCGGTTTTCCCCGTGTAATCTTCTTAGTTCGGGTTGGGCGTCTAGGCCGAGTTAAGGGGGTTATATCTGAAATGTTACGTTTTAGTCCCCGATCTTCGTGCATGCAATTGGGTGAGTTTGGATGATTTGATTGTGATGAAATTTTGCAGAGAAGCATGAAATATGACTAATTGAATATTGGTAACCTTAAAATCACAAATGTCTTTGCATTTTATAGAAATTACGTTTTGGTCCCTAAATTCTTAATTTATGCAATTAAATCCCTAAATGAAATCCGATCGTTGTGCTGCTTCTTCCCTATGCTCTTTGACGATCACATGGGATCTAAACTACATCTAGAAAAGATAAAAAGAAATAAAAAAGGGTCATTAATCGGAGTCAGCTTTAACGAGTTGGCTTTAGTTTTCCCCGTGTAGCTCATTGGTTCGGGTCATCCGTCTAGACTGGGCTAAGTGGGCTACAATCAAGTTCATAAAACCAATTCATAATAGCACAACCGAGAGAGAAATTCCTTATATTTACATTCAAACTTAGACAAGCGTTTCAAGCTTACATCTAAGTTTCCAAAACCACCTTTAAAACATTTCAAAGCCGAAATCCACGTTCTAACTCACTAGCACGCAAAACCTTGACTAGCTGACACGAAATTAAGCATCTCAATGCATTAAAAACTCCAGCAAGCAAACCTACCACGTTGATATGCCCAAAACCACCAAAATGCCCATCTGAAACAACCGAGAACATCATCCATTACTCTACAAACTCAACAAAGCCAAAACTTAATACTTCCAATCATTTATTATCATTGATTAACATCCAAAATCAACTTATTATCAACCTTATACCTCCAGCATTCACAATATCACATTAACACCACAAAAATCCAATTCTAACAACTTAAACAACTAGAGATCCATATAGTTTTAGGATTACCATGCTTAAACCTCAATCTCAACATTATTACACTTCCAAAACATGATTAAAATCAATCATAAATTAGCCAAAATAGATCCATTACGAAAATCACACAAAAACATCATTTAAAACTTGATTTAGGCATTTTCTTCAAATTAATCATAAAACATTGTTAAGAAATACAATTAAAGAGCTAAATACGTAGGAATTTCATTGAAGAACCTTGATTATAGGAGAAACACGAAAATTACCTCTAATCCCTTGCTATTCCTTCAATTGACAAGATTTGATAGAAAATCTTCAAGAATCTATTGAGATAAGTTGAGGAAACTCCTAAGAAATCATTTGGAAATCAAATTAAAATGAAAAGAAAAAGATCTATCAAAGTTTTGAAAGAAAAAAGATAGTTGGCTGATGAGAAAAGAGAGAAATGGAAGTTGTGTCAGAAATGAATTTGTAAAGCGTAATCCTTTTTTAATCAAAACCCCCTTTTAACCTTTTTAATTAAACCATAATTAAAACATGTCAATTAAGGGAATAGCTGATTATATTCAATTTAGCTCCCTAAAGATTCTGAGTTTTGTCTCTCTTACAAAATAGTCATCTAAAAACAGTTTTCTATTTTTATGTTTTAGTCACTAAACCGAAATGTCTACTTTCCACCTGTCATTTTTCAAAATTTACTTCACCACACCATTATATACATTTAAAAAGGATTTTATAATTTTTTCTCATATTTTTATCATTTCTTGAACTATGTTTTCCCTAAACCAATCCCGAACTAACCCGGATCTCTAATCTAGGTTTCACGGACCTCGAACCCAACCTAGAAACTCTTAAACTCAAAACCGGGGCGTTACACTTGTTTCATTTTAATACATGCTTTTGATTTGATATCTAACAAACAAAGACAACGATGTTGCTTATTTTTTTAGTGTATTTAAATGTAATCATCCAAAGAGGAAAACCATGGTGAGGGAGGCGAGCGAGGCTTGCAAGGAGAAATCGAGTTTTGGGAGTTCCTCTTATAGGAATATAGTCACCGTGTTTGTGTCAAACATCCCTTCTAATCTAGGTTCCCGTTGAAGTGGAGTAAAAAAGTTAAAAAGTTTGTTTCTTGAGATATTCTAATTTGGTTGATGCTGAAAGGACTATTTCCATATTGGAAGGCTTATTTCTTTAAGGGAGCCAAATCTCGATGTCTTTTGCTTGGTATAAAACTAGAACGATGTTCTGGAAAAAAGTTCCTTTTAAGCCGCAACATGTTGGGAATGAAGGTTTGTTTAATAAAATAAATTAGGTGTCTCAAGAGCAGGATTATGTGGAAGGTGTTATTGACAAAGTAATTCTTGAAAGATTGAAGTCTAGTATTGTTGGCACCACCTTAAAAGTAAGTAGCGTTGACAATCAGCTCTTGGTAGAAAAACGTTTATACGAGATTGAAGTCCATCAACTAGCAGGTAATCAATTTCTTTTAGATTTTGATCGGGAGGAAGTTGCAGAATAATATCTCTGCTGGAAATGGGACTGGTTGGTGGACGTCTCCTCAGACATTTCTAGATGGCATGAAGGCTTTTCTCCATTGAACCGGGTTACTTGGATGGCCATTGTAACGCCCTAAACCCGACGTCATATTTGGATCTTAAGGCCTAACCACATAAAACTTTTGATTTGGTTTATCCCAAACCACAATTAATTTTGTAAATCTAACAACGTTTCAAAATGAACTATAGAAAAATAGTTAAATCATTTACAAATGGAACTCCTATTTAAAACAAAGTAATTAAATCATTCATCATGATTAATAAATCCAAAATAAGAGTTACAGACATAAAATCAAGGTTCCTATGAATACATTGCCTGACAAGTCTAACTATTGAACTCTGATCACATCAATGAGTTGAAGTCTTACTCCGATGGGGCTCCTTCAATGCAAGGCTACAACCTAAAAACCTGCAAACTGAAGCAACGATTCCATACGTTGATCTCATAAAGCTCAGTGGATACTACGCATGGAGAATAATGAATAGAATAGATAAAGGGAAAACAACTATAGCATTATAATACGGTAATCAAAACATAAATGACGAGTGTTTTATTTTTTTTTATTTTATCATTAATTACTCCTTGTTGATTCCTTGATATTACTGATTTGGGTAATTTTTATTTGTTTTTGTGTGGACTTCAATTTCCAGAAAACAACATTAAAAGAGCATGTTCTGTAGTTTTTATTTTCTGGAATCAATGTTGGACACATGAGCATGACTTGGGGCATGAAGATGTTCGACGTGGCATATTCTGATGGTTCAGTCAGCAGCAGCTTCTAGAAGGTGATCCAGTCAGCATCATCTAGAAGGGTGGACCGGCGGGATTACTTAGGATTTTAAGATTGAGTTTGAATTTAAATATTTGGGAACTATCATTTTATTATCTAGGATTTAATCTTTTTACCATTTAGGATTTGATCTTTCTATTTGAATGTTTTTAGGATTATCTTTAGGTATTTTATTTTAAATATTTCTTTATCTTTAGGGTTATATAACGCTATAAATACCCCTTAGGGTGAAACTTGAAAGATGTACTTAGCTCTCATTTGTTCTTATGGATTTTACTTTTATAAAACTTTTATTTCCCAACTTTGTTTTTTTAATTTTTCATTTTACTTTCTTAAAAATATGCTAAGTATGATTTCTATCATGCTTAACTAATTTTCCAATTAGCCGAAGGCTTAAAGAGATGTCTCAAATCCTATTGTGAGAATTGAAAAGCACCTAATTTCTTCAGATATCTTTCTCAATTTTCTGCAAACTTAGATCCGCAATCGGCCTTTCCTTTAAAAATATTTACACATTCAATTCAAAAAAAGCTCGTTGGGTTGATTGTTGTTCTGATTAAAAGTTGGGAGGAAGGATCAGCTTGTAGCATATTCGACTTCCTATGAACAAACTTAGCGACGGATTCGCTAAGGGAAATTGAGATTTGGTTCGATTCTCATTGAGACAACATAATCCGAGTCGGGCTTTTCTAAAACTCAAATTGTTTTGGCGCTAGCGACGATAGTCGTGGTTAGTCCAAGTAAAGACTGAATTCTAAATATTGGCTTTGGATTACTAGTTTACCGAAGTGAAAAGTAAGTTACAAGAGTTGGGTCTTGTAGACTGTAACTGACATATATCCAGAGTAAAATCCTTCTTCGATGATCAATTTGCAACTGAGGCACAGCGAGGCCTGAGGCTATTATATTAAATTGATTTTCTTCTCTTAAAATTTACCTTCAAATTCACTTTATTTTTATTTTCTACATAGCTCTCTTAATCAAACACCCCATTTCCTTTACTTTTTTCATCATAGTCAGAATCAAAATATCTCCATGTCAGAAGCTCCTTGGTCCTTGTGGATTGATTAAATATCTATTATTACATTAATTATCTATTTTATTTGAGATTAAGGATAATTTATTTGACAATTACGTCGTTTATCAATAAATCCTATGAGGCAATAATCTCAACTAAAGTATTTAGCTCAGGTCTGAGCCTAAAACATCCATAATAAAAAGTATTAAGTACGAAGTTTATCAAGAAAGGAAAAGAAAAGAGTCGAGTGTCCACGATAAACTCCATCCGTGTTGTCCAACTCTTGCTCCAGGTCTCCCACTCGGAAGGTTCTCTCGTTGGCTTTTGTCGTGAGGAGATCTCTCTAGCTTCAACTCTAGTGATTCTCTATAAGCTTCAAACTAGGATCGTTATGTATAATCACGCTCTCTTGAAGTAGCGTCCAAGTCTATCTTATATAGGCGGTGAAACTAGGGTTTTAAGAACACTAAAGCACGCATGGCTTCATTAAAGAAGGCCATTGATTTCCGGCTATCTTTATTGTTCTGAATTTGGGGAAAAGTCGACGTGGACAGAAGTAAATTCATCTCCAACTCTTTATGCCTCGTCAGCTCTAGCTGTGCAATCTGCTACTCTTCTGTTCCATCACTCCTCCAGCAGCTACCAGCATTCTGCACATGCACCACAAAGAGGACAAGCTGAGGAGTTTTTCTAGTGTCTAAGAATAAACCAGAGTAAATACCATGAACAACTCTATACCTTTGCCCGCGAGTATAGGGAGTTATATGTAAAGGGTCATCATATCAGTTCATTTTAATGAAGATGCTTTCATGCTGATTCACAAATGGCAAACATGTTTCTTATTTTTATTTGCATCCTTTCCAAAATATATATTATTATTTTTGCAGGTCTTTAACTATCGACTGCATGAATGTAAAATCCAGAATGTAAAATCCCTAAAGAATTACTAAGGTTGGTGGAAAAAGAAGACAAGCAGATCCTACCTCATAATGAGAAGTTTGAGATCCTCAACTTGGGAACATATGAAATTAAGAAAGAGGTAAAGATAGGGATTGTGTTCTTGCCAAAAGAAAAACAAGGGCAATTTGATTTGTTGCGAGAGTTCAAAGATGTCTTCACCTGGTCATTTCAAGACTTGTCAGGACTGAACACCGACATAGTGGTACACAAACTACCTATAAGGCCAGAGTGTAAACTGGTTCAGCGGAAGCTTAGAAGACTGAGGCTGGAAATGGTACTAAAGATAAAAGAAAAGGTACAAAAACAAACTGATGTTGGATTTCTCGGGGTGTCCCATTATCCGGAAAGGGTGGCCAATATAGTCCATTTACCAAAGAAAGACGGGAAGGTACGCATGTGCGTGGATTAAAGAGATCTAAATAGAGCCAGCCCGAAGGATAATTTTCCCTTGCCACGCGTAGACATCCTGGTTGATAATACGTCAGGGCATTCATGATTCTTCTTCATGGATGGGTTCTCGGGGTATAACCAGGTAAAGATAAATCCAGAGGATATGGTCAAAACAACATTCATAACCCTATGGGGCACGTATTATTACAAAGTGATGCCTTTTGGATTGAAAAATGTTGGGGCAACTTATCAGCGAGCAATGGTGACGTTATTCCACAACATGATGAATAAAGAAGTTGAGGTGTACGTGGATGACATGATCGCTAAATCTCATACTGAAGAGTAATATATTCAAAACCTAAGAAAGTTATTTTTGAGGTTGAGGAAATACCGGTTGAAACTCAACCCCAAAAAATGTACTTTTGGAGTAACATCGGGAAAACTCCTAGGTTTTGTTGTTAGTAGAAAAGGAATTGAAATAGATCTATATAAGGTGAAGGCAATTCAGAACTTGCCACCACCTAGTTCACAAAAGGAGCTACGTGGATTCCTCGGGAGGTTAAATTATGTTTCTCGGTTCATCTCTCAATTGATCGATAAATATGATCCAATCTTCAAGTTGCTTAAAAATAATAATCTCAGAGAGTGGAATGACGAATGTTAGGAAACGTTTGACAAAATTATGAAGTATTTGATGAATGCTCCAATACTAGTTGTACAAGTTCCAAACAAACCACTCATCCTTTATCTAACATTTTATGAGAACTCAATGGGATTTAAAAATGAAAATTTAAAGACCAAAAATGAGATTTTAGCACATAGATCTAGAAAAGTTATGTGAATAAAAATCACCTCAATTGGACATTTAAACACTAAGTTCTAGTCTTTCAAAGTTTTCCACTAAATTTATAGGAGAAATTACATTATAGGTTTGTCTCGCCACGTCATTCATGGTTTTAATTAATAAAAATGCCCATTTTATTATTTTTTCATGTCGTATTTTTACCAAGTGAATCTTTACTTGGCAAAAAATGTTTTTAAATTTAATTTACAGTAAATACAAGTGAAGATTCATATGGTAAAAAGATGACATGGAAAAAATTAATGAAATGAATGGTTTTTATTGGTCAAGATCATAGATGGCATGGCAAGCCGGGCTTATGATATAATTTCTCAAATTATAGTTTTAGTTCTTCACTTAAACACACCATTTTGTTTAAAGTGACTATACAATTTGAAAAATTATATTATAGCTCCTTTTATTTTATTTTTCAAAAAGTGGTCCCAAAATTTTTTTAAACAAAAAAATTGTCAATAGATGCCCACGACTTCCCCCAATATCAAGCGGTGACTTTTACCACTCACCAGGGTTGATTGCAACCCAAGATGACTCAACTTTACCCTCACTCTTATTTTGGTCATTCAACTTTAAAAATTTCTAACTTGCTCATCTAAGTTGAACAATGCATAATTTTTGGTTACTCGACCATTAAATCGCAAATAGTATGATGGCATGGCAAATGTCTAATGACTCATCGAAACAACGAAATTTTTGATCCATACATAAACCACAAAAACAATATCATTTTGAATACTTATAAAATCAAAGGAAAATACTTTGATACACAAGCTTGTATAAAGTTTACACAAACCTTTCAATTTAGGGTTTAGATATTTTGGTTGTGGTTTAGGGTTTATGGGTTTAGGTTGTAGGATATAAAATTTAAAGTTTATGGTTAGAATTTATGGTTTAGGGTTTAAGGTTTAGGTGTTAGGGTGTTAGGGATTTAGATTTTAAATTTTATAGAACGGTTGTGTAAAAAAATTTTACACAGCTTGTGTATCAAAATATAACCCAAAAAATCCTTTATTTTTCTCTTTTCCTCTTTCTTCTTATTCTCATTTTCTCTCAATCTATCTAAACCAATCCAGATTTCGGCACCAAGATTCACAATCTACCAAAACTAGTCTTAGTGAGTCTTCAACTCATCTGTCATGTCATGTCATCACACTATTTACGATTTAACGGTCGACTGGCCAAAAGTGACGCTATGTTAAAATTAAATGAGTATATTGGAATTTTTCAAAGTTCGGTAATCAAAATAAGAATGAGAATAAAATTGAGCAATGAAATTTATAATTTACTCTTTATAAAATATATATTATCCTCCTAAATTAGTCCGTAAATTCTAGGTTTCAAATACTAAATACGATTTTGGGCATCGTTCTCTTAACAAAATTTGGAACCTTTATTTAACTCAAATCGAAAAGGCCCATGATTTTCACCTGTAGGCGGAAACAAGACCAACTTTATTTTCCGAAGCAATTATGTATGTACATCAAAAGGTTAGACTTCACTCATGACGCGCAACTGGGAAGGGAAAGGATCAATGATAAAGAAATGGGAATTTCATTCTCATCACATGGAGAAATAATGGGATGAAACATTATTCCTTTGGGGACTCCAGCAGTTCCATTCTTCAAGTAAAAGGCATATTTGTTAGAAAATAAGCGTTAATCCAAGAATAAATAATAAAATAAAATAGTATTATTTAAACGAACAATACAAAATTTAGAAAAATACAACAATATAAAAATCAAACCGATTTGGAACCAAAAGAAACGTGTTGAGGCCTGCACGAACGCAGTTTCCTTAAGACATATTTTCAGCCACTCCTATGGTGCTCGAGTTCATTGGTCGTCTGTTTCCCAGGATACAACAGCATAAGATCAGTCACAGTTGCACTACTATGGAGATCACGAACTGACCCTTGCCTTCGTCTATCACCGAAAACCACTTGTAAAATCCACAGAGTAAAACAATAAAAATTTTCTATGGTTTTTGTTGGTTGTAAACCTAGAAGCTTTACTCCCTATTTATAGGATTGTCATGAGGGTATAAGTGGAAATTTTGACCTAATGAAGCATTTAATATTGAGAAGCAATTGATTCTCCTATAAAGCAATTTCCAAAATTATTATCTGAATTAAAGGTAACTTCTAATATTTACCCTTTTAATTTCAAGATAAAATTTGGCAAATTTATGCTTTTTATTTGAGGAAAATTCATTTTAAATTTGGGTCAAAATATTTGCAAGCCCACGAAGGACCAGATCGGTTCAGACATTTGCGTTACCCACGACGTGCACGTCTGCACATTTACGAACCAACAATTGGTTCCACGTTTTCCTCAACAACATTTGAATCAATTTCTTATTCAAAGATCCAAAATTATCAAATTTTTCCAACAATCCCCCACATGAATGAAATTGATTTAATCAAAAACATTTTGACTCGATGTGGTAATAGATTCTACGATCGATAGCTGCATAGGATAGGTAGGTGTCCACCCTTGAACCTTCCCTTGTGAAAATATATTTACTTTACTAGCTGACCAGTAGACGTAATGTCCTTGAACTGTTCTGCCGTTTGTTTAAACGATGATATACTTCACACAACTACCTCTCTAACAAGAGTATTAGTTCTCATGGGTATGTCCATATGGCCGTGGACATCGCCTGGTTCTGCAAGAGTTTGAAAGAACTATGCCCAATAGTCTCATTGAAGCGGCCCCACTTCACTCTCACATAGGTGACTTATGTTGCTTAACTCACAAAAGCACACAATGGTCATTAAAAGCATTGCTTAGCCTAAACCACTTTGATCATTGTTTACATCATAAGAATGAACTTAGGGATAAGAGTCCCTATAGTGACCGCACAGGTCTATGCAATTAGGTTGTCCCTTTGAACCTAGATCTTGGGATCTTCAGTCAACTAGGTAGGGTTTTCCTTCACATAGCACCTTAAATTTACATGGGCTTTAGTCTTATTCCTTTCGAGTTTTTTTTTTGAACTTGATCTCGACTTAACCCTTTGGTTAGTGGATCTGCAACGTTATCCTTTGATTTCAAAAAAATCAATAGATATAACTTCTTTTGAGATTAGTTGTCTAACGGTATTATGTCGATGACGTATATGTCTCGACTTACCCATTATACACAAAGTTCTGTGCTCTACCAATTTTGGGCATTGGCTTTGGTCGTTCAGGAATATCCTTCAAGAAATTTCTGAAGCTATTCGACTTCTATCCTAGACTTGTCTAGAACTACAACTCAAATTCCATTATGGATTTGATTATAACCATTTTCTTAAGGATTTTCATGACACGGTTCCTCCTCCCAAAGTGAAGACATATCCACTTGTGCCTTTGATATCTTGAATATCAGATATCCAATCGCATCGGAGTATCCTTCTAAATGGTAGGACCTCTGGAATAATGCAATTCATAATCTCGAGTATATCTAAGATATCTCAATACCCTCACAATTGCTTTCCAGTGATTTTCACTTGAATTGCTTGTGAATGTACTTGAACTGCTCACAGTAGAAACAATATCTAATCTATTGAATCTACTTGGTCAACACTTTGGTCTTTGTTCTTGGACAAAAGTTGGCATGTATTTATTGGAGTTCTGGCTATGCCAGAACATCCTTGCCAAACTTCTCTTGCCCGCGTAGTGTGACTACGTCAATATGTGACCTTCAAGTGACCGTTTGATTTGGATGCCCAAAATCAAATATGTTAATCTCATATTTTTCATGTCAATCTTGAATTTGACAAGTCTTTGGTACGTTTACCATTTTATTGTTGCTTCCAACAATGAATATGTTATTAACATACAAACATAGAATAATGTATCCAATGTTAGTAGTTTGACATATAGACATTTGTCACACTCATTTATCTTGAAGTCGTTTGTCATCATGACATTATCGAACTTCTCATGTCTTTACTTTGGTGGTTGTTTAAGTATATACAAGGAGTTCACCAATCTACATACTTTTCTCTCTTGACTTGAAACTACATAACCCTCAGGTTGTTTTATGTATATTTCTTCATCAAGATCTCTATTTAGAAAAGCTCTTTTAACATCTATTCGATGTACGTCTAGATTCCGCAAAGCGACAATTGTAAGTATCATCCTTATGGAGGTTATCCTTGATACATGAGAGTATGTATCGAAATAGTCAAGGCTTTCGGTAACCTTTTATTACCAATTTGGCCTTATACTTCTCAATTGTTCCATCTGCTTTCATTTTCCGTTTGAAAATTCATTCAAAACTTAGTGGTTTAATTCACGGAGAAAGATCCACTAATTTCCCACGTATGGTTTTACATGATGGAACCAATTTCACTCTTAATGGCATCCTTCCATAAGATGCTTTCAGATGAATGTATAGCATCATTATACATTTGAGATTCAATCTCTAGCATAAAGTTTAGAAAATGATCCAAAGAATTTTTCTACTCTTGCTCGTTTACTTCTTTGTGGCTCTATTTCAAGCTCAAACCATTGTTGATCATTTGAGTCATCTTTATCGATAATCTCCGAAGTTCGTTTCATTAAACTTTGACCAACTTCCCTAGCTTTACAAGGGAATACATTTTTAAAGAAAAGGCATCATTTGCTTCCATTATCGTATACTTGTGAATCTCAGAGTTCTTCGATTCATACACAAGAAATTGATATATATTGCTATGTTCTATATAGCCAATGAAAATACAATCCACCATTTTTAGGGATCTATTCTCAGTTGCTTTAGTAATGAGGTCATTACCTTTTCAAGACACCCCCACATTTTCAAGTAGTTGTAGGAAGGTTTAATTACCTTCCATAACTTATATGGTGTCTAGTCTCTTTAATTATGTGGAATCTTGTTTAAAAGGTAATTAGCTTATAAAACAGCTTCCCCCACATGTTAGGCACATTATAGTATCAACGTTACTCATATAGAGCTTCTCCACATCTTAAACCTTTAATTAAGTTTGGGATTCAACATCATGCTCATAGAGAACAATTTTCACTATAGCTTCATCTTTACATTATTTTTGTGCTATCATCAATGAAGGTAATAAACATATTCCTTCAACCAATATGTTGTCATATCAATTGTTATGGTAATAACATTGCCCTCGTTTGGAAGTCTATAGTCCGAATATTTATTCCCATCTTATGGCAATTGAAGCATTTTTTTCCATGAAATTTTGCTTCTTGAACACACCGTCTAATTTACGGTTTGAAGTCGTTTTTGACTTCCACTACGTTTGTCGTGATAATATTTGTCTTAGCAATATTTACCTTAGTAACATTTGAAGGTGGTAACAATATTTACCTTGTCCTCTCTAATAATAGGAGGGTCATTCTTCAAATATTTAACCAGGTTTATCATGGTCAATTATGCAACATCTTTTGTTGCCATGTATGAAATTCTTTCCAATAAATTTCACTGATCATCCATTGTGTCACGTAGACACAATCCAAAACCAAGCATTATGAATCTGTTAAACGTCAGAAATTTAGTCAAAGACTAAAATCAGAAACAGAAACATAATTTTTAACTTTTGTTAGACGACGAAGATTTAGTAAACTAAACCCCAAACAAAAGTTCACACGGTATTAATAGAAAGAACAATAATAAACAATGCATCAGGTAGGTAACTTATGAAAGAGAGGTGGTGCAGTAGGCATGCTTAAATACCAAGTCTCTCAAAGAACCAATCCTAGACATGCATTTTTAAATTTTCTTTCAATCAGCGTTTATAGATTCTCTTCTTGAAAACATTCCAAGCATGGATGATCAATTGAAATCACTACTTTTGATTCACAACAATTTGGAATCTTCAATTTATGGTCCAACGACCCTCTCGATTATTTAGCCATTTTTAAACACTGTGCACTTCATAACATGCATCAGAATAAGCTTTAAGAATTTAATTTTGACATATAAAACCAAGTTCTTCTATGCTTTGATTCGAGACCTCAGTCAGAATCAACGCTTTGAATTTGGTAACCAATGTTACATTCTGAAATAAATTCACCAATTTATTTCCAAAATAAAATCATACTTGATAATAAATTTGAGTTATTTTTTTCAAAATAAATTCACCAATTTATTTCAAGATTGAATCATTCTAGATTCCCACGAAATTAAATCTAACAATTTATTTTCTTTTACAAAATAGAATCATATTTAATTCCTAAAAAATATATTCAACGATTTATTTCTCCCACAATGTTAGAATCACACGAGATTCTATTGAAAATAAATCCAATGATTTATCTTCTTTTCCATAATTTGAATCAACACAATATTCTAATGAAGAAATAAATTTAGTAATTTATTTTCATCATATCTTCTATTAAACAACAGAGATATCAATCCAACTTGATTCTGTTTAACCAACATAAACCAAAAGGAATTAATCCTTAGATTTTAATTCCATTGATTCTTGTTTGGAAGATCAAGTAAACCCGTTAAAACGACAGTAATTAATTCCTGAAACGAATTATTTACGAGATCTTTATTTCCAAAACAAATCACGACTTCGCCTGGATATCTTGTTTCTCTCTACAAAATTTCTCAAAAGAAATTGTTAGTACGGAATAAAATCCACATAGATTCCAAAAAAAGTACAAGAGAACACATTTAATGTCAAAATAATGACACATGATAAATCATATTAAAAACCAAAAACCATTAAGGAATACTAAAATTCCCTTAATATCATGATTTAAGGTATTGAAAATGCCACAACTTAAAAAGAATCATATTGATTCTTATTACCCAGAAAGATAAAGTATTAAAGCACATATAAAGATATTCCAAATTTATGGCTGCAAATATTATGTAATAATATCATAACAATATTTCCATCATAATATAATTTAAGAATCTACCTTAAATATATTCTAAGTTTGAAACTTGGCAAATCTTTGACTTGTCATCTCCTTATAAAGAGAGTATTTTCCTTATATAAAATATTATAGCAACTTTTACAAGAAAACAAACATGTTAGGAAACAACTCACAAAAAAAGAAATAATATTCTTACATAAAATAAAACAATTAAATATTCCATGTCAAACATAATGTAATATTTTACCAACACGTACGATATATGTTGATCATGACCATAAATATGGAATATGTTCGTCTTGGGTTAAAACTCAAAAAATCTGTCTTAAGATTGTTAGAAAATAAGCGTTAATCCAAGAATAAATAATAAAATAAAATAATATTATTTAAACGAACAATACAAAATTTAGAACAATACAACAATATAAAAATCAAACCGATTTGGAACCGAAAGAAACGTGTTGAGGCCTGCACGAACGCAGTTTCCTTAAGACAGATTTTCGGCCACTCCTATGGTGCTCGAGTTCATTGGTCGTCTGTCTCCCAGGATACAACAACATAAGATCAGCCACAGTTGCACTACTATGGAGATCACGAACTGACCCTTGTCTTCGCCTATCACCGAAAACCACTTGTAAAATCCACAGAGTAAAACAATAAAAATTTTCTGTGGTTTTTGTTGGTTGTAAACCTAGAAGCTTTACTCCCTATTTATAGGATTGTCATTAGGGTATAAGTGGAAATTTTGACCTAATGGAGCATTTAATATTGAGAATCAATTGATTCTCCTATAAAGAAATTTCCAAAATTATTATATGAATTAAAGGTAACTTCTATTATTTACCCTTTTAATTTCAAGATAAAATTTGGCAAATTTATGCTTTTTATTTGAGGAAAATTCATTTCAAATTTGGGTCAAAATATCCGCAAGCCCAAGAAAGACCAGACCAGTTCAGACATTTGCGTTACCCACGACGTGCACGTCTGCACATTTACGAACCAACAATTGGTTCCACGTTTTCCTCAACAACATTTGAATCAATTTCTTATTCAAAGCTCCAAAATTATCAAATTTTTCCAACAATATGATCCTATGAAACTTAAAACATTTTTTAAGATGATATCAAAATGAATTATCCTCTTCTTTGACATGATCCTATGAAACTTAAAACATTTTTATAGGTTTGTTTTCGTCATGTGGATGTCCCTACTAAACTAGCTACGAGTTTCACTATTAACATTGTACTGTTACCACAAATGTCATTATACTTTTGATTCTCCAAACACATTTGATCATTTTAAACTAATGCACTTCGATGATCCCGTGTTTTTAAAAGACATGCTCCACTTTGTCGATGTCCTACAACAATGAAATGGTATTTCAAAAGGTGTAGGATTGGAATGTTTAAGCAATCCTTTATTTTTTTGGTGCTTGCTTTAGTGCGTATCCTTGAATTTCATAGTTGCTTGAGAAGTAAATATAGAGATTTATTTTAATCATGGCATTAGATTCATTGGTCAATAAATTCAGATCGAGTACTACATAAACCTTGTTATAATTATCAAGACGATAATGACAAACAAACAAACGATCGCAAAATAGAAAAAAAATAACACCAAAAATCTACGTGAAAAACCCAAAAGGAAAAAAACCACAGGCAGAGGAAGAAAAGCTTTCACTATGTAAAAAAAAAGTGACTATGCGGAAAACTCAAAAGGAAAAAACTACGGCCAGAGAAAGAAAAACTTTCACTATATAGAAAAAGAGCTCCACCTCTTCCACATAACCC
This sequence comes from Hibiscus tridactylites, assembly GCA_958450335.1. Classification (NCBI taxonomy): domain Eukaryota; kingdom Viridiplantae; phylum Streptophyta; class Magnoliopsida; order Malvales; family Malvaceae; genus Hibiscus; species Hibiscus tridactylites. The sequence goes on from OY288287.1 coordinate 30,407,219, forward strand.
TTTCAAAAGGGTAGTCATCAATAATGAACACCAACCAAGTCCAAGCAATGCTCAAACTTGGTTTTAGTAAGAGACTTGGTCATCATATCCGCAGGATTTGTCGTGAGTGTTGATCTTGTTCACAATAATGTCACATCGGAAAATAATATCACGAACAAAGTAATATCGTATATCAATGTGTTTTGTTATCTCATGAAACATCTGATCCTTTGTGGAGAAAATGGTGCTTTAACCATCACAAAACAACATATTGATATGAAGGTCTTCACAAAGTTCACCATATAGTCCCTTTAACCAAATTGCTTCCTTGCAAGCTTCAGTGATCGTCATGCACTCAGCTTCAATGGTTGATAAAACAACCGTGTGTTGTAAGGTGGCCTTCCAACTAATGACACAACCTCCAATAGTGAAGACATAACATGTTAAAGATCTTCTTCTATCTAGGTCTCCAACAAAATCAAGAATCGAAGTACCCAATGACTCCGTGTTTATTTCTTCCAAACTGTAAGCAAGCATCACAAGTGCCTCGTGGGTACCTGAAAATTCATTGAACACGCCTCCAATGTTCTTTTCCAGGATCTACCATGTATCTGCTAATTGAACTGGTTGCGTGTACAAACCATAACATACATGAGAGATCCCACCGTGCTTGAATATGAAACTTGTGGCATGTACTCAATCTCTTTATCTAATTTTGGAGATAAGTCCGATGAAAGTCTGAAGTGGGCCGCTAGGGGAGTGCTAACTAGCTTGGCATTCTTCATATTAAACCTGCAGAGAACTTTTTCAATGTACCTTTTTTTATTTACGTAGAATTTACATAATTTTTGGTCTCTCTTGATTTCCATTCTGATTATCTTCTTTGTTGGTCCAAAATCTTTCATCTCAAAATCTTGAATAAGCTGAGTCTTAACCTGTCTTATCTCTTCTTTATTCTTAGCTGCTATCAATATGCCATCATCACTACTCCTTTTAAAGTAAACAAAACTATCAAAATTACTTCGCTTGAAATTATGAGTAGACATAAAGGAATCAAACCTCTTGTAGAATTGTCAATGGGATTATTTTAGGCCATACAAAGATTTCTTCAACAAGCAAACATGATCCTCTTTTCTTAACACCACGAAACCTTCTAGTTGGTTCGTGTAGATGTATTCCTCAATTTCTTTATGTAAGAATGTGGTTCTTACATCTACGTGCTCAATCTTGAGAACGTACATGGCTACTATACCAAGTAATGCCCGGATAAAACTGTGCTTCACTACTGGCAAAAATATATATGTGATATCTATAACCCGAAATTTGATTGTAGCCTTTTGCAACTAGCCTTGCTTTGTATCTGGGTTCTTTAAATCCTAAGATCTCGTCTTTCTTTTTTAAAACCCATTTGCAATGAACTGCCTTCTTATTTGTAGGAAGATTCACAAGGTTCTAGGCAGCATTCTTGAGAATTGATTTTATCTCATCTTGCATGGAAATCAACCAACTTCTTGCATCTTTACAACTAATCGCCTCAGAGTAAGACGAAGGCTCTTAATTTGCATCAATATCTTTAGCAACACTCAAAGAATACACAACTAGATCAGCCTCGACGTACCTTTGGTGTCGTTTAATTTCTTTTCTCAGTCTATTTCTAGCGATGGCATATTCTGGTGAGGAAGGAGATGTATTTTCAATTTCTATACTAACATAGGTTTCATCCCATCTTTAGATGTCGTATCAATATGAAGCTCCACCTTTTTGGGCGTGTGGTTGAAATCTGTTGGTGGATTCCTTGAGGGATGGACCATGTAACATGCCACCTTCATCAAAGATAACATCTCTACTAATCACAATTTTTCTAGTTTCTAGATACCATAGCTTGTATCCTTTTACTCTAGCTTTATACCACAGGAACACGCATTTGATGAATCTTGGTTCCAATTTTCCGTTATCTACATAAGCATAAGCAAGGCAACAAAAACATTTCAGATCAGAAAAATTAGCAAGATTACCAGACCATACCTCGTGTGGAGTTATTTTTTTCAATAGGAGTGGATGGAGACTAATTAATCAATAACATGTTGTTGAAGTTGCTTCAGCTCAGAATTGGATTGCATACATTGAACCTTTTCAATTATTGTTCGATTCATTCGTTTAGCAAAGCTGTTTTGTTGTGGTGTGTTACGAACTGTCAAGTGTCTCACAATCCCTTGACTTGCACAACTTATTAAATTCTCCAGAACAGAATTCTAACCCAATATCAGTGTGGAAACATTTAACTTGTTTTCTTGTTTGTTTCTCGATCATCGTTTTCCATTCCTTGAATGTGGACAAAACTTCACTCTTTTGTTTTAGGAAGAATGGCTAGACTTTTCTGGAAAAGTCGCCAATAATTGTCAGCATGTAACTGGCTCCACCGCTGGAAGGTACTCTAGATGGCCCCCACAAATCAGAATGAATATAATCTAGAGTACCTTTTGTGTTTTGAATTCCCTAAGTGAATCGAACTCGCTTTTGTTTCTTGAAAATGTAGTGCTCACAATTTTCTAGTTTGCTAATTCGATGTCCGTCTAGGAGTCCTTTTTTTGCTTAATTTTGTCATGTCGTTTTCACTCATATGCCCCAGGCACATATGCTAAAGTTTTATAGTATCTTTATCTGATAGGGAGGAGAAACAAATGCAACATTACTAACAATTGTGGAACCCTACAAAATATATAGTTTGGAAGTCTTTTTCTGCCTTTTCATCGTAATGGGGAACCCTTGCTGATCTTCATGACTCCACCTTCAGCGATATACTTGAACCCTTTTGAGTCAAGAGTATTCAACGAAATTGGGTTCCTCTTTAGATATGGTACAAGGAGTACGTCGGTTAGGGTTCTAATAAACCCTTCGAACATCTTGACTTTGATCGTGGCAATCCTTGCAATATTGCATGATGTGTTATTCCCCGTCAAAACGATTCCTCTAGAAACAATTTCATAGGTTGTAATCCAGTCCCGATTAGGACACATAGGGAAAGTGCACCCAGAGTCGAGGATACATTCCTTGTTCACTTTAGGATCATTGTTGGAAGCAACTAAAAGTTCAATATCGTTGTAGTTTTCTACTATATATTTTTTACCAGATTTTTCTTCATTTTGATTCATAGTCTCTCTTTTGATCTTATTCTCTAACCTTTCTTTTTACAAAAATCACATGTATTACCTTGATTTGATGACTTGGATTTGCCTCTAGTTTTACCACCAGAATTACGACCACCTATTCTTCTACGATTCAAACTAGTTGATCCATATGCCATTACCATCAGCAACATGAAGCTCAGATACTAGTTTGTTATAATTATCGGGATGATAATGAAGAACAAACAAACAATTGCAAAATAGAAAAAGAAAAATAACACTGAGAATTTACGTGGAAAACCAAAAAGGGAAAACTACGTGTAGAGAAGGAGAAATTTTCACTATATAGAAAAGGAGATTACAACTGAATGAATAAACCCTTAATACCTTATGTATATTTATAGGGATAAGAGACTTGTTTAAAAAGAAAACCTGCATAGAAAGAAATTCTACTAAAAGTGGGTTTTCCACTCTTCAACACATATCCAGGAGAGAAGTAAAATTCCACAAGGATCTAAACAACCCAAACTAGAATTTGGGTCACAATTCTAACATACCTATTATAAGATAATTTTTTTTAAAATGACTCCTAAAGTGACGTCGAGATGCCTCCACTCTAAAGTGGCGTTGAGATATCACCACACCAAAGAGGCATTGAAGCATTCCTGTCCCATGCTAGCATTGAGGTCCTTCGTCTCAGAGAGGCATCGAGGAGCCTCCGGTCATTATTAAAGAACATACTTTTTATGCATCGTGAGGATAATAACAAGAAGGTCCTTAACCAATGAATTAAATGGAAAGTCTTAAGTTAAAACTCTATTGATACGCTCCAACTCTCCAATTGATGTTGTAGAGAGAAGCTTTGATTGTCCGGACCTTTGAAAGCACGCAAGCCTTGTATCACGAATGTTTTCTTGTGAAAATATGTTGAAATGGATGAAAGGAGATAGGTTGCGGAAGGATGGTAGTGTTTGTATGTCAAAAGGGCGTAAGGAAAGGAAGATAGATAAGTAGGAAGATGGTTTCGGATGGTGTATGGAAGATGGTGAAGAGAAAGGATGTTGGTAGTATTCAAAGGCTCAAAAAGATGAACATATGCCAAGGAACATATACCCTAACTTGGATGAGGCCTTGAGGGTGGTAAAAGGACTTAGACTGAGAAACAATGGATGTTTAACAATCTAAAGTATCAAGATGGAAAGAAAAGGAAGACGCCACAAATCAATAAAGATTTGATAAGTCAAGATGTTCTAAAAAGAACAAGGATGAGAGACAACCTCACAAAGTAATTTTTATAATCTGAATTATGTGTAACAAAGGATGAAATGATCTCCTATTTATAGGATTACATGGGGCTGCCGAAAGGCATAAGTGATAGGGCATGTGGCTATTCGGCTTGGCTTGTGTCTCCCCCCAATTTGGCTGAAAAGGTGTAATTTCTCGTATGAACTTTTTCCAGCCTGCACTCCCTTCAGTAGTCTGGACATATCTTGAGCTCCCGACATCGGATTGATGCGATTCAATATGCGTTGGAAATATAAGAGATATGGGAATAAGTTTTATGAAGACTACAGAACCCAGTTATGCCCGAATCATGCTTGAAAATGGCAAACAATCTAATGGACGGGTTTGGTGATGAATCTGGCCAATGAAAAATGATGTCCCTTGAATTGGCGCCAAAATAAGATTTCCCTCCAAGTAAGTGGCGCCAAGTCTGGTTCCCTCCTTTGCTGATCGGTTGTGTCCCTTGAGGAGGGACATGACCGTTCATATAGTGAGCTGGGAGTGATAGCTTGAGCTGAGATGAGCTGACCGAGCTAGTGGTGAGCTAAAATGAGCTTAGCTACTAGCTGAATGAGCTAGCTAAAGGTTAAGAGCTGATTTGAGCTGATTGGAGCTACCTTTAGCTAAGTGAGCTGGACCTTAACTGTCCTTAAGTTGTCCTCTAGATACTGGAGTGTTTTGGAGCTGAAACGAATCCTCCTTTGCTCAGAAATCACCCTTTTGCTATTTGAGCACCTTGAAGCTGTTTTGAGCTGAATGAGCTGGTCTTTTAGTGTCCTTGAGCTCTATTAAGACTTTATGAGTGTCCTTGAATCATTTGACAGCTTGTAGAGTCTTGAAACAACAAAACAATGTTTTGAGCTGATTCTGACACTTTGAGCTGGAACTGAGCTGTAGCACACTCTCTTGAGTTGTGTTAATATAACCTATGTAAAACAAATGATTTATATAAGTAATACTTCATTTAAATAGTATAAGGACTATAATGCATAAATTGAATGTAATGCTTCTAATGATGCAAACTTGTAATTTAAAGATGCAAAATATATGCTAAGTAAAGATGTGGATTATGTAATGCATGAATATCATATGATATACAAATGAATGATAACATATGATAATCTAAGCATATTATATAATGCATAAATAAGTAAATAGATAATGAAGTAAGGAAGAACTCCCTCTTCTTTCGTGCTTGATAAACAAGATGAAAGCATAGTGGATGTGAGTAGAAACGTGCACACGTCATCCCCTCCTTCTTTTGACCGATTTGTCCCCAAATCGACGCTTGGTACAAAAAGGAACAACTTTGATTTCCTTTGGGCAGGGAACTTCTTTTCTTGCATTTGCTTCCAATTCCAATCTCTTGAATCAAGATCCTCTCTTTTGTGCTCATTTCTTCCATGTTGCTTATTTGATGTCGAAATGAATTCCTTGAGGTATTGGTTGGTGTTGTGCTTATTTCGTTTAATCCTTTTTAGAATTACAAACTCATGTGGCACGCCATCTTCCTTTGTCTTTGTACTCCTCAGAATGATTTCCTTTGAGTGGTGGATAGCCCTCGTTTCACATCCTTGATATGAACAACCATTTTTTGAATGGAAACTAGTAGTCTGATTTCGATGAAACTTATCTCAAAATTGCAATATAATGCATCATCGCAATCAGATATGATGAATCCATGTAGTCGAATCATTCTGCAAAAAAATTAGATCAAGGTTAGAACTAGAGAACATTACAACAAAATTAATGGAAATATCAAACCAAGGTGGATGTTTAATGGGCGTTGGTTGCTGAATTTTGTTCAAGAATTGCCATGCACTTGGAATGTCAACGATCACATCTCTTGGAGCTTCAAGTGTCACAACCTTTGGAACATCAAGGGACATGTCTTCTGGATCACCAAAAGTCATGCCTATTGGTTCTTCAAAAGACACGTTTCTTGATTCATCAACTTGGAAAGATATGTCATTTGGAGTATTCTGCAAGACAAAAGAAAGAATAGGAGAAAAAGCAGGGTTAGATAAAAATGTGTTTTACTTTCTCCTCTTCATCTCCAAACTCATTCTTCTCAACTCTCTCAACTCCAATGTTTCTTTCATTCATTCTCTCAATTTTATTTTCAATTCCAACATTCCTTTCATCTCCAATTGTTTTTGTCTCCTCACAATGTTCTTTAATTGCATTCTCTTTGATTTGTGTGCCTTCAATGCTTTTCCTCAAGTGAGTTTGGTCTTCATGGACTTGGCTGGGAGAAAGAGGTGCCAAAATGATCTTCTTCTTGTTGTGGAGGAAAGAATATCGGTTGTTGAAGCCATCATATATTGCTCTCTTGTCAAATTGCCACGGTCTCCCCAATAGCAAATGACTCATGCTTATAGGTGCAACATCACAAATGACTTCATCTTGGTATCTACCAATGGAGAATGGGATAGTCACTTGTTTTGTAATCTTTAAGTTATTCCCATCGTGTAGCCATTGCAATTCATAGGGACTTGGATGCTCGGTTGCATTTAGCCCCAATTTCTCTACCATGTAAGTGATGGCAATGTTTGTACACCTTCCATTGTCAATGATAATAGAGCATACTTTGCCTTGGATATGACATCGTGTTTGAAAAATGTTTGAACGTTGTATATCATCCGGCACATCTTGGATTTTATTTTCTCCTCCTCCTAAGGTTGATGGAAAGTTGAAAGAATCCTGTGACATGGTTAGTGAAAAAAATTGAAATAGTCCTCACCAACACACACAAAAGCCTCACGATTCACTCCAACGAAAGGAAAGATGTCACCCAATTCACTCGTGTTTGCACTCTAGGACCGATTTTTGGCTTTTACTTGTCCTCTTATGCTCTCACGCACTCTCTTTGTCTTTTTCCACTCAAATTCTCTCAAAACGAGTTCTTAAGAGAACTAACTCGAACCTGTCAAAACTTTAATTGATAATATGGCGTTTGGGCTGCAAAACAAGGGTTAGAGTTGGAAATAGAAAGAAAGAAAGGATATAAGAGAACAAGGAAAAGTTTAGGGACTGAAATGTAAGAAAAGGTAAAAATAAGGATACAGATGAAAGAAATGAAGAAATAGGACGTTACCACAAAACTTGACTTACAAACTGGTCGTGAGCAATCAAACTTGAGGAACTTCTCGAAGTTGGTTGCTTGGACGTTTGTACTTCAATCTTCACCCTTTTGAAATTCTTTTTTTATCTAATTTAGATTCCTTGTATTTGGAACAATCTGAATTTTCTTTCTATTTTTTCTTTTTGTATATCAGAATCGAAATAAGAAGATATAGGGCTTACTTGATTCTTCCTTGTTGATCTGATACCACATGATACGCTCCAACTCTCCAATTGATGTTGTAGAGAGAAGCTTTGATTGCCCGGACCTTTGAATGCAAGCATGCCTTGGATCACAAATGTTTTTTTGTGAAAATATGTTGAAATGGATGAAAGGAGATAGGTTGCGGAAGGATGATAGTGTTTGCATGTCAAAACGGCGTAAGGAAAGGAAGATAGATAAGTAGGAAGATGGTTTCGGATGGTGTATGGAAGATGGTGAAGAGAAAGGATGTTGGTAGTATTCAAAGGCTCAAAAAGATGAACATATGCTAAGGAGCATATACCTTAACTTGGATGAGGCCTTGAGGGTGGTAAAAGGACTTAGACTGAGAAACAATGGATGTTTAACAATCTAAAGTATCAAGATGGAAAGAAAAATAAGACGCCACAAATCAATAACGATTTGATAAGTCAAGAAGTTCTAAAAAGAACAAGGATGAGAGAAAACCTCACAAAGTATTTTTTATAATATGAATTGTGTGTTACAAAGGATGAAATGATCTCCTATTTATAGGATTACATGGGGCTGCCGAAAGGCATAGGTGATAGGGCATGTGGCTATTCGGCTTGGCTTGTGTCTCCCTCCAATTTGGCTGAAAAGTTGTAATTTCTCGTATGAACTTTTTTCAGCCTGCACTCCCTTCAGTAAACTAGACATATCTTGAGCTTCTGATATCGAATTGATGCGATTCAATATGCGTTGGAAAGATAAGAGATAGGGGAATAAGTTTTATGAAGACTACAGAACCCATTTATACCCGGATCATGCTTGAAAATGGCAAACAATCTAATGAGCGGGTTTGGTGATGAATTTGGCCAATGAAGAATGATGTCCCTTGATTTGCCGCCAAAATCAGATTTCCCTCCAAGTAAGTGGTGCCAAGGCAGGTTCCCTCCTTTTCTGATCGGTTGTGTCCCTTTAGGAGGGACATGACCCTTCACATAGTGAGCTGGGAGTGATAGCTTGAGTTGAGATGAGTTGACCGAGCTAGTGGTGAGCTAAAATGAGCTTAGCCACCAGCTGAATGAGCTAGCTAAAGGTTAAGAGCTGATTTGAGTTGATTGGAGCTGCCTTTAGCTAGGTGAGCTGGACCTTAAGTGTCCTTGAGTTGTCCTCTAGATATTGGAGTGTTTTGGAGCTGAAATGAATCCTTCTTTGCTCAGAAATCACCCTTTTTGCTATTTGAGCACTTTGTAGCTGTTTTGAGCTGAATGAGCTGGTCTTTTAGTGTCATTGAGCTCCCTTAAGACATCATGAGTGTCCTTGAATCATTTGGCAGCTTGTAGAGTCTTGAAACGGCAAAATATTGTTTTGAGCTGATTCTGACACTTTGAGCTGGAACTGAATTGTAGCACACTCCTTTGAGTTGTGTTAATATAACCTATGAAAAACAAATGATTTATATAAGTAATACTTCATTTAAATAGTATAAGGACTATAATGCATAAATTGAATGTAATGCTTTTAATGATGCAAACATGTAATTTAAAGATGCAAAATATATGCTAAGTAAAGATGTGGATTATGTAATGCATGAATATCATATAATATACAAATTAATGATAACATATGATAATTTAAGAATATTATATAATGCATAAATAAGTAAATAGATAATGAAGGAAGAATTTCTCTTTTTTCATGTTTGATAAACAAGATGAAAGCATAGTGAATGTGAGTAGAAACGTGCACACATCCTCTATTGGATGTTAAGACACTCCACTCACTTGGGTGTTGGATACCTCTTTTCCAAAAAGACATAACTAAAAATTAAAAGAACGTTGAGATACTCCACTGAATTGAGGGTATAGGTACCTCCCACTTTAGTAATTTAAAAACTGAGTAACGCAAACAAATCCTAAAAGTGGGATCAACCATGTACGAAAGCAAGTATATTAATCAAGCCTAGTCAATACAGAGAATACAAATTGAAAAAAAAAACGCAGAAATCTATTAGAAAGGCCCTAAAAATTACAAAATTCTTGATGCAAAGGGGATGTGAGGATCATAGAATGAAGGGAATGGAATCTTCTAAGGTTTTCCTCCACAATATGACAAGAATGAAGGCATGCATGATGCATCATCCTTGTTAAAAAATACAATTGTACAGCTTCTCGAAACCTCCTCTAACCCTCTCTCGAAGGATTGAAATAGTCAAACAGTAGACATACTTCGAAGAATGGACAACAACGTCGCAGTAGCCAGTATGACATATCTAACGACCTGAGAATGGATTGGATGGAAAAAAACTAGGCTCTACTCACAAGTGTCAAAAGCTTGAACCTTCTTTATGATAGTGTGAGCTCAATAGTCAACTTGTGTCTTTGGGGATTGAAACTTCTTGTCCTTCAAATTCATTCTCAGCTTTCCCTCAAAGTTATATCTTCCTCCTTCAACACAAGTTTGTTTCATAGCAGAGTCAGCCAGTGCTCATCAAGCTCTTTCTTAAAAATAGTCGCCTCCGTGCGAGCTACTGTGTAACTTAGCTTCCATGGCTCATTCTCTCTTCATCACCTTCAGCAATAGCTTTTAGAAAGATGTAATGGACCTCTTTGTCCGATGCACAAAGTGATCCAATGAGTTGTGCTACCTCAGATGTCATCCTCGTAAACTACATAATGCACTCCTCATTTTGCTTCTGTCTGGAACAAGAGACACTTTCAAAACTACATTAGTAGGATTCCTGGCTCCCGATACAGCTTCTTCTATTACATTAGCGTGTGCAGGACTCACGTTCTTTTCAAACATGGCAGAAGAATCTGAATTTATAGAGAATTCTATAGGAACGTCCTTATCTTTTTCTACTCCATTTTTTTTTCAAAGAACTCAATTCCTCCTGCCATAGGGAATTGACAAGTTTATAAAAGTCAGTAAACAAAAACATTGAACATACCAGTAGAGTAGGACTTGCTTACATGGGGGAACTGCATGTAGAGGCATGACATTAATTGGCCTCAATAACTCCCTATCTACTTCCTCCTCCAATGATGACGGCAGTGACTATGCGTCAAATGAACAACTAACTTTGAACCCGATAGTGATTTTACCTATTGCCAGTTGGCACAGTCTATCGCGGAACCCTTCACTACCTCAGGCATAGACAATAATGTAACCACCTGGATTTCGGATTGGTAATTCGGATCTTGAAACCGAATTTGTATATTTAATATTATGGACAAATTTTAAAGAGTGAGAATTTTGAAAGATTTATTTTAAGGAAACTGGGGTCTAATATCCGAAGAATTAAAGTTTGGGTCTAAAGTGAAAACAAAAGGAAAGATGACGGACTTACGAAGCAATTTGCCAATTTCTTTTGAGAGACAACTATTTTGAAATATAATGGATGAAAAGATGGGAAAAAAGACATTTTTATTTTTCTCTCTTCCTTTCTCCCTATTTTCTTTTTTTTCTCTTTATCTCATTAAAGATTCAAATTTCGATCTGTTGTCGATTCGTTTTTGACATCTAAAGTAACATTGCATTCATCTCTCCGAGACGAGTCAGCCAATGGTCTCGAAATGCCTGTCAGAGTTGTCTTTGGAGAGGATAAAGAAAAATAAGATTGGGTTTTTCGAGTTAGTCATGTTCGAGTGTCAAAAATAAAATATTGAGGCCACAATCGGATTCTTCATCCATGATTATGTCAGACTGGAGCTTGTTGCTGCCGTACGGTCACTCGAAGCCCCGTCACGCGCCCCCACGTGCTACCGCTAAAGTGGGCGTGCCCCAGCAACATGGGCGGGTGCACATATGCTATCGTGCACTCGGGTCACACCAAAACTGACTCACCACCGTAGCTCCTATGTGCTGCACCACACCAGATAAAGCTCTTGAGGTGCTCCATGCTACCATGAACTTGGGCCACAACATATCATCTTGCACCTTGACCAGCTTTGACTGCGTTGAACAGATTTTGAACGACCATTGACTTTTTTTCAAGGGACCCTACCTAGGGGTTTTCGACGTTCTGAGTCTGTTGGAGTAGTATGTTTTGCCAAATTCGAACCCAATAAGCTATTTTTACGTGTTTAACATTACGAATTAGTTAGTGAATGAGGTTAATTAATATTTTTGGTATTTGTATTTTTATGAGGATTTTTTGGGCTCGAATATCGGATATAAATGAGCATTTTTTGGAGCTCGAGTGATGATTTAGCAATATTTTTCTTCAGGTTAGTACACGTTTAGAGACCATAATTATGAGACTGATAATTATGAGATGCATGATGACGTTGAAATTATTTCTAGACTTGTATGAGCTTTAAAGATCGTGTAAGGTCGCTCAAATATTCCTATAATTATCTGATGACCGAATTAAATTGTATATTGTTATGCTTTGGTGCTAGTGTATGAAATGGACATGTTTCGATGAAAATTACGCTTAAGGGATTAATAGCGGCAATATTCTATTAAATGGGCATAAAGTCGGTAATTACTATTAAATGATTAAATATGTTATCAACAAACCTTGATTACTTCCATAAGTTGTAGGAATCAATTAAGCCCCAAAACATCGTAATTCATAAAGATGGTACAACACACGAGTAGAGTATCGGTACGAGCTTCGGCCATAACGGTATGGGTCGGCCTGTACCGGTACTTAGGAAATTTAAGATTTCTAGTAAGTGATTTTAGTATAAGTACGCGTGTAAGTACCGATACCAAGGGTACTATACCGATACTCGTGTTCGAGTATCGGTACCCACTAGGCTAAATAGTCTATAATGCTTGCCAAAGATGAGAATCGACATTGAAAATTAATGAATTGATTACTGTCTTAATTAATGAGATAACACGAATTAATGGAGATAGGTAACAAGAATGATTATGTACTTCCCCATAATGCATTAACAACTCAGTCATATAAAATTAATGATGTGCGGACGATTAACAACGATCGAAAGATCATTGGGATCACATTGCTTGTATGTCGAGTAGGCATTTAACTCGTTAAGTCATTATGGTTGCTGGGAATTTAGATACCATGTTCTTGATATTGTAGTATAACAAATTGATGTGTACTTGATGTTGTATGATCCCGAGTAGCATGTGTTGTACTCGATTTTGTGTGATCCCGAGTATGGTTGTGGTGTACTTATAGTTATGTGATCTCGGGTAGAATGTTATAGTTTTGTATTCGGTTCTATATGGTCCCGAATACAACTGTACGAAATACTTGATGTTGTGTGATCCAGAGAATGGCAGTGTTGTACTTGATGTTGTGTGATCCCAAATACAGTCGCGTAGTACCTAATGCTATGTGATCCCAGGTATTGTGTGTAAGTATTACTTACAATGATTGTTATTAATTATGACTTGTTGATTGCTAGTAATATACCATGTGTTTAGGCGATTAATGGTAGCGCCACGTGTTCAATTATCTCTCCTTATTGCTTATACTAGCTTGCATGTTTATGTTTATGATTAGCATGAATTATAGTAGAGTAGATATGTACCACTGAGCATTGTAATCTCAGTGCTCGGAATTGTTGTTTTCGTACGTAGGTTCTTAGATTGATCGAGAGCTCGGAGAGCACAATCAATTTTGGATTTTAGCAAGCAATGGTTACTAGAGTACGATATTTGTATTTAATGGGTTGAGTATTCGTAGGGCCTTACAACTATTGAGGCTGTAACTTTATTTTGAAATATTATTTTGATATAAAATGTATAAACTTAGAGCACCTACTTTGGTAAATTGTTTTATGTTGTTAATTTAATTATACAAAGCATTTGATGGTATAATATTTTGAATAAATGTTAAATCTATGGTTTTGAAATGAAACATTTTGTAGTTGGATTGTGAGTGACCCGAATGTAGCGCTTAAATTGTTTTATGTTGTAGTAAGGTGTCTAGTGAATACAAGCCCTTAAATTAAGTTTGTAGTCTCTAATACTATAATTCAGATGGTGCGTCCAATGTTGCAACACTAAGATGGTTACGGCCGTGGTCGAGTTAAGAGTTGAGCCACTCATGGGAGCGATTCTGAGGGCGAGGTCACCCCGAAATATTGAGATGAGAGTTAGTTGAAAGATGTCAGAGTTGAGGACGTGTCTTCCTCTCATCATCTGAATGGTGTGTATAATAGTCGTTTCGAAGCCTTTAGATGCATTGTGAGGATTTGCAGCAGTGAATCTTCATCGTTATACATGATTAATGTATGTGATACGGGTATGGACAACTCACTCTCGTAGTCGATCGGTGGATGTACGTTAGTTGGATGACCCTTTGTTTGCTTAAAAAGAGTCTTATTAATACTTGGGAAGTATCGTCGCCCTTCTTAAATGAATTTCTCGGAGATAGTGGACTCGGGATCCACTAGTTCGTGTGAGTGTGACTAAGGTTAGACGTTTTTGCAAGTTCGATAAAGATATCTTCTTAAGAGTTGTTATACCTTAGGCATCGATTTGGCCAGTCAAGTGCGACGTTAGCTTATGCTATTGAGGGACGTGCTTAAGGCTTCGAGATCTCGAGAGAACCAAGCTTTTGGTAGTAAGAATGTGTAATTGTATTCTTTCTATCATGATTCTCACAAAGGTGGTTTTGAGAATGGCACAACAGGATTGTGAGACATGTTTGACATGTGCGATGGATGTCGATATAGAGAGTTCGATGCATTAGAGCTTTCGGATTGTCAGGGTATTCTTTTATGCTACTTGGAGAAGTCGTTAGGACTCTCTCCATCAAGGATGTGAGTAGATGTTAAGGTAAGGCCGAGTTTGGCGTTAGTGCTCATCACTTTTATCGATGGTCACTGACCTATTTGAGAAAGTTAGGGGTTTAGTTGTGAGGGCGCAACTCAAACAAGGTTTCTTATGTATGAGTGTTTCACCCAAGGGTGAAATAGAATTGTTTGCTAATAAGAAGTTGGTTCGTTTAAAGGGATGCATGAATTGTCGATAGTTGCTATGTGACCGTGAAGAATCGTTATTCGCCTTCTGAGGTGGATGGCTTGTTAACTGATTGTGGAGTACATGTTTGTTTTTCGAAGCTAGTTCGAGAATGAGATGCTTATGGATAATGTGTTGCAGGCTAATAATTTAAAAAAAAATCGAAATAAAGTTTGGAATGGGAATTTTGTAAATGGGAGTATCGATACCAGCTTCAGGCGATACCGGTACTCAATTCGTTTGATATCGGCATTGAGTAGTCTGTACTAGTACTTATGTGTTCTATTTGCTAAGCTCTACGTTAAGATTTGGTTTGCTCAGGAAGTCGTAATAAGTAACATCTAATTATACCTGAGTGGGTATAGTGTTATGCTTGAATTTAGGTTTGATGGTTCCCGGTGGACCTTGAGACCTTTTCGTGTGTGCTTTAGAGGATGGTATATCAAGGTAAGAGATTCTTCATATATAATAAAGTGGTCAGTATGTGGTATATTTCGGGAGTGACCGGTTGTACCAATTCTCGTTGTGTGTTTTAGGAGACAGCGAGGAGGCGTGTATTTGAGATCATTGATAATTGTTTAACTTTCTATCGGTTGGGAGTCAAACATCGAATTCTTCAAAGTTGTTTGAGATGCTTCAAGATTTTCTTACTGGAAATTAAATAGAACGATCGTGGATTTTATAAAGCATTTGCGAGTGCACAGTTATGTATGGATTATATTTTAAATTATGGAATATCTCTTGGTAAGTATCGTTTGTTATTTTCATCAAGGGTGAAATACAAGTGGAAAGATTAGTTGGATTGAATGTGGTTTGGGTCATACGACACTAAGGTGTGTCCTTGCTATCTTGTTGATACGAGATTCGAGGTTAGTGATTAAACCTTATCCTTTGGTGCGATTTCATACAATGACAAATCCTAGTGAGGGTACAGATGATGTGTTTCCAAACACGTTATAGTTTGGTGTGTAAGACTCTTGCGTTAATCGAGTTAGTGTGAGTTGTAATAGTTGATGATACGAGTTATCATCCTAAATTTAAGGACATTGCTTAAGATGTGTTGGAAAATCTTTCGCTTTTAGAAGTCTTGCGTTGGGCAAGAAACGATATTGATAAGGATACCAACAAGAATTAGAGTCTTCTTCGGGGTGTCACCACGTGAGGAATCATTTCGTTTGGGTTATAACGGCTATTTAACCTCCTGTTTTTTAAGTCATACAGAGTTGTTTTGTACATTCACCTTTTGGATCCTACCGCATTAGGTAGATTCCTTTGATTATGTGTTCAGGTGATGAGTTTGTCGAGGTTTCGTTGGGTTTGTTCCATGTCTTAGGTTATGCACCAAATGGTAATGGATCTCTTTACAAGAATTAGCCAAATGAGATTATGTTTGTACCGTTAGAAGACAAGGGGTATGATTGAAAAGTGTTGTGTAAAATCAGAGTAGCGTAGCGGGAAATATTTGAGGATGCCGAAAAATTATAAAGATTTTGGCATCTTCCTTGATTTATGTGTACAAATTTCGATGAGGAAATTTTCTTTAAGGATGGGAGAGTTGTAACGACTCGGATTCCATATTGATAATTCAGATCTTGAATCCAAATTTGTACATTTAATCTTATGGAAAAAAATTTGAAGAATGAGAAATTTGAAAGATTTATTTTCAGGAAATTGGGGTCTAAAATGCGAAGAATTAAAGTTTAGGTCTAAAGTGAAAAGAAGGGGAAAGATGACGAATTTATGAAGCAATTTATCCATTTCTTTTGAGAGACAATTATTTTGAAATATGATGGCTGAAAATAGGTGGAAAGAAAAGATATTTTTATTTTTCTATCTCTTCATTTCTCCTCATTTTCTTTCTTTCTCTTTTTCACCTTAAAGTTTCAAATTTGAACCGTTGTCGACCAGTCATCCGTTTTCGAAACCTCCAGTACCATTGCGTTCATCTCGCAAAGACGAGCCGGTCGATGGTCTCGGAATAGTCGTTGGAGGGATGAAGAAAAGGAATATTTAGGTTTTACGAGTTAGCCATCTTGGAGCTTCAAAAATAAAAAAATGGAGGCCACCATCGGATTCCCCGTCCAAAATTTTGTCAGACTGGAGCTTTTCGTCGCCGTACGATCACCAAAAGGCCCATTCTGCTCCGTTGCTGAGAGTAAGTGTGCACTAGCAACAGGAGCAGGTGCACAGGTGCTACCGTGCACCTGCGCCACATCAAATCTCGTTCCTAAGGGAGGACCATGCATCTGCGCCACAACATATCTCCATGCACCTTGACCAGAGTTGACCGAGGGTTTTTTAACGTTCTGAGTCTGTTGGCGTAGTCTGTTTTACCAAATTCGAACTCGGTAATATGTTTTTACGTTTTTGACCTTACGAATTAGTTAGTGAATGTGGTTAATTAATATTTTTGGTATTCGTATTTTTATGAAGACTTTTTGGGCTCGAATATCGAATTAAGAGGAGCATTTTTAGGAGCCTGAGTGAGGATTTAGCGATATTTTTCTTGAGGTTGGTATACCTCGAAATCCGAATGCTTCATGAGCATCATAAGTATAATTGCCTTGCTTGTTAGCATATGCAAAATAGGTAGACGAGAAATAAGCATGTTTGGAGACCGAAATTCTGATACTGGTAATTATGAGATACATGATGACGTTGAAATTATTTATAGACTCGTATGAGCTTTAGAGACTCTGTAGGGTCGCTTGGATATTCCTATAATTATTTGATGACCGAATTAAATTGTATATTGTGATGCTTTGGTGCTAATGTATGTAATGGACATGTTTCGATGAAAATTACGCTTAAGGGATTAATAGCGGCAATATTCGATTAAATGGGCATGAAGTCCGTAATTGCGATTAAATTATTAAATACATTAGCAACAGACCTTAATTACTTTCATAAGTTGTAGGAATCAGTTAAGCCCCAAAACATTGTAATTATTGAAGATGGTACAAACCCGCGAGTAGAGTATTGGTACGGGCTTTGGCCGTATCGGTACACGATTGAAGGTCGTATCGGTACGGGCTTTGGCCTCAATTTTCTAAAATGATGGATATACCATCGAGGTCTGAAATGAAGGAATAGTTGGAAGAACCGAAAGGCTCAGAATAATTGAAACACCTTCGGACATCGAGGTGACTGAAAATACCTCTAAGGCATGGAACGAGAAATATCAATAAAGCCAAGCAAAGGCTATAACTCTGAAAGTGGTAATACACGACCCTTGTTGGTTGGTCGTTTCGGAAACTTTTGGGATGTTGGAAGAATACCATATAAAGGCATGTTCAAGTTATTTGGAGAAAGTACCTAGGTCAATGGTAAGAGCAACATGTTCTCGTGTGTATTCGATGCTATGGATCGAGTTTAGATGCATTACAGATGCTCGATTACTTGGGATAAACCATTTGAATACTTGTTCGTTTTCTCGTTGGATGTTTAGTGGTTGCTTGGCGAAGACGAGTTTTTGTTATACAATGTACTCAGTTCTGAGAAGTGAGTACTTGCGGTGTTCTGATCCAGTTAAACAATAAACCTTGTGCGATGGTTTACGATTAGTTCAAAGGGACTCGGAAACCTACTAAGTAACCAGAACTTATGAACCCCGAACGTCACTACTATTACCGGATAGTCTAATTACCAAATTACCCTTAAAGTTCAAAATAACTAGAATACCCTCGTAGACTTAAATGATTGGATAACTCTCGATACATCTGAAATCTCAATGTTCTCAATGTGTCAACTTCCGATTGTTGGTTTGAGTTGTTAGTACCGAGCTCCCTCGCCTACGGACCTCATCCTGAAATCAGTCCCAAATTGTCAGACGTTCTATGCTCCCTTTTTGATAATTATCAAGTGTCTATGAGAAATATATTGAACAATGAACTGTGTAGCCTATGTCCGTGAATACACTCTGCTTTAAACTAAGATTATCTGCTCTGAATTAAAAGTATGACTATGTTACAGGTATGAAAGCTCAACTCTTGGCTTTTGTCTTCTGATACATAAATATATATGATATCCGTCTTTTGATAATAAAAAATCTAATATATGTCTTTTGATATAAAATTATATCTAATATATGTTTTATGATATTACTGTCTTCTGAATATAAACTAAATTTCATCTATGGTATATTATCTAGGATAAATGAAGATATGTAGGCTCAGCGCTGGTAAGCCCTTGTGGACCTAAGCTCTTACGCCCAATGGGCCTAGGGTAAGCCTTTCTGTAAGCTCTTACGCCTGACGGGCCTAGGGTAAGTCTTTCTAGACCTAAGGCATTCCCTTAGGTAAGCTTCTACGCATGACGGGCCTAGGGTAAGTCTTTCTAAACCTAAGGCATTCCCTTAGGTAAGCTCCTATGCATGACGAGCCTAGGGTAAGTCTTTCTAAACCTAAGGCATTCCCTTGGGTAGGCTCCTACGCCTCAGGCCTAGGGTAAGTCTTTCTGGATCTAAGGCATTACCTTAGGTAGGCTCCTACACCTCAGGCCTAGGATAAGACCTTCTGTATACAATTTAGGGGGAATTGAATTTTGGAGTTTGGTTGGAGGGTAGTTACGTAAATTAATAAAACTTTATGACCTCTTCTAAAATATACCCTACTAAATTAACGTATCAAAGTTGAAATCTCAGTAAAACTACTATTCATGCTTAATGAACCACTCTGAACTCCTTGAATCAACATTTGGAACCTGAATCTCTTCTGAATCGTCGGCTTTAGACTCATCTCCTAAGATTCAGGTGATCAAATAAAGAACAACTATGTGACCTCCTAATATAATGCTTCACTAAATTATCAAATCGTAATTTGAGCTTATCGTTGCCCAATTCTTCATGACAATGTTAAGTTGACATATATCTACTTGTACCTTTAGCATCTCCTGGTAGTTTGTATTACTGAGCTTTTCGAAGCTCGCGTTATTTTTACCATCACAAGTTAGAAGATCGACTATGTTGCACCTATCAACGTCGGTATGGGAGTTTCTTCGGCTTGCTCGCAGAGTATGGTATCTGTATAATTAGGGGGCATGTATGTAACATCTTGATTTACATTCGAGTCCGAAACTTGTTTTAGCAATTTGTATCATAGTTTCTATTTTGTACTCTGAATGTTTTCTGAAATTGTATTTTAATTCAACACTTGATTTATGATTTTAAATGGTTTAACAATTTATTTATTTGAAACTTTAATGTGGGTCGCTCAGGTGGCCCTAATGTGACTTCTTAGGATCCGTATTGACGCATAGGCAGGTCTAGGAGGTTACAATATGCGTACCACTGAGCTTTGTAAGCTCATCGCTCGAAATTGTTGTTTTTGTACGTTTGTTGGTAGATTGATTGGGAACTCAAGAAGCACACTCGGTTTGGGATTCCATCAAGCGGTGATTGCCAGAGTACGGTATTTGTATTTAGTGGGTTGAGTATTCATAGGACCTTACAATTGTTGAGTTTGTAACTTTATTTTGAAATATTATTTTTATATACAATGTATAAACTAGGAGCTCCTACTTTGGTAAATTGATTTATGTTGTTAAATTAATTATACGAAGTATTTGATGGTGTAATATTTTGAATAAAAGCTAAATCTATGGTTTTCAAATAAAAAATTTTGGGGTCGGATTTTAGGTAATCCAATGTAGAGCTTCAAATTTGGATCTGGACCAAAGCGTTACACATACCCTCTAAGGACAACCACAATACGTAGTCAAAATACCACTCAGCTCCATTTTTAGGCCCAACAACATCTTTGCCAACTCATAGGTATCGCCATAAGGCTATGCTGCCCTACAACCTCGCAACCCTCGTAAGAGCTTAACATTTTTAAAACCCTACTCCTTGAACCCATTGAGACTGTTGTGCAAGAAACAATGTCTGAAAACATCTTAGAGGGTAATTACCTTCATCACATTTAGCCAACTCCCCATTTTAACTCCGCAAATCTTTCCATCTCTTGTCCCACCAAGAAAGAAAAGTCGATCCTTACACGAACCCTTGGCTTCATCCACCGTATAGGAAACTGTGAAACCAAAATTGATTTTGATATAACATCTAAACTTATGGACCAATTTGCAAAACAATAAATTTTTAAGTACTCTTTAAAGTCTCACTATTGACAAGTATTTTAAACAAAACAATATCTCAAGACAAGTTCTTAAAAGGATAATTTTTTCTAAGTCTTTCCTATAAGTTTTCAAGCCAAACTATACAAAAACGCCCAGGCGTATCGATACGGGTTTTAGCCACTGGAATTTTAATGGACTTAGCGTACCGATATGGTATTACCCCGTATCGATACGACATTCATCTGGGAACCTCTTTCAATGATACCGTACCGATACGCTTTGCAACCGTATCGATATCGTAAGCTTATATTTGCAAAATCTTTGCATTTAATTTTCAAACGTTAACTTGTTAGTTGGTAGGTATCCCAATTTTCAAATGACCGTTATATCGTACCGATACGCTAAGGATGCGTATCGATACGATCTTTAAGAAAACCAAACTTGGGATTTTAGTGAGAAAACATCGTATCGATACGACCCTCCGTAGCGATACGCCCCTTAAAATCGTACCGGTACGCCTTCTATGCGTATCGATACTCTCTGTTTTCAGTCACAACGGCTCTTTCCTCTTTGATGCAGGTATCGATACACTCCCTACGAGTACTGATACTGTAGGCAGCAGACCTGCATTTATTGCGATAAAAATACTCTCAACGGCTTTATTGATGATCCCAACTACACAAACGGCTAGAATTCAATGCAAGGGTATAAAAACAAGTCTCAATTGAACAAGCAACAACTGTTGAACCTACAAGCAACATCAAAGCATCAAATCCAAACCCTAGTGCCTTACATTGACAAATTCTTGTACCCAACTCTTGTGTTCTTATTGTAATCTTGTATTGTGAGTTTGGGGAGTGTGAAATTGTATTTGGGTAAACATTCATCCTTTGAGAGGAACTTTTAGAGTTTACCAAATTCATCTCTTTGTAAAAGTGAGTGGATAAAGCTTTGGGTAGAAAGCTTAATCAAATTGTAAGGTTACCTCCTCATACAAGAAAAGGGGAAGAATTCAAGTAGTGAATTGGTTGAAAATCCTTAGTGGGAACTAGGGTAGTGGATGTAGAGTTCATTTGGAGAACTTGAACCACTCTAACTTCTTGTGTCACATTTTATTTTTCACCTTTATCTCCTACCAAAATTTTTATCGCCAATTCACCCCCCTCTTGGCCATTTGAAATTGTGTGATCAACTCAACAATTGGTATCAAAGCTACACTCATTGGAAGGATTACAACCCTCTTGAGTCGATTCTAGGAGAGTTTGATCAACAACTAGTCAAGCAATGGCAACCAACTCCAACCTCTATGAGTCCCAATCTACTACAAGCCACCATTCTTTAATGGGGATAATTGCCCATATTAGAAGAATAGGATGAGGCTCTTCATCAAGTCTACCGACTACATGGTGTGGGATGTGGTTGAAGAAGGTCCATACATACCCATGAAGAGAGATGGTGAAGCAAGTCTTGTCCCAAAGGTGAAAGCCGAAATGACGGAATATGAACGAAGAAGGATGCAAGTAAATGATAAAGCTCTTCATGTCATCTTTTGTGCACTTGGTCTGGATATCTACTCCAAGGTGTCTTCGATCGAGAATGCCTAGGAGGTTTGGGACACCCCCGAGACAACATATGAGGGAACTAGCGATGTCAAGGAAACAAAAATTGGGCTACTCAATCCAAGTTACGAAAATTTCAAGATGGATCCCAATGAGAGTGTTTCCAAGATGTTTGATCGATTCTCGGTCATTGTCAACGGATTGAAGGGTTTCGGTGAGATCATCCCCGAAGACAAGCTAGTGAGGAAATTGTTGTACTCTCTTCTGGAATCATGGGATAGCAAGAGAACGGCTATTATTGAAGCTCGAGATTTGAAGACTCTCAAGCTTGATGCTCTTGTTGGATCTCTACTCACCCATGAGATCATGAGGAAGGGAAGAGAAGAAGAAAAGAAAATGGAAGAGAAGAAGGTTGAGAAGAAGGATGTTGAGAAGAAGAAGATTGGAATCGCTTTTAAAGCTTCATACCATGAAAGCGATTCTAGCGAAGATGAAGATGAGTAGATGGCCATGTTGGCCAAACGGTTCACTCGCTTTATGAAGTCCAATCGTGAGAAAAAGTTCATTAGAAAATGAGACTTCAAGAGCAAGAGTAAGGAAGAGGAGAAGGACAAAATCACTTGCTATGAATGCAAAACATTTGGCCATATTCGCTCCGAATGTCCTCAATTGAAGAGGAAGAGCTTTGGGAAGAAGAAAAAGCTCAAAGCTCAAGTAGCAACTTGCAGAGACGAGGAGTCATCTGAGGAGGAGGAGGAAGTGGTCAATCTTTGTCTCATGGCCATTGATGATGAACCAAAGGTAAACCCTAACTCATCTAATTTTGATTTTACCTTTGATGAGCTTCAAGATGCTTACGATGAATTGCAAGAGGTTTATGATGAGTTAGTTGGAAAATATAAAGAATCCATTTTGAGAAACAAGAAAAACATTTCCGATTTGAAAAATCGAAATGAAACATTTTCAAGAACTAACTCCGAATTGGAAAAGAAGGTTTTGTATTTAGTAAATCTTTCAAAAGATTTTAAAAAGGAAAACCTTGAACTTGAAAAACTTCTTTCTGATTTTCAAGATTATCACACAAAGGAAGTGAATAATCTTAAAACATCAATTGCTATTGGCAAAACCCATTTTGAAAAGGAAAACTCTTCTAAATCCCAATATGTAAAAAGGAAACCTTTTATTCCTAAACAAAGAAATTTTCATAAGCAATCTAGAGGTCAAAAGGTTAGAAGTGTTTGGGTTCCTAAGGAACTCATTATTTCTAATAATATGAATGCTATTGCTTCTTGGATTTCTAAGGGAACCAAAGTTTTGAAGGCTAACACACATGAACCCAAAATGATTTGGGTACCAAAAATCAAGGCCTAATTTCTTTGTTTGTAGGGGGAGCATTGCTACAAGGCCAAAGCTTCAAGCCAAAACTCATGGTACCTTGATAGTGGATGCTCAAGACATATGACCGGTGACAAGAGTAGATTCGTGGAACTAAAGCCAAAAAGTGGTGGAGTGGTAACTTTCGGTGACAACTCCAAAGGCCACATTGAAGGAATAGGCTCTATTGGTAATCACTCTTCTATTTTCATTGAAAATGTTTTGTATGTCAACGGTCTTAAACATAACTTATTGAGCATTAGTCAATTATGTGATAAGGGTTTTAATGTTTTATTTGATAAAGTGGTTGCAAAATTGTGAACATTAAAACAAATCAATTAATGCTCATAGGACATAGAATAGGCAATATCTACATGGTGCATTTAGATGACATCCATTCATCTCATACATGCTTAGTTGCACATGATGAACATGACTCACGGATTTGACATAGAAAATTAGGACATGCTAGCATGAGTGTTTTAGAGAAATTACTTTCCCTTAATCTAGTTAGAGGTTTACCCAAACTTAAGTTTTCTAATGATAAAATTTGTGATGCATGTTCACAGGGTAAACAACATAGAACTCCATTTAAATCCATTAATGATGTCTCTACTTGTAGATGTTTACAATTGATTCATATGGATCTTTTTGGGCCTATTAGAACAATGAGCTTGGGTGGTAAATCATATGCCTTTGTACTTGTAGATGACTATTCTAGGTTTACTTGGGTTCTATTCTTAAGTACAAAAGATGAGGCTTTAGAAAAATTCATCACATTTTCTAAAATAACTCAAAATGATCTTGAACTTAAAATTTCTCACATTAGAAGTGATCATGGAACCGAATTTCAAAATCTAGGTTTTGAAGAATTTTTAAATGAAAATGGGATTAGCCATAATTTTTCCGCACCTCAAACTCCTCCACAAAATGGGGTAGTTGAGAGGAAAAATCAAACTTTAGAAGAAATGGCTAGAACCATGGTTTGCGAAAATAATTTACCTAAATATTTTTGGGCGAAAGCCACAAATACAGCTTGCTATATTATAAATCGAGTAATGATTAGGCCAATTTTGAATAAAACACCTTATGAGATTTTAAAATCTAAGAAGCCTAACATTAGCTATTTTCATCATTTTGGTTGCAAGTGTTTTGTCTTGAATAATGGTAAAGAAAACTTAGATATATTTGATGCTAAAAGTGATGAAGCTATTTTCTTAGGGTACTCTTTAAACTTTAAAGCCTATCGTGTATTTAATAAAAGAACTCTAGTAGTTGAATAGTCTATACATGTTGTTTTCGATGATAACCTCCTTCCGAGGGAGGAATCTTGTGATGATGATGATGTAGGAATTCTTGATGTCATTGATGGAGGACAAACGTCAAAGGTGGATGAGATTCCAACTAAAGATGAGGATGCACAAGATCCACCTCTTGAAGCCTTGAAGGACTTGGCTCTTGAGGAAAATGAGGTATCTTACCCAAGAGAGTTCAACTATGTCAAAGGTGGTGAAATCTTGGGTGATCCATCCAATAGGGTAACTACTAGATCATCTCTCAAATTAATGAACCATGTTGTATTTCTTTCATGCATTGAGCCTAAAAATATTAAAGAAGCTTTAAAAGATGATTTTTGGATTTTGGCCAAGCAAGAGGAATTAAATCAATTTGAGAGAAGTAAAGTTTGGAGATTAGTTGAAAGGCCTAGTAATCAATCTACTATAGGAACTAAATGGGTGTTTAGGAATAAACTAGATGAAAGTTGTAATATAGTGAGAAACAAGGCTAGGCTTGTTTCTCAAGGCTATACCCAAGAAGAGGGAATTGATTTTGATGAGACATATGCACCCGTAGCTAGGATGGAAGCCATTAGGATGCTTTTAGCATTTGCATGTTATAATGATTTCAAGCTTTTTCAAATGGATTTGAAAAGTACCTTTTAAACGGTTTTATAAATGAAGAAGTGTATGTTGAACAACGACCGGGTTTTGAGGATTCAAAATTTCCAAACCATGTGTTCAAACTAACTAAAGCTCTTTATGGTTTAAAACAAGCTCCTAGAGCTTGGTATGAGAGACTTTCATTTTTTTTAATTGAAAAGGGTTTTGAAAAAGGTAAGGTGAACACTATACTTTTCATAAAAAGATATAAAAATGACATCTTAGTAGTACAAATCTATGTTGGTGATATCATTTTTGGTTCTACTAACGAATGTTATTGCAAAGAATTTTCTAAGCTAATGCAAGGTGAGTTCGAGATGAGCATGATGGGGGAGCTCTCATTCTTTTTGGGACTCCAAATCAAACAAAGGAAAGATGGCACCTTCATAAATCAAGCTAAGTATGTGAACGATATGCTCAAAAAGTTTGGCTTGGAGAATGCAAAACCTCAAGCCACACCTATGAGCTCTTCCATAAAGCTTGACAAAGATGAAGGAGGTAAGTGTATTGATTCTAAGCTTTATTGATCAATGATAGGTTCTTTGCTTTACCTTACCACAAGTAGACCGGATACCATGTTTAGTGTTTGCTTGTGTGTTAGGTTTCAAGCTAGTCCTAGAGAATCACACTTAGTTGCCATTAAGAGAATTTTTAAATACCTTAGAGACACACCTAACTTAGGCCTTTGGTATCCTAAAGATTCCTCCTTTAGCCTTCATGCTTATTCGGATGCGGATTATGGAGGGGTGTAAGATAGATATGAAAAGTACTTTCGGGACATGCCAATTCTTAGGTAGTATGCTCGTATCTTGGTTCTCTAAGAAACAAAATAGCGTAACCTTATCTACCACCGAAGCGGAGTACATATCCTTAGGGAGTTGTTGTGCTCAAGTCCTTTGGATGAAGCAACAACTCTTAGATTATGGTATTGAAGTATAAACTATACCCCTTAGGTGTGACAACACTAGTGTCATTTGTCTCACTAAGAATCCCATCCAACACTTTAGAACCAAACACATAGAAATTAGACATCATTTCATTAGAGATCATGTGTTGAAAAATGATGTTGTTATAGAGTATGTTGACACCTTGAACCAATTAGCGGATATATTCACAAAGCCTTTAGATAAAGAGCGTTTTTGGACCCTTAGGAGAGAGTTAGGTTTAACTAGCCTTTCTTGACCCCTTCTAGGTCCCAAAATGTCAAAAATTTGCTTGAAATTGTTTGTGATTCATGCTTGTGTTAATTTGACTCATTTTGCTTCTATGCATGTTGCTAGGGGGAGTATGCATTAAGTTTAGCCATTAAAACTTGTTCAATTAAAACTTGTTCATAGGATATTTACAATTTAGGGACGTTTAAAGTTGGATTTGTGCACTCAAATCTGTCATAAATGCCTTATCTGGTAAAGGTGTATCGATACGGCCGAAGCGTATTGATACGGGTTCATCACTGGGAAATCTTTGAAGTTCAATGTGTATCGATATGACCCCGCATATCGATACGATTAAGTCAAAATAATTAATCCAAGTCAAGTCGTACCGATACGGTCCCGCGTATCGATACGGTAGTAACGACAAATTAAAAATTAGGGTTAAAGGGTATCGATACGCTATACACGCGTACCGATACAGTCTCGACGGAGAGGCTTTTTACGGCTGCATCTACAAAAACTCTTCAAAATTAAAAACCCCTCTTTGTTCTTCAAAACCCTAGCCGCGACCCTCTATAAAAACCCCTCAATCCTTCAATTTTTTCCATCAAACTTAAAAATTCTTTGAGGGTTTTTGATCTCCACACCAAAGCTAAGCTTTGTCAACAATCTAGTGCACTCCCATCAACACATTCATCCAATCTAACAATTCAAGGTGTAAAACTTTTCTCTTTTATTTACTTTTATTTTCGTTCGATTTTTATAATTGTTTCAACTTAGTTTTTGTACAAAACATACTTTTATATGACGGGTTTCAACTTTTTCATCAAAATTTTTCAAAAATCAAATTTTTTCATTCGAATATATTTTCTATTCGTATTTTTTAATCTGTTTTTTAAAAACTCTTTCTCAAATTTGTATATAACTTTTTCAAATAAAATTTTCATTTACAACTACCTTGAATTATTAGAATTTATTGGTTTGAATAAGATGATTAATTGCATACATATTCGAATCGTTTTGATGTGTTTTCAGGGTTATGGCACTGAAAAAGAGAACTAAATGTTATCTTGCTACTTCCGATCCTAGTGAGGATGACGAGGGTAACCCTAAACCTAATCTCCCTTATACTATCCAATGTAGTTTTCTCGACAATTTTGATATGTCTCGTTACAAACTATTTCAAGGCATGACCCTTAGGGAAGAACGTGTTGTGTATGTCCCATTTTTAAGCTCTGTCCGTTTTAAATTTCAATACCTCCCTTTAATTAAGCAATGGAAATTTCTAACTTTTTAAAGCATTCCTCATATTCTATATATGAATTTGGTCATCATATTCTTTTCAATTGCTTTATGTGTTCATGATGAACCTAGAGAAAATGTCATCGCTATTGAGTCTTTTGTTATGGGCAAAACCATTAACATTGATCAAGATGCTTTATGTACAGCTTTTGGTTTTGAAAACATTGGTATTGATGATGAGAAGTCCGTAGGTACGGGTCCTTTAGGCTTAGTCAAAGTCTTAAATGCTCAGGACCGAATCCTTCATCTTCTTATTTCTTGGTTTTTGCGTCAATCGGGAGGAAAATTTTCTACTATTCGTCAAGTTGATGATTTTTGGCTTATGTGCTTTAGGGAAGGTCAACGTCCAAACCTTTGTCAAATTATGTTTGCCGACCTTGTCTATCTAGTCCAACACCGTCACACCGAACAAGTCAAATCTTTTTACTACTCTACAGCTTTGAGTTACCTTTTCCATTCCCTTGAAATTGATGTTCCCATGACTATCCTGAACCCCTTGGCCTACCCATAGATGAGCGTTCTCTATCTCGTGCCAGTTTTTCTTATGTTGACAATGAATGGGTTTGTGCCCTTCAAGCTCCTCCACAAGATGCTCCGGTTGATGCTTCTCATGCTTCTTCAAGTCTCAACGAGCTCTGATTGAATCCTCTTCCATGGGCACCCTAATGACATTTCTCAATGAGAAGTTCACTACCATGGAAGCCGGGTTTACCGCTATGGACACTAGATTCACCTCCTTGGAAGATTGCGTCAAAGGTATGGAGAATAAAATGGAAGACATGGCTCTTCGACAAAACTCCATGGATATCTCTCTCACCGCCTTCCATGGTGCTTGGCTTACCCAAAATCGGAGGAATCGACCCACTCAAGACGATGAAGATGAAGAGGACGAGGAAGATGATGATGATGGGGCGGACGAGTAGTTTTCGCATACCATCTCATGACATTTAGTCTTTTCTCTTTTGTTATTGCACCTTTGTTTTAGGATATAAGTTTATGCCTTTTATCTATGTCTTAGGATCTAAGTTTGGATTATTATGTTGTTTTTCCTTTGGAATTTCATTTGAACTATTATGTTTGCTTTGAATTTTATAAATTAATTGTTGTTATTATCCTTGTGTTTATGTTTGATCTAACAAAAAGGGGGAGAAGGATTATAGAGTCAATTTTTTATTTTTGAAAATCCATCTTAAATTAAGGGGGAGAAAGCTTTTCAAAAACTTAAAAATTTATTTGTGGTTTTGTTATATCAAAAAGGGGGAGATTGTGAAACCAAAATTGATTTTGATATAACATCTAAACTTATGGACCAATTTGCAAAACAATAAATTTTTAAGTACTCTTTAAAGTCTCACTATTGACAAGTATTTTAAACAAAACAATATCTCAAGACAAGTTCTTAAAAGGATAAATTTTTCTAAGTCTTTCCTATAAGTTTTCAAGCCAAATTATACAAAAACGCCCAGGCATATCGATACCATTAGGCGTATCGATAGGGGTTTAGCCACTGGAATTTTAATGGACTTAGCGTACCGATATGGTATTACCCCGTATCGATACGACAATCATCTGGGCAACTCTTTCAATGATACCGTACAGATACGCTTTGCAACTGTATCGATACGATAAGCTTATCTTTGCAAAATATTTGCATTTAATTTTCGAACGTTAACTTGTCAGTTGGTTGGTATCCCAATTTTCAAATGACTATTATACCGTACCGATACGCTAAGGATGCGTATCGATACGATCTTTAAGAAAACCAAACTTGGGATTCCAGTGAGCAAACATCGTATCGATACGACCCTCCGTAGTGATACGCCCTTTAAAACCGTACCGGTACGCCTTCTATGCGTATCGATACGCTCTGTTTTCAGTCAA
Organism: Hibiscus tridactylites; assembly: GCA_958450335.1. Taxonomy (NCBI): domain Eukaryota; kingdom Viridiplantae; phylum Streptophyta; class Magnoliopsida; order Malvales; family Malvaceae; genus Hibiscus; species Hibiscus tridactylites. Next base: position 30,437,126 of record OY288287.1, read on the forward strand.
AACGGCTATTTCCTCTTTGATGCAGGTATCGATATGCTCCCTATGAGTACTGATACGGTAGGCAGCAGAGTTGCATTTATTGCGGGAAAAATGCTCTCAACGGCTCTATTGATGATCCCTACTACCCAAACGGCTAGAATTCAATGCAAGGGTATAAAAACAAGTCTCGATTGAACAAGAAAACACCATTGAACCTACAAGCAACATCAAAGCATCAAATCCAAACCCTAGTGCCTTACATTGTCAAATTCTTGTACCCAACTCTTGTGTTCTTATTGTAATCTTGTATTGTGAGTTTGGGGAGTGTGAAATTGTATTTGTGTAAACATTCATCCTTTGAGAGGAACTTTTAGAGTTTACCAAATTCATCTCTTTGTAAAAGTGAGTGGATTAAGCTTTGAGTAGAAAGCTTAATCAAATTGTAAGGTTAATTTCTCATCCAAGAAAAGGGGAAGAATTCAAGTAGTGAATTGGTTGAAAATCCTTAGTGGGAACTAAGGTAGTGGATGTAGAGTTCATTTGGAGAACTTTAACCACTCTAACTTCTTGTGTCACATTTTATTTTTCGCCTTTATCTCCTACCAAAATTTTTATCGTCAATTCACCCCCTCTTGGCCATTTGCAATTGTGTGATCAACTCAACAGAAACCCAAACACCTAGAGAGCTTTCAGACCACCTTTATATACTTTATATCGGGTGCAAATATATCTCCTATATGTTTCTCTAACCGATAGTGTGTTCTCCAATCTTCAGTCATTTTGAATATCTCCACAAAAAAAGTATAAAGGCCTTGACTTGTCCATGAAGCCATTACAGTTAGAGTAAACAGACTGAAGATTAACTGGAGCTTCTTTATATACTTATATCGGGTGCAACACATTAACAGATGGTACCCTCCCTACAGGATGATATACAACGAGGTACCCGATCAGAATCCATCAAGAAGCTCCAGTTAATTGGACTAGAGCAACCATAAAGAAATTCAAAACTTCTCTTTAAACCCTTGCTTCGATAAGTGGAATCCAGCCTCCAACGCACATAGCGGCAAGTAGAACCACGATTATCTTTGGGCTTTAGAAGATTCAAAACTTCTCTTTAAACTTCTTTAAGTGAGCGCAATGTTAATATGTCGTTAGCGGGAACAGACCTTTCCTCTTCTAGGGTTTTAGAATATATTCTTAACATGGGCTGTAAGCCAGATGATGAGCCGAGTGTAACTGAGGCTAGGTTGGGTAGAGATCTTTGGGCGACTTATGTTCATGAAAGATTTAAAGGAGCTTCGTGCATGGCTTCAGGGAACCAGTTGATAGATGGCGATGTTGAGAATGATGCTAGCGGTTTCTTCCCTGAAATGGAGTTTTTGCCCCGTGTTAAAAAGGCTAAGAAAGATAAACACTATGGATCGCTGTTGGATTATCAAAGTAAGGCTCTGTTAGAGGCAGAAAGGAAGAAGAGGGATAAGGCCTTTCGAAGAAACAAGCTGAATAAGGAGACGTTAAATTTGTCGATTTTATCTGGGCAATCTTTATCAAATTCCGATCTTACGGCCAGATGGGAGAATGCTACCAAAGAGGCAAGGAAAACTCTGAAGCTAGGCAAGAAATTAGGGATGCAAATTAAGGGCAGTGAACAAGAAGTGATTAGGGAATTAACGTTGCTAGAAGCCAATTAAAATTATAAATCTATGCAGAGCGATGGTAGTTCTGTTGTGCAACAATTCGAATCTGCGGGCATTTAATTTTGTGTGAAAGGCTAGCTTTGCTCTTGAAACAATAGATCAGTATAAGCTTTAGTTTCTATTTTGAAAGGAGACGTTGCCCCTTTACTGGATTTGAAGGAAAACAACATGTTTTGTGTGGTTTCTTTACTCGTCAAATCAACTCCATTGTCAATTTTGATGAGGTTGTTGTTAGAAGGTTTTGTCGATGAGGTTGTTGTTAATAGTTTGGGTCTTTGTGTATTCGGTGCAATCCTCAAAACCTTTGGAGAGGGGGGTTGTTTTTGGTCATATTTACATATTTGGAGCTGGAAGTTTTTAAAGTCTGTCAATCTGCAGGTAATCATGTTTTGCTAGATAATGGGCATGAATAATAGATGATGCAAAGATTAAAGTGTTTCTAGTGTTCTGTTGTAGTTTTTTTGCTCTTGTAGATTATACTGGGATGGTATTAAGGGTTATTTACCTTCATACTCTATCAAGGGAGATGATGGTTTGGTAATTTTTGTAGTCTTCATGTGTTTTTAAGAGTTGAGTTGTGTGGTGGTATTCTCGGTATTCGTATGGTTTTGGGGGATATTTTTAGTGTGGCATAAGTGATGAATTTTGAACTTCGATGTGGTGTATTTCCTATGTTAGGTGTACTCTTTTCCTCTAATTAGGTTTAGAGAGGTTTTTAACGAGGCACTCTACGTGGGCGCGAGCTTTTAAGCTATTATAAATAAAACTTGTTTTGCCGAGCAAAAAAAAAAAAGAACCACTACTGCCCTACCCCATCCTCCACCCATAACCACTTGAACAATGAACCCCTTGAGGAATCTCAAATCCAAACTCGAAATTATCCCATAGTAGACCATGACATTATAGCAGGTACTTTACCTTAGTTAAACTGGTCTTACATTCGAAGCCACTGTCAACCACTGAGTGTGATTCACTATCCTCGAATTCTTTCAAAATTCTAGTATTTCCACTCGCAACTCTTGTCCCTATTTCTTCAAAAAAAGACATAATAAAATTCAAAGAAAAAAGAATGTTGAAGAAATTTTGTAAAAAGTGAAGAAGATAAAGTGGAAACTTGATGCATGTTCCCATTTTCATTCGAAGCCCTCGTTCTTTCTTTTATAAATAGAGGATGTGACCTTTTAAATTTTGTCTCAATTTATGTTTCCACCTTCAACCAATGACAACAAGATGCGCAAACAAACTCATAACTATTAAAAAATCAAACTTGATGCATGTTCCCCAAGAAATAACTCTATAATTAGTTGTATACCTACCTACAAAATTCTCGGATCACGTCATTGTATGATATTTCCTCGACTAAGTAAGGATAATTATTTTACCCATTTTATTCTCCACCATGAAGCCATTTTCGATACCTTTTCTCATGACATCCCTCTGGATCCCATTCCTTCGGGCACAGAATCTTGGAGTACTCAAGGTACATAATTACCAATATGCTATAAAACCTTTGACATGAAAATTATCCAGTTTATCTGACTCACCAATTAACTCTACCAATTGGCAGCCAAGGCCATGCTGTCACATCCTATAAATTTTGGAATTTATACCCACATCGGACCCCCATCGATAAAACCATAAAGGAAAATCCCTAGACTCAAGTCGAGTAAACCAAAAACTACGTCCTCTTTTCATCTATTTCTCCTTAAATCACTATATTCACCACCGTCTATACCTCTCTACCGAAACCAGAAAAGTGAACTACAAAATACCACTACTCATTCTCACTATCAACAATATTAATTCATTACCATAATGATTTTTTAAATTTAATTTACCTTATTCATAATGTTGGAATTTAAATGTAGGTCTTTTCACTTAAAATTTTTTTCTATTTGGCAATGGGGCTCCACTTTTAGACCTTCCAAAACCTTAAATTTTTGTCTATTAGAGGTGTTCAAAAATACTTGACCCGAGATACTCAACTTGTTGATCCGTTGACCAGGTAGAAATCAATCGGGTATTTTTCCTAAGAAATAAAATTTTTAGATTAAGTATCTTACACGTTAAATAACACCGGTCACAGGACATGTCCAGGCTCTAATTTAGGCTTAAAACAGTATCTGGCCTGAGAAATTTTTAAAATTTATTTTCAATTTTAAGTTATGTTTTTATTTTCGAATTTAGTATTTATTTATTTGTAATTAAAAATAAGTATAAATATTTTGGGTTATTAAGGGAAAATAATAAAGAATTAAGGTGCTAGTATAAATAATTTGAGTAAAACTTCGATGACAGATATAGGGAAAATTGTAATATAACAATCTAATCAATAGATATGTCTACGTAAAACATATGAAAATATGCATTCATATTTAATGCGCTCCCGACACATAAATATAAACATTGATATTGAACTCATTTGATACTACTTGTTAAAAAATAATTGTTTTATATATTACTCAAATTTTCTTTTCTTTTTTTTTTATAAAATAAGAGGAAATATCCTGTGGCTCATTACAAATCTTCCTAAACATAGTTGGAGGTAGAGTCCAATAACAATTACAGAGATGCATGGGAGATTATCCTCAACAAAAACAGCCAAGAAATAAAACTAGGAATTACATCCCACAACAAACTAGCCGATACCAAGAGAAGCAAAATTCACTGACACTTGCATGCCATCTGCATGTACCTCAACTGGTGCTTCAAAGAATCGATGACATAAAAAGGTCACTCCTTCTTGCAATCTTAGTCATACCATTGGCAAGACGATTAATCTCACGCAACACATGTACTATCTGAATATCCCAACTCATGAATACTACACACCAAAGGGGACATATATTCATCATGTCCAGACATCTGAATCAAACTAACCGCTTCCAAACAATTCGACTCCAAAATGAGGCGTCCAACACATATAAAAGCCCCTCATAAACACCACAAAGCTCTAAATTAACCAATATTTAATGAATTTTGAATTTATATTAAATTAAAAAATAATCTCAAATCAACGATTTAATGAACTAATGATTACATTAAAATTTTGGGTTTGACATAGCATGAATTAAATTTTGTTTTGATCTTTCCTTTAGTTTTGATCAAATAATATTTTCTTTCCTTTAGTTTTGATCAAGTATGTTTAGATTATGTAATTTAAATTTTTTTTTAGTTGTGTTTGAATTTGTAACAACCCAACTCCGGTGACCGAAGTTTTAGGAGTGATTTAGATAAGAAGGAAACTCAGATAAGGAGAGAGAAGAGAGAAAGCAAAATTAGGGGAAAAAGACAAGAATTTTTCATTCAGATATTCAATACCCTTTACAGCTCATTCCACCCTTTTAACCCTATTTACCTGGACGGCAACGTTTTATGTATTGACAATGCCTCCCTTCAACGCTGCGTTTCATTAACAGCGGAATAACTCAACGGATATAAAAAACAGCATTAACTAACAATTAAAAGACTCTTCAACGGCTACTTTCAGATTAGGCTCGTGACAATGCCTTCCCCTTCAGAGCAATCCTTGACCTCAAGGATTAAAGTTTGGAAATTGCTGCTTCAACAAGTGTAAGACCTCCCAGGTAGCATCTTCCGGAAAAGAGTTACTCCACTCCACCAGTACCTCTGTTACTGCACGATTCCCTCTCCTCCCAATTCTGCGGTCTATAATGCGTGAGGGCTCTTTGCTAATACTACCATCTGCATCAATCACAGGCCATTCATCTTGTACCTTATCAGACCCCACTCTTTTCTTCAATTGTGACACATGAAAAACTGGATGCACCCTTGAATTCTCTGGCAATTTCAGTTTATAAGCTACAGCTCCCACTCTTTCAATAATAGGGAAAGGTCCAAACCATCTCGAAGCAAGCTTTTGTCCTGTTCTAGCACACACTGATTGTTGTCTGTAGGGTTGAAGTTTCAAAAATACCCAGTCACCCACCTGGTATTCACATTCCTTCCTTCTCTTATCAGCTTGGTTCTTCATCCTTCCTTGAGCCCTGGTAAGGTGGAACTTCAACATCTTGATAGCTGCTTCTCGGGCTTGTAGACTTCTATCTACTGCTGCAACCAGTGATTCCCCAGCAATATAAGGTAAATGCACTGGTGGTGGTTGCCCATATAATGCCTGATATGGTGTAGTTTGGATGGCTGAATGAAAAGTGGTGTTGTACCACCATTCTGCCAGGTGCAACCATTCAGACCAATCCTTTGGCCTCTCCCCTGTCATGCATCTTAGGTATGTCTCAAGACACTGATTGACTCTCTCCGTTTGACCATCAGTTTCTGGATGGTAAGCTGTTGAGGCATGTATTCCTACTCCCAACTTCCCAAACAATTCCTTCCAAAATAAGCTCATGAAGACCTTATCCCTATCACATACTATGTTACTGGGCAACCCATGCAGCTTGTAAACATTCTTCAAGAAGGATTGAGCAACATCCTTTGCTGTGAATGGGTGGGCTAAGCCTATGAAATGACTGTACTTGGTTAGTCTGTCCACCACCACCAAAATGCAATCTGTTTTCCCAGATTTTGGCAAACCCTCCACAAAATCCATGCCAATGGAAGACCAAATAGTTTCCGGTATGGGCAAGGGCTGCAGCAACCCTCTTGGGTGATGCTTGTCTCCCTTATTTCTTTGGCACACCAAGCATTCCCTAACCCAGTTTTTCACATCCCTTTTAAGACCCTTCCAGTATAAAGCCATAGAAATCCTCTGAGTGGTTGCAGTTGCACCAGAGTGCCCCCCTGCAGTGCTGTTGTGGAAGAATCCCAATAGTTCCTTCTTTAATTCAGAATCATTGCCCACAACTAGTTTCCCTTTCCTCTTCAAGGTTCTTCCATCCCACTGATACTTAGGATGTTTATTAGCATCATCCTCCTTGGCCTCAATTATGCCCTTCAACTTGTCATCCACTAACCAAGACTCTCTAATCTTCCCCAACAATTGAGAGTCCACATGACTCACCCCCAGTGTGTAACAACTTCCTTCTTCAGGTCTTCTAGATAGTGCATCTGCCACAGTATTGTGGATTCCTTTCCTGTATTGGATTTCATAGTCAAAACCCATCATTTTCACTACCCACTTCTGTTGGAAAGGAGTGTATGCTTGGTTTTCAGCTAGGAACTTAAGACTGTGATGATCAGTCTTAATCACAAAGTGTCTCCCTACTAGGTAAGCTGACCATCTTTTCACTGACATCAGCACAGCCAGCATTTCTTTTTCATACACAGATAGTCCCCTGTGTCTTACCCCTAATCCCTTGCTGAAGAATGCTAAGGGCCTCCCTTTCTGAACTAGCACAGCACCTACTCCCATCTCAGATGCATCTGCTTCCACAATGAACTCAGCATCAAAATCAGGTAGTGCCAAGACTGGAGCTGAACATATAGCTTCTTTAAGTTTCCCAAAGGCCTCCTCTTCCTGTAAACCCCATTTCCAGGCTCCTTTCTTAAGTAAATCAGTCAATGGCCTTGCCAAGCACCCATACCCCTTGACAAACCTCCTGTAATACCCTGAAAGACCCAAGAATCCCCTGAGTTCTTTCACAGTTGTAGGTACTGGCCAAGATGTAATACTCTTTACTTTAGACTCATCCATGGATATACACCCTCCAGTAATCACATATCCTAGGTAGTCTACCTCCTGAGACCCAAAACAACACTTAGATCTCTTAGCATACAGCTGATGCCCTTTCAATGTTTCTAAAACTGTTCTCAAGTGCTTCAAGTGAGTAGCCCCATCCACTGAATAAATCAAGATGTCATCAAAGAAAACAAGCACAAATTTCCTCAAATATTGCTTGAACAGTTTATTCATGAGGCCCTGAAATGTTGCTGGTGCATTGCTCAACCCAAAGGGCATCACCAGGAATTCATAGTGACCCTCATGGGTTCTAAAGGTTGTCTTCTGAATATCTGACTCCCTCATTCGAATCTGGTGGTATCCAGATCTTAGATCTAACTTTGAGAACACCTTTGCTGCACCAAGTTCATCCAGTAATTCCTCAATCACAGGCATTGGAAAACTGTCTTTTACAGTGAGTTGGTTGAGTTTTCGGTAGTCCACACACATCCTCCAGTTCCCATCTTTTTTCTTCACCATAACAATGGGAGATGAGAAAGCACTGTTGCTATCTCTGATAATCCCAGACTGCAGCATTTCTCCCACCAACCTCTCTATTTCATCCTTCTGATGAGCAGGGTGCCGATATGGCTTAATCTTCACCATTGCCTTGTCATCCTTCAAATCAATCCTGTGTTCATGCCCCCTCTCTGGAGGAAGACCCACTGGCTCTTCAAACACTTGCTTGAACTCCTTCAACAGGCCATCAATTTCTTCCCTCAACATTTCCTCTTCAGTTTTCAGTATCAACTGAGCTTCTAGAAGCCACACACTAGCCATGTAAGGACCCTTGGCTCCTCTCAGCAATTTGTCACACTTCCTTGGCCCTACCACTTGTAATGCCTGTGAAACACATCCCTGTAATACCACCTCTCTGCCCTTATACCAAAACTTCATGCTAAGTTGATTGAAGTCCCATTGTATATTTCCCAACTGTGTAAGCCACTGGATTCCCAACACCATCTCGCAATTCTTAATTGGTACAATCAAAAAGTCAGATTCAAAGGAAACTCCTTGACTCTCCCATCTTACCTTTGAACATTCACCTAGGGTTGTCATCCAATTTCCATCAGCAACAGCAACTCTCAATTGCTTGTGCCTGCTCCCCTTTAAATTCAGTTGCTTAACCACATTTAGGCTGAGGAAGTTATGTGTGCTTCCTGTGTCAATCAAAGCTACACATTCTATCTTTCCCATATGAATCTGTATCCTCATTGTGCCCCATTTTGCTTTTCCCCACATAGCCTGCAGTGATAAAACTGGTTCCTCACCCTGTGTCTGCTCTTGTACCCCTTGCTCCACAACCTCCTCACAGTCTAGGAAGATTTCAGCATCTCCCTCATCCTCCAAACCATCCACCACAATCTGATACATCTGCGTTTTGGCACACTTGTGCCCAGGGGTGTATTTGGCTGACCACCAAAAACACAGTCCCTTCCTTCTCCTTTCTTCCACTTCTGCTGCAGACAAAGTCTTCCCTGTACTTTTGTTAGCCTGTACATTGGGTTTCAGATGCATCGGGCTAGTACTACGAGGAGTAGAGAACCTCGATGAGGATGCTACTGTGGTACCCCCTGAAGGAGCAGGGCCCCTGAATGCACTCCCACTAATTCTTGAAGGGAAACTCAAAACTGAGGGTGGATTAGAGAACGTTTTAGGAACAAGCCCTGGATTCTTCCTTTGGATAGGAAAATACATTGACTCCACATGTTTGGCTAGATGGAAAGCTTATAACAATGATTTAGGTTGCAGCAATTTAACTATCTGTCCAATTTCTATTCTCAGATGGTTTTTAAAAACACTAAGTGTATATGCATCAGGGAGCTTACTGATTTGGTTCAACAGATGGATAAAATCTTCATAGTATTTCTCTACCGTGTCTGTTTGTCTCAGCTCGATCAAATCTGCAAAAGGGTCATCGAAGCCCCCAGGTGCAAATCTTTCTCTCATCAGTTGCAAGTATTCTGTCCAAGCCATCGTGTTCAAATCCAGATAAGATTTCGAAAGGAACTGATGCCACTGAAGGGCCTTCCCTTCCAGATGCAGCATCACCACTCTGACTTTAGCACAATCAGGTACTCCTTCCGCTTCAAAATACTGCTCCAGCTTACACATCCATTCTCGAAATTCAGAACCATCAAACTTAGGGCAAAGAAGTTTGTAAGCAAAGTTCATCTGTGGAAATGGTTCCCTAACTTCCCGTGCCTCTTGCTCGACTTCACTATTTACCCCAGTCGCCGCTGCAGCTTCTCCTTCAGGTGAGGGATTCGAACCAGCTTGTGGATTCACTGGTGGAGTTCCCAAAACGCCTGAGTGTTGCCCGGCTATCGCACTCGCATCGATTTTCTTTCCCAACCCTATTTCGAGTAGCTTATGCAGATTGGCCATCATCGCCGTCTGCATCTCCTGAAAACGAGTGTTCATCGATGTTTCCAGGCGTTGAACGTGAGCCTCAATCCGGGTCGTTTCCTGCTTCCAATCCAGATTGGTATCCTGAGGTGTTCCTCCCGCAGTGGGTGGTGGTAGCTCACTACCTCCCCCAGTGGTTTGACTCCGTGTACCCACCATCGCCGAGAATCGGTGGCTCTGATACCCTTGTAACAACCCAACTCCGGTGACCGAAGTTTTAGGAGTGATTTAGATAAGAAGGAAACTCAGATAAGGAGAGAGAAGAGAGAAAGCAGAATTAGGGGAAAAAGACAAGAATTTTTCATTCAGATATTCAATACCCTTTACAGCTCATTCCACCCTTTTAACCCTATTTACCTGGACGGCAACGTTTTATGTATTGACAATGCCTCCCTTCAACGCTGCGTTTCATTAACAGCGGAATAACTCAACGGATATAAAAAACAGCATTAACTAACAATTAAAAGACTCTTCAACGGCTACTTTCAGATTAGGCTCGTGACAGAATTGTTCTAAATTATATATTTAGAAAAAATAAACTAGATATTCTATAACCTGATTAACGCATATCCAACTTTTAAGTGTACCCGAATTTCATGGGCCGAGAAACACACCGCTTCTTATTACTACCAGATGAATGAATCGAATACTCAAAAATACAGGTAGTTACGTTACGAACACCCCTACTATCCATCACCGTCCCTACACCACACAAACTTTAAATTTTAATTCATCCAGGAGGGAAATATTAAAGGAAACAAAGGGATCAACACTCTTTTCAACATACACCATGGGTAACTTCAATTCGAATTACCAATAACCAACCAACCCCTCTTTTGATTTCTCTCGTAAAAGCTTTGTCCAAAACACCAAATTCTTTCCAAAAAAAAAAAACCTTAAATGTGTGATAAGTTGGATTCTGTTCCTTGTGGCTTACCATTACTAGTATAAAAGGGGATGGGTGTGGGAATAATTCCTGCATCGGAGAAAATGGAAATGAGAAGAGTTGTGTTTCTAGTAGCGGTGTTATTTATCAGCTGCCAGAGTGGAGCTGATGGAAAGGTCGAGTTTGAGGGAGAAAGTGGGCTTTCAGGGTTGTCCAATTCTAATTCCACCACCAATATTCCTACTCACAAACCTAGTTTTATTGAGGATGTACAACAGAAAGCCACGAATTCTTCTGTACAAATTTTAGTCCAAAGCAATAGTAATATTGACCATGCTGGGAAAGGAGGAGGAAAGGGTGGTGGCAGCGGGGGAGGTGGACACAGGAAAACAAAAGGAAAAGGCGGTTGTAGTTGTAGTGGTGGGGGTGGAGGTGGAGGTGGAGGTGGCGGTTGTGGAGGGCGTGGAGGTGGCAGTGGCAATGGAAATGGTGGAGGAAAAGGAAGAGGCGGTTGCAGTTGTGGTGTTGGGAGCGGAGGTGGAAGAAACGGTGAACCACACAAGAAAGAAAGAGGAAGTGGAGGTAGTGGTGGCGAAGGGAGGACAGCAACTACCTCTCACTATCCATAGCCAAAACATGCGCATTGAAACGTAAAGAACCTTTTGTGCAACAAAGGCTACCTCCCATCTCATGCAGTTTATACCTTAGATTATATTAGCCATCATCATTAGCTTCTACGTTTTGCATTTACCAATTACCATGCATCAACTCAAATAATCAATTTTCCCTCCAGACATCTAAATTTATTATAGACTTCATTTTCTGCTTAATATAAACAGTTTGTACTTGTTTAAGAAAGCAAAGACTACTACTATAATATACGTTAACCCATTGAAAAAGGGCAAAGCTAACCCCATTCTTGGGTAAACTTTTAGCCATGTGCATTCAGAAATAATTCTTACAACCCTAAGAATATGAGGCATCCGCCTTGCCAAATGTGTCGTCTGCATCCAACTTTATATGAACTCAAGCAAAAAAAAAAAGTTTGGTTTAAGTGGTAAATAAGTGCTCAAATTTTTTTTTCAAATAAGTGCATAAAGTATTTTTCGGCAAGGGGATAGTGCTTTAATCCGTGGCCGGAAACGCAACCAATGCTTTTGGTAGTAGCCGGATTTGGAGGATTTGGAATTTGGGGACTATTTTTGGGACTATTTGAAAATTTTTAAGATATTTTAAAATTTTTGATTTATTGGTTAAAAATAAAATAAAAATGTTTAATACTGTCACGTGTCATGCTTTATTGGTTAACAGAATTTTTTTAACGAACAGTCACGACGAGCACTTATTTGAGTAACTTTAAAAATATTAGTCAGTTATCTAAAAAAATATACTTTAGCCCTTTTATAACTCACCAGACCATTAGCAACATCCAACTAATCACAACTATAGAATTATTAATTAGTAGCCAAATGAAAATTAAATGGACCACCCACATTTTATAAAACAAAATCTGGTTCCCAGCCAAATGCACGTGATTAAGCACCCCACAGCTTTGACTAGGGATGTAAAAACAGGTAATCGGGCAGGTTTCAGGTCAGGTAAAATCGGATACAGGTCATTTTAGGTAAAAAAAAAAAATTGACTCGACTCGGGTCAGGTGCGGGTCCATTGCAGTCGGGTAATTTGCAGGTCAGGTCAATTTCAGGTCGGGTCAATTTTCAGGTCGGGTCCATTTCAGGTCAAACTCGTTGCAGATCGGGTAAAAACAGGTCGGGTAAAATCAGTTAATTGGCAGTTAAATTGCAGGTCGGGTAAATTTCAGGTCGGGTTCATTTCAGTTCGGGTTCATTTCAGGTCGGTTTCATTTCAGGTCAGGTAATTTCAGGTCGTCGGGTTCATTTCAGTTTGGGTTAATTTAGGTTCACCAGAAATGAACAATTTTGAATAAAAACAAAGTTTTATGGACTATAGTGAAAAATAATAATAAATAAGAGCTAATTTGGACTAAAATAAAGTTTTATGGACTATAATAGGCTCAATTTTGAATAAAAACAAAGTTTTATGGACTATAGTGAGAAAATAATAAATAAGAGTTAATTTGAATTAAAAATAAAGTTTTAAGGACTCAATTGAATTGAATTAAAACTTAAAGGACTTGAATAAAAAACTTATATAATATAAAGGGCTTTATTTATAATTTACCCCAAATTGAAATTCAATTTGGGAATTGGGCGGTTTCAAAATAAATTTTTCCGCCCATATATATTATAATTTAATATTATTTATTAATTATTATAATATAATATAACTTATTAATTATTATAATAACTTTATAAGTATAAATATATGTGATTATGTGTATATATATGTATTTTTATGTTATAACATGTATATAAATTACAATATATAATTATATATTATACAAAAATGTATGTATTTATGTATATGTAATGTATTATACATAAATACATGTATATGTATATACATAATATATACTATGATACTAACAACATACATGTATATATACATGTATATATATATATATATACATATATATATATTATACAAACATATGTATACATTAAATTATTAATACATTATACATATAACATATCATACATAATAATGAATACATATTATACAAATATATGTATGTTAAAATATAATACATAATGTACATGTATATATATATATGTATATATGTGTGTATATATGTATATAAATACATAAATATACATATAAATAATATATATATATATATATAAATATATGTATTTATATATGTATATAAATACATAAATTGAATTGAAATAAAACTAAAAGAACTTAAATGAAAAACATCTAAAATTTAAAGGGCCACAAAATATTTAGCCCATCTAAAATTCAAAGGGCTACAAAATATGTAGCCCATCTAAAATTTTTAGCCCAAAGCCCAACAATTAATAATAATTATTATATTTAGCCCATCTAAAATATTTAGTCCAAAACCCAACAATTAATAATTATTATTTATTATTGATATTATTAATTATTATAAATAGGTGGTGGGATATGAGCCCAAAGGCCCAAGGCCCAAACTATTACTAATTATTATTTATTATTAATTATTATATTATAAATACATTATATAACTTATAAGTTATAAGTTTATATATATATATATATATATATATTACATTTATACTTTATAGGTTTTAGGGCCCATCTAAAATAAATGGGTGGTGGGATATGAGCCCAAAGGCCCAAGGCCCAAACTATTACTAATTATTATTTATTATATTATAAATACATTATATAACTTATAAGTTATAAGTTTATATATATATATATATATATATATATATATATATATATTATATGTATACATTATAGGTTTTAGGGGGCCATCTCAAATAAATGGGTGGTGGGATATGAGCCCAAAGGCCCATGGCCCAAACTATTACTAATTATTATTTATTATTAATTATTATATTATAAATACATTATACTCCCTCTGTCCCACTAAAACTGTCACATGTTGACTTTTTTTGGGTCAAACTTTTTCAACTTTGACCTCTTATAATTTAAAATTTATTATTGATAAAAATATGAAAAAATATATTTTAAAAACCTTGAATCAACTAGTTTTTAAATATATTTTTTATAATTTTTAATTTATTAAAATATTTAAATAAATTATAGTCAAAGTTGAAAAAATTTGACCCAAAAAAAGTCAACATGTGACAGTTTTACTGGGACGGAGGGAGTATAACTTATAAGTTATAAGTTTATATATATATATATATATATATATATATATATATATATATATATATATATATTATAGGTTTTAGAGACCCATCTAAAATAAATGGGTGGTGGGATATGAGCCTAAAGGCCCAAGACCCAAACTATTACTAATTATTATTTATTATATTATAAATACATTATATAAATTATAAGTTATAAGTTTATATATATATATATTATATTTATACATTATAGGTTTTAGGGGTCCATCTAAAATAAATGGGTGGTGGGATAAGAGCCCAAAGGCCCAAGGCCCAAACTATTACTAATTATTATTTATTATTATATAAATTATAAGTTATAAGTTATAAGTTTATATATATATATATATATATATATATTATATTTATACATTATAGGTTTTAGAGGCCCATCTAAAATAAATGGGTGGTGGGATATGAGCCCAAAGGCCCAAGGCCCAAACTATTAATAATTATTATTTATTATTAATTATTATATTATAAACACATTATATAAATTATAAGTTATAAGTTTATATAATATATATATATATATATATTATATTTATACATTATAAGTTTTAGGGGCCCATCTCAAATAAATGGGTGGTAGGATATGAGCCCAAAGGCCCAAGGCCCAAGGCCCAAACTATTACTAATTATTATTTATTATTAATTATTATATTATAAATACATTATATAACTTATAAGTTATAAGTTTATATATATATATATATATATATATATATAATTTATACATTATAGGTTTTAGGGGCCATCTCAAATAAATGGGTGGTGAGATATGAACCCAAAGGCCCAAGGCCCAAACTATTACTAATTATTATTTATTATATTATAAATACATTATATAACTTATAACTTATAAGTTATATATATATATATATATATATATATATACATATATTATTTATACATTATAGGTTTTAGGGGCCCATCTAAAATAAATGGGTGGTGGGATAGGAGCCTAAAGGCCCAAGGCCCAAACTATTACTAATTATTATTTATTATTATTTATTATATTATAAATATATTATATAAATTATAAGTTATAAGTTTATATATATATATATATATTATAATTATACATTGTAGGTTTTAGGGGCCCATCTAAAATAAATGGGTGGTGGGATAAGAGCCCAAAGGCACAAGGCCCAAACTATTACTAATTAATATATATTATTAATTATTATATAAATTATAATTTATAAGTCTATATATATATATATTATATTTATACATTATAGGTTTTAGGGGCCCATCTAAAATAAATGGGTGGTGGGATATGAGCTCAAAGGCCCAAGGCCCAAACTATTACTAATTATTATTTATTATTAATTATTATATTTTAAATACATTATATAAATTATAAGTTATAAGTTTATATATATAATACATATATATATATTATATTTATACATTGTAGGTTTTAGGGGCCCATCTCAAATAAATGGGTGGTGGGATATGAGCCCAAAGGCCCAAGGCCCAAGGCCCAAACTCTTACTAATTATTATTTATTATTAATTATTATATTATAAATACATTATATAAATTATAAGTTATAAGTTTATATATATAATATATATATATATATATATTATATTATATTTATACATTATAGGTTTTAGAGGCTCATCTCAAATAAATGGGTGGTGGGATATGAGCCCAAAGGCCCAATGCCCAATGCCCAAACTATTACTAATTATTATATTATAAATACATTATATAACTTATAAGTTATAAGTTTATATATATATATATATATATATATATATATAGATATAGATATAGATATATTATATTTATACATTATAGGTTATAGGGGTCCATCTCAAATAAATGGGTGGTGGGATATGAGCCCAAAGGCCCAAAGCTCAAACTATTACTAATTATTATTTATTATTAATTATTATATTATAAATTAGAAGTTATAAGTTTATATATATATATATATATATATATATATATATATATATGTATATTATATTTATACATTATAGGTTTTAGGGGCCCATCTCAAATAAATAGGTGGTGAGATATGAGCCCAAAGGCCCAAACTATTACTAATTATTATTTATTATTAATTATTATATTATAAATACATTATATAACTTATAAGTTTATATATATATATATATATATTATATTATATTTATACATTATAGGTTTTAGGGGCCCATCTAAAATGCATTATATAATTGAAAGACAATTGTTTCACATGTTATATAAGTATAATAACGTTAACTTTATGTTAAACATAATACTAACTTATATTTTGTATTTATTTTAATTTTATTAACATAATAAAGTTTATGAACATAATAAAGTTAACATAATATATATTATATAATAAAGCATAATAAGTTTAATATATTATATACTTAGTAAAAATTATGAAAAATCTTTTAAGTATATAATTTTATCATAAATAACATATATTTTTATATTTAAATAAATTTCTAAGTATATAATTTTATTATACATAATGTAGTTACAAATTAAGACAAATTTCTAAGTATAATGGAAGATATATTTTTTTTAAGTAATAAAATTAACATAATCTACTAAAAAATTATTAACTTTATAATGAACAATTTACACTTAAAATTATTTAACATTTTTAGCCAGGTCTACATTAGTTCAGGTCAACAACAGTTCAGGTTCAAAACATGTCGGGTCCATTAACAGGTCGTGTAACCCCCTAAACCCGACCAAGAAGAATTGGGCCGAATCTAGGAAGTTAGGTTTGAAAACTTGTCCCTCAAGATACAATTTAGGTTAAGATATTTTGTAATTCAAAAGAATTGAATAAAATTAGTAAAACTCAACAAATATTCTGATTAAAATAAAATCCAATCTTTTAAACGATGTTCCGATAATTAATTAAAAATCTGAAAGTAACTTCGTAAATGCATGCATTTAATAAAACCCAAATTAAAAACAGTTCCAATGTCCATATTACACAAATATCCAAAAATATATTAAAATAATAATTCTGAGGTAACAGAAAAGTTCGTACTGAATAATAATTTATCTGAATAAACAAGAGATGCTCCAAGTACCGATCGCCTAAAAAGTCTGAGATATCTGAAAAGTAAAAACTAAGGAGTGTAAGCTAAAGAGCTTAGTGTGTCTCTAAAGTGCAAACAAAAACAAAACAAAGCAAAAGAGTGTTTTATTTTCTGATAAAGACTTTTCTGAAAACACAACAAAACCGGATCATGAAGATATGATGTCTGATGCACATGAATCATGGTACCCATCTCCGATACACCAAAAAGTAAGGTTCCCCAGAACTTACTTTCTCCATCGTCACCATCCGAAGTGGAACTCAGCCCGAAGAGTGGAACCACTGATCCGAAGCGGAATTCAGCACAAAGGATGAAACCACTGATCCGAAGTGAAATTCAGCCCGAAGGATGAAACCACTGATCCGAAGCGGAATTCAGCCCGAAGGGTGAAACCACTGAACTTCCCCGAACAAATCTCAAACCATATACCCACAATGATATGATGCAGATTTTAAAATCCGAGTCTGATCCGAAACTTGAATAATGAAATTTCAAGTTGCACAATACAATAAATCCGATGTTTTACAGTTCTGAAAATCCGAAATTTCACTTAAATCACAGTATGTCATGTTATGCATGATATCTGAAAACATTCACCCAATCACAACAGAGTATGCACACAAAATGTACAAAACATTTACTTATATTAATACCATAAAAGCACAGAAAGAAACACACAAGATTATAAAACAGGAAGAGACACACCTTAAGCAACAGAAGCTCTAATGCCGAGAAAAGCGCGTCTTACGCTCAGATCTAGCTGAATAAAGACCTACGAGGTATGAATACTATATTAGTATTTATTACTAACACTAAGCCACCGACTAAAACACTAAGAACTAAACTGAAAAATACTCACATGAAGATCTTGAAGAACGTACACGATCGGTCTGAACAACTAGAGGTAACCCAACGGTCTCAAGGTTGGCACCTGAACACGAGAATATTCTGAATCAGATTCTGAAATCATAACTTATCATATTCCAATAACAATTACTTAAAGATAACAAAACGGAACTTTCGGGGTTTAATTTAAGAAAACGGGCAACAGATACGGACTCAGGACGTCGAGAAAGGTTGAGATGAACGTTTTCTGAAAAAGTCAACTCTTGGTCAATGCTGATCAAAGTCAAAGTCAACTCTGACGGTCAAAGTCAATTGTTCAAGGTCAACGGTCAACATTGACTTGACTGGTCAAAGTCAACTGGTCAAATTCGGTCAAACAGGTCAAAGGGGTAAAACAGTCCGGTCAACTGTGGTCCAATGGGTCAAACCGGTTCAGGTCAACGGTTCACAAGTCGGTCTGGTTCACTGGTCCGGTTTGGTTCAATTAACAGATTTGGTTTGGTCCAATTCATTTGTTCGGTTAAGTTGCTCCACACAATGGTTCACAAAATGAACCCACATCAGATTACTCACAAATTGGGCTAAACCAAACCTCAAACATACACATACAAGGCCAACACCAAGCCCAAACAACATACCTACACTCAAAGCCCAATTTCCTTAACCCTTTCACCAACTTTAGGACTAGGGTTTCCAGCACCCAAAACGACAGCGACACGGATTCGCTAGGACGGCGGCGATCGATGAACAAACAACAGCAGTTCGAAACTGACCACACACGATCGGAGCGGCGAACGACAGCATGAAGACGAACGGAATAAGGAAAACGAACTGTTTCCCTTTGACTTAGTGCAAACTATAGACGATGTACGAAGGAGAAGCGGCGGAGCATGACGGCGGCACAAAAACACAACAGAAAACAATGGCAACACTGTTCGACTTCGCGGCGATACGACAACGCAGTGGCGGCAGTTACTCGAGGGCGACAACAAACGCAGATTGACGGGGGCGGTGGCGCAAAGAAGAGTCGAATGGTTTCTCTTCGCCAACACAAAAACGGTGGCCGATGGGGTGAACCGATGGTCAAGGGTCAATCGCACGACAACGGTGGTCGTACTGGTGGTGGCCGTACAAGCCACGAACGACGATGATGGCTCGATTGGTGGCTCACCGGAAAACATAAGAGAGGGGGGGTGAAGGAGATGGCTATCGAGAGAGAGGGTGAGGGAAATGCGGCTGACCAGATTCCAAAAGCAAGCTGAACGGCTAATAGGGTATAAATTACCCTAATAAATGGGTAAAATACAAAAGAGGCCACTGAAATTATTTAGGGTTTGAAAATGAGTACATAAGTTTCGACAAATTACAAATTGACCCACGAATTTCAAAGATAAGCCTTATCATTCTGAATTTGCTCAATTTAACCCTTAAATTTATTAGGGTTTCTGAATTAAAATTCCCAAATTTTAGGGTTTCCGAATTAAGGTTTTCAAATTTTAGATTTTCGAATTAGGGGAATTTTGGGGTGTTACAACTCTCTCTCCCTTGCAAGAAATTTCATCCTCAAAATTTCCAGACTTAAAAAAAGATCCCAAAACCAACTGAACATTCATAACTTTCTCCTTCTGAATTCATGATATATCATAACCGAAATTACTAAAACATAGAACTGAAAATCGAACCAAAACATATTAAGATGTACCTTCCATGCCATCATGTATACCATCGTATCCAGCACGAGCTCCGATTGGATGTATTGAACTTGAACGTCTAATCTCGGATCTAGCTGATCCACCACCCGGAGCATGTCTACCTCTACTAGCAGTACCTGAAGCAACTGATCTAAATAGTCCTCTACCTCGGTAAGGTGTATAAACTGATGCATGTCTCTGAATCTGAACGGATGAACCAGTAGGTGAACGTAGACAATTCTTTAAGTAGTGATCCTGAGAACCACATCTGAAACACGTTCTATTCATCAATATGCACTCTCCGTTACGCTTTTTATTGCAAAAACCACATACAAAAATAGGCTGACGAACTTTTAAACTACCCTGGCTGCCAGACGGAACTGTCGATACTGCAGGTCTTACATTCTGATAACTCTGAGAAACAAACTCATCCCTAAGTCTCTTTCCAAACGAGCTGACTAAACTTGGTTGTACAAATGTGTCCGGTTGCTTCCCGACTTGATCAAATTCTGAAGTTCCCTTTTTTCCATTTGTGAAATTTATCCTCTCAAAAGTTTTAGCTCGATCAACCATGTCGCTGAATATTTTATCATGATGTGTTGCAACATCACTTCGAATCGGTAGTCGAAGTTCCTTAAAAAAATCATACTTATCTTTCTCAGTCACAACTAACTTAGGAGCACACTTGACCAACCTCTGAAACTCTACCTCATAATCATTCACTGGCTTGCTATTCTGTTTCAAATTCATAAAAATAATCTTAACACTTCGCTACGAGCTCGGCTACTACATATCGATCAACGTTCTCAATATCAAGTGAGTTATCACTTCCGATCTGATATCTTCCTAACGAATGGTTCTCATCAACATGTAACTTATTCTGAATTCTGCTAGCCCAACAGAAGGCGAGTGATCACTACCAGAAGCAGCAGTACGACCTTGGTCACGACCTCGAACAAACGATAGATTAATACTCCTACACGGTGACATAATGAAATATATACCAGAAGATAATAACCTAGAGTCAGAATCGGTACTGGAGTCTCAGATTTAAAACACATTGAAACCGTTGAAATCGTTGAAGACATAATCACAGAATACCATAGTATATTTTTTTCCACAGAATTATCATCCGTCCCAAAATATTTTAAATTCATGCAGAAGTCGAAAAACGTTTTGAAAACAACTTTTGTGAGCCTAACAGTATGAGGGTTGAACCTAGGTTCTGATACCACTAAATGTAACCCCCTAAACCCGACCAAGAAGAATTGGGCCGAATCTACTAAGTTAGGTTTGAAAACTTGTCCCTCAAGATACAATTTAGGTTAAGATATTTTGTAATTCAAAAGAATCGAATAAAATAAGTAAAACTCGACAAATATTCAAATTAAAATAAAATCCAATCTTTTAAACGATGTTCCGATAATTAATTAAAAATCTGAAAGTAACTTCATAATTGCATGCATTTAATAAAACCCAAATTAAAAACAGTTCCAATGTCCATATTACACAAATATCCAAAAATATATTAAAAAAATAATTCTGAGGTAACAGAAAAGTTCGTACTGAATAATAATTTATCTGAATAAACAAGAGATGCTTCAAGTACCGATCACCTAAAAAGTCTGAGATATCTGAAAAGTAAAAACTAAGGAGTGTAAGCTAAAGAGCTTAGTGTGTCTCTAAAGTGCAAACAAAAACAAAACAAAGCAAAAAAGTGTTTTATTTTCTGATAATGACTTTTCTGAAAACACAACAAAACCGGATCATGAAGATATGATGTCTGATGCACATGAATCATGGTACCCATCTCCGATACACCAAAAAGTAAGGTTCCCAGAACCTACTTTCTCCATCGTCAACATCCAAAGTGGAACTCAGCCCAAAGAGTGGAACCACTGATCCGAAGCGGAATTCAGCCCGAAGGATGAAACCACTGATCCGAAGCGAAATTCAGCCCGAAGGATGAAACCACTGATCCGAAGCGGAATTCAGCCCAAAGGGTTAAACCACTGAACTTCCCCAAACAAATCTCAAACCATATACCCACAATGATATGATGCAGATTTTAAAATCCGAGTCTAATCCGAAACTTGAGTTATGAAATTTCAAGTTGCACAATACAATAAATCCGATGTTTTACAGTTCTAAAAATCCGATATTTCACTTAAATCACAGTATGACATGTTATGCATGATGTCTGAAAACATTCACCCAATCACAACAGAGTATGCAAACAAAATGTACAAAACATTTACTTATATTAATACCAGAAAAGCACAGAAAGAAACACACAAGTTTTTAAAACAGGAAGAGACACACCTTAACCAACAGAAGCTCTAATGCCGAGAAAAGCGCGTCTTACGCTCAAATCTAGCTGAATCAGGACCTACGAGGTATGAATACTATATTAGTATTTATTACTAACACTAAGCCACCGACTAAAACACTAAGAACTAAACTGAAAAATACTCACATGAAGATCTTGAAGAACGTGCACGATCGGTCTGAACAACTAGAGGTAACCCAACGGTCTCAAGGTTGGCACCTGAACACGAGAATATTCCGAATCAGATTCTGAAATCATAACTTATCATATTCCAATAACAATTACTTAAAGATAACAAAACGGAACTTTCGAGATTTAATTTAACAAAACGGGCAGCGGATACGGACTCAGGACGTCGAGAAAGGTTAAGATGAACGTTTTCTGAAAAAGTCAACTCTTGGTCAATGCTGGTCAAAGTCAAAGTCAACTCTGACGGTCAAAGTCAATTGTTCAAGGTCAACGGTCAACGTTGACTTGACTGGTCAAAGTCAACTGGTCAAATTCGATCAAACAGGTCAAAGGGGTAAAACGGTCCGGTCAACTGTGGTCCAATGGGTCAAACCGGTTCAGGTTAATGGTTCACAAGTCGGTCTGGTTCACTGGTCCGATTTGGTTCAATTAACAGATTTGGTTTGGTCCAATTCACTTGTTCGGTTAAGTTGCTTCACACAATGGTTCACAAAATGAACCCACATCAGATTACTCACAAATTGGGCTAAACCAAACCTCAAACATACAAATACAAGGCCAACACCAAGCCCAAACAACATACCTACACTCAAAGCCCAATATCCTTAACCCTTTCACCAACTTTAGGACTAGGGTTTCCAGCACCCAAAACGACAGCGACACGGATTCGCTAGGACGGCGGCGATCGACGAACAAACAACAGCAGTTCGAAACTGACCACACACGATCGGAGCGGCGAACGACATCATGAAGACGAACGGAATAAGGAAAACGAATCGTTTCCCTTTGACTTAGTGCAAACTATAGACGATGTACGAAGGAGAAGCGGCGGAGCATGACGGTGGCACAAAAACACAATAGAAAACAATGGCAACACTGTTCGACTTCGCGGCGATACGACAACGCAGCGGCGGCAGTTACTCGAAGGCGACGACAAACGCAGATTGACGGGGGCGGTGGCGCAAAGAAGAGCCGAATGGTTTCTCTTTGCCAACAGAAAAACGGTGGCCGATGGGGTGAACCGATGGTCAAGGGTCGATCGCACGACAACGGTGGTCGTACTGGTGGTGGCCGTGCAAGCCACGAACGACGATGATGGCTCGATTGGTGGCTCGCCGGAAAACATAAGAGAGGGGGGTGAGGGAGATTGCTATCGAGAGAGAGGGTGAGGGAAATGCGGCTGACCAGATTCCAAAAGCAAGCTGAACGGCTAATAGGGTATAAATTACCCTAATAAATGGGTAAAATACAAAAGAAGCCACTGAAATTATTTAGGGTTTGAAAATGAGTACATAAGTTTCCACAAATTACAAATTGACCCACGAATTTCAAAGATAAGCCTTATCATTCTGAATTTGCTCAATTTAACCCTTAAACTCAATTAGGGTTTCTGAATTAAAATTCCCAAATTTTAGGGTTTCTGATTTAAGGTTTTCAAATTTTAGATTTTCGAATTAGGGGAATTTTGGGGTGTTACAACTCTCCCTCCCTTGCAAGAAATTTCGTCCTCAAAATTTCCAGACTGAACAAAATATCCCAAAACCAACTGAACATTCATAACTTTCTCCTTCTGAATTCATGATATATCATAACCGAAATTACTAAAACATAGAACTGAAATTGGAACCAAAACATATTAAGATGTACCTTCCATGCCATCATGTATACCATCGTATCCAGCACGAGCTCCGATTGGATGTACTGAACTTGAACGTCTAATCTCGGATCTAGCTGATCCACCACCCGGAGCATGTCTACCTCTACTAGCAGTACCTGAAGCAACTGATCTAAATAGTCCTCTACCTCGGTGAGGTGTATAAACTGATGCATGTCTCTGAATCTGAACGGATGAACCAGTAGGTGAACGTAGACAATTCTTTAAGTAGTGATCCTGAGAACCACATCTGAAACACGTTCTATTCATCAATCTGCACTCTCCGTTACGTTTTTTATTGCAAAAACCACATACAAAAATAGGCTGACGAACTTTTAAACTACCCTGGCTGCCAGACGGAACTGTCGATACTGCAAGTCTTACATTCTGATAACTCTGAGAAACAAACTCATCCTTAAGTCTCTTTCCAAACGAGCTGACTAAACTTGGTTGTACAAATGTGTCCGGTTGCTTCCCGACTTGATCAAATTCTGAAGTTCCCTTTTTTCCATTTGTGAAATTTATCCTCTCAAAAGTTTTAGCTCGATCAACCATGTCGCTGAATATTTTATCATGATGTGTTGCAACATCACTTCGAATCGGTAGTCGAAGTTCCTTAAAAAAATCATACTTATCTTTCTCAGTCACAACTAACTTAGGAGCACACTTGACCAACCTCTGAAACTCTATCTCATAATCATTCATTGGCTTGCTATTCTGTTTCAAATTCATAAAAATAATCTTAACACTTCGCTACGAGCTCGGCTACTACATATCGATCAACGTTCTCAATATCAAGTGAGTTATCACTTCCGATCTGATATCTTCCTAACGAATGGTTCTCATCAACATGTAACTTATTCTGAATTCTGCTTGCCCAACAGAAGGCGAGTGATCACTACCAGAAGCAGCAGTACGGCCTTGGTCACGACCTCGAACATACGATAGATTAAGACTCCTACACGGTGACATAATGAAATATATACCAGAAGCTAATAACCTAGAGTCAGAATCGGTACTGGAGTCTCAGATTTAAAACACATTGAAACCGTTGAAGACATAATCACAGAATACCATAGTATATTTTTTTCCACAGAATTATCATCCGTCCCAAAATATTTTAAATTCATGCAGAAGTCGAAAAACGTTTTGAAAACAACTTTTGTGAGCCTAACAGTATGAGGGTTGAACCTAGGTTCTGATACCACTAAATGTAACCCCCTAAACCCGACCAAGAAGAATTGGGCCGAATCTAGGAAGTTAGGTTTGAAAACTTGTCCCTCAAGATACAATTTAGGTTAAGATATTTTGTAATTCAAAAGAATCGAATAAAATAAGTAAAACTCGACAAATATTCAAATTAAAATAAAATCCAATCTTTTAAACGATGTTCCGATAATTAATTAAAAATCTGAAAGTAACTTCATAATTGCATGCATTTAATAAAACCCAAATTAAAAACAGTTCCAATGTCCATATTACACAAATATCCAAAAATATATTAAAAAAATAATTCTGAGGTAACAGAAAAGTTCGTACTGAATAATAATTTATCTGAATAAACAAGAGATGCTCCAAGTACCGATCACCTAAAAAGTCTGAGATATCTGAAAAGTAAAAACTAAGGAGTGTAAGCTAAAGAGCTTAGTGTGTCTCTAAAGTGCAATAAAAACAAAACAAAGCAAAAGAGTGTTTTATTTTCTGATAAAGACTTTTCTGAAAACATAACAAAACCGGATCATGAAGATATGATGTCTGATGCACATGAATCATGGTACCCATCTCCGATACACCAAAAAGTAAGGTTCCCCATAACCTACTTTCTCTATCGTCACCATCCGAAGTGGAACTCAGCCCGAAGAGTGGAACCACTAATCCGAAGCGGAATTCAGCCCGAAGGATGAAACCACTAATCCGAAGCGAAATTCAGCCCGAAGGATGAAACCACTGATCCAAAGCGAAATTCAGCCCGAAGGATGAAACCACTGATCCGAAGCGGAATTCAGCCCGAAGGGTGAAACCACTGAACTTCCCCGAACAAATCTCAAACCATATACCCACAATGATATGATGCAGATTTTAAAATCTGAGTCTGATCCGAAACTTGAATTATGAAATTTCAAGTTGCACAATACAATAAATCCGATGTTTTACAGTTCTGAAATTCCGATATTTCACTTAAATCACAGTATGACATGTTATGCATGATGTCTGAAAACATTCACCCAATCACAACAGAGTATGCACACAAAATGTACAAAACATTTACTTATATTAATACCAGAAAAGCACAGAAAGAAACACACAAGTTTTTAAAACAGGAAGAGACACACCTTAACCAACAGAAGCTCTAATGCCGAGAAAAGCGCGTCTTACGCTCAAATCTAGCTGAATCAGGACCTATGAGGTATGAATACTATATTAGTATTTATTACTAACACTAAGCCACCGACTAAAACACTAAGAACTAAACTGAAAAATACTCACGTGAAGATCTTGAAGAACGTGCACGATCGGTCTGAACAACTAGAGGTAACCCAACGGTCTCAAGGTTGGCACCTGAACACGAGAACATTCCGAATCAGATTCTGAAATCATAACTTATCATATTCCAATAACAATTACTTAAAGATAACAAAACGGAACTTTCGAGATTTAATTTAACAAAACGGGCAGCGGATACGGACTCAGGACGTCGAGAAAGGTTAAGATGAACGTTTTCTGAAAATGTCAACTCTTGGTCAATGCTGGTCAAAGTCAAAGTCAACTCTGACGGTCAAAGTCAATTGTTCAAGGTCAACGGTCAACATTGACTTGACTGGTCAAAGTCAACTGGTCAAATTCGGTCAAACAGGTCAAAGGGGTAAAACGGTCCGGTCAACTGTGGTCCAATGGGTCAAACCGGTTCAGGTCAACGATTCACAAGTCGGTTTGGTTCACTGGTCCGGTTTGGTTCAATTAACAGATTTGGTTTGGTCCAATTCACTTGTTCGGTTAAGTTGCTTCACACAATGGTTCACAAAATGAACCCACATCAGATTACTAACAAATTGGGCTAAACCAAACCTCAAACATACACATACAAGGCCAACACCAAGCCCAAACAACATACCTACACTCAAAGCCCAATTTCCTTAACCCTTTCACCAACTTTAGGACTAGGGTTTCCAGCACCCAAAACGACGGCGACATGGATTCGCTAGGACGGCGGCGATCGATGAACAAACAACAGCAGTTCAAAACTGGCCACACACGATCGGAGCGGCGAACGACAACATGAGGACGAACGGAATAAGGAAAACGAACCGTTTCCCTTTGACTTAGTGCAAACTATAGACGATGTACGAAGGAGAAGCGGCGGAGCATGACGGCGGCACAAAAACACAACAGAAAACAATGGCAGCACTGTTCGACTTCGCGGCGATACGACAACGCAACAGCAACAGTTACTCGAGGGCGATGACAAACGCAGATTGATGGGGGCGGTGGCGCAAAGAAGAGCCGAATGGTTTCTCTTCACCAACACAAAAACGGTGGCCGAAAGGGGTGAACCGATGGTCAAGGGTCGATCGCACGACAACGATGGTCGTACTGGTGGTGGCCGTGCAAGCCACGAACAACGATGAGGGCTCGATTGGTGGCTCGCCGGAAAACATAAGAGAGGGGGGTGAGGGAGATGGCTATCGAGAGAGAGGGTGAGGGAAATGCGGCTGACCAAATTCCAAAAGCAAGCTGAACGGCTAATAGGGTATAAATTACCCTAATAAATGGGTAAAATACAAAAGAAGCCACTAAAATTTTTTAGGGTTTGAAAACGAGTACATAAGTTTCCACAAATTACAAATTGACCCACAAATTTCAAAGATAAGCCTTATTATTCCGAATTTGCTCAATTTAACCCTTAAACTCAATTAGGGTTTCTGAATTAAAATTCCCAAATTTTAGGGTTTCTGAATTAAGGTTTTCAAATTTTAGATTTTTGAATTAGGGGAATTTTGGGGTATTACAGGTCGTGTTCAAAATAGGTCGGGTAAAATCGGATCTCGGGTCGATTCAGTCGGATAATATCAGGTAATTTGCTAGGTTGGTCTCGGGTTCGGGTTCGTTTTAGTCGGATGCAGGTCGGGTTTCAGGTCAAAATTAACAGGTCAGATTCGGGTTCGGGTCATTTTCAGTCGGACGCAGATCGGGTTCGGTTTTTACAGTAACAGGTTCAACTCGGGTTCGAGTCAGCAACAGTCAGTTACAGTTCGGGTTCGAATCATCGAATTCTCGGGTCAAATCAGATTCTGACTCGAACATGTTTCAGGCAGGTTTTCAGGTCCTGACTTGTTTTTACAACCCTAGCTTTGACTTACAAGTTGAGGCGGACATAATAATCACTACTGTATTATTTCTCTATTAATTACATGTCAAGGAGTTATTATTTTATTTTCAATATATATATATATATATTCAGTAGGATATACAATACTATTTTTATATTTCAATATCTCTTTTTTTATGAAAGATTAATGTTTCTCATCTCTTTAAGCGTGCCATTCTTCCTCACTTTACCTCGTGATGTCCACATCACAAGTCACCCGTCCTCGTAATGGACCGCTGTCATTATTTTTTACCTTACCTATCCAACCGTTAAGGTACTCGACGTAAAATTAGATAGTTAAGGGATCAGAGCTCCGACTCGCCTTTGTATTTCGTCTTTCATTATAATTTATATGTGGATGAACATAAATAAAGTCTCATGCAAGTACCATTAATAAAATAAATAAGTAACAAAAACAAATTTAAATTTTAAGATGAACTTACCTACCTAAATTACATGTGGATCCTATATTCACTTAACTACCATAATGTATGTGGATAAATGACACTAGAAAGTCAAAGAGACAATATTTGAATTGGAATTAAGTTTGGATAGTTGTTTAAAAATCTATATTAAAATGCTTTTAATCCAAATTCAAAAATTCATGCAAAGCCATCAATGAAAATCAAGGAGGATGAAATTTAATTTTAGGAGAGTTTTAAAAGCACAAATAATATCACAGAGTTGATGGAATTAATTACATGATTTAATCAAACAAAACAAATGAAAATTTTGTGATCAGTATAGGCCAAAGATTAGTAATTGATGAAATTTGTTATGGCTGTGGTTTTCCAATTACTTGCCCTATTCCAGCTTTATGTATAATCCACCACCATTTTTATACCTCCCATTCCAGCTTGCTTCCATCTTTATGTCAACTTCAACTCATAACGTTCCTTTATTATTCAAATCAAAATCTTGCAAAATTTTGTATACAATAGATATGTTGCTTTCCTTGAACAAAAAAAAAAGCATAAACTTTCGATTTCATACCATTCAATTATTTATTAAATATGTTGATTGAATCTTAACTCACTAATTATTTTAATAAAAAATTCTGCCTTTGTGGCACGTGTTTTTTTTTCTGTTCTTGGGACACGCCTTTGTTTCATCTGTCTTTCTGGCATAATTTTAGCATACTTTGGCGACCGGTTGGTACTCGCACAGAGATCTTCACGACGCCTATGGTTCTGTCGGTGGTCTTGCAAAGATGGGTCCCCACTCGGTTGATGGTTGATTAACAATATAAGCAGAACTTTCTGCTTAATAGCTTGGGTCGCTCACCACTCCTTTTTCACCCGTTATGCGTTTTGATTGGATAGAGACAATAATATTCAGAAAAGCTTCTGAATTTTGATTGTATGCATATCTCTATAGAAGTATTCATTTTTCTTTGTTTTGAGGTTGTAAGAGTTTTTAGTAAATTAATCTTATTATTCTTCTTCTTAAATACGTTGTAATTATGTTATCTTCTATAATTTTAATAAAAATTCAATGAATATTTTTTTAAAAAAAAACTCACTTATTATTTCTTTTTAGAAATTACAAGTTTAATACATTCAAACCCAACTTATTCTAATTTACAAGATTTACAAAATAATGAATAATATAAAAAAATATTTATTAAACATCACACGTGTTGATTAAATGATAAATTTAATCGGACAACTAGTTTAATATTTGAATAATTTATTTATTTTTTAAAAATAATTACATGTCATGATTTTTTTTTGAAAGTGGGTACCACCTGGCTTTATTAAAGAAAAGACCAGAGCATGGGTTATATCAGAGCCCAGCTCATCAGCCTCGGACAAATACAAAGCACGGGACTCGAGAGGCAAACCGCCTAACCCTTCCCCAAAAACAAACTGAAGCGTCAAAAGACAAAACAAATCAGCTGAAAAACTCAAAAAAACACAAGAAACTATCCTAAAACCAGAAAACACCATAACCTTATCCTAAACAAACGCCAGATGATCCAAAGCTCCGATCAACCTTCCAACAAAAACATGCGAGATCTGAGGTCGAATCAGAAACTACAGTGGTGGGATGAAGAAATTTTTTAAAATACCCACCAAATAATCCTTAAAATCGAAGGGGTCTACGGCGGATCAATGAATCTTCTGTCAAAATCCACCTCTGATCTTGCCTCCACCGGGACCTCCTCCACCCAAAAGCAGTCGTCCGTTGATCTTCTCCCCAGAGAAGCCATTGCATGCGCACTCCGATTACCGCTCCGGCCGGTATGAGTGAAGGTACAGCTTCGGAAATTTTTTGAGATATGCTTTGCGTCTTTAATCATGGGTCTGACTGTAGATCTCTCTGTTTCCGGTGATATAACCTTGTTGATAATGGTCTTCGACTCCCCTTCGACTATAATGTCTCTAAGACCAAGGTCCCGCGCAAACTGAAGGCCTTGAACCAATGCTTGTGCCTCCGCTTCAAAAGCTGTGTGGATGCGTTCATTGTATCGGTAAGCAGAACCCAAAACCTCTCCTCTTGAATTCCTTGCGATAAGACCTGACCATGTTTTTCTATTTTGCAAGGAAAAGCTAGCGTCTACATTCACCTTCACCAGTGGATCAATCGGGGGAATCCATCGGCATTCACCATGAGTTTTAGGGTGAGTCAGTCTGTTTGCCGTAGTCTTGATTTCTGAGACATAGCTGCGCACAAAGGTAATTACCTGGCTTGGATTCTGTGAAATGCCTTCATGGTAATATTTATTTCTTGAAAACCATAGGGCCCAGATTATGACAGCAATTTCTGTGTGAGCTACTGTATTGTAATTAGCTAATAACCATTGTAGCCAATCGTGTACACTTGCATGTTCGATATCCACTGATAATTAAAGCCACACCAGACCTGTTTTGAGAACTCACATTGCCAAATAATATGGTTGCTGGTTTCTTGTATGTTAGAACATCTAGGACAATACCCATTACCTGCCACCCTTCTGATGTATAGATTCTGCATGTGTGGGATGTAATCTGAAATAAACTTCCACAAATTAATACGTATCTTTGCTGGAACTTGTATTCTCCAAATTGACTTGTATAATGGACAGTTCGTAGCTTCTGCATATTGCATTTGTAGTAGATATTTGTATCCACTTCTAACAGAATAGCAGCCTGTTTGTTCCCCATTCCATACCATAACATTTTCCTGATCTGATACTGGTAATCTGATTTTTAAAATATTATTTGCATCCTCAATATTAAAGTTGGCACTGATTAGTTCTTCATTCCATTCTTGGGTTTCTGGTTTTAGAAGGTCAGAAACCCATTCTAAACCATCTACCCTAGGAGATGACACTAGTTGCACAGGCATGTTAGGTAGCCAATAGTTATTCCAAATGGAGATTCCCACTCCATTCCCAATTCTCCAGCTAATGCCTAGTTGAAGGGTTTTCTTTGCTGCCCAGATACTTTTCCATAAATAAGATGGTCTGGCCCCAAGGCTTGATTGTAGAAAATTAGTATTCGGATAGTACCTGGCCTTTAGAAGTCTAGCAACTAGTGAGCCCGAATTAATAATAAGTCTCTATCCTTGCTTTGCCAGCATTGCGATGTTAAAACACCCCAAGTCACGGAAACCCATCCCTCCGTTCTCTTTAAGTTGACACAGTTTCAGCCACGAACACCAATGAACTCCTTTTTTAGACTTCGAATTCCTCCACCAGAACTTCGCAAACATTGATTCCAACTCCTTACAGAAAGTTTTAGGAATTAGAAAACATGACATAGCATATACTGGAATGGCTTGTAGGATGCTCTTTATGTAGACCTCTTTTCCTCCCATTGATAGAGACCGAGTGATCCAATTGGACATGTTTGAAGCACATTTCTCTCGTAGGAAAGCCAAAGACTCTTTTTTATTTCTTCCTACCATAGATGGAAGGCCCAAGTATTTATCCAGACTTTGTTGGGCTGTGACTTGTAGAATTCGACACACTTCTCTGCGATTTTCTTCAATCACGTTCGAACTAAAAAACACACTGGATTTCTCATAGTTAATCACTTGTCCCGAACATTGGGAATAAATAGATAGAATTTCCATGATTTTATGTGCCCCCGTTGTTGTAGCTTCACCAAAAATGACACTATCATCCGCAAAGAATAGGTGTGTCAGTGTTGGAGCTCCTCGACAGATTCTCATCCCCTGAATTGTGCTTCTTTGAACCCCCATTCGTAGTAAAGAGGATAAACCTTCACTACAAACTAGGAAAAGTAATGGACTTAGGGGATCACCTTGTCTTAAGCCCCTTGAAGGGATAAACTTCTGTCCAATCTGTCCATTAATCACTATCGCATATGAAACCGAAGTAATGCATCTCATTATCCAATCAACCCATCTTTGTGCGAAACCCATCTTGATCAGCATTGCTTCAACAAATGACCATTCAACCCTGTCATATGCCTTACTCATGTCCATCTTTACAGCGAAAGAGCCCTTTTTTCCAAACCTTCTGTTCTTCGTTGATTGTAAGGACTCATAGGCCAGAATAATGTTATCCGTGATAAGCCTTCCTGGAACGAAAGCACATTGGGACTCATCTATGCAAAGAGACAGCACAGTCTGTAATCGATTAGATAGAACCTTAGAGATGATTTTGTAAATAACATTACAAAGGCTTATAGGACGAAATTGGGACATTCTGATTGGATTTTGCACTTTTGGAAGTAGCACAATTTGGGTAGAATTCACATCAGATATTGAAAAATCACCTTTAATTGCCCCAATACAAAAATCAGAGATATCAGGCCCAATTATATGCCAAAATCTTTGATAAAACACTGCACCCAAACCATCTTCACCCGATGCTTTTAGAGGGCCCATAGATCTAACAGCTTCAAGAATTTTTGTATGCGTAAAATCAACAGTGAGCTTCACATTCATCTCGGCCGATATACACTGATTAATTCCTTCCAGAATAATTCCCGGATCAGACACCCCTTGTGAAGTGAAAAGATTCGAAAAATAATCTTTTGCCATTTCCTGAATTTCTTCCTCCGATTGGGCAACAGAGTTATCTTCAGCGAGCAATCTTTCAATTCTATTCTTTCTTCTACGGGTCGTTGCAAAGCTGTGAAAAAACCGAGTATTTCTATCTCCATTTTTTAACCAGTTAGCGCGCGCTCTTTGTTCCCAATATATTTCCTCTCGGTCAGCTTCTAAATTTAAGGCCAGCTTTGTTTCGAGGATTTCCCCCAAAGTATCATCATCAGGCTGTTTATCATTCAACTCCTTTAGACGGTTCTGTAGATTTCTAGCTGAAAATTTCTTCTGTTTCGTAATATTTTTAAACCATCTATTCAATCCCTCATTAACAAATCGTAATCTTTCTGGCACTGACCCTTCACTTAAAGTCCACAGTTTCTGAACCTCTTCCTCGCAAGATTCCTCCAGCAACCAAGATGCTTCGAATCGGAAAGGAGCCACTCTATTAATTCCAGCTCTTGCCGACTTTGTTGTCAATAATAAAGGACAGTGGTCGGAGAAAGTATGTGTCAAATGTTCAAGTTTGTAATCTACGAAACAATTCAGCCAGCTCTGATTTGCCACCCCTCTATCGAGCCGTTCTCTTATATTATTCGAAGCCATACGACCCCACTCCCAAGTGAACCATGCCCCATGATATCCAATATCATCAAGATTACAGTCTTCGAGGGCATTTCTGAACCGCTCCATTTGTCCCTCACTTCTTAATCTTCCACCACTTTTCTCAGATGCATACATTAATTCATTGAAGTCTCCAATTACTAGCCATGGCGTTGCTGGCAAATCATCCAGGCTTCGCAACAGACCCCATGAAGACTCTCTGTTTTGTTCCTCTGGTGCCCCATAAAAACCTGTGCACCTCCACGAAACACCATCATCATCTTCCTCAATTAAAATGTCGATGTGACGATCCGAATATGATCGAACAGTTACTCGACAGTTAGCCTTCCAACCAATTGACAAACCCCCACTTCTACCTCTTGAACTAACATCAATTCCTTGAGTATAACCACATAACTTGCGAACATTCTCCATTCTTGTTGACTGCAATTTCGTTTCGATTAAGAAAATTACAGCCGGGTTAACATCTCGAAGCATATGCTTGAGACGTTTAATCGTTCGAGACTTACCCAAGCCACGAACGTTCCAACTTAAGAGTTTCATAATGGCCGGCCGACCCTTGCATTAGGGTCTGCCACAACATTCTGGTTTGATTCAGTTGAATCAGTATTCGAAACTCCTGAATCTGGTAAAGAAACTCTTGGCCTTTTCAAACCATCAGCCATTTCAGTTCGTTTTTCCTCCTCATCTGTAGTCATAATAATATCCTGAACTGACGAAGAACCAACTGCCGTATTTACTTCCAATTGACCAGGGACCGGATTTGCATCACCAACCGGTACATTTGAGGAAGAAGGTTCATGATACAACTTTTCATCTCTCAGCCACTGGCTACTGGGCACCATTAGTGCTCTTCTTGGGGGAGCACGCAAACTGATATCCCAACCAAAAGTAATATCTTCCTTAGGCTTGGTTAATCGAACTGGACATAGTGTTTCACCATGACCGATTTTTCCACAAACAAAACAAAAAAACTTCAGTTTTTCATACTCAAATCTGACATAGACCGAGCCCCCATTTCTCAAAGCCACCTTCTTTTTGCGCTTCAATGGTTTTCTAACATCCAATCCCACCCTAACACGCATAGTTCCTTTATAACCCAGTGATATTGCAGAAGCATCATACTCTATAAACACTCCAATAAAGTTACCTAAGGTTTTTGCAAAGCCTTCCGAGACATATCCATGGGGGACATCACGAATCAAAATCCAAAATGGAGAGACATGTAAAGGAACAGCCATTGGGTCATCACCAGTTTTAAGTCGATGGGTAATTAGCAAATGAGAATTAAAATGCCAGGGACCACCCTCTTCAACCCTATCAATGTCCACCGGATGAAAAAAACGAAAAAGGAAGCGGTTATTACCCAATTCAGATATTGCAATTCCACCCAAAGGTCTCCATAAATTGGCCAAAGTCGTCCTCATCGATTGAAAATGTATCACCGCCGTTGTTAAGAAACGCCCAACGAAACAGAAGTCGAAAGATATTCCCGGTACATCAGCATCCACCACCGCTTGAATTTCAACGTTCTCATCGTCATCCAAAGTTAGAACAGCCAGATCATCATCAAGATGTTGCTCCATCGTTGCAGATCAAAGATCAAGAAACCAACTTTGTAACTGTTCGTGCTAAGAAGCAGAGTAACTGTTCGTGCTAAGAAGCAGAGTCCGGAAAAAGCGAGAAGCTTTTTTTAAGTTTAGATTAATTACATGTCATGATTTGAATATAAATGATATATACCGACTATATAATATAATCCTTTGGCGTCACTTGGACGGTAGGATTTTAAATATATCTATAATTTACAATATTCTGTAACTATGGTTTTCGTCCCCAACGAGATTTAATTGCATTATTATAATTTCTTTTGGTAAATAAAAGGAGGGCTAATCCGTAATACAACTTAAACAGAACACAGTCTATCAAACGCTACCCGTAAGTTATCCTGGTTTGTATAATTATTTTTTGTCAAAAAATCATCATTAATTATTTTTAGTTAAAATGATTATTTTTATTCTCATTTTTTATATAAGGATGACGTTTAATTAACAATAAATTTACACACCGACCAACAAGCAGTCCCAGTGAAAATGAGGTTCAAATCACTTTATTTGCAAGGCGTGTGTGCATTGTAGAGTAAGATGGGCAATGCGCAAGGATTCAAGGTTTTTACTTCACCAAATTAAAGCCTCACAGTAGAATCAAAGGATGATATATGAGTCCCAAAATACTTGGATGCGAGCGAACGAGAATGGGGTGGGGTGGTTACATGGTACCTTTTTTCTCTCGGTTGTGGAAGAAGAATGCTGCTTGAAAATTATGAACAATGGAGATTAAGGAGCTATTTTAATGCTAAAAGGAATTGTTACTATTCCAGCTTCAAAGATTAGAAAGACCCAGAAACTGATGAGAATAGCCATTCACAAACAATGCTCTACATCAATCAATGTTGTTACTATTCTAACTTCAAAGACTCCTTTTAGCACTCCCTTAATCTCCATTGCTGAGGATTTTTCTCCACAACCAAGAGAAAACCACCCCAAATCATTTTCTCTCTCTCTCTTAGAGCATCTCTGCATCTAAGTCTCTTGTGACTTGCATTGTGAGGCTTTAATGTGGTGAAGTAAATACCTTGAACCCTTCTGCTTTGCTTATCTGATTGTCCATATATTTCATTTATAGCCCTTTTATGTCTTAGATTCATCAAATGCTATAAAGGGTTCAATCATGGAGAGAAAAGAGTAGGGGGAGAAGAAGAAGAAAGGGGAGAGAGAAGGAAAGTTAACATCGGACTGATTTTAATGAAAACGAATTAAAAATTTACCGACTATTTCACAAGTTTTAAAAATTCAGTGACCAAAATGCAAACACCTTAAAAGTTTACCCATACCTTAACATCATAAACAAATGGTGTTATTAATTTGAATATGTCAACAATATTAAAAAGTAAAAAAAATATATATATATATATATAAGAAGTAAAAGCAGAGTTCAACATATCTGAGAGAGCAAAACTATTAGACCTAATATACATTTTTCAAAACTTCAAACTCATAATGTTTGGGTAATGCAGGCGCCAGAAATATATGACAGCGATTTGGGGGTGTATTCTTGGATTAGCCAGCCCTTGGATCAATGTAGTATTACTTGCATTTATTTATTTATTATTACAGAGGCTGGCTTTGAAGAAGTCTCGGCAACAAACTTCGACATATGTCATGCAGTTTACTAGTTTTCAGCATGTACATTACCTCATATTACAAATACGATGCCCAAATACAGTTTAATTACAACATCATACTCACCTATATATGCTTTCCAAATATTATTTTTATTTGTGGATGTTTTTTTTTTTTTGAAATGGTATTTGTGGATGTTCTTTAAAATACACTCTTCCGAAAACATCATTTTTCTGGTTGTTAGTTTTTTATTGGATACATGCCTTATAGGGACGAGCTATGATCAAATATTAGCAGAGGCAAAAGTCTATTAAGCCTTTAAATTTAAATATTGAGAGGGGCAAAAGTTTTATGTTATTATTATTATTTAAACTAAGAAGGACCTTAAATGCAATCATACTAAAAAAATTTAGGAGGGGCAAGAGCGCCACCCATACTAAGCATAGCTTCGTCCCTATTCAAAAACATTGTTCTTGCCTAACATTTCTTTTGGTTTATATCTACGCCATCCTTTCTTTTCACACACTTTCTTGACAATGAAAAGAAATTTTCTATCTCTTTTGGTTTCTCTATTTATGTCTCATACTAATAAAAAATTAAGTTTAGGGTTAAGAGAATTGGAGCATGGTGTATTTTTAAGGTTTAGGATTTAGAACTTAGGGCTAGGACATATAATTTAATGTTCTAGTATTGGGGCATGGAAAGTGATACCAAATTCTAACTATGCCCCAACACTAAAAATTAAATTATGAACCCTAGCCTATTTTCTAAATCTTAAACCCTAAAAAGTACACTCTACACATAATTCCCTATACTCTAAGCCTAAACCTAATTTTTATTATAGAGCATAAAACAACATACTTAGGCGCAAACGATTTCTATTCTCATGTGACACCCAAAAACAATAGCAACAAGAAGTATAAAATAGAGTTTGATTTTCGTGACGAGAAAAATCAAGATTTCATAGTGACTTTTTAATCGCCACAAACTCCCAAAAAGGTAACCTAATAGCTCTCCATCCATATCGATCAGAGTGAATTGTTATGAACCAACATCTCCTATTCAGACCATGAATATATACCATAGTTTCTGACATCACACTTGACCATAAGCATTTGTCTCCTTCTTAGAATTTTCAATTTGTTGATCACGTAGTTGTGCAACACTCTTCGATAGTGGTTTTTGGCTGCCATGGTGGTGGAGATGAGAGAGTTGTTGGTTTTGATTTCTTCTGTTTGTGTGTGAGAGAGAAATAGAGGCCCTTTAGAGGTGAATGGTCCCTTATAAAGGATTGGAAAGGGTGTGGACACTTGTTAATCGAAGGGAACAAGTGTCATAATGAGTCGAGTTGCCATGACTTGGGTGTCGG
This sequence comes from Hibiscus tridactylites, assembly GCA_958450335.1. NCBI lineage: Eukaryota > Viridiplantae > Streptophyta > Magnoliopsida > Malvales > Malvaceae > Hibiscus > Hibiscus tridactylites. The sequence continues at coordinate 30,475,821 of OY288287.1, forward strand.
TACGGATCACATGTATTGTCATATGGTCGTACACGTGGTCTGGCGTAATGTTTGCATGTCGAGTCCGGGATGAGTCATAGCTGGTTGTTCACAGACGATATATTGCTTGAGTGTTCGTGTGGTGACGGTTCACAGGTGCTAATAATTTCCACCTAGGCGAGGGAAGGTTATAAAGTGACCTTCGCAAGCTTGGGAACGCGGACCGCTAAATTTAAATTATGTAGATAAATTAAACGGGGAAGGGCTTGTTTGCTTGTGTGATGATGAGAAAAATATAATGTTTAAATTATGTTGCTCGAAATCACATGATGCAGATTATTAAATAGTATTACTTTTGTACGCTTATTCCCTTGTTCGTTGTAGAGGTTAGGAGATTGGTTTGATATGAAATTTCATTAATTACTTTTTTGTGGCTCTTTTGGTGAATGGACATTTACCGAATTTCTCGTGCTTTAGCATTCATTGGTGTTCGGTAGTGGCGTGGCAATTTTTTCTTTAGGCAATGAGTAGTTGTGTCATTATCATTATGATTGGACAGCTTGAGGCAGGCCATATGGAGAGAGGAATAATAGGATAGGTTATAGTAGTTGCACACTTTGTATTCGTATAGTTATTGATGGGAGTCGTAAATGTTGCGTGTGTTCGTGGCGATGGTGGGCATCATGCCGACGAACAGCTTGGTCGCAATTACTGACAGGGCTGAGCCATGGAACGAGAAAATGTAGGCGGTGTTGAGCATACTAAGTGTATGATAAAAGATAGAGAAGAGTATATTGAAGAGAGCACAGAAAGCTTGCTTCATTCATTTTACTGCATGGTAATTTATACACGAGTAATGGAAACCCTAATGATGCTAGGAGTGACACGTGTAAGGCTCCAGAATGATTTTTACAACTTTCCAACATAATTGGAGAACACATGAGGTGATGAAAGCTGTGACGCCAGCTGTGGTGCCAACTCTTGGATTTCAACGTTATCTTCAACATTTCCCCCGCTTAAGTTTTCTTTAAGTCTTCTGGTGTGTAGCTTGTTGCGGAAGCCTTCAAAATGTTGGGTGGGTAGAGCCTTAGTGAGAATGTGTGCTACTTGACAGAGAGCTAGAATGTAGTTGATTTGTAACTGCCTTGCACTTACTTTTTCTCTGACAAAATGTAAGTCAAGGTTGACGTGTTTGGTTTTTGCATAGAGAACGGGGTTGGCTGCCATGGAAACGGTGCTGGTATTATCACACCAAAGTTGTGGAGTATTGTGTAGCTTGATTCCCATTTCTATGAGAACAGATTGTACCCAGATGATTTCAGAGGCTGCATCAGCTAGACTTTTATATTCTGCCTCTACTGATGACCTTGAGACGGCACGTTGTTTTTTCGAACACCATATGATCAAGTGATGGCCAAGCATGACACAGTAACCCGTTATGGATCGTCTGTCACTGACCCAGTCGGCATCAGATAATGCAGTGATTTGAAGATTATCACCATGTTGTGGTTGAAACCAGATACCGTAGTCAGGAGTGCTGCCCAAGTACCTCATGATTCTCTTAAGTGGCTGTCAATGGATCTCTGTAGGGTTTTGCATGTACTGAGCAGCTTTGTTAACAACAAACGCTAAGTCTGGTCTTGTGTGACAGATATATTGAAGTGCCCCTACAATGCTTCTGTAACTTTGAGCTTCAATTAGGGGAGTCCCATCGTGTTTACTGAGTTTGGGGAAGGTTACCATTGGTGTTGGTGCAGCTTTGGCACCCACTGTATATGTTTTGTGTAAGATGCCAGTGATGTATTGTTGTTGGTTTAGAAACAGTCCTCCTTCATAGGTTATGGTTTCAATGCCAAGAAAATAGTGTAGCTGGCCAAGATCTTTGAGAGAGAAGCGATCATGTAATGCTTGAATTACTTGTTGGACATGGGATTCAATGTTGCCAGTGAGCAGCATATCATCAACGTAGACAACGGGATATATTGTGAGGTCACTTTTCTTGAGTATGAACAACGTGGAGTCGACTTGAGAAGCAAGGAAACCTAGGGTTCCCAGAAAGGATTTTAGTTGAGCAAACCAATTGTGTGGGGCTTGTCTTAAGCCATAGATGGCTTTCTTGAGTTTGCAGAAGAGTGGTCGACCAATGGTGTTGTGTTGAATGAAGCCTGCTGGTTGATGCATGTAAACAGCTTCTTGTAGATCCCTTTTGAGAAAGGCGTTATAAACGTCAACCTGATGGATTTGCCACTGATTGGTAACAACCACTGAGGTAAGAATGTTGACTGTGAAGAAACGAACTAATGGGCTAAAGGTCTCCATAAAATCCAGTCATAGGGGTTTAAGAATATCCTTTCGCGACTAATCTTGCTGACAGATCCATCTGCATTGTATTTAACTCGAAAAAACCATTTGTTGCCTATTGCTTTTTTCCCAGATGGTAATTCAGCAAGTTCCCGTGTGTCATTTTCCTGGAGAGCTGTGTACTCTTGTTGGACTGCTTCTACCCAAGTCGGATTGTGCAAAGCCTCTTGAACAGTGGATGGTATGACTTTAGTATTGTAGATCCTTGCGTGTGATCATGGAATGAGTGTTGGTAGGTTGAGAGATAGCCGGAGTGGATGTGTGTGTTGGGGAATTAGTGGTTGAAATTGGGATGGTAGTAGTACTAGGAATGTCATGTGTGAGAGGGGAAGGTAAATTAGGGGTATTTTGAAAAGTAGTGGCAGAGGAAGTAGGTGGATCGGGTGTATTGAAGTCGAGGGAAGGGGCTGATGGTTGTGATGAAGTGTTCGAGGATGAAGGATTTGATTGTTGGGTAGGATTAGTTGGAGTAGATGCTTTGTTTATGGAAGTAGGAATTGTAGTTTGGTTGGGTGATGAGGAGGTAGGAGGGGTTGGAAATTGGTTGATCAAGGAGGCTGGTAGATCAGGAAAAACCCTAGAGTGATGAACATGTGAGGGTGAATCAGTGGTTGCATCTGATTTGTTGGCATAATGGAAGATTGATTCATTGAAGGTAACACTTCGCGAGATGTATATCCGGCCAGTCTCATCAGCACATTGGTATCCTTGATACTTAGGAGAATATCCAAGGAAAAGGCAGGGCTTGGTTCTGAAATCAAGTTTGTGATTGTTGTAGGGCCGCGGGTTGGGGTAGCATTCACACCTAAAAATCTTAAAGAAACCATAGTCAGGTGGTTGGCCTGTCAGCTTCTGAAACGAAGATAGATTACCAAGCTTCTTAGAGGGCAGGCGATTGATAAGGAATATTGAACTCAAGACTGCATATGACCAGTAGCGTAGAGGCATGGAGGCTTGAGCTAAGAGAGATAGAGCCATTTTGATAATATGCATGGGCTTGCGCTCTACAACCCCATTTTGTTGAGATGTGTAGGGCCAGGTGATGCGTTGTTGAATGCCAAGTGTAGGAAGTAATGTGTCTAGGAACTGAAATCCACCACCCCCATCTGCTTGTACTGCACGAATGGTAGTTCCATATTGATTTATCACAAGCTTGTGGAATAAATTAAAGGCAGCTGATGCTTCTAATTTACTTTTGAGCAAGTATAGCCATCAATTTCTTGAATGTATATTAATAAACGAGATGTAATAGGATAAGCCATTGGAGATAACTGGAGCAGGTCCCCAAAAATCAATTTCTACAAACTCAAAGGGTGTTTCATACATGGTTACATACTGTTTGAATGGTAATGAGTGACACTTTCCTAATTGACACACACTACAAATAACATCCTTGTCCATAACTAGTGACTTGTTCAAGGATGAATTGATTACTTCAGGAGAGATATGTCCCAGGCGTCGATGCCGAACCCAAAATGTTGAACTTTTATTAACTGCAGTGGAGTAAGCTGAGATGGAATTGTTGACAAAATCACCAACTAAGGTGTAGAGACCTCCTTCTTGCGTACCTTCACAGAGTATAGAACATGTGTGCTCATCCTTCACACAACAATAATCGGAATGAAATTCAAGAAAAAACTGAATTATCCTTAGTGAATTTCGATACAGACATTAGATTTCGAGTGATGCGAGGCACATGCAAAAGGTCACTTAGCGTAAGATGGCGAGTAGGGGTGGGTATTACAGAGTGACCAACTCGATTTATAGCCAAAGATGAACCATCACCAATATGAACAGAACCCTTACTGAAATATGGTGAGCCACCAAGAAGAGAGGATGAGTTATTGGCCACGTGATGTGTTACCCCAGAATCAGGGTGCCAAACTGTAGGAGAAGCAACCAGGGTATGGACTTGCATATCACTAGATGATGTGTCAGGGTTGGCAACTGGTTCAGTACCAGCATTGTCACTAATGAAGGGATCATAAGCAACTTCCAATGTGTCTTGTTTGTAGGAGCAAGCATTTTCCTGAGTGGCAGAGTTAGCACGAGGTTGTGAGGAGGAGGTAATGCCCTTGAAGTTGTGATCAAATCGTTGCCAGCAACGGTCCACTAGATGGCCTGGTTTGCCACAAAGTTGGCATTGAATGCAAGGTCTTGTACCACAATACCTTCCACGCGAGTCATCACGAGCTTGGGTGTTTGTTGAGTTGGAGTAGGGAGGCTTGTCACGAGGATTGTAGAAATTTGTGTTGTCTATGCCAATGGGAAATCGAAGAGGATCTGAAATCCTGGACTCAGCATCAATGAGAACCGAGACTGTTGCATCCACAATATAGGATTCCTTACTGGCAGATATGACTGCAACAAAGGGGTCGTACTCAGAGGGTAGGCCATTTAAAATGGTAGCTATGTGTTCAACAGTAGAGACAGGACTGCCACAAGATGCTAGCAAATCACATATTTCTTTGATTTGCATGGTATATGCTCGCATGGACAATGAAGATTTCTTAATAAAGCGCAGACGACAATGAAGATGCATGATGCATGTCGTAGAGAGTTGAGAGTATAAACCTGAAATGGTGGACCATATCGTAGCAGATGGCTTATCTCCCACCAGTTGAGGGTGGATGTTGGAGCTAACTGTATACAATAACCAGGAGGCCAACGAGCTGTCTTGCTTGATGAATCGAAGGTAGGCTGGGTTTGGGACATGATCACCATTTTCTCGTGCGACAAGCTTGGTTGGAGGAGAAATAGAGTCGTCAATATACCCTTCTAAGCCTTGTCCCCGTATCAGCAAGGTCACTTGTAGTTTCCAAAGGAGATAGTTGGTATCGTCAAGCTGAATACTGATCCGTTTGTTGGAGAAGGAGGTACAAGATGAATCATCAGTTGGTGAGGAAATGATGACATCATCACTAGCAGCAGCAGGATCGTCAGGCATGGCAGCAGTAGAGACGGAGATCACCAGGATGTGGCCCGGAGCAATGATACCATGTTGAGCATACTAAGTGTATGATAAAAGATAGAGAACAATATATTGAAGAGAGCACAAAGAGCTTGCTTCATTCATTTTACTGCATGGTAATTTATACACGAGTAATGGAAACCCTAATGATGCTAGGAGTGACACGTGTAAGGCTCCAGAATGATTTTTACAACTTTCCAACAGAATTGGAGAGTGCAGGAGGTGATGACAGCTGTGACGCCAGCTGTGGTGCCAGCTCTTGGATTTCAACGTTATCTTTAACATGCGGGTTTGTTATTTTCACATATTCAAGCTAATGTTGGTATGAAGACCCATCGAAGTGTGGCGAAAATGACCTTGAGACGATGTTTGTACATGAAGTATTTACAATTTACTAGAAAATGATTTTCTACAGTTGTGTTTGATTGTGGTTCGCTTATTCACGTGTTAATATTTTCGCATGTTATCATGTACTTATTGTAGTTGTATTGGAATCTTGCCCCCAAGTGCGATAATCTGGACTATTATACACCCATTTGCGTGTTTATATTTTCGCATGTTATCATGTACTGGTTGAACTTGTATCAGTGGGGTTCTAGACATGCGCAATAGGAGAAATCGCACAGGGCCCCCAAGAAAGTGGGGACCCAAAAATATACAACCTAAATTAAATTAAATTAAATATTTATAAAAAAATTATAACTTTACATATAATTGTAGACTCTTTAGAAGATGTGTAAAAGTGAATGATGGCAAAAGGTATAAATGATATGTATTGGGCAAGTTATGCCAAGAGTCTATTGCGTGCAAGTATACACAGTCTGCAAGTAATACAACTTGGTAAGCTCAGTTTATCGATCCCACAGAGATTGACTTGAATTCGATTGTTTAATTGTTACTTGCTTTGGAAGAAAAGATGTTTGTTTTGAAAGTTGTTTTGAAACTAAAGAAAAGATAAGAAAAATGAAGTAAAATGTTGGCAAGGAAGGTGTTTCTAAATGAGTAATGCATGTTGGTAGGGAATGCCTAGATTCAACATTGCTCATGCCAGCCTTTATTAGCAAAATTGTCTTTGCATTGTTTGCTTAGCAGATTCAACATTAGCAAAGCCTCTCTCGATGGTCAATGCCCTAAATTGGAAAAGTAAAAACCCCTATATCTCTATAGTGTATGCTTTAAAACAAATTTGATTAAAACCAATCTATTCTCCGAGGGAGTACATTTCACTTCCGAAATAAGTTCATCTACTTGAACGACATCTCTCGAAGCTTCTCTCCCAAGTATTCAACAACTTAATCGTTGTCAACCCAAGTCTCTTAAGATATTGGGAGACAATAAGCGTATTGTGCCAGCTCTCGCTTAGCAGAGTGTTTAGAAAAAATTAGAGTAGGCCAAATAGAAAAATTTTGTGAAAAAAAGAATTATTATAAATGAACTAAGGCATAAAGCCAATATTCAACCCAAAACATCCCCCACCAACTATGAAAATTAGTTCATGGTGAGGGGATTAACCAACACAACCATAATCATTTTCAAAAACATCATCATAAAAAAACTAAAGATAAACAACTTGTGCCAAGGGAATAGGCAGAGGGGTCTCTTGATGCAGCCCTCCACGCCAGGCTCTCGACCAAGAGGTGGAACCACCCTTCCCCGATGCAGCTGACCGTCACTTGTCGGTCACTCTAACGCCATACTCCGATCACTTTAGGTCTTCACCCAATCACTCTTAACTCCTCACGCCGTCTCTCTCTATTCAGTGCTTGATCGGTTGGTCTTTGTATAGGCGAGTGTGGGAAAGGATGAGATAAGCCTTTGTTTTTGAATTTTAAATGATCAAGGGATAAGAGATAGAGATCTATTTAATCATTTTGACATCTTATATGCTCGGTGTTATAGCTTATCAGGCTAGGGATGACGTTATCATGCCGATGTTGCCTTGGCATCCAAGCTTGGCACAACGTTGCCAACTCCACTTGGCACCACCTTATTCGCTATAATTTTGAAGGTTGATCAAATTGTGATCTTTTAGGAGCCTAATCTTTTCCTATTTTTTCAGGGGTTCATCATCTCTTGGCATGGCATCCAATGCATCTCTCTGCCAACAAACGCTTGGCACACCACTGGTCCATCTGTGCCCACAACTCTTGGCATTCACATTAGCATTCCTAACTGCGTTGCTACCTGTTTTGGTTTCGTGTGTCCATTCATCTGCCAAATCCTATGCCAAACCTTAAAAATAGCCACAAAAACAACTCATCACTCTGTCATAGGTAACCTACTAACTCATTGATGAAAATGCATGATCTTACCAAATTAATGCAACTAAATGTACTCGAAAACAAGCAAAAGCATATCAATATAGGCATGAAAATCAATACTTTTGAGGAGGTAACACACCCCCAAACCCAGCTCATTTCTTGTCCTCAAGTAATGCAAAAGAAAGAAAAACAAAAATGGTGAAAATAATACCTCGATAAAAGTGAACCGACCTTAACTCATAGTTGAACCGGTCTGGCTCAAGGAATCGGGCATGACATATTAGTTTTAGGTAGTGGGCTAGCCTGTGTAAGGCCCAACAGCCTTTAGTCCAAACTCGTGTAACGAACCCGACCCGGTCAACCCGAACTCGACCTGGTCAACTCTAACCCGACCCGATAAACCCAGGTCAACTCGTTCGAGTCAACTCAGTGAGTCAACCTTTTCGAGTTAACTTAGTGAGTCAACTCCCTGAGTCAAATCGGTTGACCATTACCTACTGACGTCAGCGTTGATTGATGATAGCGTTGAGTTTGACTTTGACCCAAAAGTCAAATTTTCTAAAAAGCCCTATTTTATGTTTTTCGACATCTTGAGTCCGGTTTTGAAGTCTGTTTCACAAAATTCTAACCCCGAAGGCCTCCGAATCTGACCTTGTACCTGAACTTGTGGATGTACTTAGTTGTGCAGTTAAGAGTAATGTGAATAAGGACTAATTTTGGGTTGTGGTTAAATGAAGGTATTCACATATCTTGGAATTTAAATGGAGTATTATGATCGACCTATATAGCTCAGAGCCAAGGTAATACATTACTACCTTCTGCATCCCTTGGTAGTCTGTATTATTGAGCTTTCTGAAGCTCACATTGTTTTTACCATCACAGGTTAAAAGATCGATCATGTTGCAGCTATCAACGTCGGTATGGGAGTTTCTTCGACTTGCTTATAGAGTATGGTATCTGTATATTAAGGGCATATACATCACGTTTTGATTTATATTTGAGTCCAAAACTTGTATTAATAGCTTGTATCATAGTTTTGTTTCATTGTCTTAATGTTTTCTGAAATTGTATTTTAATTCAAAACTTGATATAGGTTTAGGTAATGGGTCAGCCTGTGTAAGGCCCAACGGCCTTTAGTCCAAACCCATGTAACGAACCTGACCCGGTCAACCTGAACCATATCCGATCAACTCTAACCCGACCCGCTCAACCCGTCCGAGTTAACTCAATGAGTCAACCCATCCGAGTTAACTTAGTGAGTAAACTCACTCACTCAACTCAGTTGACCTGTTACCTACTGACGTAAGCGTTGACCGATGATGACGTCAGCATTGACTTTGACTTTGACCCAAAAGTAAAATTTTCTGAAAGTACTATTTTATGTTTTTCAATGTCTTGAGTCCGGTTTTGAAGTTTGTTTCACAAAATTCTAACACGAAAGCCTTTGAAACTGACCTTGAACTCGAAATTGTATATGTACTTAGTTGTTCAGTTAAGAGTAATGTGAATAAGGACTAATTTTGGGTTGTGGTTAAATGAAGGTATTCACATATCTTGGAATTTAAGATTTTGAAGGACGTCGAATTCTGGTTTGAGAGTGATCGAATGGAGTATCACGATCGACCGATGTAGCTCGGAGCCAAGGTAATATATTATTACCTTCTACATGCTTTTGTAACATGTTGGTATTCGGTTAATGTATGCATGACCATGTTGAGCATATGATTATTTCCGCCTATGTCGATCAATTATGAAATAAAAATAATAATGGCCAAGAAAAATATTCGAATAAGAGGTTTGATAAATCGAAAGAACTCCCGAGTTTAGTGCACGACAAATGAGTCGGTTAATCTTTAAGTCTGATTATACTTTTGATTAAAAAAAATTGTCAAAAATTCATTAATGATTGAAGAAAATACCCATATATATATAAACAACCTAGGAAGCTATACTTGATCCGGTAAGACATCTGATACACTTGAATACCTCGGATTACTGAAATGTCATGGTAACAAGACTTAAACCCTCGAGATTTTAAAGTACTTGAGTTGCTAGAATTCTGAATAATTCGACGAAGATAAATTTATGGAAAAATATTTGTATGTATGAATTGAGCAATGAGGTAAAAAAAAGTTTGAATTGATTGAAATGACTAAAAAGAATTGAATATATTGATAAGGCTAAAATGGGTCAGAATGACCCTAAAGACTGATATTTTCTTCGGGCATTAATTGCCAATCGACCAGCATATGAGATATATCCTCGAGGTAAATTTACGGAAAAATATTTGTATGTATGAATTGAGCAATGAGGTAAAAAGAATTGAATATATTGATAAGGCTAAAATGGGTCAGAATGACCCTAAAGACTGATATTTTCTTCGGGCATTAATTGCCAATCGACCAGCATATGAGATATATCCTCGAAGATAAATTTACGGAAAAATATTTGTATGTATGAATTGAGCAATGAGGTAAAAAAAAGTTTGAATTGATTGAAATGACTAAAAAGAATTGAATATATTGATAAGGCTAAAATGGGTCAGAATGACCCTAAAGACTGATATTTTCTTCGGGCATTAATTGCCAATCGACCAGCATATGAGATATATCCTCGAGGTCTGAAACGAATGAATAGATGGAAGAACTGAGAAAATCTGAATAATTGAAACATTTTCGAGAATCATAATGTCAGAAATACTCTCGAATACTAGAATGTCGGAGAATACTTCTAAGACATGGAATTAGAAATCCTAATAAAGCCAAACAAATGTAATGGATCCAAAAGTAGTAAACTATGAACCGTGTAAGTTGGTCGATTCAGATACTATGATGATAGTGGAAGAATACCAAGTGAATGCATGTGCAATTTTATTTGGAGAAAGTACATAGCTAATAGTGAGAGAGATATGTTCTCCTAAGGCACATTCGATGTTTTGGAATGAGTTCAGGTATAATGCACACGTTTGAATACTTGGAAAATACCGCTTGATTATATGCTCGATTTCTGGTAATAAGTTTAGTGGACAATTGGTGAAGGCGAACTATTTTTGCTATACTCTGTAGTCTGTTCTGAGAAATGAATGGTTGAGGTGTACCTATCCGGTAGGATATTAAACATTGTGTTAATGGGTTTCGATTAGTTTAAAGGGACTCAAAAACCTGATGAGCAACTAGAATTCCTGAATTCTGTACATCACCATTTATACCTTGTTGGTTCAAATTACCAAATTACCCCCGAAGGTCGGTATGGCCAAAATATCGTTGTAGGCTTTAACGATCGAATCACTCTCGATATATCTAAAATCTCAAAGATTCTAATGCATCAACTTTGATGTCTAGTTTGAGTCATTGTTACCTAACTCCCCTTTGGTGGGACCTTTTCCTAAAATCAGTCCGAAATTGTCAAGTGTTCTCTTTCTACTAATTATCTAGTGTCTCTAAGAAATAAATTGGGTCATAAGGCGCGTACTATCCGTCCGTAAATGCTATATGTTTTAAACCAAGACCATCTACCTAAAATTTAAAAGTATGACTCTATTATTCGAAAAGAAAGTAATCCCTAGCTAATGTCCTATGATATGAATATATATATATATGATACATGACCTTGAATGAAAAATAATAATAAAACAAAATAAATCTAACATATGTCTTTTGGTATAAAAAAATAGATTTGAGATCTATGTTTTGGTATTACGTATTTTTGAATATGGACCAAATTCATCTGGGTATACTATTGGGACATGAATGTAGATCTGTAGGCTCAGCGCTGGTAAGCCCTTTTGGACCTAAGCTCCTACGCCCAATGGGCCTAGGGTAAGACTTTCTATAAGCTCTTACGCCCAACGAGACTAGGGTAAGTCTTTCTAGATACTATTCTAGGACTCTGCATGTTGGCGTACGGTTGGAGGGTAGTTAAGTAAATTAATAAAACTTCTGACCTCTTCTGAAATATACCTATTGAATTAATGTATCAAAGTTGAAAGTCTCGGTAAACTTACAATTCACGCTTAACGAACCACTCCTAACCCCTTGATTCATCTTCTGAAATTTGAATCTCTTCTCAATCTCCGGTTTTAGACTCTTCTATTAAGGTTCGGGTGATCAAATAAAGAACAACTATGTTACCTTTTAATACAATGCTTCACCAAAATATCGAATCATAATTTGAGCTTATCGTTACCCAGTTCACCATAACGGTGTTAATCTTTCCATATATCTGCTTGTGCTTTTCGTATCCCTTGGTAGTATGTATTATGAGCTTTCCAAAGCTCACGTTGTTTTTATCATCACAGGTAAAAAGATCGATCATGTTGCAGCTATCAACATCGGTATGGGAGTTTCTTCGGCTTGCTTGCGGAGTATGGTATTTATATATTAGGGGCATGAACGTCACATTTTGATTTATATTTGAGTCTGGAACTTTATCATAGTTTTGTTTATTGTCTGAATGTTTTCTGAAATTGTATTTTAATTCAAAACTTGATTTATGATTTAAAATGGTTTAGCAATTTGTTTATTTGAAATTTTAACGTGGGTCGCTCTGGTGACCCTAATGTGACTTTCTAGGATTTGTATTAACACATAGACGGGTCTAGGGGGTTACATTTAGTGGTATCATAGCTTAGATTTGCGTCATTCTGGGTAGATCGGCCGATCATCTGTCATAGGGTGTCTGGTCTGTGAATGCCCCTAGTATAACTATACTCCTCCGAGCTGAAACTCTGATGTCGAATCCCTTTCTAAAATAAATTGATCTAAGAATTTAGCCTTCCATATCTCGATATGTAACTGCAAAGAATGTCTATAACATTCACTTGTGTTTTGGATTAAATTGACGGATTCAAATCTGGATAAAGAACTTGAGATGGTTAATGCATGTGAAATTAAAAGTCTTATTCAGATTAAGAATAAAGGTTTGATCTTGTGTGGTAATCGATATAAGTTTTCATGTAAGGTTATTTGGTGATAAGGATTATGTTTGAGAATATTTTGATGGGAACTTGATAAAAGCATTATGAATTTAAAAGAAATGTATTCGTGAGATTGGTGAAAGTACGGAATATGTGGTGATTCTGTTATACACGAAGGAAACAATTATCGGAATGATACTAAAAGTATGTGATATTCTTTCAAAACCTTGAGTATGTTTGGTCTACGTGAAGAAAGACCTCCTATATGAAAATGTGGCATGATGTATCAATATATCAACCTTGACTAAAATTTGTTGTTACACTCTGATCTTGGAAGACCCTATTAGAGGCCTTGAGTACCCGATTAGATTTCAGGTATAGTTTTTCTTTCGTAAATTGATGGATAACCTAGTAAAGTTAATTCAGTCCTAGGAGATATGCGTCTGGGTTGTATGATTAACCTTTTATGGTAGTTGGGAAGTTTCTTATCTCTTACAAAGACCGTTTATGATAAAAGTTATAAGATAAGTGTTTGGTTGGCACCGTTTGAAGTTCGGTACAGATTCAAGTAGTGTGTTTTAATTTGTTGGTCCGAGATGTATGATGGGATGACTTTGAGTCTAAAGACAGTCGGGATAATCAAGGACACTACCAGATTGATCTATGACCGTTTGAGAAAACCTTGAAGAAACAAGCATGCTCTGATGGATAAGTTTTCGTACAAGAACGGATGAAAGAGCAGTTTTTGCATTTCTCTGACTCTGGAAAATTTCGAGGACGAAATTTCTTTTAAGGGGGAGAGAGTTGTAACACCCCCAAAATATTAAATGATGCAAAAAAACAAAAGAAAAGAATAAAGGAGAAATACTATCAATGAGATTTGAACACATGACCTCTTGAAAGGAGAACTCGTTACTTAGCCATTTGAGCTAAGGCAATCCCTGGGCATTGCTTACTCTAGTTTAATAATAAGCTATGCTTTGTTCCCTCAAAGAATAAAATAAAATATGATTCACATATACCGTCTGGAACTTACCTTTTGGATTTGAATCGACATGAGAAGGGTAATAGAGTCCAGAACATTCCAAATTTCCTCAACCCCTTCGTCTGCACCGTCACAACTTGGTCTCGTTACCGTTAGCCACGTGCACATCAACCTCCTCATTCGTCGAGGAGTGCGGGATTGAGTTCAGCGAGAACCGAAATGTCGCCCTTCTATTTTCTTTCGTTTTCAACGAGAACCGTCATAGGTTAAAAGATCGATCATGTTGCAGCTATCAACGTCGGTATGAGAGTTTCTTTGGCTTGCTTGGGGAGTATGGTATCTGTATATTAGGGGCATGAACTTCACGTTTTGATTTATATTTAAGTCCAAAACTTGTATTAATAACTTGTATCATAGTTTTGTTTCATTGTCTGAATGTTTTTTGAAATTGTATTTTAATTCAAAACTTGATTTATGATTTCAAATGGTTTAGCAATTTGTTTATTTGAAATTTTAACGAGGGTCACTCCGGTGACCCTAATGTGACTTCCTAGGATACATATTAACGCATAGATGAGTTTGGGGGGGTTACATTTAGTGGTATCAGAGCTTAGAGTTGCATCATTCTAGGTAGATCGGCAGATCATCTGTCATAGGGTGTCTGGTCTATGCATGCCCCTAGCATAACCGTACTCCTCCGAGCTAAAACTCTGATATCAAATCCCTTTCTGAAATAAGTGGATCTAAGAATTTAGCCTTCCATATCTCGATATGTATTGGCAAAGAACGTCTATAACGTTCACTTGTGTTTTGGATTATATTTAGGGGGTTACATTTAGGGGCATGTACGTCACGTCTTGATTTATATTTGAGTCCGAAACTTTTATTAATAACTTGTATCATAGTTTTGTTTCATTGTCTAAATGTTTTCTAAAATTTTATTTTAATTCAAAACTTGATTTATGATATTTGAAATTTTAACATGGGTCGCTCCAATGACCCTAACGTGACTTCCTAGGATCTGTATTAACGCATAGACGGGTCTAGAGGGTTATAGTGTAGCAGATCCAGTTCCAAACCAATGTCGAGGCAGCAGAATGCCATGTAGAATGATGACAATCCTGAAATTTCTGAGTATTGGTTAGACAATACCTTAAGAATTTTGAATAAGCAATTACGGTGTTTGAATGAATATAAGCTTGAATGCACCCTTGCATTGCTTGGTGATGAAGCTCTACAATGGTGGGAGACTATTATTTTTACTGTCTATGAGGATACCATGAATTGGGAGTTCTTTCTTAAAGAATTTCGTAAGAAATACATAAGTGAATTTTATCTTGCCGAGAGGCAAAGCATCTTCCTTCATCTTAAACAAGGTGGACGGCCTTTCGAACAGTACATCCACGATTTTTGCAAGTACTATAGATATGGCGCTAAATTTATCAAGAAAGGGGAAGAAAAGTGTTGGAAGTTCATTGCTGGACTCAACGATGAGTTACATCCTATGATCACAGCATTGTGCATCACTGATTTCTAAGATCTTGTGAAAAGAGTTAAAGCTACGGAAGGAGCACAAAGAACTCAGAGAACTAGTGGATCAAACAAGTCTGAAAAGAGAAATAAGATGAGTCTCATTTCTCTGGATCTTCCATGAAAGGGGAAGCATCATGGCTCGGAGCAGAATGTGTATTCACAACCTTCCCAGTTCTAGTATTTTGCTAAACCTCAAGTTGTAACTCGTTCCCCTTTATGTGTCAATCACATTCAGAGCATTGTTGGATCTAGACAAGAGACAAGAATTTCCAAGTGTAATTTATGTCAACGTCGACACGAAGGTCAATGTTGTAAGAAAACCGATACTTGTTTCTTTTACGGATAGTTGGATCACCTCATTCGAGATTGCCCGGAAAACACTAACAAGCCTATTTCTGTATCGATTGATCCATCCCTTGCTCAATCTTTCGAGGTAAGGGAACAAGGCAAGGATCCTTCAAAAAATTTGGAGGTTCATCTAAAGCTTCGTATCGACCTGAACCGAAAGCTTCTATACAGATGTATCACGTAAGGGGCAATGAGCAAGTGGATGATAACGACATAATTCCAGGTAAAAATTCTAGAACGCATTTTTCTTAAGGGGGAGAGTTGTAACACCCCGAAAACCGGTCTAGTAAGAATTAGATTCTGATGATCCGAGTATTGGTATTAAAATATTGAAATATCGTATCCGTACTATAGATTGTATTGTTAAAGGACCCTAATTAAACCAAGTCCTTAGTTAAGATTGCTTTGAAAATGCTTAAACTAATGTTTTTGAGCTAGGTGTTTCGATACACTTAGACATGTACCGAAACGGCCTAGGAGAGGCGTTTCGAAACATGTATAAGGTGTTCGGATACGGTCATAATTGTATTAACTAACTTTTAGACTTTTGTATGAGCGTTTCGATACAGTTTCACTCATTTCAAAATGGATCCCCTATTTCGAATATGTTTGAAGGTTTAATTAAAAGAAAATGATTTTGGTTAGAAAATGATTCACCTAGTTCTTTGCCACCCTCCACGTGATTTTGGTTAGAAAAGATGACTAGAGGTCATCTATATGTCTAATATGAAAAGGATAAAGAAAAGATAGTTAATAATATTATATAAGGCTTTCCCTTGGATGAAGAAAATCTTCTTATTGGACCTTGGTGAGGTGGGTAAGGATTAAGTTGTAATTCCCTTAAAATGAACAAAAAGAAAGCTCTCATATTTGCTTTGCTTCATCGAGACCCATTTCCATCTTTTATCTTTGAGATATTAGGCACACATCTTCATAGTCTTCAACTTTGAGCTCCCAAGCTCACACCTCTCAATTTGAGAACCTTGAGCTTAAGCTTTCTTTGATTTAAGAACACCAATTTATAGCTACTGAACGGGTAAGTGGAAGCCCTAAGTCAATCATCGATTCTCTTCATCATTGAATGGCTAATTTCAAGCTTTAAAGATAAGCTTTGTCGAATAGCTAATAGCTATTCAAGTATCGATATTATTCTATTGATTCTTTATTGCTCTTCCTAATTGAAGAAGTGGAAAAGATTAACCCATCGTCTCCATCGAAAGCTAGGAATAAGGGAATCGTCATCCGAGAGCCTTAAGAGCTTTAGATTATCAAGGTGAGTGTATTCGAAGTCTCGAGAGTGGCTTGGTGCCATCTCGAATTATTTTATGTTGATTTACTAACCATTGACTTAAAGGGATTTGCATGAAGCATTATTGAAAGCCAAATTAGTAAGTTTTTGGTAAGTATTGCATCAAATTATTGTCTGAAGTATTGTTAGTGTTGTCATGGAAACCATTGAAGCATTGACATGTAGAATCATTGACATGTATTTATTGTTATTGCCTAATGCTATGACTATATGATTATTGAGATGTTGTCATTGAATCATTGATATCGAACTACTGTTATTGATCCTTGGGATCGAAGTACTGGATACAATTGGCATGCCATAGAATTCATGAGCTCAGTGTACGGGTGGACTACGGTCCTAGGGCTACGACCTATATTGATTTGGTGAGGCGGAGGGATGTATTGTGTATTGGTCTTATTGGCGATGTCAGCGGGTTGACCATTCAATTATTTGGCGAGGAGGTGGAATTCGTGTATCCATATACCGAGAATCAATCTAAAGAATGATTGATTATTGATATTGTTTTGCTATGAGACTATGATATTTTCATTGATGATATGGTGATTAATACTATGCTTTTATTGTGAATAAGAAGCATGACATGTATATTGCATAATTCCTAGTATGATGGTCATTGAAGCATGATAAATGGTTTACTATGTCATCCATTGTTTTGTGACAACCTCACTAGGCAAAGTATGACTAATGCATTTCATTGCATCCTATTTAGGTTAGTCAAGTTTTAGATCGGGATCAGAGGAGTTGAAGTGTTACACAAGTCACAATCAAGCTATAAGTAATGTATATCGACCCTTTCGAACTCCTAGTTGGTGGCAAGGTTTATGTACAAGTCTATTAAGTCTCTTTTGATGTGTCTATGTTTTGGTCAAGTTTGAATATGAGTGATATGTTTAAGATGAGTTTTCTATAAAGTAAGAAATGACCTTAAATGCATTTTTGGCATTAAAAGGTAAAAATCGGGTAAATGGATTCATATGGCTCTAAAATTTAACATGCAAGTAGAATTTATGGTTATATTGTTGTGTGTAAAGTTTCACTGCATTTGGACAATGATTGGTGGTTAAATCAAATAAAAACCAGCAAGAATATGTCATTACAGGTCAGGTCGTATCGAAACGGATAATGGCATTTTGATACGAGTAAGCATAATTGAACCTAAGAAAATAGAGCGTACAGAAACGAATTAGGGCCGTACTGAAACATTTTGTTACTGGAATCCCTCATTTTGATACGTGTTCATAGCGTATCGAAACGGGTCAAAGTCAAAGAAAGTCAACCCGTACCGATACAGGGCTTACCCGTATCAATACGATCAAAGAGGAAAAGTCAACATGGGTTGACCATCGTTCACCCATATCGAAATAGTCTTGAGTGTTTCTATACATGGTTAGTTAAATTGGTTAAAAGGCATAATCTGAAGGTTTGCATTGTTTACAATTTGGTCATTGTATTTTGAAAGCATAAACTAAATGAGTTAATGGACTTCAAATTGTATGAAATTTTACAGACTAGCTAATATTGCACCGAATTTCATTGTGGCATTGTCTGTTGCATCAAAGGACCTCTAAGTTATAAGATTTACAAAATAGTCCTTAGAACTTGTAAAAGTTATAAATTGGTCCTAATTGATTAATTATTGTTTTCCAATGAGTGAATTGGACTAAGATATACATTCGATAAAGTTTTGGTGTGTAATATTGTCTAAGTGTTGAAATTGGTTTGAAATTTTATTGTATCGATCACTGCATCGCTTGCCGGTAACACGCTCCAACCCGGTTCTCGACTAGGCTGGGAAGGGGTGTTACATTTGTTGTATCAGAGCTAGAGTTTAGTCGGTTCTTGACTAAACCTATGCATGTTTGTATTGTTTGTTGTGTTACTTTGCCACCTAGGAGTTATTCTGATGGGTATTGTGACTTGTCAACTAATCTGATCTCTTTGTAATATAGATATGTCTCAAACTAATGAAGCTCTTGATAATGAGCTTGCTACTGGCTCCTCAACTCATGAAGAGGAGATAAGAGGAGGAAATCCTCCGAACCCATAAAACCCTCATGCTTATGGTGTGAAGCCTGAAGCACCTACAGCTCAAGCAGAGTGTTATCGAAACATGGCTGACATGTTCCAACAAATTATGAATGTGATGAGAACTAATCAGGTTGTGCAACTTTAGCCACCCGTTGTTCAACCTCCTCGAGCCCCTATTGATAAGTTATCTCAATATCGAGCCTACACCTTCGCTGGTCAGGATGATGACAATCCTGAAATTTCTGAGGATTGGTTAGACAATACCTTAAGAATTTTGAATAAGCAATTACGGTGTTCAAATGAACATAAGCTTGAATGCGCCCTTGCATTGCTTGCTGATGAAGCTCTACAATGGTGGGAAACTACTATTCTTACTGTCTTTGAAGATACCGTGAATTGGAAGTTCTTTCTTAAAGAATTCCGTAAGAAATACATAATTGAATTTTATCTTGCCGAGAGGCGAAGCATCTTCCTTCATCTTAAACAAGGTGGACGGTCGATCGAACAATACATCCACTATTTTTGCAAGTACTGTAGATATGGTGCTGAATTTATCAAGAAAGATGAAGAAAAGTGTTGGATGTTCATTGCTGGACTCAACGATGAGTTACGTCCTATGTTCACATCATTGTGCATCACTGATTTCCAATATCTTGTGAACAAAGTTAAAGCTACGGAAGGAGCACAAAGAACTCAGAGAACTAGTGGATCCAACAACTCTGAGGGGGTAGATTTCACTTTCGAAATAAGTTCATCTACTCGAACGACTTCTCTCGAAGCTTCTTTCCCAAGTATTCAACAACTTAATCGTCGCCAACCCAAGTCTGTTATGATATTGGGAGACAATAGGCGTACAGTGCCAGCTCTCGCCTTGTAGACTGTTTAGGAAAAATTAGAGTATGCAAAATCGAAAAACTTTGCCAAAAACAAAATTATTATAAAGGAACTAAGGCAAAAAGCCAGTATTCAATCCAAAAAAATCCCCACCAACTATGAAAATTAGTTCATGGTGAGGGGATTAACAAACACAACCATAATGGGATTAACAAACATCATCATAAAAAAACTAAAGATAAACAACTTGTGCCAAGAGAATAGGCAGAAGGATCTCTCGATGCAGCCCTCCACGTCGGGCTCTCACCCAAGAGGTTGAACCACCTTTTCTCGGTCCAACCGACCGTCACTCGCCGGTCACTCCAACGCCGTACTCCGATCACTCTAGGTCTTCACTCGATCACTCTCGACTCCTTACTTCGTCTCTCTCTATTAAATGCTTGATTGGTTGGTCTTTATATAGGCGAGTGTGGGAAATAATGAGATAAGCCTTTGTGTTTGAATTTGAAATGATCAAGGGATTAGAGATAGAGCTTTTTCTTATCATTTTGACATCTTATCAGCCCGGTGTAATAGCTTATCAAGCTAGGGTTGAAGTCATCATGTCGATGCTGCCTTGGCATCCAAGTTGGCACAGCGTTGCCAACTTTACTTGGCACCACCTTATACGTTATTTTTTCGAAAGTTGAAACAATTGCAATCCTTTAGGAGCCTGATTCTTTCCTATTTTTTCAGGGGTTCATCATCTCATGGCATGGCATCAAATGCATCTCTCTTCCAACAAACGCTTGGCACACCACTGGTCCATCTTTGCCCACAACTCTTGACATTTCTAATTGCATTCCTAACTATGTTGCTTTCATGTGTTCATTCCTCTGCCAAACCTGCAAAATAGCCACAAAAACAACCCTTCATGTTGGCATAGGTAACCTACAAACTTCTTGATGAAAATGCATGATCCTAACAAATTAATGCAACTAAATGTACCCGAAAATAAGAAAAAGTATATCAATATAGGCATGAAAACAATATTTTTAAGGAGGTAACAATAATTATGTGTGTATATATATAACAATAATCTAAAACTTAAAACATGCAACAAGAGTGACACATTTTAAGTGATTTTTTTTTATTTTTATATGTTTATGAGTCAAAATTGTCTTGTTCAAAAGGATAATCCAATAATATTTTTTGTATTAAGGTAATACTTTTGAGAAAAAAACTTATATATCTTATTGATTATAAATTAAGCGATCCATTTTAATAAATTGCACAGGTCCCCCAAAATCTTTCAATTGCCCCTAACTTGTATTGGAATCTTGCCCCCCGGGTGCGATTATCTGGACTATTGTACGCTCGTTCGCGTGTTTATATTTTTGCATGTCATCGTTTTCTTACAGCGAACTTGTTCGAATGCTTGCGCTTCTAGATTTATATGTTGTTGTAGATAATGTATGCCCTCGCTTGCAAACAGTGATGATTTAGGTGATTTGGTCATTCTATGTTATATTTGTTTTAGTAGATTTGGGGGCTTTGTTCGAGGAGAGAATAACATGGATTTGAAAACATCGCTTAACATTCATTAATTAGCGTAATGCTTTGAGAAGGGTATGTGAGTTGGTGATCATTTATGTGAGCAACTCTTTTAGGTGGCGACAATCGTTGTCTTTTCCCAAGGGATTAATTTGAATTCTCCCTTGTCTCTATACATTGTATATCATTATCTGGGAATGGGGTATAGGTTGTTGAAGCCAATGGTTCTTTGGTTTTCTTTGTGCTTGCTTAGTTTAGTGTTGGGTTTTATGGTGCTCGATTCCTTCAACTGATGTGTTTTCCAATTTAGGAGAAGATTGGATTTTTGGGTGTTTTAGTGGAAGCTTAAAGATTTGAATTGGACACAAGGATTTATAGTGGTTCGGTCTTCTAACAAGCACCTACATCCACTACCTTAGCTCCCCACTAAGGATTTCAACCAAATTCACTAAGAATTTCATCCTCTTTTCTAGGCTTAGGAGGTAACCTTTACAATCCTCAAAGCTTTCTACCCAAAGCTTGAGTAAACCCTCTTTACAAGAGAAATTCTAAGCAAACTTGAAATGTCTCTAATAGGTGTTTGTTTGCACTATTTAGCTCTCACCCAAAACCTAAACACTTGAGCAAATTTAACAATATTAAGCTCACTAGTGTTGTCTAAGCAAGGAATTTACAATTAAAGCATTAGACACAATTTCTCATTATAATGTTGTAACAATTGAAGCATTAACCTTCTCTTGTTGCTTGGAGGTCCTTTTTAAACTCCTTAATGAGTTTGTAGCCATTACTAGCCGTTAGGGTTGAATTGGAGCCGCTGGAGACTTTATTTCCCACCATAAATTCAGTTTTGCAGCCTACCATATTGGTACATGTGGAGGCGTATCGGTACGCCCTTCTTCAGAACTAGTCATTGGGCTCTTTATCAGCCTATGCGTATCGATACGCTTGAGAGTGTATCGGTACGGTCTGCAATTTAAAAGACTGTTGGGAAATAGTCGTTGGGGTTGTTAAAGCAGGGATCAGTACACTTAAGAGGCGTATCAAAACGACCCCTATCCGTATCGATACGGACAAGCATGTATTGGTACGAGTTTTGGCAGAAACAAACTTGGATGAAAAAAAGGTATCTGCAGAACTAATGTTTTGATATAATAATTGAAAAATGTTTTAGACTAATTTGAAAAGAATTTAAAACATGTCTTTAAGTCCAAACAACTTGAAAATATGTTTGAGGTATTTAAAAAGGTTTTTGGCAAAGGTTTTAATGCTTTCAAGTAGTCAAACTTGACTTTTCAGCAAGCCCGTACCGATACGGTATACCCCGTATCGATACCATTTTGCCCAAGTTTTGAATCTGCCAAAACCCGTATCGATACAGGCTTTGTCGTATCGATACGGTTAGGGGTCGTTTTGATACGCATATTAGGCGTACCAATCCCTGTTTTATCAACCCCAACGGTTATTTCCCCACGGTCTTTTAAATGACATACCGTATCGATATGCCCTCAAGCGTATCGATACACATAGGCTGACAAAGAGCCCAATGGCTAGTTCGGAAGAAGGGCGTACCGATACGCCTCCACATGGACCGATATTGTAGGCTGTAGAACTACATTTATGGAGGGAAATAAAGTCTCTAATGGCTCCAAAACATCCCCAACTGCTAGTAACGGCTACAAACTCAATTGGGACTATAAATTGAAGGCTAGAACACTTGAAGAATGTTAGAGACAACATTCAAGCAACATGATCAAGAGAATTAAAGTCTAAATCTTTATTTTACTATTCTCTTGTACATATTCTTTAGAGAGAGTGCTAAATTGTAAATCCTTGTACTCTTGTGAGCTTAAGTTGTATAAACACCCACCTTGTGAGGTATTATGTTTACCCAAATTAATCCCTTGTAAAAGGAGAGGTTCTAGTTTAGCCTTAGACAAAAACTAGAGTTGATTCTATCTTAGCCAAGTCCAAAAGATAGGGTTGTAACGGTTTCCTCCTAAATCAGGAAAAAGGGGACGAATTCATTGTTGAGTGAATTGGGAAATCCTTAGTGGTGTGCTAAGGTAGTGGATGTAGGTGCTTAGTTAATAGCCTGAACCACTCTAAAATTCGTGTCACTTGTCTACCTTTATTTCGATTTTAGGCAGTTCAACCACCAAACATTTACAACCCTCCTTGACGGTTTCGGTGATCGATTCGAACGTGCTACAAACATAACAATTGGTATCAGAGCATCGTCTCCATCGAATTACTAACATCCGGGAGTAAGGATCATTTGCTCGAAGTCTACCGTTCAAGAAAATGACAAGATTTGAAGAAGGCCGCTCTATCTCGTGTCCTCCACTCTTAGAAGGAGAAGCATACTTCCAATGGGAAAATATCATGAAATTATTCATCAAGTCTCAAGACTATGAGGTTTGGGACATCATTGAAGATGGGTATTTGGAAGCTCCAAAGAAGAAGAAAAAGCAAATGAGTGCCAACGACACGAAGGCAAAGCTAAACTCCATGGCGATGCACATTCTCTATTATGGCCTTAACGAAGAAGTTTCCAAGAAGATCTTCACATGCAAAAGGGCCAAAGAATTATGGGAGAAACTTGAGAAGCTTTATGGCAACAAGAAAGGAGAAAAGAAAGATGATGATCACTCATGTGCAAACCTTCTCTCCAATCCAAAGGTGGATGGTGTTTTGGCTCTCGATGAGCCTAAGGTATCTTCTAACTCAAGTGTGTTTTATTCTTACTCTTTCGATGAGTTGCAAGATACTTTCGATGAATTATTTTTGGAATTTGAGACCATGAATTCCAAATTTAAGAAAATGATTTTAAAACTTGAATTTGAAAATGATTTTCTTCTAAAAACAAAATTAGATTTTGAAAACCAAAATGAAATTTTGAAAAATGATTTAGAGTTTTTAAAAACAAGTAAAGCCATTTTAGAAAAAGAAAATCTTGATTTGAAAGTCAAGCTTGAAAGCTTAACAAAAGAAAAAGAAATCATTTTTAATAATTCATCTTATCACATAATGGCAAAATGCTCACATTGCCATTATCATGGTCTACCCAAAATTTGACCCAATCCTCACACAATTGAAACAAAGAAGTTGCTGGCTAAAACAAGTATCTCTCAATACACAATATAGCCCAATTACAATCACTCAACCCAATTGAAATGATAAGAATGAAAAATACAATTGGGGTTACAAGAAAATAATGGGATTTAGGCACAAATGCTTGGATTTGATGTTTGGATGTTTGCTTTAGGATCAATAGTTGTTGTTGAAGCTTTTAGAGGTCCCTTTTATACCTTCTCATTGAATTCTAGCCGTTGTGGTTGTTGCATTCATCAATAGAGCCGTTGGGGTGTTATCTTCCCTCCATAAATGCATTCTGCAACCAACCGTTTCGAAACGCCCGACCCTGTTTCGAAACAGACCAAAATAGAAAGAGCCATTGGTGTGCATTAAAGAGCCCGTATCGAAACGGTTAGAAATGTTTCGATACGCTAAGAGCCGTTTCGAAACAATTCTGCCACTGTCAAGGACCGTATCGAAACGGGATGAGATTGTTTTGATACGCCTTAACGACTTGCTTAAAATCAGTTAGAAACATTCAACGGTCATATTTTTTAAATCTGATTGAGTATCGTTTCGAAAAATTTGATGTCGTTTCGATACGATATCTCGAGGTTCTTAAGCCGTTTGGAAACTTGTTTCGAAACACGGGTTGGCAGTGTTGAAATCGTTTCGATACACGTTCCAAAACATGAACTCACTGTTTCAAAACTGTTTCGAAATGCCTTAGGCCGTTCTGAAACGGTGACCTTAAAATCATTGTTTTGGCTTTAAGAACACATAGAAAATATTTGATAAATTCAGTTTTTAACTTAGGCATATTGTTTTAAACATATAGAGAGGTTTGAGGACTTAAAAATTCGTTTTAACATTTTCAACTTAGTCCTTAGATTCTTTAGTTATATCAAAATTAAAATATCGGTTTCACAATCTCCCCCTTGTTGTTATAACAAAACCAAAGTTAGAATTTTTAAGATTTTTGAAAATTTTGAATACATTCTAACTCCCCTCAATTTAAGACGGGTTTTTAAGTTTTAAAAAGATTTTGATCTAAGTTTAAAAAAAACTTAAAAACACTTAAAACGAATTTAGGCTCTTAGATTACTTCTCCCCCTTTTTGTTAGATCAAAAATAAGAAACAAGGCTCAAAGAGACGAGATAGGGTTAAAAGCAATAATCAATAAGCAATAAGCAACATAATATTAATTCATAAAATTCAAATATCCAAAACATAAATCGTAAACAATAAGTTCAAAGCATAATCCCAAATAAAATCAAAGCATAGGTTCATAAAACATAAGAAATAAAGATGCAAACTTAATCCTAATATGCATAGCTAATATGAGATGACATGAGAATCCTAAGCCCCATCGTCGTCACCATCATCATCCATGGAATCATCATCGTCCTTGGCTTGAGAGCGACGAAAATTCATCCATTGGCCATAAAAGGTGGAGAAGGACATGTCCATAGATGTGTGTTGATTCTCAAGGGATGTGAGTCGATTCTCATTTGCAAGGAGACGATCCTCTACGGATTGCAAGCGTGTATTGATAGAACCAAAACCTCTAGACATGTTAGTGTCCAAAGTGTTGAACCGCTCGGTAAGAAAAGCTGTGAGAGCTTCATTGTTTGCAACTGGAGCTTGTGGTTGAGGTTCAACTTGAGGTGGAGGTGCTTCCCTATCAACACGTTCCCATTGGCCATTGTTGATATATTGAAATCTGGACCTGCGAAGAGAAGATTCACCAAGTTTTTGCTTGCGGGGTTCCGCTGAGTCATAGGTGCAATCAAGATTAAGCTTTCCAAAGATGTAACTTAAAATAGTCTCATATGTGAAAGATTTTAGTGCATCGGTGTCACAGAACTTAACATTATTTACTATCTTGGCAAACATGATCTTAACAAGATTAGGGCGCTCACCACGACGAAAACATTCAAGCCAAAAATAATCTACTTGAAGAACGTGAGAAAATTTACCTCCAGAGGGGCGAAAAAACCATGAGACCATCAAGTGGAGGAACCTATTGTGAGCATCCAAGCCAAGCACGGAACCGGTGTGAGAACCAAAGTGATTCTCATTCTCGAGTCCTTCGTCCTTAAGACCAAAAGTAGTCTCTAAATAAGGGATGTCAATGACAATCCTCTTTTCCAAGATAGAAGACTAAAGGCTAACAACTTCGGAGTTGTCTTCACTATTAATATATTGGGCATTTGAGTAAAAGAGAAGAACCATGTGCTTGTAGAAAATATTCGGGATACTCAAGAAACTAAGGAATCCCCATTCTCTTAAACGGGGGAGGTAATGAAAGAGAAAGCACTCGGATTCAAGAAACGAGAGGTCAACAACACGCTCACGACGAACGTGAAACTCTTTGACATAATTGAAACGCTCCCTCATCTCTGGAGTCCGAAGACTTTTGAGAAACAACTGGGTGTGATTAGGACGAATACTCGAATCACTTGTTTGACCCGTCTTACACTTTTTGTTAACGTTCTCCATAGACATCCTAAAAACATAAAGCAAGCAATTTAAAAACAAGTTTAAGTGTATGCATGAAATTTCTTAATTCAATCCAATGGTAAATCGCACTTAAGTTTAAAAACAAGTTTTAAAAAAAACAAAAATAAATTAAGAGAAAAACAAATTAAAAACAATAAAGAAAATAGGAATGAAAACTTATATATTCAAATAAAAAATTGAAGATTTTGAAAAAAATTTACAAGTTTTGAAAAACCCAAGTATCAAAATACATAAACTATACAAAACTAAAATTTTCTAACCTAAGATTCGAATACAACTTGAAGGAAAAAGAAAAAGAAAAAATACCTTAAATTGGGATTTTGGATGAATAGATGAAAATCCTTGCACAAAGTTGTTGATGCTTGCTTAGACTTGTGTTTAAGAGTAAAAGCCCTCAAGATTTGATGAAAAACAATGAGGTTTAGAGGGTTTTATAGGGAAAAAAATCGTTTTAGGGTTTTTCGGGTTTGAGGGGAGTTTTAATTAAAGTAAAAATTTAACATTAAACGCCCTCTATAAAGTTGTCTGCTAACCTGTTTCGGAACAGTGTCGATCGTTTTGAAACGCGTGCACCGAGGTTTGACCGATTTTTCAACTCCAGCTGACCGTTTCGATACGGGTTTGACGGTATTGAATCACCGTTGACTCATAGCAGCAAAAACGTTTCGAAACCCTTGGAAGGCGTTTCGAAACATCCTTCTCTCAGATAGAATTTTAAAGCATCCGTATCGAAACAGGTGCACCCGTTTCGATACACCTGGGCCTGGAAGTGCAAATGAGGCTCTAAAAGTGCAGAAAAATGAAAATTTTGAAGGCCTAACTTGGATGAATGACATGAATGAGCGGGAATAACATGTGCAAACATAAACATACTCCCCCTAGCTATAGGCATGGATGAAATTAGGAGTAAAAACACATAAACATGGCATTTCACAAGATCAAGCAAATTTAAGCACAAAAGAGGTCCTAAAAAGGTCAAGATAGGCTAGTTAGACCTAACTCTCTCCTAAGGGATCAAAAACGCTCTTTGTCTAAAGGTTTTGTAAATATGTCCACTAATTGATTTAAGGTGTCAACATACTCTATAACAACATCTTCTTTAAGGACATGATCTCTAATGAAATGATGCCTTATTTCTATGTGTTTGGCTCTAGAGTGTTGGATGGGATTTTTTGTCAAACATATGGCACTAGTGTTATCACATTTAAGGCGTATTGTTTCAAGTTTAATATCATAATCTAAGAGTTGTTGCTTCATCCAACGGACTTGAGCACAACAACTCCCTAAGGATATGTACTCGGCTTCGGTGGTAGATAAGGCTATACTATTTTGTTTCTTAGAGAACCAAGATATGAGCATACTACCTAGGAATTGACAAGTTCCCAAAGTACTCTTCCTATCGATTTTACATCCCCCATAATCCGCATCCGAATAAGCATGAAGGTTGAAGGTGGAGTCTCTAGGGTACCAAAGACCTAGACAAGGAGTATCTCTAAGGTACCTAAAGATTCTCTTAACGACTATAAGGTGAGACTCTCTAGGACTAGCTTGAAACCTAGCACACAAGAAAACACTAAACAAGATATCTGGTCTACTTGCGGTAAGGTAAAGCAATGATCCAATCATAGAACGGTAAATCTTAGAGTCGACACACTTACCTCCTTCATCTTTTTCAAGCTTTGTAGATGAGCTCATAGGTGTGGCTTGAGGCTTTGCATTCTCCAAGCCAAACTTCTTGAGCATATCCTTTATGTACTTTGCTTGATTGATGAAGATGCCATCCTTCCTTTGCTTGATTTGGAGTCCCAAAAGGAATGAGAGTTCCCCCATCATGCTCATCTCGAATTCACCTTGCATTAGCTTAGCAAACTCTTTGCAACGACATTCGTTAGTAGAACTAAAAATAATATCATCAACATAAATTTGTACTACTAAGATGTCATTTTTACACCTTTTTATAAAAAGTGTAGTGTTCACCTTGCCTTTTCAAAACCTTTTTCAATTAAAAAGTTTGAAAGTCTTTCATACCAAGCTCTAGGAGCTTGTTTTAAACCATAAAGAGCTTTAGTGAGTTTGAAAACATGAATTGAAATTTTTGAGTCTTCAAAACCCGGTGGTTGTTCCGCATACACTTCCTCATTTATAAAGCCATTTAAAAACGCGCTTTTAACATCCATTTGAAAAAGCTTGAAATCATGATAACATGCATATGCAAGCAACATCATAATGGCTTCCATTCTAGCTACGGGTGCATAGGTTTCATCAAAATCTATTCCCGCTTCTTGAGTGTAACCTTGTGCTACTAGTCTAGCTTTATTTCTCACAATGTTACCACTTTCATCTAGTTTGTTACTAAAGACCCATTTAGTTCCTAAGGTAGATTGATTACTAGGCCTATCAACTAATGTCCAAACGTTACTTATCTCAAATTGATTTAACTCTTCTTGCATAGCCATAATCCAAAAATCATCTTTCAATGCTTCTTTTATATTCTTACGCTCTATGAATGAGATAAATACAACATGATTCATTAGTCTAAGAGAAGATCGAGTGGTTACCCCTTTGGATGGATCACCCAAGATTTCACCATCTTTGACATAGTTGAACTTCCTTGGATAGCTCACTTCATTTTCCTCAAGAGCCAAGTCCTTCAAGGCTTCAAGAGGTGGATCTTGTGTGTCCTCTTCTTTTGTTGGAACCTCATCCTCCTTTGAAGTTTGTCCTCCATCAAAGGCATTTATGATTCCTACATCATCATCATCACAAGAATCCTTCCTTGGAAGGAGGTTATCATCGAATACAACATGTATGGATTCTTCTACAACTAAAGTTCTCTTGTTAAATACACGATAGGCTTTAGAGGTTAAAGAATATCCTATGAAAATAGCTTCATCACTTTTTGCATCAAATTTACCTAAGTTGTCTTTTCCATTATTCAAAACAAAACACTTGCAACCAAAAGGATGAAAATAGCTAATGTTAGGCTTTTTATATTTTAAAATCTCAAAAGGTGTTTTCTTTAAAATTGGCCTAATCATTACTCGGTTTACAATGTAGCAAGCGGTGTTTGTGGCTTCCGCCCAAAAATATTTAGGTAAATTGTTTTCACAAAGCATGGTTCTAGCCATTTCTTGTAAAGTTCTATTTTTCTTCTAAACTACCCTATTTTGTTGAGGAGTTCAAGGAGCCGAAAAATTGTGGTTAATACCATTTTCATTCAAAAACTCTTCAAACCCTAAATTTTGAAACTCGGTTCCATGACCACTTCTAATATGAGAAATTTTAAGTTCAAGATCATTTTGGGTTAGTTTTGAAAATGTGATGAATTTTTCTAAAGCCTCATCTTTAGTAATTAAAAATAGAGCCAAAGTAAATCTAGAAAAATCATCAACAAGAACAAATGCATAAGATTTACCACCCAAGCTCATAGTCCTAATTGGCCCAAATAAATCCATATGGATAAGTTGTAAACATCTACTTATAGAAACATCATTAATGGATTTAAAGGAAGACTTATGTTGTTTACCCTTAGAGCATGCATCACAAATTTTATCGTTTGAGAACTTAATCTTGGGCAAACCTCTAACTAGATCAAGGGAAACTAATTTTTCTAAAACACTAATGCTAGCATGTCCTAGTTTTCTATGCCACAACCATGCATCATTTTCATTTTGAGCTACCAAACATGCATGAGATGTATGTATGTCATCTAGATGCACCATGTATATGTTACCTATGCGATGACCTATGAGCATAATATTATTAGATTTAATGTCAAAAATTTTGCACCCATTTTTATCAAATAAAACATTAAATCCTTTATCACACAATTGACTTATGCTCAACAAGTTATGTTTAAGACCATCGACTTACAAGACATTTTCAATCAGAATAGTAGAGTGATTACCTATTGAGCCAATACCTTTAATGTGGCCTTTGGAGTTGTCACCAAATGTCACCACTCATCCAGTTTTTGGCTTTAGATCCATGAATCTACTCTTGTCTCCGGTCATATGCATCGGGCATCCACTATCAAGGTACCTTGAGTTTTGACTTTGTGCTTTGGCCTTATAGCAATGCTCCCCCTACAAACAAAGATATTAAACTTTTATTTTTGGTACCCAAATCATTTTGGGTCCATGAGTGTTAGCTCCCAATAACTTGGTTCCCTTAGGAGTCCAAGATGACATAGCAACAATGTTATTAGATTTTACAAGTTCCTTAGGAACCCATACACTTCTAATCCTTTTAGTTCTACTATTTCTAGGAAAGCTACTTTGTTTGTAGTTATTAGTCTTTTTCCTAGGTTGGTTTGTTTTTGAAGATTCACCTATTTCATGCTTCACACTACCAACATTTTTAAAAGACTCTTTGAGCTTGTTAAGCTCATCTAACACCTTTTGGTGTTCACTATTACATTGAGAAAAAAGATTATTAAGGTCAACATTTTCATCTTGGAAGAATTTTAGTTCATCTTTCAACCCTAAAATCTTTTTCTCAAATTTTAAATTAGCTTGAGAAAGTTAGTCATTTTTATCATTTAATTCCGAAATAATTTCTTATTCCTAATGACCGACTCCTTGTATTTCTCAACTAATTCATCATAAACCTCTTGCAACTCATCATATGCATCATTTAATACATCATATGTAAAATCTAAAAATGATGAGTTAGAGGTTACCATGGAGGAATCTTCCTCAATTTCCATGAGGCAAAGGTTGGCTACTTCTTGTTCGTTATCCTCGGATGACTCCTC
The DNA here is from genome assembly GCA_958450335.1 of Hibiscus tridactylites. Lineage (NCBI taxonomy): Eukaryota > Viridiplantae > Streptophyta > Magnoliopsida > Malvales > Malvaceae > Hibiscus > Hibiscus tridactylites. The sequence continues at coordinate 30,507,236 of OY288287.1, forward strand.
ATCACTCCAAGTAGCAAGCTTGGCTTTGAGCTTCTTCTTCTTCTCAAAGACCTTCTTCTTGAGTTGAGGGCACTCCGAACGTATGTGGTCGGGTTTGTTGCACTCGAAGCAAATGATTTGATCCCTTGCTTCTTCTTTGTTTTTACCTTTGAAGTCCATCTTTCTTTGAATTTTTCTTCCCTGGTTGGACCTCATGAAGCGTGAGAATCGTTTGGCTATCATAGCCAATTCTTCTAGCTCATCCTCCTCACTAGAAGAGCTCTCCTCAAGTAATGAAGCTTTGAGAGCTATTCCCATCTTCTTCTTCTTTTCCACCTCTAGCTTTTCTACTCTTTTCTCTTCCTTATTCTTCTCTTCTTTGCTTCATAATCTCATGAGTAATGAGAGAACCCACTAGCTCATCAAGTTTTAAAGTCTTCAAGTTTTTGGCTTCTGTGATGGCGGTTCTCTTCCCATCCCAAGATTTGGGAAGTGAGTAGAGTAGCTTCCGGACAAGCTTGTCTTCCGATATAGTCTCTCCAAATCCTTTGAGCCCATTGACTATGGTTGAGAAGCGATCAAACATCTTGGACACCGTCTCATCGGGCTCCATCTTGAAATTCTCATAACTAAGATTGAGAATTCCAATCTTTGTTTCCTTGACATCGTTGGTTCCCTCATAGGTGGTCTCAAGAGTATCCCACACTTCTTTGGCACTCCTAATGGATGAGACTTTGGAGTAGATGACCGGGCCGAAAGAACAAAAGAGCATGTGAAGAGCTTTGTCATTTATTTGGATCTTCTTCACTCATCTCCATCTTCTTCTTCAAAACCATCTTCCCTTCACTATCTTGCTTCAATGGAATGTAGGGGCCATCTTCAATGACATCCCAAACCAAGTAATCGTTGGACTTGATGAAGAGGCACATCCGATTCTTCCAAAACGGATAGTTGTCACCATTGAAGAAAGGTGGTTTTGTAGTAGACTGAGACTCATACATGCTCGAACCGGAGGTAGATGCCATATCTTGATTTTTGGATGATGTCCTAGAAAATCCTCTTGTGGTTGTTAATCCTTCAAAGAGGTAGGCTCTGATACCAATTGTTGAGTGGATCAAATGATCGAAATAAACCAAGAGGGGGTGAATTGGATTATTAAAGTTCTTGGTGGTGGAATTTGCAAATAAAAATGGTAGACAAGGAATTTTAGAGTGGTTTAAGTTCCAATTGAACTCTACATCCACTACCTTAGCTTAACTAAGGATTTGCAACAATTCCACTAATTGCTTTTCCCCTTTTCTAGGCTAATGAGGTAACCCTTACAATTTTTGGTCAAATTTTCTACCCAAAATTTGACCTAATCCTCACACAATTGAAACAAAGAAGTTGTTGGCTAAAACAAGTATCTCTCAATACACAATATAGCCCAATTACAAGCACTCAACCCAATTGAAATGATAAGAATGAAAAATACAATTGGGGTTACAAGACAATAATGGGATTTAGGCACAAATGATTGGATTTGATGTTTGGATGTTTGCTTTAGGATCAATAGTTGTTGCTGAAGCTTTTAGAGGTCCCTTTTATACCTTCTCATTGAATTCTAGCTGTTGTGGTTGTTTCATTCATCAATAGAGCCGTTGGGGGTGTTATCTTCCCTCTATAAATGCAGTCTGCAACCAACCGTTTCGAAAGACCCGACCCTGTTTCGAAACAGACCAAAATAGAAAAAGCCATTGGGGTGCATTAAAGAGCCCGTATCGAAACGTTTAGAAATGTTTCGATACGCTAAGACCCGTTTCGAAACCCGTTTCAAAACAATTTTGCCATTGTCAAGGACCGTATCGAAATGGGATGAGATTGTTTCGATACGCCTCGACGACTTGTTTAAAATCAGTTAAAAACATTCAACGGTCATATTTTTTAAATCTGATTGAGTACCGTTTCGAAACATTTGATGTCGTTTCGATACGATATCTCGAGGTTCTTAAGCCGTTTCGAAACACGGGTTGGCAGTGTTGAAATCATTTCGATACCCGTTTCGAAACATGAACTCACAGTTTCAAAACTATTTCGAAATGTCTTAGGCTTTTCCGAAACGGTGACTCGAAAATCACAATCTCATTCGAAAACTCTTCAAACCCTAAATTTTGAAACTCGGTTCCATGATCACTTCTAATATGAGAAATTTTAAGTTCGAGATCATTTTGGGTTAGTTTTGAAAATGTGATGAATTTTTCTAAAGCCTCATCTTTAGTACTTAACAATAGAACCCAAGTAAATCTAGAAAAATCATCAACAAGAACAAATGCATAAGATTTACCACTCAAGCTCATAGTCCTAATTGGCCCAAATAAATCCATATGGATAAGTTGTAAACATCTACTTGTAGAAACATCATTAATGGATTTAAGGGAAGACTTATGTTGTTTACCCTTAGAGCATGCATCACAAATTTTTTTCGTTTGAGAACTTAATCTTGGGTAAACCTCTAACTAGATCAAGGGAAACTAATTTTGCTAAAACACTAATGCTAGCATGTCCTACTTTTCTATGCCACAACCATACATCATTTTCATTTTGAGCTACCAAACATGCATGAGATGTATGTATGTCATCTATATGCATCATGTATATGTTACCTATGCGATGACCTATGAGCATAATATTATTAGATTTAATGTCAACAATTTTGCACCCATTTTTATCAAATAAAACATTAAATCCTTTATTACACAATTGACTTATCCTCAACAAGTTATGTTTAAGACCATCGACATACAAGACATTTTCAATAAGAATAGTAGAGTGATTACCTATGTCGTTTCGATACGATATCTCGAGGTTCTTAAGCCGTTTCGAAACTTGTTTAGAAACACGGGTTGGTAGTGTTGAAATCGTTTCGATACCCGTTCCGAAACATGAACTCACATTTCAAAATTGTTTCGTAACGCCTTAGGCCGTTCCGAAACGGTGACTCGAAAATCATTGTTTTGGCTTTAAGAACACTTAGAAAATATTTGATAAATTCAGTTTTGAACTTAGGCATATTGTTTAAAACATATAGAGAGGTTTGAGGACTTAAAAATTTGTTTTCACATTTTCAACTTAGTCCTTAGATTCTTTAGTTATATCAAAATTAAAATATCGGTTTCACACGATCCTTATTTTAATAACCCCAACGGTCTTTTAAATGGCATATTGCACCGATACGCCCTCAAGCGTATCGATACACATATGCTGACAAAGAGCTTAACGGCTAGTACTGAAGAAGAGCATACCGATACCCCTCCACGTGTACAAATACGGTAGGCTGCAGAACTACATTTATGGTGGGAAATAAAGTTTCCAACGGCTCCAAAACATCCCCCAACGGCTAGTAACGGCTACAAACTCAATTGGAACTATAAATTAAAGGCTGGAACACTTAAAGAATGTTAGAGACAACATCCAAGCAACATGATCAAGAGAATTAGAGTCTAAATCTTTATTTTACTATTCTATGGTACATAGTCTTTAGAAAGAGTGCTAAATTGTAAATTCTTGTACTCTTGTGAGCTTAAGTTGTGTAAACACCCACCTTGTGAGGTATTAAGTTTACCCAAATTAATCCCTTATAAAAGGAGAGGTTCTAGTTTAGCCTTAGACAAAAACTAGAGTTGGTTCTATCTTAGCCAACTCTAAAAGATAGGGTTGTAACGGTTTCCTCCTAAACTGAGAAAGGGGGACAAATTCATTGTTGAGTGAATTGGGAAATCCTTAGTGGTGTGCTAAGGTAGTGGATGTAGGTGCTTAGTTAATAGCCCGAACAACTCTAAAATCATTGTGTCACTTGTCTATCTTTATTTCGATTTTAGCCAATTCAACCACCAAACATTTACAACCCTCCTTGACAGTTTCGGTGATCGATTCGAGCGTGCTACAAACACAACAGTATCGATACAGGGTATACCGTATCGGTACGGGCTTGTTGAAAAGTTAAGTTTGACTACTTTAAAACATTAAAAACTTTGCCAAAAACCTTTTTAAATACCTCAAACATATTTGCAAGTTGTTTGGACTTAAAGACATGTTTTAAATTCTTGTCAAATTTGTCCAAAACATTTTTCAATTATTATATCAAAACACTTAGTTCTACAATCTCCCCCTTTTTTATATAATAAAACCAACTTGAAAAATTGTTTGGGAATTCTCCCCCTTTGTGAAATAAATTTTGAATAAGAGAATTAAGATTCAAAATCAATTAAAGCTCCCCTTTATTCATTTGAAAATTCAATTTTCCAAATCATTTCTCCCCCTTTTTGTTATATCAAAAAGAATTGAAAACACTTTTAAGCTCAAAATAACAATGGAGGTTTAAATTTTGAAATTATTAAAATGTTTGGTTCTAAAAGTGGCTCCCCCTTTCTCAAAGCATCATCAAGCAAAAGTTAGTTCAACATATATGATTAAACTAGTTGAATTAAAAAAAATAAAACTAAATAAAAGGAATTCAACTAATTTTACCAACACTTGAATCCAAGGGAGGATGTGAAGCCTTCCTCTTCAAGTGTTCTTCTTTGTGTGCATGGAGCTCCCCCTCAATGTTTGACTTGTTGATCAATCTCCATCACACCTATTATAAGACAAAATTAAGTAATTTTTGGTATCCAAATTGCTTTGGATCCATAAACGCTATTAACACAAAATTTAGTCCCCTTAGGAATCCATTTTTCAATTTCATCCGTTTTAGTTGAAGTACTTAGTCCATTTGGGACCCAAATACTTCTATAAATTTTACTATTTACAAATCTAGGGGCACTAGATTGTCTTACATAAAAATTTGATTTTTCAACATTATTTTTCTTTTCAAGCTCTTTGGAAATCAAATCTTTTTCTTCTTGAACTTTATGAAGCAAATTTTGTAAATCAAAACATTTTTGTTCAAACTCTTCGAGTTTTGCTTCAAGTTCTATTTTGGTTTTAGAAATCAAATCATTTTGAATTTTCAAATTTGAAATCACTTTCTTGTTGTTCAAAATGTGATTCTTAAATTCTAAAACTAAATCGTCATATGCATCTTGTAATTCATCAAATGAGTATGAACATAAAGTAGATGATTAGAAGTTACCCTTGAATCTTCTTCGATGGCCATAAGGCAAAGGTTGACTTGTTCATCATTGGTGGAGTCTTCATCACTCCAAGTAGCCACACATTCCTTCTTCTTATGGCTTGAAGTGCTTGTCCTCTTCTTCTTCATGGATTCTCGTTCAAGTTCTTTCAAGGCTTTCTTCATGAAAGGGGCACACTTCTTGAAGAGATTAACTATCTCTTCTTCATCCTCCTCTTCACTTGAATCTACATGTTGGCATGTGGAGGATTTGAGAGCAATGGCATTTGTGTTGATGCCAAGCCCTTTGAGCTTCTTCTCCCCCATAGCTCTAATTTCTTCCTTCTTCTCCTCCTCTTCTTTGTTTTTCTTCATAATTTGGTGAGTGAGAAGTGACCCTTTGAGCTCATCAAGCTTCAAAGTTTTGAGATTCTTGGCTTCGATGATGGCGGTCCTTTTTTATTCCTATAACTCGGGGAGGAAGTGGATGAGCTTTCTGACAAGCTTCTCTTCCGGAATGGCTTCTCCATAGCATTTGAGTTCATTGGTGATGGTGGAGAACCTATCAAACATCTTCTCAATGTATTCTTCCAGATCCATCTTGAAGTTCTTATACTCGAGGTTGAGGAGTCCAATCTTGGTCTCGTTTACTTCATTGGTTCCTTCGTATGTGACTTCAAGCTTGTCTCATACCTCCTTGGCATCTTCACAAGAAGACATCTTCTCATAGATGTTGAGGCCAAATGCAAAAAAAAAAGGATGTGCAAGGTTTTGTAATTAAGCTTCATCTTCTTGCGATCATCGGCACTCCAATCTGCCTTGCTTCGTTGTGGCACGAACGGGCCATCTTCTACTATGTCCCAAAGCTTGTATTCCTTGGACTTTATGAAAAACTTCATTCTTATCTTCCAATGGGCATAGTGAGTTTCGTCGAAGAATGGTGGCTTGTCGATGGATTGTGCCATTTGAACGGTTTGTTGATATGTTGTTCGAGCTTCCTGGATCACCTCAATAGGATGTTAATCCTCTTCGATTGAGACAAGCTCTGATACCAATTGTTGGGTTTTATGGTGCTCGATTCCTTCAACCGATGTGTTTGCCAAGTTAGGAGAAGATTGGATTTTTGGGTGTTTTAGTGGAAGCTTAAATATTTGAATTGGACACAAGGATTTATAGTAGTTTGGCCTTCTAAAAAGCACCTACATCCACTACCTTAGCTCCCCACTAAGGATTTTAACCAAATTCAAGAATTTCGTCCCCTTTTCTAGGCTTAGGAGGTAACCTTTACAATCCTCAAAGCTTTCTACCCAAAGCTTGAGTAAACTCTCTTTACAAGAGAAATTCTAAGCAAACTTGAAATCCCTCTAATAGGTGTTTGTTTGCACTATTTAGCTCTCACCCAAGACCTAAAAACTTGAGCAAATTTAACAATGTTAAGCTCACTAGTGTTGTCTAAGCAAGGAATTTACAATTAAAGCTTTACACACAATTTCTCATCATAATGATGTAACAATTGAAGCATTAACCTTCTATTGTTGCTTGGAGGTCCCTTTTATACTCCCTAATGAGTTTGTAGTCGTTACTAGCCGTTAGGGTTGAATTGGAGCCGTTGGAGACTTTATTTTCCACCATAAATGCAGTTCTGTAGCCTACCGTAACGGTACATGTGGAGACGTATCGGTACGCCCTTCTTCAGAACTAGCTGTTGGGCTCTTTGTCAGCCTATGCGTATCGAAACGCTTGAGAGCGTATTAGTATGGTTTGCAATTTAAAAGACCGTTGGGAAATAGCTCTTAGAGGTTGTTAAAGCAGGGATCGGTGCGCTTAAGAGGCGTATCGAACCTACCCTTATTCGTATCGATATGGGTAAGCCTGTATCGGTACAAGTTTTGGCAGAAACAAACTTGGATGAAAAAGGTATCGATACGGGGTATACCGTATTGGTACGGGCTTGCTGAAAAGTTAAGTTAGACTACTTTAAAACATTAAAAACTTTACCAAAAACCTTTTTATATACCTCAAATATATTTTCAAGTTGTTTGGACTTAAAGACATGTTTTAATTTCTTGTCAAATTTGTCCAAAACATTTTTCAATTATTATATCAAAACACTTAGTTCTATATTTAGTAATATGGTAATTTCTCACTTGGTTTGGAAGTGTTTGGGTTGCGCATGCCAAAGCTCTTGGAGAGAGAGGTTTGGATTGTTTATATCAGGTCATATTTTAACTGGTGTATTTATTAATTGGAGGTTTTGAGATTGCGGAATTTGAGGCATTAGTTCAGGATTAACTGATTATCTCAGTAGTTTCCAAGGTTTGAACTTTAAATGTATACCGTTGGCTTTTATTTTGCGTTATAAATATGAATCCTTTGGATCTGAATTTTTGTAACTTAACCCATGGGCAGTATGTTTGTTTCTTCTATAATCCTTTATTTGTATTATTGTGTGTGTTGAAGGGGTTGTGGCTTGCGAAGATAAGTAGCATATAGAGGGTTTACATTGTAGATTCAGAAGGAATGTTGATCGCTCATTTGGATTGTTTATATCGACGAATAATGGTATTTTGAAGGTTACGATTAGCCATTTGTCGCGATGAACATCGACAGACGGTGAGTGTTTGGGGGGAGAACAAGTGCTCTGTTGTTGTATGCAAATCCTATGATTTGGCATGTGCTCTTGAATAGTATGGGAAGGATGGTAAATCCATAAGTGGAAGATTTCTTGTCATCTGCCTGGAGGATATAAGGTAATACATGTATGTGAAACCAATAAATTGATTTTGATATAACAAAGGATTTAAGGACTAAATTGAAAATTGGAAAATGAATTTTTAAGTCCTCAAAACCTCTCTATGTATTTAAAGAAAAATGTTTAAGTCAAAACCTCACCTTGTCAAATATTTTCTAAGTGTTTATCAAGCCAAAACAATGGTTTTCAAGTCACCATTTCGGAACAGCCTTTGGGCGTTTCAGAACAATTTGAAACTGTTAACATCTGTTTCGGAACGTCTTCTGAAACGGATGAAGAACATCGGAACGAAATTCAAACTTGGTTTTAAAATATGACTGTTGAAGTTTTATAACTGAATTTAAAATTATTGTTAAGGCGTATCAAAACGCTTCTAAGCCGTTTTGATACAGGCTTTGACAGTAGCAAAATATTTCAAAATGGGCTCTTAGTGTATCGAAACGATCGTGCCCGTTTCTGTATGGTCTATTTATTACACCCCAACTGCTCTTTCTAGTTTGGTATGTTTTGAAATAGGGTCGGGCGTTTCAGAACGGGTAGTTGCAGACTGCATTTATGGAGGGAAGGTAACATCCCAACGGCTATATTGATGAATGCAACAACCCCAACGGCTAGAATTCAATGAGAAGTTATAAAAGGGACCTCTAAAAGCTCCAGCAACAACTATTGATCTCCAAAGTATTATCCAAAACATCAAATCCAAGCAATTGTGCTAAAATCCCATTATTTCTTGTAAACCTCAATTGTGAACTTTGTAATTTCCATTCTTATCTGTTCAATTGGGTTGAGTGCTTGTAAAAAGGGCTACATTTTGTATTGAGAGATACTAGTTTTAGCCTTCAACTTCTTTGTATTTCTTGAGTGAGGATTGGGTCAAATTTTGGGTAGAAAATTTGACCGGTATTGTAAAGGTTACCTCCTTAGTCTAGAAAAGGGGGAGAACAATTAGTGGATTGTTGGAAAATCCTTAGTGAAGCTAAGGTAGTGGATGTAGAGTTCGATTGGAACTTGAACCACTCTAAATCCTCTTGTCTAGCATTTTTAATTTTTCACTCCACCACCAAAAGTTCTTAAAATCCAATTCACTCCTCCTCCTTGCTTATATTGTTTCATTGATCCACTCAACAATTGGTATCAGAGTCTACCTCTTTGAAGGATTAACAAAAACAAGAGGAGTTCCTAGGAAGACTGTGATCATCTACAAAAGCAAGCCATGGCATCTACTTCCAGGTCAAACATGTACGAGTCTCAATCAACCACCAAATCGCCTTTCTTCAACGGTGATATTTTTGGAAGAACCGGATGCGTCTTTTCATTAAATCCAATGATTATCTAGTTTGGGATGCCATTGAAGATTGTCCCTCTATTCCGATGAAGAGAGACGACGAAGGAAGACTTGTGCCAAAGAAGAAGAATGAGATGAGTGAAGAAGAAAGAAAGAAGATTCAAATCAATGATAAAACTCTTCACATGTTGTTTTGCTCTTTCGGTCCCGACATCTACTCCATGGTTTCTTACATCGACAGTGTTAAGGAAGTGTGGGATACACTTGAGACTACTTATGAAGGAACAAGTGATATGAAGGAGACAAAGATTGAAATTCTCAATCTTAGATATGAGAATTTCAAAATGGAGCCCGACGAAATCGTGTCAAAGATGTTTGATCGTTTCTCAACAATCGTCAATTGGCTAAAGGGTTTTGGAGAGATAATCTCGAAATACAAACTAGTCCGGAAGCTGCTCTACTTACTTCTTGAGTCTTGGGATGGGAAGAGAACCGCCATCATTGAGGCCAAAAATTTGAAGACACTCAAGCTTGATGAGCTAGTGGGTTCTCTCCTAACTCATGAGATAATGAAGCAAGGAAGGGAAGATGAAAGGAAGAAAGAAGAGTGGAGATGCTTGAGGTAGATAAGAATAAGAAGATAGGAGTGGCTCTCAAAACTTCTCTACATGAGGAGACCACTTCTAGTGAGGAGGAAGACCTAGAATAATTGGCTACGATAGCCAAAAGGTTCTCACGATTTATGAGGTCCAACCGAGGAAGGAAGATTCAAAGAAAAATGGACTTCAAGACCAAAAACAAAGAAGAAGAGAGGGATCAAATCATTTGCTTTGAGTGCAAAAAAGCGAGTCATATTCGTTCTGAGTGCCCTCAACTCAAGAAGAAGGGCTTTGAGAAGAAGAAGAAGCTTAAAGACAAGCTTGCAACTTGGAGTGATGAGGAGTCATCCGAGGATGAGGAACACGAAGTGGCCAACCTTTGCCTCATGGCTCTTGAGGAGGATTCCTCCATGGTAACCTCTAACTCATCATCTTTTGATTTTACATTTGATGAATTCCATGATGCTTATGATGAGTTACAAGAGGTATATGACGAGTTAGTTGAGAAGTATAAAGAGTCGGTCATAAGAAATAAAAAAATCATTTCAGAATTAAATGCTAAAAATGACTCACTTTCTCAAGCTAACTTGAAATTTGAGAAAAAGATCTTAGGTTTACAAGATGAACTTAAATTCTTTCAAGATGAAAAAGTAGACTTAAACAATCTTATTCTCAATGCAATAGTGAACAACAACAGGTGTTAGATGAGCTTAACAAGCTCAAGGAATCTTTCAAAAATGTTAGTAATGTGAAAAATGAGATAGGTGAGTCCTATAGAACTAACCAGCCTAAGAGAAAGACATATAACTACAAACAAAGTGGCTTCCATAGGCATAATAGAACTAAGAAAATTAGAAGTGTATGGGTTCCTAAGGAACTCGTCAAGTCTAATAATGTTGTTGCTATGTCACCTTGGATTCCTAAGGGAACCAAGCTTTTGGGAGATAACACTCGTGGACCCAAAATGATTTGGGTACCAAAAATCAAAGTTTAACTCTTTGTTTGTAGGGGAGCATTGCTACAAGGCCAAAGCACAAAGTCAAAACGCATGGTACCTTGATAGTGGATGCTCGAGGCACATGACCGGATACAAGAGTCGATTCATGGACTTAAAGCCAAAAAGTGGAGGAGTAGTGACATTTGGTGACAACTCCAAAGGACACATTAAAGGTATTGGATCCATAGGTAATCACTCTACTATTCTCATTGAAAATGCTTTATATGTCGATGGTCTAAAACACAATTTATTGAGCAATAGTCAATTGTGTGATAAAGGGTTTAATGTCTTATTTGATAAAAATTGGTGCAAAATTATTGACATTAAATCAAATAATATAATGCTCATTGGTCATCACATAGGTAATATTTACATGGTGTATTTAGATGACATTCATACATTTCATACATGTTTTGTTGCACAAAATGAAAATGATGCATGGCTATGGCATAGGAAACTAGGACATGCTAGCATTAGTGTTTTAGAAAAATTAATTTCCTTAAATCTAGTTAGAGGTTTGCCCAAAATTAAGTTCTCAAAGGACAAGATTTGTGATGCATGCTCTAAGGGTAAACAACATAGATCGTCCTTTAAATCCATTAATGATGTTTCTACAAGTAGGTGTTTACAACTAATTCACATTGATTTATTTGGGCCTATTAGAACTGTGAGCTTGGGTGGTAAATCATATGCATTTATACTTGTTGATGACTATTCTAGATTTACTTGGGTTCTATTTTTAAGTGCTAAAGATGAGGCTTTAGAAAAATTCATCACGTTTTCAAAATTAACTCAAAATGATCTTGAACTTAAGATTTCTCATATTAGAAGTGATCATGGAACTGAACTTCAAAATCTAGGTTTTGAAGAGTTTTTAAACGAAATTGGTATTAGCCACAATTTTTCGGCTCCTCGAACCCCTCAACAAAATGGGGTAGTTGAGAGGAAAATAGGACTTTACAAGAAATGACTAGAACCATGCTTTGTGAAAACAATTTACCTAAATATTTTTGGGCAAAAGCCACAAACACCGCTTGCTACATTGTAAATCGAGTAATGATTAGGTCACTTTTAAATAAAACAACATATGAGATTTTAAAATCTAAAAAGCCTAACATTAGCTATTTTCATCCATTTGGTTGCAAGTGTTTTGTTTCAAATAATGGAAAAGATAACTTAGGTAAATTTGATGCTAAAAGTGATGAAGCTATTTTCCTAGGGTATTCTTAAACCTCTAAAGCATATCGTGTATTTAATAAGAAAACTTTAGTAGTAGAAGAGTCTATTCATGTTGTATTCGATGATAACCTCCTTCCGAGGAAGGAATCTTGTGATGATGATGATGTAGGATTCCTTGATGTCTTTGATGGAGGACAAACTTCAAAGGAGGATGAGATTCCAACTAAAGATGAGGATGCACAAGATCCACCTCTTGAAGCCTTGAAGGACTTGGCTCTTGAGGAAAAGGAAGCGAGCTACCCAAGGGAGTACAACTATGTCAAAGGTGGTGAAATCTTGGGTGATCCATCCAAGTGGGTAACTACTAGATCTTCTCTTAAACTCATGAACCATGTTGCTTTAATCTCATGCATAGAGCCTAAGAACATTAAAGAAGCATTGAAAGATGATTTTTGGATTATGGCTATGCAGGAAGAGTTAAATCAATTTGAGAGAATTAATGTATGGACATTAGTTGAAAGGCCTAGTAATCAATCTACTATAGGAACTAAATGGGTATTAAGGAATAAACTAGATGAGAGTGGTAACATTGTGAGAAACAAAGCTAGATTAGTTGCTCAAGGTTACACTCAATAAGAGGGAATTGATTTTGATGAAACCTATGCACACGTATCTAGAATGGAAGCTATTAGGATGTTGCTTACATATGCATGTTATCATGATTTCAAGCTTTTTTCAAATGGATGTTAAAAGTGCATTTTTAAATGGTTTTATAAATGAAGAAGTGTATGTGGAACAACCACCAGGTTTTGAGGATTCAAATTTTCCAAATCATGTTTTCAAACTAACTAAAGCACTTTATGGTTCAAAACAAGCTCCTAGAGCTTGGTATGAAAGACTTTCGAACTTTTTGATTTAAAAAGGTAAGGTGGACACTAATGTTTTCATAAAAAGGTATAAAAATGACATCTTAGTAGTACAAATATATGTTGATGATATTATTTTTGGATCTACTAATGAGTGTCAATGCAAAGAGTTTGCTAAGTTAATGCAAGGTGAATTCGAGATGAGCATGATGGGGGAGCTCTCATTCTTTGTGGGACTCCAAATCAAGCAAAGGAAGGATGGCACCTTCATCAATCAAGAAAAGTATATCAAGGATATGCTCAAGAAGTTTGGCTTGGAGAATGCAAAGCCTCGAGCCACACCAATGAGCTCATCTACAAAGCTTGACAAAGATGAAGGAGGTAAGTGTGTTGACTCTAAGCTTTATCGCTCTATGATTGAATCTTTGATTTACCTTACCGCAAGTAGACCGAATATATTGTTTAGTGTATGCTTGTGTGCTAGGTTTCAAGCTAGTCTTAGAGAGTCTCACCTTATAGCCGTTAAGAGAATCTTTAGGTACCTTAGAGATACTCCTTGTCTAGGTCTTTGCTACCCTAGAGACTCAACTTTCAACCTTCATGCTTATTCGGATGCGGATTATGGGGGTTGTAAAATCGATAGGAAGAGTACTTCGGGAACATGTCAATTTTTAGGTAGTATGCTCATATCTTGGTTCTCTAAGAAACAAAATAGTGTAGCTCTATCTACCACCGAAGCCGAGTACATATCCTTATGGAGTTGTTGTGCTCAAGTCCTTTGGATGAAGCAACAACTCTTAGATTATGGTATTAAAGTTGAAACCATACCGCTTAAATGTGACAACACTAGTGCCATATGCTTAACCAAAAATCCCATCCAACACTCTAGAACCAAACATATAGAAATAAGGCATCATTTCAATAGAGATCATGTCCTTAAAGAAGATGTTGCTATAGAGTTTGTTGACACCTTAAACCAACTAGCGGACATTTTTATCAAGTCTTTGGATAAGGAGCGTTTTTTGTCCCTTATGAGAGAGTTAGGTCTAACTAGCCTATCTTGACCTTTTAGGACCTTTTTGTGCTTAAATTGCTTGATTTCTTGAAAAATGTCATGCTTATGTGTTTTCACTCCTAATTTCATCCATGCTAATAGTTAAGGGGAGTATGTTTATGTTTGTACATGTTATTCCTACTCACTCATATCATTTATGCATATAGGACTTCATGAAATTCATTTTTCTGCAAAAATAGAGCCTCATCTGTACCTCCAGGCCTAGGCGTATCGAAACTAGTCAATCTATTTCGATACGGGTGCCTTAAAAGAGTAATCTATGACTAGGATGTTTCGAAACGCATTAAAAAGGGTTTCGAAACGTTTTTCCTCTACCAATAAGTGTATCGAAATGAGTTTCGATACGGGTCAACACGTGGGATTCGATACGGTCAAGGTATCGGAACAGTCAATTGGACTCGAAACGACAGTCAACGTTTCGGTACACACATTTCGGAACGATCATGCCTGTTCTGAAACGGCTCTGCGGACAGCTTTAAAAATGGTTTTAAATGATAAATTTGCTTTTAAATTAAAAACCCTAACCCGATTTTTCCCTATAAAACCCCTCTAAACCTCATTGTTTTTCATCAAATCTTGAGGGCTTTTTCTCACAAAATCAAGTCTAAGCAAGCTTCAACAATTTTGTGCCAGATCTTCCATTCATTCATCCAAAATCCCTATTTAAGATATATTTTCATCTTTTTCTTTTTCCTTTGATTTTATTCGAATTTTAGGTTAGAAAACATGAATTTTGTATAGATTATATGTTTTGCAACTTGTGTTTTTCAAAACTTGTAAAAACAATTCAAAATCTTAAATTTTTTGGTTCGAATATATTATTTTTTACTCGTATTTTTTTTACAGTTTTTTCAAAAATTGTTTCCTCTTAAAAAATTTTAAAGTCTTTTTAAACCTAAATGGGTTTTGTCATTCGATTGAATTAAGGATGTTAATCCATACACTTAGATTTTTTAAATTTGCTTGCTTTATGTTTTTAGGAATTTTCCATGGACAACGTTAACAAGAAACGCAAGACGACTCAAACGAGTGAAGGCTCAATTCAAGCAAATATCCGTCCCAATCTCACCCAACATTTTCTCAAAAGTCTTCGGACTCAAGAGATGAAGGATCGTTTCACCTACGTCAAGGATATAGACGTTCGTCGAGAGCGTGTTGTTGATATCTCGTTCCTTGATTCCGAGCGTTTTGTTTTCTGCTATCTAGGGCGTTTGCAAGAATAGAACTTCATGGCTTTCTTGAGCATACCGGATATTATCTACAAGCACATGGTCCTCGTTTTCTACTCAAATGCCTTGCTCATTGATAATGAAGATCACACTTAGGTGATTGGCATTCAGTCGTATCCCTTGGGGAAGAAGTTCATTATCAATGTACATTTTTAGAGACTGCTCTTGGGCTCAAGAATGAAGGCATTGAGGATGAGACCCACTTTGGTGCTCACACCGGCTCCGTTCTTTCATTGGACGCTCATTACCGGTTCCTTCACTTGATGATTTCATGGTTCATCCGCCCTTACGGAGGTAAATTCTCTCATATTCGTCAAGTTGACTATTTTTTGCTAGAGTGCTTTCGCCGAGGAGAACGGCCAAATCTTGTTAAAATTATGTTCGCCGAGATTGTCAATAATGCGAAGCTTCGTGAAATCGATGTTCTTAAAACTTTCACGTATGAGACTGTTTTGAGTTATCTCTTTTGCACCCTCAACTTTGATTGCTCCTATGATTCTCTGAAACCCCGTAAGAACAAGATTGGTGAATCTTCTCTCCATAAGTTCGGGTTCTACTACACTCTTGGCCAATGGGAACGTGTTTATAGGCATGCCCCTCCACCTCAAGTTGAGCCCCCACCTCAAGCTTCGGGTCCTAACAATGAAGCTCTTATGGCTTTCCTCACCGAGCGGCTCAACACGATGGATACAAACATAGCTTCTGGTTTTGGTGCTCTCAATACCCGTTTGCAATCCGTGGAGAATCGTCTCACCACTCTCAAGAATCAACAAACATCAATGGACTTGTCATTTTCTACCTTCTATGGTCAATGGATGACCTTTCGTTGTACTCAAGCTAAAAACGATGATGATTCTTCGGATGTTGATGGTGACGATGACGAGGCTTAGGGTCTTCATTGCATGTCATATTATTTTATCATATTAGGACTAAGTTTGTACCTTTTCTATTTTATTTATGCTTTATGAACCTATGCTTTGATTACTTTGTTTGGGATTGAGCTTTAATATCTATTGCTTTAAGTTTTATGTTTGGTTATTTGAACTTAATGAATCTATATTATGTTGTTTATTGCTTTTAACATTGTTTCTTCTCTTGATGGGCCTTGTTTATTATTCTTTTTTATCTAACAAAAAGGGGGAGGAGTAATATAAGAGCCAAAAAAATTAAGTCGATTTTGAGTTTTAAAACTTGAATTTTAAGTCTTTTCAAAACTTTAAAACTCATCTTAAATTGAGGGGGAGTTAGAATGTCTTCAAGATTTCAAAACTCTTAAAAAATCTAACTTGGTTTTGTTATATCAAAAAGGGGAGATTGTGAAACCAATAAATTGATTTTGATATAACAAAAGATTTAAAGACTAAATTGAAAAATGGAAAATGAAATTTTAAGTCCTCAAAACCTCTCTATGTATTTAAAGAAAAATGTTTAAGTCAAACCCTCAACTTGTCAAATATTTTCTAAGTGTTTATCAAGCCAAAATAGTGATTTTCGAGTCATCGTTTCGGAACGACCTTTGGGCGTTTTGGAACAGTTTGAAACTGTTAACCTCTATTTCGGAACGTGTTTCGAAACAGATGAAGAACATCGGAATGGTTTGACCCGTTTCGATACGGTAGTATCGAAACGACCTCAAACATTTTGAAACGAAATTCAAACTTGGTTTTAAAATATGATCGTTGAAGTTTTATAACTGAATTTAAAATTATGGTTAAGGCGTATCGAAACGCTTCTAAGCCATTTCGATACAGACTTTGACAATAGCAAAATGTTTTGAAACGAGTTTCAAAACGGGCTCTTAGCGTATCGAAACGATCGTGCCCGTTTCGGTACGGTCTATTTATTACACCCCAGCGGCTATTTCTAGTTTGGTCTGTTTCGAAACAGGGTCGGGCGTTTCAGAACGGGTAGTTGCATAATGCATTTATGGAGGAAAGATAACATCCCAACGGCTATATTGATGAATGCAACAACCCCAACGGCTAGAATTCAATGAGAAGGTATAAAAGGGACCTCTAAAAGCTCCAGCAACAACTACTTATCTCCAAAGTATTATCCAAAACATCAAATCCAAGCAATTCTGCTAAAATCCCATTATTTCTTGTAAACCCCAATTGTGAACTTTGTATTTTCCATTCTTATCTATTCAATTGGGTTGAGTGCTTGTAAAAGGGGATACGTTTTGTATTGAGAGATACTACTTTTAGCCTTCATCTTCTTTGTATTTCTTGAGTGAGGATTGGGTCAATTTTTGGGTAGAAAATTTGACAGGTATTGTAAAGGTTACCTCCTTAGCCTAGAAAAGGGGAAGAACAATTAGTGGATTGTTGGAAAATCCTTAGTGAAGCTAAGGTAGTGGATGTAGAGTTCGATTGGAACTTGAACCACTCTAAATCCTCTTGTGATGTGAGCACATCAGTTCAGAACAAACAAGCTGATCCGGAGGTCTTACCAACAGGACCCATCACTCGTTCTAAGGCAAAGAAATTCAGGGAAGCCCTTTTTCTTACTTGTGCTACAATTCCTAATTCATTCGAGCATGTTCATGCCTTAGAACATAGGCTTTATAATGTGTTGCATGCTGATATGTGACATACATATACTATACTACTTATATAGGTGTGTTTGCTATGTATATATTATGTTAAGTGTGTTTTAGATAAGTTTGCCAGCTTATAATATTGTATGTTAAGCTATGTTAGCTTGTTGTGTGTTAAAACAATAAGGGTGCATTGTTTTGTAGATTTCTTGAATGTTTTCAATAAGTTTACAATGCTCTGAGTGTGTTTCTTTTGTTTTCATATAGTTACAATAAAAGGGCAGCAGCTCAAAGGCTTAAACTTAGCTCGGATGAAGCTCACGGGAGTGTACGTAGCTCATCTTCAGCTCAAAGGAGTATAGGCAGCTCAACTCAGCTCAACTCAGCTCACTTCACTCCCAGCTAGCTGAATTCAGCTCGTTTCAGCTCCAGTCAGCTCAACTTTAGCTCCACTAGCTCAACTCCAGCTAACAAGTCCAGAAGCAGCTCAAAGGTGTCCTACATGTGGGAGAGTGTCCTACAAGCATGTGAGCAGGATGTGGGGCGTCCTACATCTCTTCAAGCATGTGCACGGCATGTGTGTGCAAGCATGTGGCAGATTTGAAGTAATTTGGGCGCCATTTTGAAGAGAAGTTATCAGCCACCCTTTTTGAAATTTGAACACATTTAACATGTGTTAATTTCATTCAAACTCAGCCACAAATTATCAACACATGTGCGGCAACTTGGGGGAGGTTAATGGCAGATTTCTTTTGCATTTTTAAACACATTTAACATGTGTTTATTTTCAATTCAAACTCAGCCACTAATTTGGGCGCCCTCTCCCTTGTTTTTTCCTATATATATTTGTTAAATTTGTATGAACAAGGTTAGACAATTTTATGAAACAAAATTATTGTGAGTTTTTCTCTCAATTTCGGTTCTTCATTGAACTTCTTTGGCATTTTCAGACTTTGTTTGATTGTGCCATCCTCCTTGATACTTCGGGTTCCTAGATCGCTATCTAGAGGGTCCAAGTTCGTTGGCGAAGAACGTATTCGATTCGGGTCCGCTCAGTATATTGTTCGGGTTCTTTCGAGTTCAACGTCTTGTTAATTTCCAGCAACTTCAACACCATTTTCTGCCATTTTAGACGTTCATTTGCTGCCATGAAAGCCCTTTGAAGCATTCATCAACATTTGAATTCCGAAACTGCCAGAAAATTCCTTCTTCTCATTTCTTTCTTAATTTTCATTTTTTTTCTTTTGTTCTTGTTGTTTTAACATCATTCTAACATCCTTAACATTGTGTTTTATTGCAGAAACATGCTTGCTACAATCCTAGATCCGTTACAAACAAAGGATCGTTGTTTCTGAAGCAACGTACCCTTTATCATATGGTAATCAGAGCTTTGGTCGGATTATAGCACTTTCTGCACTACAAGAAATCAAAAACATAATACAAAAGTAAAAAAAATAGAAATTCTGAAAGAAAAAAAGTCAAAGTCAAAGTTTGACCAGAAAAGTCAAAGTAAAAAAATAAAAAAAAAATCGAAAAAAAATCAGATTCGACAAATTAGTGTTGTTTACATCTTATACTGTTGTTTGGATCAAAAAAATGTTGAAAAATGTCTTTGTTTACCGTGGAATGCTTCAAAATCACCCGAAACAACATGTTCTTGTTTGTTCGGTGATAGGGTTGTGGTAAGCATTTCTTTTGCAGTAAGTACTTTGTTTTTCCTTTCTTTCACTTCATTTTAAGCTTTAATTCCAGCCATGTTCTTATTTTGTTTCCAGCCTTTGTTTTTATTCAATTAAACAACCCTAAACTCCATTTAACCTTTGTTCTATCATTTGTTCATTTATATCTTGGAGTTGACACAGATAACAAGTTTGAAGGGTCAGATTAGTTTCTTAAAGAACTGTTTGCGAGAGAACGAGTGGAAAGGGCATTTGAGCATTGTGAGAACAGAAGGGGAGACAAAAAAGCCATTCAAGAGCATTCTCCCAAGTGAAACACGAGCGCTGAGTGTTATCTTTTGAGTGCACTATTCTTTTTTAGTGATCCGTTAGAATTTGATTGTGTGTGCAGTGAGGGACTTTAATTTTCGTTTTTACTAACCTATTGTTTTATTTTCTTGTGTTTTGTGTTATAATGACAGGAAGTAATGATCGTAGTCCCGGTGGAGGTAATCCACCAGATTTGCAAATGCAGGCTCTTACTAGAACTTTGCAACAATTGTTAGATCGAGCATTGGAGCCTATTCAGTCTCGTTTGGATAGAATAGATGGGGGTGGTTCCCAATCTGTCCAAAATGAGAATAATGATGAGAATGACGTCGAACATTCACCTAGAGTGAACCATCGTGCAAGACAAGTTAATGATGATAATTTGACTAACATTAAGGTTGTTATCCCTTCTTTTCAGGGACGGACATATCCAGATGCATATCTTGCTTGGGAAAGCAAGGTTGAACATGTGTTCGAGTGTTACAATTATTTCGAACAAAAGAAGGTCTATTTGGATGCGATGGAATTCACTGATTATGCCTTGGTATGGTGGGATCAGTTGCTGATCAGTCGGAGACGTGCCGACGAGGGTCCCGTGGCTTCATGGACTGAAATGAAGCGTATCATGCGTAAGAGGTTTGTTCCTTCCCATTATCACCGTGATTTGTTTCAGAAATTGCAAACATTGAAACAGGGGAATCGGAGTGTTGAAGATTACTACAAGGAGATGGAGATGGCCATGATGCGAGCCAACATCGTCGAGGATCGTGAGGCGACGATGGCACGTTTCCTTGCAGGTTTGAATTCTGAAATTTATAACGTTGTTGAATTACAGCATTATGTTGAGTTGGATGACATGGTGCACATGGAAATTAAAGTTGAAAGACAACAAAGAAGGAAGTCTTCAAACCGAGGTAATACTCCTTTTAAGTCATTTTCAAATAATTTAAATGCCCCTGACAATTTCAGGAAACAAGCACCACCACCACTTCAGAGTCGTGATAAAGTCGAATCTAGCAAACCGAAGGCACCTACTACTGAGGGTAGGCGTGACAAGCAGCTGGTGTCACAGGAGCGTTCAAGAGACATCCTGTGCTTCAAGTGTTTAGGACGAGGACACATTGCCATTCAGTGCCCTAACTGGAGGACCATATTGATGTTAGAGAATGGCGAGATCGAGTCCGAGTCTAAGGAAGACACCCAGGACCCCCCTATGGAGGTTGCAGATGATGATGACGAGGAGGTGCAGTTGTTTTCCACCGGAGAAGCACTTGTTGTCAAGAGAAGTCTGCAGACACAACCGATCCAGAACGAGCAGCAGCGAGAGAACATCTTTCACACGAGATGTCTTGTGAATAATAAGGTATGTGTTGTAATTATCGATGGTGGTAGTTGCACTAATGTTGCTAGCACTATGATGGTTGAAAAGCTACGTTTACCGACGACGAAGCATCTCAATCCTTACAAGCTTCAGTGGCTGAATGACGGTGGAGAGATTCGAGTGACCAAGCAGGTTTTGGTGCCATTTGTCATTGGGAAGTACAAGGACGAAGTACTTTGTGACGTAGTTGCAATGGATGCGAGTCATTTGTTGTTGGGTCGTTCGTGGCAGTTTGATAAAAAGACGACTCATAATGGTTTCACGAATAGGTATTCTTTTATGCATGCAGGTAAAAAGATAACTTTGGCTCCTTTGACACCGAGTCAAGTTCAGGAGGATCAAGCGAGATTGCGAAAGAATGCTAAAGAAGTTCGTGGGAAAAAGAAGATGAACGTGTATGCAAGCATCAAAGAATCAGGAAATGTTTTTCCTCTCAGCAGTTTGTTTATATTTTATTGTTTAAGGATTATTGTTTACTGTCTGAGTTTCCAAGTGATTTGCCTGCTTCTGTGTCATCTCTTTTGCAGGAATTTAAGGATGTGTTTCCGGATGAAACACCGAAAGGATTGCCACCTCTTCGTGGCATTGAGTACCAGATTGATTTCATTCTAGGTGCTACTATTCTGAACTGGCCAGCTTATCGAATCAACCCTGAAGAGACAAAAGAACTTCAAAGACAGATTACAGAGTTGATGGACAAGGGTTACATTCGAGAGAGCTTGAGTATGTGTGTTGTTCCGGTACTGTTGGTGCCGAAGAAAGATGGTTCTTGGAGGATGTGCGTAGATTGTCGAGCTGTGAATCAGATCACAATTAAGTATCGGCATCCCATTCCAAGACTTGATGATATGTTGGACGAGCTTTGCGGAGCCGTCATCTTCTCCAAAATTGACCTAAAGATCGGTTATCATCAGATTCGCCTGCGAGAAGGCGATGAGTGGAAGACATCCTTTAAAACGAAGCTAGGTTTGTACGAATGGTTAGTAATGCCTTTTGGGTTAACTAATGCACCTAGTACTTTCATGCGTTTGATGAATCATGTTCTATGACCTTTCATTGGTAGGTTTTGTGTTGTTTATTTCGATGACATTTTGATTTACAGTAAAACTTTATCAGATCATACAGAGCATTTGAAAGCTGTTTTGCAGGTTTTATGAGAAGAACGTTTGTTTGGTAACCTAGAGAAGTGTGTGTTTTGCACTAACAAACTTACATTTCTTGGTTACATTGTTAGTGAACAGGGTGTGGAAGTCGATCCTGAGAAAATCCGAGCAATTCAGGAATGGCCACGACCGACATCGATTACTCAGGTCAGATCTTTTCATGGTTTAGCGAGTTTTTACCGTCGGTTTGTCCTTAACTTCAGTTCTATTACTGCCCCTTAACCGGGATCATTAAGAAGAATTCGAGCTTCTTGTGGGGTAAAGAACAGGACGATGCGTTTCTAAAAATTAAGGATTGTTTGACTAGAGCACCAGTGTTAGCCTTGCCTAATTTTGATAAAACTTTTGAGATTGAATGTGATGCATCTGGCATAGGTATAGGCGTTGTTTTAATGCAGGAAAAGAGACCTATAGCATACTTTAGTGAGAAACTAAGTGGAGCTACATTGAATTATCTTATTTATGACAAAGAGATGTATGCATTGATTAGGTCTTTAGAGACTTGGCAGCATTACTTGTTGCCTAAGGAGTTTGTCATTCACACCGATCATGAGGCTTTGAGATACATAACGAGTTAGCATAAATTGAACAAAAGACATTCAAAATGAATTGAATTTTTAGAGTCTTTTCCTTATGTCATTCGTTACAAGAAAGGGAAAGAAAATGTTGTTGCTGATGCGTTATCACGTAGGTATGCCCTGTTGAGTTATTTAGATTCACATTTGATTGGGTTTGCATATATTAGAGAGTTGTATTCTGATGATCCTGATTTTTGTGATAAGTATGTTGCTTGTGAAAAAGGTGCAGATGGAAAACTTTACAGGCATGATGGTTATCTTTTCAAAGAAAACAGGATATGCATTCCACAGGGTTCGATGCGTGACATTCTGATATGCGAGGCACATGAAGGTGGTTTGATGGGTCACTTTGGAGTCACCAAGACATTACATACCTTGAAGGAGCATCTGTTTTGGCCCAAGATGCGTCGCGATGTTGAAAGGTATTGTGATCATTGTGTGACTTGCAAGAAAGCAAAGTCAAAGGTTTCACCACACGGTATGTACTTACCTTTACCTATTCCTGAATCCCCTTGGAATGACATTTCTATGGATTTTGTTTTGGGATTGTCTCGAACTAGGACTGGTAGAGATAGTGTGTTTGTTGTGGTTGATAGATTCTCTAAGATGGCACATTTCATTGCATGCCATAAGACTGATGATGATGTTAATATGGCTAACTTGTTCTTTAGAGAGATTGTTCGTTTACATGGTAATCCTAGGTCGATTGTTTCTGACAGGGATGTAAAGTTTTTCAGTCACTTCTGGAGGACTCTTTGGAGCAAACTAGGTACGAAACTTATGTTTTCTACTACTTGCCATCCCCAAACTGATGGACAAACTGAGGTTGTTAATCGTGTTTTATCTACTTTACTTCGTTCCATCATTAAAAAGAACATTAGGACTTGGGAGGATTGTTTGCCACATGTTGAATTTGCATATAATCATGTCATTCATTCTGCTACTAAGAAGTCACCATTTGAGGTTGTTTATGGTTTTAACCCTATTATGCCTCTAGATTTGTTACCTCTGCCATAGGAACAGGTGACAAACAGGGACGGTCAAGTGAAAGTAGAATATGTCAAGAAGTTGCATCAGCAAGTCAAGGAGAATCTTGAGCGAAGGACTCAGCAATATGAAAAGCAAGCAAACAAGGGAAGAAAGTGAGTCACCTTCGAAGTTGGAGACTGGGTTTGGGATTATTTCCGAAAGGAAAGATTTCCAACCCAAATGCGGTCCAAACTGTTACCGCGCGGAGATGGTCCTTTCCAGGTGTTGGCGAAAGTGAACGACAATACCTACAAGATAGACTTACCGGGAGATTATAATGTGAGTGCCACTTTTAATGTTTGTGACTTAACCCCTTTTGATGACTCTACAGATTTGAGGTCGAATCCTTTTCAAGACGGGGGGGATGATGTGAGCACATCAGTTCAGAACAAACAAGCTGACCCGGAGGTCTTACCAACAGGACCCATCACTCGTTCTAAGGCAAAGAAATTCAGGGAAGCCCTTTTTCTTACTTGTGCTACAATTCCTGATTCATTCGAGTATGTTCATGCCTTGGAACATAGGCTTTATAATGTGTTGCATGCTGATATGTGACATACATATACTATACTACTTATATAGGTGTGTTTGCTATGTATATATTATGTTAAGTGTGTTTTAGATAAGTTTGTCAGCTTATAATATTGTATGTTAAGCTATGTTAGCTTGTTGTGTGTTAAAACAATAAGGGTGCATTGTTTTGTAGCTTGATTGAATGTTTTCAATAAGTTTACAATGATATGAGTGTGTTTCTTTTGTTTTCATATAGTTACAATAAAAGGGCAGCAGCTCAAAGGCTTAAACTTAGCTCGGATGAAGCTCACGGGAGTGTGCGTAGCTCATCTTCAGCTCAAAGGAGTATAGGCAGCTCAACTCAGCTCACTTCAATCCCAGCTAGCTGAATTCAGCTCGTTTCAGCTCCAGTCAGCTCAACTTTAGCTCCACTAGCTCAACTCCAGCTAACAAGTCCAGAAGCAACTCAAAGGTGTCCTACATGTGGGAGAGTGTCCTACAAGCATGTGAGCAGCATGTGGGGCGTCCTACATCTCTTCAAGCATGTGCACAACATGTGTGTGCAAGCATGTGGCAGATTTGAAGCAATTTGGGTGCCATTTTGAAGAGAAGTTATCAGCCACCCTTTTTGAAATTTGAACACATTTAACATGTGTTAATTTCATTCAAACTCAGCCACAAATTATCAACACATGTGCGACAACTTGGGGGAGGTTAATGGCAGATTTCTTTTGCATTTTTAAACACATTTAACATGTGTTTATTTTCAATTCAAACTCAGCCACTAATTTGGGCGCCCTCTCCCTTGTTTTTCCCTCTATATATATATATTTGTTAAATTTGTATGAACAAGGTTAGACAATTTTATGAAACAAAATTATTGTGAGTTTTTCTCTCAATTTCGGTTCTTCATTGAACTTCTTTGGCATTTTTAGACTTTGTTTGATTGTGCCATCCTCCTTGATACTTCGGGTTCCTAGATCGCTATCTAGAGGGTCCAAGTTCGTTGGCGAAGAACGTATTCGATTCGGGTCCACTCAGTATATTGTTCGGGTTCTTTCGAGTTCAACGTCTTGTTAATTTCCAGCAACTTCAACACCATTTTCTGCCATTTTAGACGTTCATTTGCTGCCATGAAAGCCCTTTGAAGCATTCATCAACATTTGAATTCCGAAACTGCCAGAAAATTCCTTCTTCTCATTTCTTTCTTAATTTTCATTTTTTTCCTTTGTTCTTGTTGTTTTAACATCATTCTAACATCCTTAACATTGTGTTTATTGCAGAAACATGCTTGCTACAATCCTAGATCTGTTACAAACAAAGGACCGTTGTTTCTGAAGCAACGTACCCTTTATCATAGCTCTTGTCTAGCATTTTTAATTTTTCACTCCACCACCAAAAGTTCTAAAAATCCAATTCACCCCCATCTTGGCCTATATCGTTTCATTGATCCACTCAACAATGTATGATACTTATTGGTTTCGAAATGGTTAGTGAATATTACAATTATTCCTACAGACATTGAAGTTTTAATCTTCGAGAACTAGATGGTTTATAGTTAATTGCTCTCTATATGATTGTTCTGTGTAATGTTTAATTATGCAGGCCTTATCAAGAAGGGGTAGAACTCGATAACTTTCAAGGAAGCTGGTCTTATCAGATCCTAGCTTGCCATTTCGACACTGATCTCTAGGTTTCATTGGCTATATAGTTAATATGGTTAACCGAGATAACCGCCATATTAACTACATAACTGAATTTGGTCGTGGTTCGCGGGGAACTTTATTCTACAGACTTTTGGTGAGGTTCAATTATATAGAAGAAGGGAATATATTATGTCTCTTCTATGACGATCGAAGTTGAGGTGAATGACAGGATGTTTGAAGTACACATCGACAACTTTAGATGAGAAGATGGGAAAAATCTAACTTTTAAAGAAGTTTTGAAGTCACTTAAGGAGGCCACGTTGAACTGAGCTTGGTTTTGTCTTTGTGCTTGATTAGTTTAATGTAGTCGTTTCCCGTTTGGCTTAGGTGCGGTATGATTTAGTTGTTGTTTCTTTACTAGAGATGACGATATATGTTAAATTCTAGTTTTTGGGAAGTCGTAGAGTAAATAAATAATAAGCAGTTACCCTTAGTGTGAGAGTGAATTCCATTTCTTAACGTATTACTCATCACACGTCATCTTGGGAACAGATCTATTTAGTGTCTTTCTAGATTTACCGTGAGTGTGACTCGGGGAAGGCTTAGCTCTTCTTAGAGCAATAGTTAGTTACACAATGTTGGTGTTCTTGAAGTGCTTGGTAGATTGCCTTTTTCTATTTTTTGCATTAATGTTGGAAGTATTTTTATTTTTATCTCGTAGCAACGTATATTTTTCCCTTTATGGTGAAATATTAGTGGAAAAGAAGCCGTGAAGCTCGAACTGTGTTTATATTATGGTGTGCGGGCTATAATTTTCTTTAAAATGTCGATATATATATATATATATATATATATATATATATATATGAACTTTGAATATTCGCAAATTTGCGAGGCAAATGGGTGGCAAACGCTAATCCTCTTTAAAAAAATTATTTCACAAAAGGGCATACTATTTTGTCATTTTCTCATGAGGTAATGTCACCTCTCTGAGCAGATTTTATGTATACGCAGCCACTAGAAGTAGTAGGCGGACTTTTCATATTTGTGGTCGCTTTACAATGCACACTTATTGTGGAAGTAGCTAGTGATCCTTTCATCTTTGCAGTCGCTTTACTATGCACAATTACTGTGGAAGACTAGAAGTGGCTAGCGAGCCTTTCATCTTTGCAGTCACTTTACTTTGTACACTTAATGTGAAAGTGGCTAGCGATCATTTCAACTTTGCGGTCACTTTACTATGCACCCTTATTGTGGAAGTGACTAATGAACCTTTCATCTTTACCGCCGCTTTACTATGCACACTTATTGTGAAAGTAGCTAGAGAACCTTTCGTCTTTGCGGCCACTTTACTATGCACACTTACTGTGGAAGCGACTAGCGAACCTTTCATTTTTGCAGTCGTTTTACTACATACAATTATTGTGGAAGTGGCTAGCGAACCTTTTGTCTTTGCAGTTGCTTTACTATATACACTTACTGTGGAAGTGGCTAGCGAACCTTTCGTCTTTGCAGTCGCTTTACTATGCACACTTACTGTGGAAGTGGCTAGCGAACCTTTCCTCTTTGTGGTCGCTTTACTATGCACACTTACTTTGGAAGTGGCTAGCGAACCTTTCATCTTTGCGGTCGCTTTACTATGTACACTTACTGGGGAAGTAGCTAGCGATCTTTTTATTTTTGCAGTCGCTTTACTATGCACACTTACTGGGAAAATGGCTAGCGGTCTTTTCTTCTTTGTGATCGAGGGAACTAAGGATCAAAATATATTAGTAGGAAAAGTATTTTCATTAATTGAAACAGTCACATGCAATTTGCAACAAAATGTACACAATCATGAAAGGTTAAAATTGAAGGCATATTAAACAATGCAAGTTAGATCACACCTTTGCCAATTTGGTGTGTCTTTGCTTCGTGGCGAGTTGTCGATCTCTCGCGCCCTTGCTACCGTACTTAGTTGTCAAATGACGCCCTCGGTCGTTCTTCCAGCTACCTTGTGGAGATGCGGGGGAGTAGCTGATGAAATTCAAAGTTTACAACTTTGAATTTCATCAGCAGGGGTTACTTCTTTTCCTTCGGTAGAAGGATTATGAGGGTTCCTTACATCCTTTTTCCAGACTTCCTGCTTTTTGCCTTGTCACTTGTGACGCTCTTAGCTTTACATCTCTCATCTAAACCTCTATATGGTGGTGAGTGTTTTTCTTTGCCGTAGTTTGTTGTTTTCCCTTTTTGATCGATGGGTTGCAGCTCTATGATTGGTTTTTATTGCATGCATGTGCCCCTTTTGGTCGTTCCAGCTGCTTTTAATTGATCCATGGTTCCCATCCTATCATGAATGTTGGCCGATCGGTTACTTTCGGCTTGGAAGGGGGAGGTTTCCTTTTCCCCTTCTTCATCCTTTTTCCCTATCTTCCTCCATTCCTCCATTTTTGCTTCTGTCAAGGTCGCTCTTCGTTTTTTCTCTGAGGATCAAACTGAAAAGATGAAGGATCCACGCTCATCGCACCATAATTGATCACGTAGTTGTGCAACACTCTTCGTTGGTGGTTTGTGACTGCTATGGTGGTGGAGATGAGAGAGTTGTTGGTTTTGATCTCGTCTGTGTATGAGAGAGAGAGACCCCTTTTTTAGAGGTGAATGGTCCCTTATAAGGGATAGGAAAGAGTGTGGACACTTGTTAATCTAGGGGAACGGGTGTTCTAATGAGTTGAGTTTCCATGACTCGGGTGTCGGTGCGGATAACGTGCATCGTCATGCAGTCGATGCACGTAGTCTGGTGTAATGTTCGCACGTCGAGTTCACAATGGGTCGTAACTGGTTGTTCGCATGCGGTCTTTTATTTGAATGTTTGTGTGGTGATGGTTTTGCAGGTGCTAACACAATTCTTTTATACCTTTCATGAGCCTCAGAACTCTGGTTTGGTGATATATGTAAACTCATTTGCAGATTCTGTTTGAATGGCCATTGTGGCTTCTCATGTCTCACTGACTCAGTCTTTAGGTTTTTAATAATCATTAATACTATTTACTTATTCTTGTTGCATCAGAGATCGACGGGTATCTAGGCTTTTCAATTTTACATTTTTAAATGTTGCTTATTCTAACTCTTTGGTATTTAATTTTGATGTTTATGCGTGAAGTAGTTTGATGTGGCAATGGGTCTTTTTTATCAGGTTGGGTCAGTTTGTGCAGATTATTTGGGGGTTTAATTGTATTCGGTTTAAGTTTAATTTGGGTCTGATTGAATTTGATTCGAATTTCGTGTCTATGATAAGTATAGTGGAGTTCTGTTTCCAGTCGAATCGGTTGAGTTTCAGGTTAGGTCAATATCGAATCGGTCAACTTTAGGTCGGGTCAATATCAAGTTGAGTTAAGTATGAGTTCAATCAAATATACGTAGAATTTTTATATATCTTATAAAAGCGTGTTTTTCATATCAGATATGAATATGAACTTTTAAAGAAAGAAAGATGATATTGAATCATTAAATTAAATTATTATTAAAGATAAGGGTTAACTACTAGTATAATACAAAAGAGAATAAAGAATACATCATTTCACTATGAATCAAATTGCTAAAAATAGATAATAGTAAAAGTAGATTATTCGTTCACTTCAATTTAATTATTGGATTAAAATCAGTTTGATGTTAAGATCATATTTGATTAAATTAATTCGAGTTGCTTTTTATTCGGATGAGAACCAATTCAGATCCATATTGGTCCAACTAAAATTTGGGTTTTTTGGTTTAGTTCAGGTTGTTTCATATTTTGGATCAAGTTTGGGTTATCATGTTTGGATCATATTGAGTCTCGAATATTGTAAATTGATTCAGGTAATCGGGTTCAGATCAAGTTCATCATGTATAAATGTAGTATCTAACTTTTCTTTTTGGTGCAATTATGTATTTAATTTTTTAATAATGTAATTAGATACATAATTTTTTTTCTTTGTTACAATTAGGTACCTAATATTTTTTTTAATTACATGTGCTGGATTCTGATAGTAATTTTAGGATGTGTCTACAATGAATGTCATACATTGATATACACTACTAATGTTATACATTGACATACACCACTACTTGTTCTCTTATTTATTTTTTAAATTTTAAATAAATTCTATTACATAAATTTCTAGGACCCACCACAAGATTTAATCTTAATTTAATAATGTTAAGATTGTCCTTTTCAAATTGGCATAACAAAAAATTAACCTTCAGGTTTTAAACTTTGTTATAATTCAGCCATCATCTTCATCACCACTATTTTTTTTCTCTTTTTTTATTTTAACTTTTTTCGCATTTTTTAAAATTTTGAACTTTTTTATAATTTAACCCTCAACTTTTTAACTTTTTTTATAATTATTGACATTTTGGCCCTCATTCTTTTTTTAAGATAAATTTGACCCTCAACATATATATTTTTGTCAAATTATTCATTCTTTAATTATCATGTTGATTAGGTCATTAAAAATTTAACGGTGATAATATGGCATATACATGTGATAATACATTTTAAATGACATGTAATCTAACTTGTTACATACTTACATGTATAATAAAATTTTATTTAAATTTAAAGGCTTAAGGGCTCGAGAACCCCCTAAACTTTCAAAAAAAATCAATTAAGCCCTTAATGTTTTTTTGCACTAAATGTCACCCTCAAACTAAAAAAATTAACCACTTTGACCCTTTGACTAACGGTTTCCGCCGTTGACCGTTACGATGCTGACGTGGCAGTTCACGGTGCTAACATGGTATTCCACATGTGAATGATGACATGTCTAGAGGGGCTTAATTGATTTTGTTAGAAAATTCAAGGGCTTAATTGATTTTGTTAGAAAATTTGAGGGCTTAATTGATTTTTTAGAAAGTTTGAGGGCTTATTTAATCTTTAAAATATAAAATTAAGAAATTATTTGAATTAAATTAAAATGTTAAAAATATATAAAAAAATATTAAAAATATAAATAAACTTTTAGAAATATAAAGTTACATTTTTTAATACAAAAAGAATTCTTCTTTGACCATGGAAGTGATCTCACTAAAAAAACTTGAATTTTCCTATGATATTACTACTTGGATGCATCGAACAAGATGAAGTTTATTGTTTGATCTATATTGTGATATGGATTTGCATCATATGTATTGGAATGTACTTAGGATTTTACACAACTTATTAGGTTAGAACATAATTTTAATCTTATTTTGTTATTACAATGGTCATATTTTTTATTTTTTATATTATTTTTATTTTTAGTAATTTTAATATATATTTTAGAATATTTTAACACTTTTTTATTTTTTTATTTTTACTTAAAGATTAAATAAGCCCTCAAACTTTATAAAAAATCTTTTAAACTCTAAAACTTTGAAAAAATCAATTAAGCCCTCTTCCACGTCATCACTTTCTTTTAACATGGACCGTCATATCAGTATTGTCGCGGTCAACAACAGAATTCGTCGGTCAAAAGGTCGAATTGGTTAATTTTTGGAGTTTGAGGGTGACATTAAGTGCAAAAAAATATTTAAAGGCTTAATTGATTTTTTTCAAAAGTTCAGGGACTTCACGAGCCTTTAAACCTAATTTAAACTATTAAAGATAATTAAAATTAAAACAAAAATAAAAATAAAAAATCTGGAAAAGAATGGAGTTAATCAAAAATTGTGTTGAATTTAAAATCTTAGGTAAGATTCATGAAATAAGTCTACAATTTTCAAAGTAAATTTATTCTAAAAATCCAATAGTACATACCATACAAACAGATAAGATTTTACCCCAAATTTGAATTCACTTTGAATCAAATCTTGTTCTTTAAAATTTGAAGCACTTTGAACCAATAAATAAAGGCTAAAGGGGTATTTTTGCCCCTGAGTTCGACCAAAAAAATCAATTTCTTCCCTCACCGAAAAACGCACTCAATGTGGCCCCTCAGTTCGTAAAATCGATCAAATTGACCCTTTGACCGATGTTGACTGTTACGGTGCTGACGTGGCAGTTAACGGTAATAACGTGATGGTCCACGATGTTGACATGGTGGTCCACGGTGCTGACATAGCAGTACACGTGGGATGACGTGGCATGAGGGGCTAAATTGATTATTTTAACCGAATTCGATGGCATAATTAATTTTTTTACCGAGTTTAGGGGCATAATTGATTTTAATTAAAAATTCGATAACTTAATTAATATTTAAGTTGAAAAATAAGAATGTATGAAATTATTAAAATTTTAAAAATATTAAAACTGAATAAATAATTATATTAGAGTAACAATAACACTCAAATTCTATTTCGCTTTTCTACATCAAATTGATGCTCATTAATATTTTGATGTAGAAAAATGAAAGAGAATTTGAGTTTTATTGTTACTCTAATACAATCAAGTTTCAATTGAAAATATCTTCAAGGAACATTAATACACTTAGCATAACGAGAAACCATCGAAGGTTTTTCCGATGGTTTATAATTTTTTTTTTAATTTTGATTTTTTTAATATTTATAATTTTTTATATTTATAACTTTAATGTTTTTACTTATTTTTTAATTCATTATGATGTTTTTATTTTTAATATTTTATGAATATTTAAATATTAATATTTTTTATTTATTTAGTTTAAAGATTAAGTAAGTTATCGAACTTTCAATTAAAATCAGTTATGCCCCTGAATTCAATAAAGAAATCAATTATGCCCTCGAATTTGGTTAAAATAATCAATTCAGCCCTTCATGTCACGTCATCATCCCACGTGTAATGCCACGTCAGCACAGTGGACCACCACGTCAGCATTGTTGGCCGCCACATCATCACCGTTAACTGCTACATCAGCACCGTAACGGTCAACGTCGGTCAAATGGTCAATTTGATCAATTTCACGGACTGTGGGGCCACATTGAGTGCGTTTTTTGGCGAGGGGCAAAATTGATTTTTTGTCGAACTTAGGGGCAAAAATACCCCTTTAGCCATAGATAAAATATTACAGAGAAATTTGACGTGATTATTAAAACTTGTAGAAATCACTTATTATTTAATCAAAGAACACTTTTGATACTAATCATCTAGGTTTTTATTTCTTTAGTTTAGGGTTTTGAAATTTTAATGTTTAATTTAATACAAGATGGTTTGAGGTTTTGAATTTGGTATTTAGTATTTAAAATGAATTTTAAAAATAATATCAAATGAAAATTTTTATGAAATTTAAAAAATCACGGAAATACTAAAAAATACATAAAATAAAAAATATAGGTTTCAAATTGATATGAAAACTTAAATTGGGGATTAAGACATTTAAATTAGGTTTAGGAATTCATTTATTAGCTTTGTGTTTAGGTGTTGGATTTTTCGTTATGATTTAGTTGTTTGTTTATGCTTATTCTTTTGTTGGTTTTTTTTAAATAGTTGAGAAATGTATTTTAAGTAAGAATATTAGCATGTAATCACCATTTAAACGTTTAACGGTTTAATCGAGATGTTAGTTAAAAAAATGATATAGTTTAGGGGGCAAATTTATCCTTAAAAAAATAATGACCAAAATGGTAGAAATTGTAAACATTATGGGTTAAAATTATCTTTATGCCATATTTTTATATTGACTTAAATTAAATAAATAAAGAATAACAAAATTAAAAATAAAAAAAGCAAAAAGACAATTGATGGGTTCCACATATTTATTTAAAAAGCTTTTATTTAAAAATAAAATAAAAAATAAAAATTAATAGTGTATATCAATATATGTCATTTATTGTAGATTTTTTCGTAATTTTAATATTGTTTAGTTTAAGTGTTACAACTTCAAAAGTTAGCCGTTAAAAAATTGTGTGAACATGTGTAATTTAAAATAAAAACCAGATAGCATTGGATTTTTTTTTAAATGTTTAACTATAACCACACGAACACGATTGGTTATATTACAAATATCAAACACGAAATCATCTGGTAGACATAAAATACATAAAATAGTTATTAAGGGTAATTATTTAAGGCGTCGTCAGTCGAAAGTTTTAATATTTTTCAAGCGGGCTATTAAATTGTCACATATCCCTTTTGAGGCCTTAAATTCTAACCACGAAATTTTAAGCTTTAGATTCTAAATTTTAAATTATAAAATCTATTTACAACTCTTAAAATCTAATAAAAAACACTATAATCATAACTCTAAACTCTAACATCTAAACCCTAAAAACTAATCGCTTGTGATTTTTACTGCATGTGCATAGAATATTTTCCCTTGAAAAACAATGGGTTTGGATTTAAAATATAAAACGAGTAATTCATATAATTTGTATAGTTCAAATAATTACTTGTAATTCAATCTTAATTTTTGGTACTTAAAAAAATCTTATTTTTGGGCGCACAACTTTAATAAGTCAATGTTGTAAGATCATCCATAGTTGTAGGGAGGTAAAAACAGGTAATCAGATAGGTTTCAAGTCGATTTCTGTCAGGTCGAGTAAAATTGAATACAAGTCATTTCAGGTTGTTTAACTGTTTTGACTCGATTTGGGTCGGGAACGGGTCAGTTTTAGGTCGGGTTTATTTCAGTTCGGGTCAAAACGGTTAATTGACGGGTTAATTCAGGTTCGAGTAGACTTCAGGTCGGGTTCATTTCAGGTCAGGTTCATTTCAGGCCGGGTTCATTTCAGGTCGGGTTCATTTCAGGTCGGGTTAATTTGGATTTTGAATTCGTATTAAGTTTGAGTTTGGTATAAATAGTCGATAGACTTTGGGTTGGTCATCAAGTTCGAGCTAATTATTCAAACGCCTTTCATGAACACGAATCACATTAAAAATAAATATTAGGCAATAGAACGAACAAAAATATCATCATATGATTCATTTCTAAAATACTAGAGTAAATTAAAAAATTATAAATTAAAAAGGGTTAATTTTTGTGAAAAATAAAATTTTAGGGACTAACATGAATAAAAATAACATCATATTAAAAACACTTGACTAAATTATAAAAAAAAAAATAGGTGTAAATTTGGAATAAAAATAAATTTTTAGGGACTATAATGAACAAAGATATTAAATTAAAATTATAGACATTGGACTAAATTACAAATAAAAAATAAGGGTCACACTACAGCAAAACAGGTCTTTAGCGGCGTTTTTTTTGTCCTATAGCGGCGTTTTTTAGCGCCGCTAAAAACATTCCCGACACTTAAAAAAGCGCCGCGAAAAACGCCGCTTAAAGTAGCGCCGCAACAGTTCGCGGCGTTTTTTTTTCAAAAACGCCGCAAAAGATCAAAATCTATAGCGGCGTTTGTAAAAGCAAACGCCGCGAAAAACTATTCTGTAGTGGCGTTTGATTTTACAAACGCTGCGAAAAACTGTTCATTAGTGGTGTTTGATTTTACAAACGCCGTGAAAAACTGTTCATTAGTGGCGTTTGTTTTTTACAAACGCCGCGAAAATCTATTCTGTAGTGGCGTTTGATTTTACAAACGCCGCGAAAAACTGTTCATTAGTGGCGTTTGATATTACAAACGCCGCGAAAAACTAGTCTTTAGTGGCGTTTGATATTACAAACGCCGCAAATAACAACATGCTTCCAAAAAAATTAAATAAAATAATACTATATAATAATCGATCAGTGCTGTTAAATTAACAAATGTTGCACCAAGTTATTTTAATTACAGCATGGTTCCTTACATACAAATACAAAGAAAATCAACAAAACTACATGTCATCAACTAGTGTATTTATGTTGAGCTGTAAAATTCAATGTGTGTACACATTTACCAGGTTTCCTGGATTTCTTTGATGTTGAGACAATAGCTAACCCCGTCAGTTATTGATGAAATACAACCAATTAAGGCTGCATATATGTGTTTACTTCCCCAAAACTTGAATTGCTTCCTTCCACAGTTTTATGTAGTCCTCCTGCCACATCCAGCAAAAGGTGAGGACTCTGCCTGCAAATATAAAGTGTTAAATTTCCCCAACTTTTGAAATCCTCTTAAATTTACATTAGGAAACAATATTAGAGACACTGGAACAGCTATTTACCTGTTGCCCAGATCTACTGTATATATCCAAAGCCCTCAAAGCATCAGGACGTTGCATCTCAAAGAACTGGCATTGTTTAGAGTACAAATAAGAATAACAAAGAAGTGACGGCTTAAGATGATAACCAAAGTTTTTATTGTTTAAAAACTGACAAATTAAGGGAAAAAGAGAATTATGCGTCACCCTTCTTTTCGCAGTCTAAAGAAAAAGGCACTTCACAATTGAAAACTCCACACATGCATACACTTTTGAATAGAAAAGGACAAATAGGTACCTAGAAAGAACTTAGCTTGTAAAGTCAACAGCTTCAATATGCTCCAAGGAATGGACCTAAAGATTTGAAAACATAAAATAACAAAGAAGAGAGATCACAAAATAACCTAAGAAACAACTAGAATTGTCCAGAAAGCAGTTCTGTGCCCCGAAAATTGTTATGTAGTTAAAAAAACCATCTTATAGTTAATAGGAAAAGCTCCACAAACAAAATTTATAAATTAAATACCAAAAGACTACATAGACACTTCAAACTTAGAGATAGTTATTCTATTTGTGATTTCACTTATAGTAATCCCATAGTACTGCAGTCCTTAGTAATTCATAGACATTTTATTAATATATTTCTTCTAATACTTCTTAGAGATGATGATAATCAAGAGACTCAACCATTATGATTCAATGAATGATTACATGGCCACCTAATTACAAATTCACAAGGCAAGAATCAACAGAAATAACTGCACGCACAGTGTTTCATTTCTTAAAAACTATTAACATATAAAACCTGTGCTCCCACTTCAATTATTGAAAGATGGTAAAAATGCAAAAGAAAAACCATGCTTAAAGTGAGTTAAGTATTTGAAAGAAACTAGTCGATATTGTTTCTATATCTAAAATGAAACTAGTCAATGTTGTTTCTATATCTAAAATTTTGATTACCTAAGAGATTATTTACCATGATTTGAGGCTGATTTGTACATTTAATTTTGAAATAAAAAAAATAAAATTTTCAACATCAATAACATATAAAGTAAAAAAATGTAAAATTCATTTGTAAAGTGAAAACGTGGTAAAAAAAGTCACATTTTCAAAACATTACAAATTAAAAGATAATATAAAATTAATATAAAAACTTTGAAAAATGCATCAAGAATCCACTTACAATCTTAGGATGCTTCATCACTCCAGAGGTATCTGGACAACGGTCCTGTTGGGAATCTTTAGCATTGAGTAGTTCTGCCCGCACAATAAATAAAATAAATACATGAGTCCAAATATTTCGAGGTTGAAGATACATTGTCAAGAATCCCAGACTTGAAGACCACAACAAATGCCATACTACCAAAAGCAATGTTTTTTCATCATTATTCAGTAGAGAATCCATGGCCCGACTTTCTTTTCCAAATAGAATAAGGGATTTTAGAGATGAATAAATAGTCGGTTAAATTTATTTAATTAAATAGATACAATTGGTTTAGTTTAATCAATTTTTTATTCAATTCTTTGTTTATTCGATTAATTTAATTAGTATAAACACAAACATATTAAATTTAGAAAAGAAAAAAAAGCAGTAGAAGAAATCATACAGGGTGTTATTGCATTATGAAGGAGCGAGATCTTACCACGCAACGTCGGTGACGGCGAAGGCGGAAGACGCAACGACGGTGACGGTGACGGCGACGGCAAAAGACGCAACGAAGGGGATGGCTAACGGGTGAAGCGGTGACAGTGGGTGTGAGAGATCTCGATTAGGGCAGAAAGATTTGGGAATTTTTGAGGCTATCATCCGATTTGGATACTTTGAAAGAGAGGGAGGGGTCAAAACGACACAATAAAATTGTGTTTTGATAATAACACTTTTAGCGGCGTTTGAAAACGTCACTATATGGAAACTATTTGTGGCGTTTTTGTTTGGAAACGCCACTATAGTCGTACCTATTGCGGCGTTTTGGTCTCAAGCGCCACTATTTCATGTTCTATGGCGGCGGTTTTGTCGCAAACGCCACTAAAAGTGTACTTTTCTGGCGATTTCAATACAAACGCCGCGGAATGTTAAAATTTAACGGCGTTTTCGCTAGAAACGCCGCGAAAAACGCCGGTACAGACCAGTTTTGCTGTAGTGGGTATTAGAAGAATATAAATCATTTACCTTTTTCGGTGTCCTTAATTATCAAAACGCCGCCAAAAAGTTATGGGCTATAGCGGCGCGTGTGGACAAACGCTGCAAAAAAATGTTTTTTAGTAGCGTTTGTGCTTACAAACGCCGAAAAATTATTCTTTGGTGGCGTTTGTATTTAAAAATACCACTAAAAACTGTTTTTTTTTTTACTGTTGTTTGTATTTACAAAAATCGCGAATAACACCATGTTCAAAAAAAACTCAAATATTATTTAAAATGCATTCACCAATTTCCATAATTCCAATTCATATTCCTTTTTCTCAAATAAACAATTAATCATGGAACAATCAGAACTATCCATTTAAAATAACTTCCAACATTACAAATCTATTTCCCAAAAACTCATAGTACACAAACATATATGCAAAGTTAACATGAAAAAAAATTAGAATGAAAGAAACCATTCAAATCAGATATGATGAATCTAATACATAAATCTCATGGTTGCACCATACTCAGGAGACATGTTGGCAATAGTGGCACGGTGAGCTAATGACAATTCGCTCATGTCTTGCCCTGTATAGAGAAGCAAAAAGAAATGTCTACCATTAAATAAAATCAGCAGCATAGAAACAATAAATATGTATTAAAATAGTGGTTGTGTTGAATATTATACCATAGAATTTCACAAACTTGCCGATAACCCCATGCTTCTTTAGCATTTGAGTAACTGTCAACACCAAATCAGTATCCGTCACACCATCTATTACTTTTCCTAATAGTTTAAACCCAACAACACCTCGCAAAACCATGCTCATGGGTTGCATTCAAAAGAGCAAAACTAAGGGTTTTTTTCTGGCAAAGTAGTAATTTAAAAATTAAAAGTTCACCCTCCCAATTATGTCAAAAGAGAAAGAAGAAACAAATTAATGGCAATTGGACACTTACCCTAGCCCCAAAACATCTCTTTTTGTAACCTGGTGCATTATTCCTGATCGAGGTGGAACAACAAGCATGTTAGCAAATGCAGTTGAGAAAAGCAAACCTTTTTGTTTCTTAAATCTAGTTACATAAGATCTAGTTACACAGCGTAAATTTTTTTAAGTTTTACACTTTTTTGGATTGTTGGATGAGTGAAATGGACGGATGAAATTAACAGTAGAATATGTGAAGATTATCACTTGAGAAAAAAGTAAGGAGTTAATCTCAGTCATCCATTTATCTCATTGTGTAACTAGATCTTATTCCATAAATAAAAATTTATTTAACATTTAAAATTGATTTAAAAAAATAATATTTTACATTTATCAAGACCTCATCAAATCATAGACTTCTTCAAATGTCAGGAAAATATCATTATGAACTATCAAGCCAGGTCAATATCAGTTCAGGTCAACAACAGGTCGGTCGGTCTCGGGATCGGGTTCGTTTCAGTCGGGTGCAGGTCGGGTTTCGGGTCCACAATAACAGGTCCAACTCGGGTTCAGGTCGTTTTTTCGGGTCAAATCAAGTTCTGACTCGAGCAGGTTTCATTAGGTTTTCAGGTCGGGTTAGCTTTTTACATCCCTACATAGTTCAATGAAGCTGATATTTCTTTTACAATATTTACGAAACTCGTAGATGATAGTTTAGAAAGGTTGAATTAATCACCGAACTAATATATTTTTTTGTCTATAATTCTATTCTGTTTTATTTTTTTAGATATCTATTGAAACGAGTTCAATGAATAATTTTTCGTGTTCTGTTAACTCATACTAGAATAGACGTTGATCACAAAATTTTAAAATGTTGAATGCTCAAGGTGAGAATTAAATACTCAAACACTAATTAAAGTAAGAAAAATCATTATCAACTCACCTAATCTCGTGATTTATGATTTTTTTTGTTAATCTTTTAAACTTTGTATTCTTGTGTTTTAAGCTATTTATTTTTAATTTTTTTATTAAGAAACGATTCATTCATTTAGAAAGAGAAGAAAAAACAACGAGCATCAAAGCTCAACAAGCAACGCAGAGCCCAAACAAGGCATGTGACAAACAAGGTCACAACCGACCTAAACTGGAAACAGGGATGCAACCTTAAAAACAGGAACCCTAGCACAAGTAAAACCAAAACCATGAGAAGTGACGGGAAGTTCTATCGGCAAAGAAAAATAGTCGTACATCGTAGACCAACAGTGAGTCTATATCGGAAGCTTGGCGGTTGAGTACACTCGTCGTGAGATCCAAGGGCTGTAACGACATGACGGTGCATGAATGGACACTCATGGCCTTTGATCCAACCTTCGAACCCGCTCGACTGAGCCACCACCGGAGCAAAGATGAAATCGTCAATAGGGCCAGGAGAGAACGACACCTACCGTAAAACTTTGATAAAAAAAAAAAAAAAAACTGCAACACAACGATTTGACTAGCTAGGGGAACCAAAGGAAATGAGATTTTCTCGAAAGAAATGACAACCGTAAATGAGGATGAAGGAATGCTTTGGGGGAGGGTGCTCGGTCACCATGGTCGAAGGGGGTGGGGTGGGGAGGGTGCTCGGTCACCATGGTCGAAGGGGGTGGGGTGGGGAGGGTGCTCGGTCACCATGGTCGAAGGGGGTGGGGTCTCGACCCCTCGAACCCTCTATCTCCAAAGACATCGACCCCTCGAACCCCCTATCTCCAAAGACATCGACCCCTCGAACCCCCTATCTCCAAAGACATCGACCCTTCTCCCGAACCGCCACCAAGATTTCGTGGGGAGCGCCGTAAACCGTCGAGAAACTTAGTCTCCATCGAACGACCGACAACAACCATGGGGGATGAACAGAGGCCCGTCTCCAATGACAGAAAGCTTGAGAGGCTAAGGGCGACGACGACTGATCAGATTCTGGGGATGTCGGTGTCATCCTCGAGAAGCAAAAGAGAAGAAAGAAGGGAACCAAGGGCTACCGACAACGCATGGTTAACAAAGGATAACACTGAGGTTAGAGTTTTAAAAAGGTGCGGCGGATAGGGTTTTTTTCTTTTAGAGTTGAGAGCTTTCACGTGTTTTAAACTATTTATTAATAGCTAAGAGTAATGTACTTGTTATTTACGACAATTAAAAATTTGTGACAATGTGATTATAGTGAAACATTTTAAGTGATCCTCATATTTACTGATTTTATATTTATTTCATAATTTAATATTTGATCTAATAACCTAATAGGACACTCATCATAAAAATAATCCCTCTAATTTAAATTATTAGAATTCAAAATTTAAACATTTAACATAGTTGGTTGGTCCGAGGGTGTTCCACATAAAGATTGCGCTATGAGGCTCCACTTTTAAACCTTCCAAAACCTCATGTCTCTATCCATCACCGTCCCCACACCACACAAACTTTAAATTTCTAATTCATCTGGGAGGGAAACATCAAAGGGATCAACACTCTTTTCAACATACATTATTATTATTATTATGGGTAACTTCAATTCGAATTACCGATAACCAACCGACCCCTCTATCTTAAAAGCACACCAAATTCCGTCCAAACAATTAAAAGCACCAAACACGAAGCTGTGCTCGGAAAACAACCCCCGGCCCCAAACATAAAACCTTAAAATACACTAACTTGTTAAGGGTGCGTAGTCCTCACGCCAAAAAGTAGTCCCCTTTGCTTACCACATCATTTCCCCCCTCACAATATTTTTGCTTTCCAACCCCTTCCTTTTAAAA
Organism: Hibiscus tridactylites; assembly: GCA_958450335.1. NCBI lineage: Eukaryota > Viridiplantae > Streptophyta > Magnoliopsida > Malvales > Malvaceae > Hibiscus > Hibiscus tridactylites. The sequence goes on from OY288287.1 coordinate 30,548,954, forward strand.
GGTTGAACCGTTTCAAACTCAACCCCACACCCAATTATGGCAAAAAAATAAATAAAAATAATAGTGGGAAAATCAAATAAAGAAAGAAAAATACAATAAAGTCATCTCTAAATCAGTTACATCCCTATGCTAGAAACCTACCGCACCCACCCTTGATTTCCCTTTAGAAACTAACCCGGGCCTTCCGAACCGGACAAGTTATCCCGGTTCTTTCATTTCATCTCATTCTCCCTCTCTATTTTTTCCTATTCAGTATTTTCTTTCCCTACTGCCCTAAAATCCTACTTTGGTTTTATCCAAAACTTGGCACAACTGGAGGAGCTAGACCGGGTTCGGCCTCACCCAATGTTTCCTTCTTGCGCCGCATCTCTAGCACTTTCCGGTGATGGTTCGAGTGAAGATCGCTTGAAAACGTCGGGCTACAAGCCGGTCTATACTCGGGTAAAAGCCTGCCCGACTTAAACCTGACTCCGCAAGCGTTACATAAGGTCTTGGCCCCCATTGGACCGGCTCTCCATTGTGGCGTCTTGGTAACTCCACAATGGCTGCACCTACGCGTCGGCTGGATCCCATTACAACCTGTTGAGTCGGTCGACGGTCTCTTCTTATGCTTCTTAGCCGGCGGCTTTTCGACAGAAATCGGTTCAGACAGTTCAAAGGTTGAACCCGAACCGCTGTTTGGGTAAAGCAGCCAAGGAGAAGGGCAGGAGGAGGAAGATGATGAGGTGGAACTCGAAGATGATTCTGCAAGAGAAGGGGAAGCGACAAGGGACCAAACTCGCCCACCGGTCCGAGCACGCTTGCTTCTGGCTTTCGCTGGAACAGGTGTTTCAAAACATGTCGTAACCGGTATCTCCGGTTCAGGCAATTTGTTGCCGAGTAACTTGGGGTTTTCCATTAGCGTTCCGGTGAGGTACGCCGTAGAGTGCTCTGAGAAGGAATCCTCAACGAAATGAGACAACCATTCAAGGTTCTCAACGTCATCCGCCTGTAAAAATGTCACCTTTTTTCAGTTTTCGCCATTAACAATAGAATTTCTTGAAAGAAGAAAGTTTATTTGTTGGTTTTTCAAGTACCGGGACAGCGAGTTCGTCTGTGGATAAGGAAGTGTAATCGAAATTAGCAGTAGTGTCGCTGGAAAAGAAAGTGTCCTGACTTGGCTTTTGTCTCTTGGGAGGAGAAGAAGAAGAAGAAGCCCGTACTTCTCCTTCTTCTTCTTCTTCTTCATGTTCGCGTTGTTGTTGAAGGAAACCATCTTCGTTACTGAAGTCAAAGAGGTCGTCAACGGAGAAGTCGTCGGAAGAAACACAGACATCTTCCACAAACGCTTGGGGGCTTGATTTCATAGCCATCTCCTTTCGAAAGCTGCTCTTCAAGGCTACCTCAACGCATTCCATTTCCTGAAAGAAAAGACTTGAAAAAAGCAAAGATTTTGAGAGAAGAAGGGGGTGTTGAAGGTGAGAGAGGGCAGAAGAATGAAGGTAAACAAGAAAAATAGTAAATAAATAAAAGCGGGGTGGAGATGAGTTTGGTGAAGCTCTCTCTTTAATTTTCACTTTTTCTCCCTTTCTACTGTTTCTTCTTCTACATCCAGAAACAGAACTAAACATTTCTTCTATTCCTATTTATTTATTTATACGTTAAGACTTTTTTCTATTAATAACGGCAGAAATTAAGATAAATAAATAAATTTACGAGGAATGCTGTCAGTCAGGTCGGACCAAAATTTCAAATTCTCGATTTTTATTTTTTTATAAGAAAAAAAAGGAGAGAGGGCCCGGACTAACAAAAACCAAGATCGTGACTGAAAACTTAAGAAAACCGCCACCTTTTCCTGTATCTTTAATTGGGCAAAATGCACAAGATGTCACTTAATTATAGATTTGGTTAAAAATAAACATTTAAAAAAAAATAATTTAGTCACTTGATTAAGATTTTGTAACAATCATGTCACTATATTTACTGTTCAAAACAGACTATTATTTTTCCGTCACTAAAAGTGAAACATGCCCTACTATAATAATAATTCTAGTCACAAAACTTATAAATTCTATTAATATGGTTCTAATTCAAAAATAATTTAATAAATTTAAGCATTCTTATTTAAAAATTTTGACATTACACACTCATAACATACCTTTCGATTGTTGAAGAATGAAGCAGCTGAGGAAGGCTGCTGCTGAATGAAGCTGCTAAAGTCGGTTACACAGCTGTCAAAACAGCTTGCAATCTGTTTTTCATTGAAACAAACTTTTAGGAGGGAAAAAGTTTGTTATTTTTCTCCAGAAATTAGGTCAAAAACTGTTACTCCTCTTGTATATAAACCAACCTTTCAATCAATGAAAATTAAGCTTGAATTCCTTTCATTCTCATTGTTATACTTTACGTTTTATAGTTTTCACATGGTATCAGCAGTTCAGTGATCCTGCGTCCTTCTCCTTTCTTGTTTTTCTTTCTCGTCTTCATCATGGTTAACCCTACTGTTGAGGTCACCGACTCCGTCCGAGAGGAAAGTTCAGAACAATCGTTTTCCAACAAAAGGATCAGCATTCGATTGGATGATACTAACTTCCTACTCTGGAAGCAGCAAGTGATGTTAACGATACGGGGACATGGTCTTGAAGACTATCTTGATGCCTCCATTGCTCCTCCACCAAAGCTCATTACAAATGATGCTGGATCTCGTATAGCCAACCCAGCCTACCTTCGATTCACTCAACAGGACAGTTCTCTTGCCTCATGGCTCTTATCCACTGTTGGCCCTACTATTTTACCCCAGCTGGTTGGTGCTGACACCACTACTTCGATCTGGAAAACCATCTCCAGCTTATACTCTCAGCTGTCCACCACCAAACTGATGCATTTACACTGTCGTCTCCGCTCCATCAAGAAAGTTGACATGACGATGCGTGCCTACACCATGCAGATCAAAGAGATCTGTGATCTCCTTGCCTCCTGTGGCAGTCCGGTCTCCGCTGTTGAACAGATCGCCACCATCCTCAACGGCTTGCCCTCTGAATACGATCCGTTTGTTGCTGTAATTTCAGCTAGTCGTGATCCTTACACTGTTGAAGCTGCTGTTTTAATTCTGGTGGATGCTGAAACTCGTGTTGCTGATCCCCTTCGCATGCCAGTTGGAATTAACAACACCCGTTTCTCTGATGATCCTCGCCGTCGTGAAGATTCTGTGCCCTCTGGTGGTCGTTTTCGTGGTAGACCCAGAACTCAGTGTCAGGTATGTGGTAAACTGGGTCATCTTGCTGACCGTTGTTGGCATCGATTTGACAAGAACTATCGTAGCTCTCCCTCTCAACCTCAGCCTTCTGTAACTACTGAAGCTCATGCTTGTTATACATCTGACTCCCCTGATGCTACCTACGATCCATTTATCACAACTGTTGCTCCTGATCTTGCTACTCCTGGGCAGTCAACTGATTCTCCTCAAGTGAACTCTCTGGTTGCTACTCCTGGTCCATCATCTGTGACTTGGTTCCCTGACTCAGGTGCTACGCACCATGTCACCAATGCCCCTGATGCTCTTCATTTTGCCAACACTTACTCTGGTACGGGTAAAGTTCATTTAGGTGATGGATCTGCTCTTTCAATTTCTAGTATAGGGCAAGCTTCTTTTATAACTTCATCAAGGCAGCTACGTTTATCTCATTTGCTTCATGTTCCTGAGATCACACGTAACCTTTTATCCGTATCAAAGTTTACTGCTGATAATAATGTATTTTTGGAATTTCATGCCAACTCTTGCTGTGTGAAGGATGAGTCTACAGGTACTGTTCTACTGCATGGAGTTCAGGAAGGTGGTTTATACACATTCACTGGGACTTCCTCTTCTGGTTCTGCAATGGCTCATTCCACTGAAGTTCATTCTCCTTACTGGCTGTGGCATCAACGTCTTGGCCACCCTTCACGAGATGTTTTTAAGTTAGTTTTGAATAAGCAAGTTTCTCTCGATGTTCATACTGTTTGTAGAGCATGTCAGTTAGGGAAAAGTCATGTACTTCCCTAACTATTATTTCACTTGTCACACTTTGTGCTATTGTCCATCAGCTTGATAATTGACAAATGTGATAACTTAAAAGATAATTATTTACTGTTCAAAACGGACTATTATTTCACTATTAGACACCCGACAAACCAATAAAACATACTTATTATGACTTTAACGTCACTTGCTAGTACACATAATCACTTTACTAATGAAAAATTTAACTATGAGGTTAAACTTATTAAATTATTTTAAATTAAGATCAAATTAATATAATATATAAATTTTAGAGACTAAAATTGTTATTATACCTTGTCATATGTTTAAATTATAACGACATAGTGACATGTTTGTCACAAATTTTTAGTTGAATAACATGTTTGTCACAAAATTTTACTTGAGTGACTACAATTATTTTTTTGAAAAAAAATGACATATTTGTCAAAAAAAATTAATTAAATGACTAAATTGTTACTTTTATAAGAAAAATTAACTTATTCATTACAAAAACCTATAATTAAGAGACTTGTAATATAATTTACCCTTATTAATTTTGATTTTTACTTTTCCTTTGGTTTGGCCCCTCTCTTTTGACTAATTTACGTTATTTTTGCCTACCCGCGTTGATCGCCGCTCGTCTTGCCTGTTTAATGGTTTAACTCTTCTCTTTTTTCCTGTCAATAAAATATACTATATATTCCTCACTTTTTTATTTAGTTTATTACGAAATTATCCCCGAAAAGACCGAAAATCAAAATAGGATTGCTGCCCCTGTTTTATTTAATCTTTTTCTTATCTTTTCTCATACCCATTCGTTACTCTAATACTTTTATTGGGGAAAGAGATGAAATAAATAAAATATCCGCCACTTATCTCTCTGTTTGTTTTTTTTTCTTTTAGAGAATATTTTTAATAAAAATTCAAGGATTGATATTCGAATGAGTTAAGAAAAAAATTGCGTTTGTTGAATTTACGAAGCTGCTGAACCCATTCGTTATTTCTCAAGCAAAACTCGTCTCGATTCGAAAAAAATCGAATAACTCGATTCGACTCGAGGCAAAAATACTGGACTCGTCTTGACTCGACTCGAAATTTCATAAACTCGAATAACTCGAAAAAATTTCAAATAAAGTTTGAGTTGTAAAATGAAAGTTCGAATAACTCGAAATTTTTAGTAATTAGTGGATTTATTTTTAAGTTCGAGACGAGTCCCTCTATTTTTTTATGATATATACATACTGATATATAAAAATATGAAGAAATATTGTCACATGTGAAAAAATATATATGTGCATATCTTATATAATTAGAGAAAGAAGTTTAAATTGGAATCAAACCCTACTATAACATGATAAATAATTACAATTAAATTTTTATAGGAACTCGAAAACTCGACTCGAATCAAATCGAAAAAATTTCAAATAAAGTTTAAGTTGTAAAATATGACTCGTCAACTCGAATAACTCAAATTTTTTTGACTCGACTCGATCGAACACTCACCCCTAGTTTCTCATACCCATTCGTTACTTTAATACTTTGAAGTTGCTGCCCTTCTCGGTCTCCTAACCCATACTCAACTGAGCTAATCCAATGGCAACCACCGCAGCCGGGATGAGTTTGTGTTAACACCGATAGAGTGGTTTCCTCAACGTCTTCCTTTGGTGCAGCCGGTGAGCTTATCCGAGACTATAATAGTAATTTTCTTATGGCATTTTATCGCCTGCTAGGTCCGCCTTCAATTATTCATGCTAAGCTTTGGGGTGTTTTTGAGAGCCTCAAATTAGCTCAATCAAATGGCTTCGATCGTGTCTGATAGATAACGTTGATGTACATGCACTTCTCTCCCCTCCATCCATGGAGAGCTCTTTCTCCCTTGTGCACAACACTGCTGGTTAGGGATGTAAAAAATTGACTCGACCTGGTAACCTGTCTGAAACCTGATTGAGTCAGAACCTGGTTTGACCCGAGAACTCAATGACTCGACCTGCACCCGACCGAAACGAACCCGAACCCGAATTCAACCTATTATTGTAGTAACCGAACCTGACCTGCACCCGATCGAAATGAACCCGAACCCGAATTCGACCTGTTACTATAGTAACCGAACCCGACCTGCACCGGACCGAAACGAACCCGAACCCGAGACTAACCTGCAGATAACCGATTTAACCCGACCTGTTTTGAAACCAACATGTTTTGAACCCGACCTGTTCTTGACCTAAACTGATATTGACCTGAACTATTCTTGACCTGAACTGATATTAGCCTGAACTGATATTGTTATTTGATTTGAAGAAATTATATGTAATGAATTTAAAATTTTAAAATCAATTAAAAATAATAAGTAATTTTTTATATTTAGTAATAATGCCAAGTATTAATAAATTAACTAACTTAACTTTAACTAAAAGATAAATTGAATGAATAAATATCAAGTGATAATAAATTATCTTTAATTAAAAGATAACTTTAATTAAAAATAATAAAAACAATCTTTTAAGTTAATAATAAATAATATGAATAAATTAATGCTAAGTTAATAATAAATAATATAAATAAATTAATGCTAAGTTAATAATAAATAATATTAACTTAACTTAAAATTAAAAATAACTTTAATTAACTTGCATTCATTTTAAGTTGAACGAATAAACATTATTAAATTAAATTATCTTTTTAATTAACTTAACTTTAATTTTAAGATAACTTGAAAGATAAATTAAATGAAAATTTTTATACTTAATTAACTTAATTTGATTAAAATTTTTTATTAACTTAACACGGTTGTTTAAATCTTTATACTTAACACATTGAATATATAAAAACTTAAATAACTTTATCAAAACTATTGAATATTTAGGTTAATAAGTTTGTGTGTTTAATGCAAATTAAAACAAGGAAAATCTAAATTGTTAATTAACTTAACTTAATTAGCTTAGCAATAATGTTTGTGTTTAACTTTGGATAGAATAGCAAACTTACAAATTTAAATTTACAAATTTTTATTGAAGTCAAAAACAGAATAAGGCAAATTTAAAGTACAAAAACTTTGGATATAATAAGACAAACTTATATTCAATAATATAGAAGTTTAAACTTACAAACTTTTATTCAATAATATAAAAGTTTAAACATACAAACTTAATAATCTAACTTTGCTACAAGAAATATCGCCATCGAGCTCTTAAGGAGATGAAATGCTACCATCTAGCTTTAATTATGAGCAACTTAGCTTACAAAGCTAAGACACCAACATAATTAAAACAAGGGAAACCAGCAACAGACTGCAACACGCAATTAAACATCATTAGAAACATTAATAGAACATAAGCATATAGAACAAAAACCAAACAAAGATAGAACAAAAACCAAACAAAGATAAAATATAAGCATATAGAACAACAAACCAAACAAGAACAGAAACCATACAAGAATAAAAGCATATAGAAACACTAACATAACATAACATATAGAACATAAACCAAACAATTGAAACCATACAAGAACAGAAGCATATATAATAAAACCAAACAAGAACAGAATCCATACAAGAACATATGCATATGGACTCTATACCAAAACTGATCATTGAATGTATAACAAAAAATATATAAACACAGAAACCAGATTATGCAAACAGAAACCATACATAACATACATACAAGATTGTGCAAACAGAAACCATACATATACATTGAATATATGCGTACAAAACACAAAACATGTTAAAAAAACATACAAGATCAGTGAAAAAAATAACTTACAGAATACTAAGTAGAGAACTTACCCAAAATATGAACTAATTAGAAAACTTACCAAAACATCCCTAGCTTTTAACAAATCAGAAACATCCCTAACCATTCAAGTGCTTCCTTATTTTTAGGGTTCCCAACAAAAGAACAAGTAATCAGAACATGACTTCAAAACAAATCAAGAAAAAAATAAGTTAAAAACTTACTCTGGAATTGGATCTTCATCAACTGCAGAATATTTCACAACAGAAAGTTATTCTTCATCCTCTTCCTCAGGCTCAAACCCATACAACCAATTACGGGTTGTCACAAATATCTCAACATTTTTAGGCAAGAGTTTAGCCCTCAACTTATTAAAAATCCGACCACCCGTGCTAAATGAGGATTTGGAAGCAACTGAAGTGATGGGAATGGCTAAAACATCTCTAGCCATGATTGAAAGTACATGGAAAGAAACATATTGTGCTTTCTAGTACTCCAAAATATCAAAGTCTGAATCATCAGCACGAGGGAGAAGGGGCAAATTAATATAAGAGTCAACATCTGATTTCCCACTCCTTGAAGCAGCTAAATTAGCATCAAAGTTTTAGCATTAAAAAGTTAGTAACTATAATTGAAAAAGAAAAAAAAAGTATAAGAAAAAGGGTAACTGAATTTTAAAAAAAAACACTAACCTGAAAAAGATTAAACTTCTTAAATGTTCGAGGCCGACTGGAGATGGACTCGGATGTACTTTGAGATAAGTTATTTCGAACAAAAGAAGAAGAAGAATAACATAAAACAGATTTTGAATAATATATATACATATTGACAAATTCATTGTAAACAATATTTACCCTCATTTAAACCTCATCCTCAACATAGAGGACAACATACAACTCCTTCAGAAGTTGTAATTTATATTGAGGATAAAGCAAAACAACAAAAGACAAAATGGTCTAGTGATGAGACCAATATTTCTCATACAATTCAAGCATAGGTCATGACATTGCAAAAATGCCCTCACAAGGATCACTGTAAGCATCATACAACAACTTCTCAATGGAAACAACATTAGCCAAATAGAGGTTAGAAGTGGGATACTTAGAACCAGAAAACAATGTAGTTATTTCAAAAAAAGGCTCAAGGAAATCACAGATTAATTGAGCAGTTTCCCACTCAACATCACGAATTAAATCTAAATCATTTCCCCATTAACAAACAAGTTTATGGCTACTTTAGCATCAATGGCCCTACGAAACATTAAGTAAGTAGAATTCCATCTAGTAGAGAAATCTAATATTAATTTACCAGAAAAAACAAAACCACAATCTTTAACAGCAGACTCAAAGCTACAAAGTCTAGCATCAGAAGAATCAATAAACTTAACTATTTCACGCAATTTAATTACAGAAGAGTCAATTATCTTTAAACCTTTTTGAACAATCAAGTTCAAAATATGGGCAGCACACCTTACATGAAAGTACTTACCATTGCATGGAAGGGGAGAAATTGCATGCAAATCATCCTTAAGCTTCTTCACCATTCTCTCATTTGCAGAAACATTATCAACAGTAATGATAAAGGCTTTTTTCTCAAGACCCCACTCACATATCATTTTTTTCACAAACTTATAAATAAACTCACCATCATGAGGAGGGGGAAAACGTCTAAAATTAAGTATTTTAGACTGAATTTTCCAGTTATTATCAACATAATTAGCAGTCAAAGCAAAATATGAAGGTGAAGTGCAAACAGATGTAAAACATATACGACTAAGAATAGAATTCATAGAATCAATAAGCAATTTTTATGTCAGTCATGCTTTAACATGCAATGCTTAGTAATAGTATACATAGAAATATGCTTAACATTAGGATTCAAATACTGATGCAAAATCCTAAGTTTATCATGCTCAACAACACTTAAAGCATAACCATTACAGAGAATAGCTTCAGTAAACAATTCACAATATTTTTTCTGATGAAAAGAAATTCCAGTACTACTATTGGCATTTTTAGCAAGAAAATCTTTATAAGCTTGACATTTATCAATATGTCTTTTAGGTGTAGAAGTACCAACATAAGAATTAGCTTTATAGCTAGCAGTTTTACAATACTTACATTGCGCAATGACACCATCAGCCTTCTTAATGAAGATACAATGATCTCAAATAGGAGAAGTTCTTCTCCCAATGTCCATTGTAGCCCTTCTCTTAGAGGAAAGAGCTACTTCAGACACTTGATCATTTGCTTCCCCTTCAAATAAACAAACCATGAGTTAGTTACTAAAACAAATACAAATATAGTAAAGACTAAAGAAAATAAAAAAGGAATGGAACATACCAGTTTCACCAGGATAGTTTATCTCAAAAGAAACATAATACATGGCTAAGTTAAATACTGAAATAAAAATATTGAGCTTTGTTGCTAGACAACTTATATACAAAAAAGAATACACAACAGAACAAAAAACATATATAGCAACAAAACAGAGAAAAGATTAATCCTCATACATGGCGTTGTTACACCAGCTCCCAAGGTCCTTTAAAAGAAGAACCCTCTTTGACACCAATAGCATCGCATGACGGGTTTCCAACCTTTTATACTCGGATTAACCCACATGCAACACAAAGCATACATACAAACAGAAACCATACATGCGACAGAAACAGAACTTGCAAAAGAAACATGCAAAACACAGAAACAGAAACCATACTTGCAACAGAAATATTAACAGATATATACAAATAATAACAAAACAGAAACATGCAAAACACAGAACATGCAAGCATATATATAAAACACAGAAACAAAAACCATACTTGCAACATAAATATTAACATATATATACAAATAATAACAAAACAGAAACATGCAAAACATAGAAACATGCAATCATATATATAAAACACAGAAACATGCAAAACACAGAAACTTTTATACAAATAAGGGTCAGAGGAAGAACATATACCCTAAACCCACACGCGGAAGTGGAAGAACACTCTTGCAAAATCCAGAAACGATCCTGAGATCAAAAGAGAACACAGTTAGTAAAAAGACATATTAGGGATTAGGGTTTGTATATTAGGGTTTAGGGTTTATAGATCAAGGATTATGTTTTATGTTTTACAAATTAGGGATTAAGGTTTAGGATTTATAGATTAGAGAGTATGGGTTAGGGACTAGGGATTAGGGTTTATGGATAATGGTTTACGGTTTAGAGATAAGGGTTTAATGTTTGGTGTTTAAGGTTTAAGGTTTAAGGTTGGAATGGTTTGGGGTTTAGGGTAAAATATAATTGAATTGGGGTTTAGGGTTTGAAGGATTGAAAAGATGGAAGTGGAAGAACACAAGGTTGTTCTTGAGAAAAAAAGTGGTTTTGACCGAGAACAAACATATTTTTGGTGGACTAAGGTGTTTGTATAGGATCTGGAGAGTGGGAAGTGGGTGAACAAGGAAGAACTTGGTTAAAAACCAAGAGTTTGATCGAAAAGATGAGAATTTTCTGGAAATTTCGTGTTTTTAGAGGAGTGAGAAAATGAGAGAATATTTTAGCAGAGTAACGGTAAGAGATGAATAATGAAAACTGAGGGGGTGAGGGTCTATTTATAAGCATTATTCCGGGTCAAAAGATTCGCGCGTTATTATACGGGTCGCGCATTTTAATACAGGTATTGCTCCGCAAGCACTCATGGTTTAATTTCCTTCATTTTGGTCATTTTCTCTGTGAAATTGAGATGACAATTTTGTTTTATTTTCAATTTGGTCATTATTCTAGTTTTAAGGTTTAGGGTTTGGGTTTAATTTAGGATTTGTGGTTATAATTTAAGGTTTTTCCTTTTCAACGTTTAAATTTAATAGTTCATTTTAGGGTTTAGGGTTATGTCCAAGTATTCTCGTTTTGATTAGGGTTTCAATTTTAGGGTTTAATTTAGTGATTTATTTTTTAGATTTATAGTTTGATGTTTTGATTTAGGGTTTCATTTTTAAGGTTTAAGGTTTTAATCTAGGGTTTAAGATTTATAATTTATGGTTAATATGTTTTGTTTTTAGGCTTTAGGGATTTTATTTAGTGTTTTGTTTTATGGTTTATGGTTTTAAATTAGGGTTTTGTTTTAATTGTTTATGGTTTTAGTGTTTTAGTGTTTTAGGGTTTAGTATTTAATTTTTAGGTTTAAGGTTTAGTGTTTACATGTTTAGGGTTTAAAGGTTTATAGTTTAAGGCTAGTGTTTTGAATAAAGGTTTTTATTTTTAGTGAACTAAGCTTATCTTTAGGGTTTATTTTAAGGGTTTAGGGTTCATGGCTTAGTGTTTAGTGTTTTGATTTATGGTTTTGATTTTATTGATGTTAGTTTATGGTTTCTTTTTATGGGTTTAGGGTTTCTTTTTATTAGTTCAGGGTTTTTGTTTTAGTTTAGTGTTTTGAATTAGGGTTTAGGGTTTATGTTTCATTATTAGTGAACTAAGCTTACCTTTTGGGCTTAATGTTTAGGGTTTATTGTTAGGGTTTAGGGGTTTACTTTTAATTGCTTTTATTTTGGGTTTTCTTTTTATGGGTTTAGGGTTTATAGTTTCTTTTTATGGGTTTAGGGTTTTTGTTTTACTTTAGTATTTCGAATTAGGGTTTGGGGTTTAGGTTTCATTATTAGTAAACTAAGCTTACCTTTAGGGTTTAGCACCTAGGGATTAGAGGTTTACTTTTTATTGACTTTATTTTGGGTTTTCATGTTATGTGTTTAGGGTTTATTTTTATGGATCTAGCATTTATGGTTTCTTTTCATGGTTTTAGGGTTTTGTTTTAGTTTGGTGTTTCGAATTAGTGTTATGGGTTTAGGTTTCATTTTTGGTTTAGGGTTTAAGGTTTTGATTAGGGTTTCATTTTAGAATATATATAATATATTAGTATATTATATATATGTATGTAAAATGTATTTTATGTATGTGTAAACCATAAACCCTAAAAATAAAAACCCTAGTCCATATATATAATGCATGTAAGTATGTATATATCAATTTATGAACCCTAAACCCTAAAAATAAAAACCCTAATCCTTATATATAATGCATGTAAGTATATATATATATATGTATGTATCAATTTATGAACCCTAAACCCTAAACTCTAAAAATAAAAACCCTAATCTGTATATATATAATGCATGTAAGTATGTATGTATCAATTTATGAACCATAAACCCTAAAACCCTAAAAATAAAAACCCTAATATATATATATATATATATACGTGTGTGTGTGTATACATAATGCATATAAGTATGTATGTATCAATTTATGAACCCTAAACCCTGAACCTTAAACCATAATCCATAAACACTAAACCATAATCCTTAAACCATAAACCATAAACCCTAATCCATGTATGTTTGTATATATGTATAATGATTGAAAGTGTGTATGTATGTATCAATTTATGAACCCTAAACTCTAAACCATAAACCCTAACCCTAATTCCTTTTTGTTCTATATATGTATAATGTATGCATGTATGTAGGAATGTGAAACACTAAACCCTTAACCCTAAACACCAAACCCTAATCCCTAAACCCTAAACTATATAAACATATATATAATTTACATAAGTATATATGTATGTATATACCAATGTATAAACCCTAAACCCTACCCCAAACCCTATACCCTAAACCACTAAAAAACTAAACCATAATTCCTGTATGTATGTATGTATGTATGTATGTATGTATGTATGTATGTATGTATGTATGTATGTATGTATGTATGTATGTATGTATGTATGTATGTATGTATGTATGTATGTATGTATGTATGTATGTATGTATGTATGTATGTATGTATGTATGTATGTATGTATGTATGTATGTATGTATGTATGTATGTATGTATGTATGTATGTATGTATGTATGTATGTATGTATGTATGTATGTATGTATGTATGTATGTATGTATGTATGTATGTATGTATGTATGTATGTATGTATGTATGTATGTATGTATGTATGTATGTATGTATGTATGTATGTATGTATGTATGTATGTATGTATGTATGTATGTATGTATGTATGTATGTATGTATGTATGTATGTATGTATGTATGTATGTATGTATGTATGTATGTATGTATGTATGTATGTATGTATGTATGTATGTATGTATGTATGTATGTATGTATGTATGTATGTATGTATGTATGTATGTATGTATGTATGTATGTATGTATGTATGTATGTATGTATGTATGTATGTATGTATGTATGTATGTATGTATGTATGTATGTATGTATGTATGTATGTATGTATGTATGTATGTATGTATGTATGTATGTATGTATGTATGTATGTATGTATGTATGTATGTATGTATGTATGTATGTATGTATGTATGTATGTATGTATGTATGTATGTATGTATGTATGTATGTATGTATGTATGTATGTATGTATGTATGTATGTATGTATGTATGTATGTATGTATGTATGTATGTATGTATGTATGTATGTATGTATGTATGTATGTATGTATGTATGTATGTATGTATGTATGTATGTATGTATGTATGTATGTATGTATGTATGTATGTATGTATGTATGTATGTATGTATGTATGTATGTATGTATGTATGTATGTATGTATGTATGTATGTATGTATGTATGTATGTATGTATGTATGTATGTATGTATGTATGTATGTATGTATGTATGTATGTATGTATGTATGTATGTATGTATGTATGTATGTATGTATGTATGTATGTATGTATGTATGTATGTATGTATGTATGTATGTATGTATGTATGTATGTATGTATGTATGTATGTATGTATGTATGTATGTATGTATGTATGTATGTATGTATGTATGTATGTATGTATGTATGTATGTATGTATGTATGTATGTATGTATGTATGTATGTATGTATGTATGTATGTATGTATGTATGTATGTATGTATGTATGTATGTATGTATGTATGTATGTATGTATGTATGTATGTATGTATGTATGTATGTATGTATGTATGTATGTATGTATGTATGTATGTATGTATGTATGTATGTATGTATGTATGTATGTATGTATGTATGTATGTATGTATGTATGTATGTATGTATGTATGTATGTATGTATGTATGTATGTATGTATGTATGTATGTATGTATGTATGTATGTATGTATGTATGTATGTATGTATGTATGTATGTATGTATGTATGTATGTATGTATGTATGTATGTATGTATGTATGTATGTATGTATGTATGTATGTATGTATGTATGTATGTATGTATGTATGTATGTATGTATGTATGTATGTATGTATGTATGTATGTATGTATGTATGTATGTATGTATGTATGTATGTATGTATGTATGTATGTATGTATGTATGTATGTATGTATGTATGTATGTATGTATGTATGTATGTATGTATGTATGTATGTATGTATGTATGTATGTATGTATGTATGTATGTATGTATGTATGTATGTATGTATGTATGTATGTATGTATGTATGTATGTATGTATGTATGTATGTATGTATGTATGTATGTATGTATGTATGTATGTATGTATGTATGTATGTATGTATGTATGTATGTATGTATGTATGTATGTATGTATGTATGTATGTATGTATGTATGTATGTATGTATGTATGTATGTATGTATGTATGTATGTATGTATGTATGTATGTATGTATGTATGTATGTATGTATGTATGTATGTATGTATGTATGTATGTATGTATGTATGTATGT
This sequence comes from Hibiscus tridactylites, assembly GCA_958450335.1. Taxonomy (NCBI): domain Eukaryota; kingdom Viridiplantae; phylum Streptophyta; class Magnoliopsida; order Malvales; family Malvaceae; genus Hibiscus; species Hibiscus tridactylites. The sequence continues at coordinate 30,564,453 of OY288287.1, forward strand.
ATGTATGTATGTATGTATGTATGTATGTATGTATGTATGTATGTATGTATGTATGTATGTATGTATGTATGTATGTATGTATGTATGTATGTATGTATGTATGTATGTATGTATGTATGTATGTATGTATGTATGTATGTATGTATGTATGTATGTATGTATGTATGTATGTATGTATGTATGTATGTATGTATGTATGTATGTATGTATGTATGTATGTATGTATGTATGTATGTATGTATGTATGTATGTATGTATGTATGTATGTATGTATGTATGTATGTATGTATGTATGTATGTATGTATGTATGTATGTATGTATGTATGTATGTATGTATGTATGTATGTATGTATGTATGTATGTATGTATGTATGTATGTATGTATGTATGTATGTATGTATGTATGTATGTATGTATGTATGTATGTATGTATGTATGTATGTATGTATGTATGTATGTATGTATGTATGTATGTATGTATGTATGTATGTATGTATGTATGTATGTATGTATGTATGTATGTATGTATGTATGTATGTATGTATGTATGTATGTATGTATGTATGTATGTATGTATGTATGTATGTATGTATGTATGTATGTATGTATGTATGTATGTATGTATGTATGTATGTATGTATGTATGTATGTATGTATGTATGTATGTATGTATGTATGTATGTATGTATGTATGTATGTATGTATGTATGTATGTATGTATGTATGTATGTATGTATGTATGTATGTATGTATGTATGTATGTATGTATGTATGTATGTATGTATGTATGTATGTATGTATGTATGTATGTATGTATGTATGTATGTATGTATGTATGTATGTATGTATGTATGTATGTATGTATGTATGTATGTATGTATGTATGTATGTATGTATGTATGTATGTATGTATGTATGTATGTATGTATGTATGTATGTATGTATGTATGTATGTATGTATGTATGTATGTATGTATGTATGTATGTATGTATGTATGTATGTATGTATGTATGTATGTATGTATGTATGTATGTATGTATGTATGTATGTATGTATGTATGTATGTATGTATGTATGTATGTATGTATGTATGTATGTATGTATGTATGTATGTATGTATGTATGTATGTATGTATGTATGTATGTATGTATGTATGTATGTATGTATGTATGTATGTATGTATGTATGTATGTATGTATGTATGTATGTATGTATGTATGTATGTATGTATGTATGTATGTATGTATGTATGTATGTATGTATGTATGTATGTATGTATGTATGTATGTATGTATGTATGTATGTATGTATGTATGTATGTATGTATGTATGTATGTATGTATGTATGTATGTATGTATGTATGTATGTATGTATGTATGTATGTATGTATGTATGTATGTATGTATGTATGTATGTATGTATGTATGTATGTATGTATGTATGTATGTATGTATGTATGTATGTATGTATGTATGTATGTATGTATGTATGTATGTATGTATGTATGTATGTATGTATGTATGTATGTATGTATGTATGTATGTATGTATGTATGTATGTATGTATGTATGTATGTATGTATGTATGTATGTATGTATGTATGTATGTATGTATGTATGTATAATGTATTAATATTATGTATGTTAAATCCTAATCCCTACACAATAAACCCTAAACCTGAATGAACCCGACCTGAAAGGAAACCGAACTGAAATTACCCGAACTGAAATGAACCCGACCTGAAATGAAACCGGTCTGAAATGAACCCGACCTAAAACGAAACCGACCTGAAATGAACCCGACCTAAAACGAAACCAACCTGAAATGAACCTGACCTGAAATAAAACCGACCTAAAATGAACCTGACCTGAAACCAACTCGAACCGAAATTAACATGTCAATTAACCTTTTGGCCCGACCTTAAATGAACCGACCTGAAGTGAACCCGACCTTAATTGAACACAACCTGAAATGAACCTGACCTGAAATGAACCCGACCCGAAATGAACCCGAACCGAATCGAGTCAAAACAAAAAATGACCTGTAACCGATTTGACCTGACCTGATAGAGCCCGATCTGAAACCCAATTGTTGACCTGTTTTTACATCCCTACTGCTAGCCTATACAACCGCGATTGGGCTATTAAATTTGTTATTGTCCGTGTCGCAACCCTTTTGAGCTCCACTTTTTGAAAGCTTTAAAAATATGGAATTGCCACCCATCTTTTTGAAAAAAGTGTGACTGGATCATTTTAAAGCGGGGTATTTTAATAAAATGTTTTATTTATTAAAATAACATTTTTGGTCTACGAAAATTAGAAAACAGGTTCGGGGGCCGGCTACGTATGGGGAAGGGTTAGCACCCCATAACGCCCAAAAATTGGTACCTTATTGATTTAAAAAATGTTTTCAAAAATTGGAATTTGCAATTTTACAAAATCTTTGATTTTATTTTTCCGTTTAATGAATATAAATCTATCTTATCGGCCTTATCGCCCGAGAAATAAACTCCAATCACCGCCAACACTTTTGGCGCTAACCCGTCATTCCCGTTTGATAAGACACCACATTAATTAAGTTCCACTTTTCAAATAAATAGAGAAACTTTGTTCGTTGAATATTTTATTTATTCTAAGTTGAAGTTTATTAATCCTATGGATTTTTACATTTTTTATTCCTATTTAAGGGTTTGAATTTTATTAAGTGTATTTTATTTTATTTTTTCGAAGAGAATTTTATCATAAAGAAATCTCTATCTAAGGCTTGAAAAACTTATTCCTAAGGTTCAACATATCGGTAAAGCAAAACAACACAAAGGAAAATAACTTAAAGCTTTTCTTTTATGGGCTTGGATCAAGTTATTTTAGAAAAGTTTTTTATTTTTCATTTTTTTAAAAAATAAACGCTTCTTTATTTTTGTTTCGAGAAGATATTTTATCTATTTATTGTAACCCCCTCGTCCTGGCCTACCCAGCAGACCGAACCAAACGAGTTACACGGGAAAAACCGAAGCGAAACCCGCTAAGGCCTCACTCCGATTAGCAACCCTATTTTTTTCTTTAATTAATCTTGTCTAAATGCCATGTTTAATTCTATGTGTAAAGGCAAACAACGGAAAAACGAACACGAATACGAACCGAGCAGAGGCATAAAGGTAACTTAGCCTTACCAAGTAGTTATTAGTCAAGTTCTATGCACACGAGGCAAAATCATCACAAAGGATACATATACACTCATTTAGGAAGCATACAAGCATTAAAGACTAAACCGTAACATTTGGAAACCTTCAATGATGCCCTTTAACCATTTTAACTACCTGCGTTTCGAAACAGGACTACCCGTTCCGGAACGCGGGCTTCATTAAAAAAAAGGCAACATCATGCCGTTCCGAAACAACTCCTCATGGTTCTGAAACACGAACCTCTAGTGGCAAATCATACTGAAACGACACCACCCCCGTTCCGATACGGGTGCCCCTGGAGCTTGGCCGTTCCAAAACTATATCAGACGTTCCAAAATGCCTGGACATAGTTTGGCCCGAAAATACATTTTGGCATCTCCAAAACGTTCCCAAACTTATTCCGAAACATCACAAACCTCATGAAAACTTATTAAACAAACAATCTAGAGGCAAAACACTCTAAGGCAAGCTTCAAACATGTATACACGTGAAAATGGATCTCAAACCCCAAAAGCTCATAATAACACTTTAGTTCAAAAATACTAACAAGTCAAAACACATAGCAATTAACCCAAGGCCATAACAAGCCTCAACATAACATGGTAACAACATTTAAAACATGTTAGCAACATTAACAGTAGCCAAACATAGGAGTTTTAACACCAACTCCCTAACATGGTCTAGCATTCCCATTGCCTAAGTATTATTACAACTATAAAAACCATACTTTAAGCTAGCAAAGAACTCCAAGAACTCCTCCCTTGCCCCGCTTGCCTTCAAAGCTACTAACGATCTGCATTGTTGGAGAAAGAGAGCGTAAGTTTAAAAGCTTAGTGAGTGGAGCTCTAAAACACAACAACAATGCAGTTCAAAACATATATCATAGTTTTAAAAGCAAAACCATTTAAGAAAAAGATACGATAAAACATAAGCATAAATGAAACATGGTATGCACAAGCACAACCATCCCCGTTGGGACTACACATCATCGTACACAACAATTACCATATTTTCGGCAGGACTACACGTCACCGTACTTATCTACTAGTCACTACTGGTGGGACTACACATCACCGTACACAACGACTAACCATCACGTGAGGTTTGACATCAACTACGACAACACACTAACATTAAAACGAGGATAAAAGCATTCCGCAATCAACACCACAACACACATAAACACGAACACCAACAATCAACTAAACAAGACAAGAATAGACAACTTACGCTTGGGTCTAGGTTAGCCTCTAAGGCTCCACCCAAACCCTAAGAAACCTTCATTGAACATATTAAAGCTTCAAACGATTTTCACTCACCAGCCAATATACAAAATATGATCGAAATGCCGATTCAAGCTTCCTCAATACCCGATGTTGCATCCAAAACCATTTCCCCTACTTTGAAAATCTTCTATGGAAAAGCCTTTGAGTCAAGGAAGAGATGGTGGGAAGCTTTTTGGAGAAAGTTTTGAGCTTTTAGGTTTTTGGAATAAAGATGACTCTTCAAATCCCAAAACCCCTTTTCAAAATTTTATTAATGACGTTATCGTAAATAATGACACTTTTATAAAAATCAGCATTTTAATCTAAATTTAACCCAAAACTAGTCCTAGATCAAAACCAATAACTCTCGGTCCCAAAACCGGGGCGTTACAACTCTCCCCCACTTAAGGAACTTCGTCCTCGAAATTACCTGATGGAAAGAGATACGGAAACTATTTCTCCATCTCTTCCTTACTCTCCCAAGTGTCCTCTTCCACACCTCGGTGTCTCCACAAAACTTTGACTAACTCAATAGATCTCCCACACAACACTTTCCTATCCGTAGTAAGAATTTCAACCAACTCTTCATCATATGACATGTATGGGTTCAACTTGATCTCTTCCACTGGAATTACACGAGACAGATCTGACCTATACTCCCGAAGCATCGAAACGTGGAACACATCATAAATCTTCTCTAACTCTGTCGGCAATCTCAATCTATAAGCAACGAGACCAATCCTCTCAACTACCTCGTAAGAACCAATGAACCTCGGGTTTAACTTACCTTCCTTCCCAAACCTCACCACCTTTTCCAAGGTGAGACATTCAAAAACACTTTGTCGCCCACAACATACTCTATCTCCTTTCTTCTCAAATCGACATACGATTTCTGTCTGTCCGAAGCTGCCTTCAAGCGATCACAAACCAGTTTTACCTTCTCGGTAGTGCCCTTAAGCAATTCCGGCATAGGTACAAGCTTCTGTCTGGCCTCGGCCCAACAAATAGGTGTTCTACACTTCCTACCATACAGAGACTCATACGGTGCCATCTGAATACTAGCATGATAACTGTTATTGTATGCAAACTCTACTAACGATAGGTGTTTCTCCCAGGAACCCTGAAAGTCAATGATGCAACACCTCAACATGTCCTCTAACACCTAAATAACTCCCTCTGACTAACCATCTGACTGCGGGTAACACGAAGTGCTGAAGTTCAACCAAGTACCCAAGGAACGATGCAAACACTACCAAAATCTAGCTGTAAACCTTGGATCTCGGTCTGATACGTTCGACTTCGGTACCCCATGCAATCTCACTATCTCACTGATGAACAGATCGACCAAATTATCCAAGGTGTAAGTAGTATGAACGTATAGGAAATGGGTGCTCTTAGTGAATCTGATGACTATCACCCACACTAAATTCTTCTTCGAAGGAGTCAATGGTAAACCCGACACGAAGTCTATGGTAATACGTTCCCACTTCCATTCCGAAATCTTCAACGACTGTAACAACCCAGAAGGAAACTAATGCTCGACCTTAAATCGCTGACATACCATACACCTACTCACAAACTCGGCCACATCTTTCTTCAACCTAATCTAGTAGTACTCTTCTTTTAACCCACGGTACATCTTCGTACTACCCGGATGCATAGCAAAAGGACTATTATGTGCTTCATTCAAGATAGTACGCCTTAACTCGGCATCTTCGGGAACTACTATACTATCCTTGAAACTTAGGATCCTATTCTCGCCAAAGCAGAAATCTGTAGGTCTATCCTCGGCTATATCTTGCACGTGAGGTGCCAACGAGCCATCTTGCAACTGTTTCTCTCGAATCAACTGAACCAACAAAGGTTTAACCTGTAGCTCGGCTATCAAACCGCCATCCCGCGACACACTCAATCTCGCAAACATACCTCGCAACTCAACTGCCACTTTTCTACTCAAAGCATCAGCCACTACGATTGCCTTACCTGAGTGGTACTCTATCGTAAGATCATAGTCCTTAAGAAGCTCTATCCACCTACGTTGTCTAAGGTTCAGCTCTCTCTGAGTCATCAAGTATTTCAAACTCTTGTGGTTGGTATAAACTACGCACTTCTCACCATAAAGATGGTGTCTCCAAATCTTCAAAGCAAACACTACTGCGGCTAACTCTATATCATGAGTGAGGTAGTTCTTCTCGTGAACCTTCAATTGTCTCAAAGCGTAAGCTACAACCTTACTCTCTTGCATAAGCACACAACCTAAACCTACATACGATGCATCACTATAAATCACAAACTCTTTCCCCGGTTCAGGTTGAATCAACATAGGAGCTTCAGTCAAAGCTTTCTTCAACTTCTCAAACGCTTGTTGCCTTGTATCTGACCACTCATACGGAACATTCTTCTGAAGCACTTTAGTCAAGGGTGCCGCAATCTTCAAAAATCCCTCGACAAATCTTTGATAATACCCCTCCAAGCTTAGGAAACTACAGATTTCAGTCACTGACTTCGGTTGCTTCCAATTCACTATGGCTTCTATCCTCTTGGGGTCCACACTAATTCCATTGGCTGAGATCATATGACCTAAGAAGACTACCTCCCTAATCCAAAACTCCTATTTACTAAACTTGGCATACAACTGATTTTCATGCAAAGTCTAAAGCAATTGTTGCAAATGCTCATGATGCTCTTCCTCGGTCCGGGAGTACACTAAGATGTCATCTATGAAAACTACCACAAACCTATCCAAAAAATCGTGGAACACTCGATTCATCATATCCATAGATGCAGCTGGAGCATTAGTCAACCCGAAAGGCATTACCAAGAACTCATAGTGCCTATAACGTGTACAGAAGGCTGTCTTCGGTATGTCCACATCCTTTACCTTCATCTGATAGTAAACCGATCTCAAATCAATATTCGAAAACACTGAAGCACCTCTCAACTGATCAAGCAAGTCATCTATCCGCGGCAAAGGGTACTTGTTCTTCATTATTACATTGTTCAACTGCCTATAGTCTATACACATCCTCTTACTACCGTCCTTTTTCTTCACGAACAAGACCGGAGCACTCCACAGAGACATACTAGGCCTAATGAAACCTCTATCTGACAGTTTCTGAAGTTGTGTCTTCAACTCTTTTGGTGCCATTCTATACGGAGCAATAGACATGGGTGCAGAATCGGAATACGTCTCAATAGCAAACTCAATTTCCCTATCTAGAGGCAAACCCGATAATTGTTCTGGAAAAACACTCGTAAAATCACAAACTGTTCTGATGTCTTGCAATATAACCTCACTCATATTCGGATTCATCACATAAGCCAAATACGCCTGACAACCCGAATCCATCAATCTCTGAGCTTCTAAAGCAGAAACAACATTGGACAAGAACTTAATGTTCTCGCCAACCACTACAACTTCAAAATCATCCGTAAGCCTCAAGAAGACTCTCTTGGTCTCAAAATCTACCCTAGCTCTATGCTCTACGAGCCAATCCATGCCCAAAATCACATCAAAACTATAAAACGATAATTCCATCATGTCAACCAGAAACACATGGCCCTGAATCATCAAAGGACACCTCCTATACATCTTCCTAACTACCACGGTCTCACCGAAAGAACTAGTAACATTTACACCTACTTCTAACCACTCATACGGTAAAGCTAGGAACCTTGCATGTTCGCCCAAAATGTACGAATGTGTCGATCCCGAATCTATCAAAGAACGCAAAGTCAAAGACTGTAACGAGAAATTACATGCGATGACATCCATGTCATTCTCAGCCTCTCGCTGTACATACACCTTGGCTGGTGCTCCACCCTCGGGCTGAACTGCCACCACATGAGCTAAGTTCCTCTGACCATCGTTCCTTGGATGAAAATTACCTCAACCGCGCCCACGACCTCTCTAATGCTCAAACCCCTTTGCTGGAGCATGTCCGCCCCTAGCCAGGTGTGGACAGTTACGCCTCAAGTGATCTCGGGAACCACAGTTCCAACATACCCCAAAGGTACCCATACACTCGCCCGGATGGCGTCTCCCGCATCAGGTACACTCAGGAGTGTGAACGACAGATCCTTGGCCCTGATGGCCCCGTCCATGGCTACTGCCCCTATGTCTCGAATCGGGCTGATACCTCCTATCTCTGTGCCACTTGGCATGATCTCTGTACCAATCTGCATGTCTCTTCCTAGAATTAGACCGACTAGCACGAGTACTCGAGCCTAAGTTCTGCTCAATATCTTTGGTCCTAGAGACCAAAACATCAAACTCGATGTAATCAGAAGTGAGCATATAAGTCTTCACATCCCTAGCCAAACCATAACGGAAACACTCACACCGTTTTCTCTCACTGGGAACCAACTCGGGAGCATACTGGCTTAACCTCACAAACTGAACCTCATACTCTAACACCGTCTTACTACCCTGAACCAAGGCCATAATTTATCTCTTCTTTTCATCCTCGTATTGGACTCCAAGATACTTCTTCTTAAAGGCAATTCTGAATAATTTCCAAGTGGCATCCGTTTATGCCATACTTGAAGTAACGGTAGTCCACCAAGCATACACATCTTCCTAAAGTAAGGAGACGACACAACCCAACTTACGAGTGTCTGAGCACTCCATCTGGCCTAAGATTCGCGTAGTGCTCTCGAGCCAAGCCTCTAAACCCTCGGGAGTCAAACCACGTAACTCAACTCTGCCCAAACTACAAAGTCTCTCAAGGGGTAAACCAGTCCCTGCACCCTGAGGTGGTGTTGCAGCATGTATACCAGCCAAAGCTATATGAAAAGCCCCAACTATAGTCTGAATCAAATGGGTCATATCCGCGCCTGCCTGACCCTGACCAGCCTGAGCTCCATTACCCGCAACATTTGCCCCAGCCTAAGGTCCATTACCATCACCTCCAACATTTGCACCGGCTTGAGGCACATTATCTCCGACATACACCCCATTACCATCGGGAGCAGGAGGAACAAGAGGCACATCCCCGGGTGCCTGGTCACCTACTCTAGGCCGTCCTCTCAGTCTTACCATAACGAAGATTGTTGAGTGTGTAAAAGTTCTATTATTTACCCCCTATTTAGCCCATATTTCTGCTGCATTCAAGCATAATTCATTGCATTTAGGTTAGATTACAGTTAAACATCACAAATATATTAAATGGCACAGTTTCTACTGAAATTGATTGCTTTTGCAGGTTGCTGCTGTAGCAGATGGAGAAGCAGGCGCTGGGCAGTGAAGCAGAAGAGCTAGTACTGGATGAACAGTCAAGGAGGACGATGCTGCCATGGTTGCCGCCGTGACAACAGAGGACGACATCAGTTTTGAGGAGAAGAAGCAAAGTGGACCTCGACAGAAAGAGAAAATAAAGCTCGTCTGTCGTGGAAAACCAGTATATTTTTCCAAGCCCTAGATCAGAATGAATTCCAAGCCCAAAGTTCAAGGAGAGAAAATCCAAGCAAGAAGGAAGGACGAATTAAAGCTATATTCTCTAAAGATTTAGTCTTTATTAGAGTTGTACTTTAATTTAAACTTGTATTCTTGCTATTTTATAAAACTTGGGCCCAAATCCTATATAAAGGCATGTAATTCGACCCAGGAGAGGATATCACCTATCTCTAGCCTTCTTCCCAAAACCCTAGCCGTTTTCCCCCTTCTCAACATGTTCTAAATTCCCCTTAGGGCCACAAGTTGATTTGTAAAGTAGTTGCAAGGGTTTCTTTTGTTTTAGGAATTTTCAGTTCAATAAAATAAACTTCAAGTTCTCTTATTCTGGTTATTATCATCTTGCAAGAGTATCGGGAGAGCATTGCGATGTTATATATTTACTTAATATCGGGAGAGTTAAGTATACAAAAGGAATAAGTGCGAGTTCTCTAGTTTATAGTTGAACTATCTCGGACCTAGGCATAGGATGAGGTTAAGTGGCTAAAGAAGAATTCAACAACATCGGTGTTCATCCTTCGATTCACTCCGGGAGGTATCATCAAAGACGTGTTCATCGACAGACTTGGACCTAGGGATAGGCCAAGGCACAACAGGGATTCTCGCCAAACTTGAAGTATGGAGTTGTGTGTTCGCTGCCGCGACAAGCAACAGACTGCCGCCACGACAGGTGCTGCCGCGACGGGGACGACGACAGAGCTGATATTCCTAGAATTAGCAATACCTACACTACTGAGCAATTCAATACCAGCCCGTTCTCTCTATCTTGATTACTTTACTTCTATTTTCCTGTACTCTTTATTTCTCTCGTGACAAAATCTTAAATCATTCTTTTTACTCTCGTGATGTAATTCAAGGTGAAGCTATTAGCCCAGTCCCTGTGGAAACGATATCCGATACTTCCGTATCACTTTACTACTTGCGTCGTGTACACTTGCACTACAATTGCGATAGGCACTTTTACACGCAACAAGTTTTTGGCGCCGTTGCTGGGGACTGGCAACATAACTCTACCTTATCTTTTACTGCACTTTTCTTTTTATTTTTCTGTTTTATTCTGGTTTGTTCAACTTGTGCTTTTCACAAGGTTTCTTGTTTATGCGCAGATCGAGACGAGGAGAAGAACCTGAGTATCCATTAGATCCTAAAATAGAACGTTCATTCAATCTTAGGAACCGACTTCGTCATGTACTAGCCAAAAACGAATACCTTGATGAACAGTTAGAAGCAATGAACAACCAAGGGAATCCCCATGATAATAATATTCCTGTCGGAGATGGAGAGATCATTCCTCCTGTCGGTGACCCTCATGCCGCTGCCGCACGACGATCTTGCCGAGACTACATGCTGAATGATTATGTAGAACTAGAAACCACGCTGCCGGATGTAGATGTTGATAACTTCGAGCTGAAACCTGTTATGTTCAGCATGATCAATAATGTCGGTCAATTCAGTGGTGCTGCTACAGAGGATGCTGGAGAGCATCTGAAAATGTTCCAGGAAATCTGTGGTTCGTTTAGACTACCAGGAGTTAATCCGGAGATACTGAGGCTTCGGTTATTTCCCCATTCATTGATGGAAAGAGCAAAGACTTGGTGGAATAAACTTACGCCTGGTTCAATTAGAACTTGGGCAGATTTAACTCGTGAATTCTTATCTCGTTTTAATCCTTCACATTTATCTGAGCGATTACGTAACGAAATTGCTACTTTTCAACAGGAAGATGATGAGCCAATGCACGAGGCCTGAGACATATTTACCACTCTTCTACGGAACTGCCCAATGCATGGATTCCCCGTCTGGAACCATGTAACCAAGTTTTATAATGCTGCCAATTTAAAAACTCGTATTCGAATTGATTCAGCAGCAAACAGATTACTACTGGACAAAGACCCAGATGAGGCAATGCAAGTATTGAAAAATCTGGCTAAGAATGAGAAGCAGTTTCCGACAGCAAGAAGAGGGGGTAAACGGGTCCTAGCTGTTAAGGACTATGAGGCCGACAACACAATGAAATCGCATGTGGCTTTTCTGACTAAGGCGATGAAAAAGCTCTTGAACGATGATTCACAACATGTATTCGCTGTCGAAGTGGTATGTGAAATTTGTGAAGGAAATCACAGTTCGGATGAATGTCCTATACAATTAGACGAGGGAAAGTATGTTGGAAAATACAATAAGCATAATCATAACTCCAACAACTACAATCCCAGCTGGAGAAAGGATCCCAAGTTCTCTTGGAGTAATCCTAATAATGCCCTGAATCCTCAAGCACAGAATAATAAGAATTAGGGAGGACCTAGATTGCTGACTTGACAGCAACCGCATCAGCAGCATCAACAGCCACCAGCTGCCACAAACAGTATACTGGAACAAACTCTGGCTACGTTTATGTCTCAAACAGGAACTTACATTGAGAACATGAATCACTTTGTCAAGAAGACGGAGACATTCATGGATAAAACAAAGATGCGGATGACAAATCATGAAGCTACTCTGAAATCTTTGGAGACACAGATGGGTCAGGTTTCCCAGCATATCAAACCAAGGCAGAATGGCGGATTCCCTAGCGATACTGAAAACGCTAGACAGCCCACACATGAGCAGTGTAAAGCCATTACTACTAGAAGTGGGAAGAAACTACCAGGGTCAGAGAAGGAAGCTGAATCAGTTAAGAGACCAACCTTGGATACACCTGCCGAGGAAGCTGCCCCGACAGGTAACAGACAATCCGCTGTCAATGAGCCTGTCACTACTGCAGAAGGGAAAAAGGAGAAAGATGATGAACCCAAACCTCCTCAGATCCGTATGCAGTGGGAAGGACGTATTGCTGATTATCGTACCCCACCTCCTTTTCCCCAACGGTTACAGAAATTGAAACAAGAATCACAACTTAAAAAGATTTATGATATTTTTAAGCAGGTTCACATCAACATTCCGCTGTTAGATGCCGTTAGGGAGATGCCCGGTTATGCAAAATTTCTCAAGGAGGCCATGTTGAAGAAATCTAGACTTGGGGAATTTGAAACGGTTAAGATGACAGAAGGATGCATGAGTTTTCTGCACAAGCATCCACCCCAGAAAAAGAAGGATCCTGGGAGCTTCATCATACCATGTGTAATCGGAGACAAATATGTGGGTAAGGCACTTTGTGATCTTGGTGCTAGTATAAATTTAATGCCAAAATCTATTTTTCAGAAATTAGGTATTGGAAAAGCTCGGCCCACAACAGTAATTCTGCAGCTGGCAGACCACTCTTACGTTCATCCGAAAGGAAAAAATTGAAGATATTCTGGTAAGAGTGGATAAGCTTATTTTTCCTGCTGACCTTCTTGTTTTAGATTGTGAAGCAGATGAAAACGCACCAATCATCCTGGGGCGACCCTTCTTAGCCACGGAAAGATCACTGATTGATGTGGAAAAAGCAGAACTCACCATGAGAGTGAGTGATCAAGAAATAAAGTTGAATGTTCTCCAAGCTATGAAGCATGTTGATGCAGAAGAAGAATGCAAGGTTATCACTGAAGTTACCCTTGACCAACCCTACATCAGGTCAGGCTGTCACGACATCAAAATTGGTCACTGCCTCGGCAGCCACTTACAAGACTGTCACGACAGCACCAGCGACATCAACTCCTCAGAATCTGATACATCTAATACTAAAGATCAGGAGGAGGTAAACTGGATAGGCAATCGTCCAGGTAAGTTATTCGAGCCTTTAAATTATACCTCGGATAACCATACAATTCAAAAGCCATCAACTGTTGAGCCCCCTGTCTTAGATCTTAAGCCCATGCCAGGGCAGCTAAAATATGCTTTTCTTGGTTTAAATGATACGTTGCCCGTAATCATCTCTTCCAAGTTGATGCAGGAACAGGAACAATAGTTAATAGGGATACTGCAGCAGCACAAAAAGGCTCTTGGATGGACGATAGCTGATATTCAAGGCATTAGTCCGGCATTATGTATGCACAAAATCCTTCTAGAGGATGATCATAAGCCGACTATTGATGCACAAAGGCAGCTGAACCATTCAATGAAAGAGGTGGTGCGAAAAGAGATAATCAAATGGCTAAATGCTGGAATAATCTATGCCATCTCTGACAGAAAATGGGTGAGTCCGGTGCAGTGTGTTCCCAAGAAAGGAGGAATGACCGTGGTAACCAACGAAAACAATGAGCTAATCCCAACTAGGATTGTGACCAGTTGGAGGGTTTGTATGGACTATCGGAAGCTTAACAAAGCTACCCGAAAGGACCACTTTCCTTTACCCTTTATTGATCAAAAGCTTGATAGATTAACGGGTAAACCTTACTATTGTTTTCTTGATGGTTATTTAGGTTACAATCAAATAGCTATCGCACCGGAAGATCAAGAAAAGACAACATTCACATGCATGTACGGAACTTACGCTTTTAGGAGAATGCCTTTTGGATTATGCAATGCACCAGCCACCTTTCAAAGGTGCATGATGGCAATATTCTCCGACATCGTGGAGGATTTCCTAGAGATCTTTATGGATGATTTTTCAGTTTTTGGAGACGACTTTGAAAGCTGCCTAGGCAACCTACAGAAGGTGCTCGAAAGATGTGAAAAAGCAAACTTAGTTTTGAACTGGGAAAAATGTCACTTCATGGGGGATGAAGGGATAGTCCTTGGCCATAAGATTAGCTGCCGTGGCATAGAAGTCGACAGAGCTAAGATAGAAGTGATCGAAAAGCTGCCGCCGCCCACCACAGTAAAGGGAATCAGAAGTTTCTTAGGACATGCTGGTTTTTATCAGAGGTTCATTGCGAACTTTTCAAAAATCACCAAGCCCCTATGCCATCTTCTGGAGCAGAACCGACCCTTTGACTTTAACACTGAATGTACTGAAGCGTTCAAGGTTCTGAAGGAAAAACTGGTAACAACCCCAATAGTACAGCCACCAGACTGGACACTGCCGTTCGAGATCATGTGTGATGCTAGTGATTATGCTGTCGGGGCAGCATTTGGGCAGCGGAGAGACAAACTTTTTCATGTCATATACTATGCCAGCAAAACACTGAACGACGCCCAAGTGAACTACACCACCACAGAGAAGGAGTTATTAGCTGTGGTATTCTCCATTGACAAGTTTCGTTCTTATATACTTGGAACGAAGGTTATAGTGCACACAGACGACTCTGCATTGAAATACATGTTCACGAAAAAGGATGCAAAGCCTCGACTGATACGTTGGATCCTGCTACTGCAAGAATTCGACCTTGAAATCAAGGACAAAAGGGGACAGAGAATCAAGTGGCAGATCACTTGTCAAGGTTGGAAACAGGACAGAGTCTACCGACAGATGAGACAAACATATTGGAAACCTTCCCAGATGAGCAGCTGTTTGCTGCCACAGTCACTGCCGCGACAGCCATGGCGGCATGTAAGTCTTATGAATTCCCCTGGTATGCTGATTTCGTTAATTTTTTAGTTAGCGGAATAATTCCTCCTGACCTTAATTATCAAGCCAGAAAGAGGTTCCAAAATGATGTTAAGCATTATTATTGGGACGAACCTCTTCTTTTCAAAATCTGTGCAGATCAGGTTATAAGGAGATGCGTACCACAGGATGAGCAGAAAGATATACTTCATCACTGTCATGCTTCACAGTATAGAGGACACTTAGGAGGCAACAAAACTGCTGCCAAGGTTCTGCGGTCCAGATTTTATTGGCCGTCATTATATAAAGATGCTCAAATCTTCTACAAGAGCTGTGACAAGTGCCAACGGATAGGAAACATCTCAAGGAGACACGAGATGCCGCTGTAGAACATTCTTGAAGTCGAGATCTTCGACGTTTGGGGGATCGATTTTATGGGACCATTCCCATCTTCATGTGGAAATTTATATATCCTTCTGGCAGTAGATTATGTATCTAAGTGGGTTGAAGCTATCGCCACTCAAAAGAATGATGCCAAGACAGTTCAAAGGTTTTTACACAAAAACATCTTTTCCAGATTCGGCATCCCTAAGGCGATCATCAGTGATGAAGGGAGGCATTTTGACAATATGGCTATAGTTGCTGCCTTGAAAAAGTATGGTGTCAAGCATCGGATTGCAACATCATACCACCCACAAACCAATGGACAAGCTGGAATATCCAACAGGGAAGTAAAGAACATTCTTGAAAAAATGGTCAATCCAACTCGGAAAGATTGGTCTTTGCACCTTAATGATGCGCTATGGGCTTATAGGACAGCTTTAAAAACTCCATTGGGAATGTCTCCTTACCGACTGATATACGGGAAACCATGTCATTTACCTGTCGAGATAGAGCACAGAGCATACTGGGCAATCAAGGCAGTAAATATGGACTTGGAAAAGTCAGGGCAGAAAAGGCTACTTGACCTTAACGAAATTGAAGAAATTCGGACGATGGCCTATGACAACGCAAGAATCTACAAAGATAAAATTAAAAAGTGGCATGACAAGAAGTTGCTGCCATGACAGTTCTGCCCAGGGCAGCTTGTGTTGCTCTTTAACTCTAGGTTGAAACTCTTCCCAGGGAAGCTGAAATCTAGATGGTCTGGCCCATTCCAAGTTGTACAGGTTTTTCCCCATGGTGCCATCACGATCAGATCTTTAAAGGACGAGCACCAATTCAAAGTCAACGGACAGCGCTTGAAGCATTATCAGGGGACTGAAGCCCCACGAATGCTGGAAGTGGTTACCTTAGGAGATGCCCCACCTGGCATCCCTAATTTAACCTAAATTTTATTTTTAATTATTTTTATTATTTATTATTTATATATTAGGAAATTATATTTATTTTATTTTTTTAGAAATAATGTTTTTTTTTCTGTTTTTAGGAAATAAAGGAGACAAGAAGAAAAGGAGAAGTGAATTCAGCCCAACATAATTCCATCAGCCCAAAAAGCCCAAATTTTGGAGCTTGTCGTTACAACTTCCGCGACAGATGCAGAAAATAAAGGCCGTCGACACGCTGTCGTGACAGACACACAAACGCGTAACAGACGCGCAACAAACACGGAAACGCGTGTCAGACGCGTCAGACACGCAAACGCGTAACAGCTGGCCCCGTTATTCGCGCCTGCCGTTACAGCTCCAACGGGCTATATAAACCCCGTTTCATTTTTTCATTTTCACTCACTTCTACTCTTCTTACTTGCTTCCTCTATAATTTTTTTGCTTTCATTTTCATTTTCTCAACCCTTGCAACAATGTCTTCTAGAAATACCCGAAGGAGTGCTGCCTTCGGCTCCACCCCGACAGCATCCACCCCAAGATCTTTCCAGATCAGAGACATGTCAGAGGAAAGGGGATTCATCTACACTTCAAAGGAGGGAAATTTGGGCCTAAAGGCGTTCATTGCTCGCAAAATAAGGGCTCTAGAGTGGCAGATCTTTTCCGAACAACCTGATGAGATGAACGTCTCTTTAGTTCAAGATTTCTACGCTGCCATCAACAGCAGAACGGTGAGAGCAGTTACCGTACGAGGGAGGGAAGTGCCATTCGAAGCTGAATACATCAACACCTTGTACGGATTTTACGTGGGTAGCAACGATGACGGTCACCAACAGTTTCTGAACAACCTTAACCATGCTACCTACGATGTTGTCATGGCAGAACTGACAGATGAAGGTACACAGTGGAATACCAATCGCAAGAACCCGAGGACGGTCAAGAGAGTTGAACTCCTGCCGGAAGGCAAATTATGGAACACTTTCATCAAAAAGTGCATCATGCCGTCCTCGCATAACACCACTGTCGACCAACCCAGGTTAGCATTAATTCACTCTATTTTTCATGAGAGGCCCATTAATGTGGGCAGCTTCATCCGCGAAAGCATTCTGGAGTGTGCACACCGGCCGACGGGACCACTCTACCTTCCTTACCTCATCACAGCCCTCTGCCGCGGCCATGGTGTACCTAAAGCTGCCACCGTTCTGTGAGTTCAAGGGAAGGGATGGACCGACAAGAATATTCTCAGCTTGATGGAGCTGACTGCTGCCACCCCGCTGTCACCATTTGATCCCACTACCACGTCAGTAGATACGACAGAGCCGACGGACACTGAACCTGTTGCCACGGAAGCCAGGAAGCAACCAGTAGCAGCATCCCCGACCGAGTCCTCTACCCAGATCCTTGCTGCTATATAGAAGATGGAGGAATGACAGCTCGGTCTTATGAGCTTCATTAAGGATTTCACCGCAGCCACGGTACACTTCATCTAAACCTCTTTAAATTTCCCTGCTGTTGTATTTCCTACATTCCCTGCACATTATTTTGCTGTGCCAACCCCTTCCCACACCCCAACACCTGCTGCCACACCACGGACACCTACTGCAGCATCCACACCAACCCCTGCCACGACAGCCGTCGGCAGCAACCATGCTGAGACTTATGCTCGTGGAACAAAACGAAGAATGCCCTCGGAAGAGCTTGATGCCTTCATTGCCGGTTTCTCTTCTTCCTTTATCTGGGAGGAAAGTGATAACGAACCCTCTATTAAAAGGAATCTAGCCAAAGAATTCACACCAGTGAAACAGCAGAAGAGAATGGCAGACAAAAACAAGCCGGACAGCGGCAGCGGCATCAGCAGTAGTGGCAGCAGCAGTGAGGACAGCAGCAGCAGCTCAGAGGTCCAGGTTGTGGACAAACCTCCTCACATCTCCCCGACCAAAATTCAACCTCCGAGGGAGGCCAAAACGAAGAACACATCTGCTTTTCCCATCCGCCAGCCAGCTCCGAAGGCTCGTGCCCGCCGCCAGATCCGAGTCAGCAGCATCCTCTTAACTTATTTTGCTGTCTGCTTATATATTTTGATGTCTGCTTATATATTTTGCGATGTACTATTTTTGTTTTATTTTGTCATTTGCATTGAGGGCAATGCAACCCTTG
This sequence comes from Hibiscus tridactylites, assembly GCA_958450335.1. NCBI lineage: Eukaryota > Viridiplantae > Streptophyta > Magnoliopsida > Malvales > Malvaceae > Hibiscus > Hibiscus tridactylites. The sequence continues at coordinate 30,583,244 of OY288287.1, forward strand.
AGTTTGGGGGTGGCATCCCTCCATTAATGGAGTCTAATTTAGTTTTAAAAATTGTGTCTTTTACTTAGTTTATTTTTGCTTAAAAAATGATGAAAAATTGAAAAATTGGCTTAAGTCTTTAAACTGAACTTACATGTCGTGACAGCTCTGTCGTGGCAGTGCCTTTAGGATAGCTTTAGGAGCAGTTTAGAGCCTTTCTATAGTTCTGAAACTTAAACACTATTTGTGACTGTTATACTACCTAGAATTCTTTTAGTTAACTAGAATAGGAAGCTTAGCACTTGAATAGCCCCTAGAGGTGCCTAACACTGGCTCTAGGAAAGAAGTTTAGAAAAATAGACTCAATAGCCCTAGAGGTGCCCAAAACCGGCTCTAGGAAGTTAGCTAGAGGTGCCCGAAACCGGCTCTAGTGAAACTTTAGCTTAAGAAAATAATGAAATTGAGTCAAAACAAAAAATCATAGGAGCATAAGAAGTGCCTTCAAAAAGATAAACTTTGGCATAAAAATTCAAGTTAGAGGCTGAAATATTCTAGCGAAACTAAGAGAGTTTTGGCATATTATTGTTCACAAGCATGCACACACTGCACGAGGACTATAGCAAGATTCCGGACGAATCCTAAGTTATCCGACAGGGTGCTGCCGTCACAGAGAATGAATGAAGGGTAAGGGAAGTTCACTGTTTTAAGCCAAAACAAAAATATTTTATTTAGGTCTGAATTGCTTGAGGGCAAGCAAAAACTTGAGTTTGGGGGTGTGTTGAGTGTGTAAAAGTTCTATTATTTACCCCTATTTAGCCCATATTTCTGCTGCATTCAAGCATAATTAATTGCATTTAGGTTAGATTACAGTTAAACATCACAAATATATTAAATGGCACAGTTTCTACTGAAATTGATTGCTTTTGTAGGTTGCTGCTGTAGCGGATGGAGAAGCAGGCGCTGGGTAGTAAAGCAGAAGAGCTGGTACTGGATGAACAGTCAAGGAGGACGATGCTGCCATGGTTGCCGCCGTGACAACAGAGGACGACAGCAGTTTTGAGGAGAAGAAGCAAAGTGGACCTCGACAGAAAGAGAAAATTAAGGCCGTCTGTCGTGGAAAACCAGTATATTTTTCCAAGCCCTAGATCAGAATGAATGCCAAGCCCAAAGTTCAAGGAGAGAAAATCCAACCAAGAAGGAAGGACAAATTAAAGCTATATTCTCTGAAGATTTAGTCTTTATTATAGTTGTACTTTAATTTAAACTTGTATTCTTGCTATTTTAGAAAACTTGGGCCCAAAGCCTATATAAAGGCATGTAATTCGACCTAGGAGAGGATATCACCTATCTCTAGCCTTCTTCCCGAAACCCTAGCCGTTTCCCCCTTCTCAACATGTTCTAAATTCCTCTTAGGGCCACGGGTTGATTTGTAAAGTAGTTGCAAGGGTTGCTTTTGTTTTAGGAATTTTCAGTTCAATAAAATAAACTTCAAATTCTCTTATTCTGGTTATTATCATCTTGCAAGAGTATCAGGAGAGCATTGCGAGGTTATTCATTTACTTAATATCGGGAGAGTTAAGTATACGAAATGAATAAGTGCGAGTTCTCTAGTTTATAGTTGAACTATCTCAGACCTAGGGATAGGACGAGGTTAAGTGGCTAAAGAAGAATTCAACAACATCGGTGTTCATCCTTCGATTCACGCCGGGAGGTATCATCAAAGACGTGTTCATCGACAGACTTGGACCTAGAGATAGGCCAAGCCACAACAGGGATTCTTGCCAAACTTGAAGTACGGAGTTGTGTGTTCGCTGCCGCGACAAGCAACAGACTGCCGCCGCGACAGGTGCTGCCGCGACGAGGACGACGACAGAGCTGATATTCCTAGACTTAGCAATACCTACATTACTGAGCAATTCAATACCAGCCCGTTCTCTCTATCTTGATTACTTTACTTCTATTTTCCAGTACTCTTTATTTCTCCCGTGACAAAATCTTAAATCATTCTTTTTACTATCGTGCAGTAATTCAAGGTGAAGCTATTAGCCCAGTCCCTGTGGAAACGATATCCGATACTTCCGTATCACTTTACTACTTGCGTTGTGTACACTTGCACTACAATTGCGATAGACACTTTTACACGCAACAAAGATAAAATCGAAACACATCACACATAAGAAAACATTGGGTCAGCAAGGACAAGGATCCAAGTGCTCAAGCTCTTTAACAATTTTTTTTTCCAATAATAATACCTAGCAATGGGGACACTCGACTATAATTCAACCAACGACGAGAAAAATAAAACATGCTTTCACACACCATGCAATGGAAAACAAACCAAACAAACCAACTTACCTGACTTACCTTCCCAGGAGACCTCGTTACCGAGGCTCTGATACCACCAAATGTAACCCCCTCGTCCTAGCCTAGCCAGCAGATTAAATCGAATAGGTTACACGGGAAAAACCGAAGCGAAACCCGCTAAGGCCTCACTCCGATTAGCAACCATATTTTTTCTTTAATTAATCTTGTCTAAATGTCATGTTTAATTCTATGTGTGAAGGCAAATAGCGGAAAAACGAACACAGATACGAACCGAGCACATGCATAAAGGTAACTTAGCCTTACCAAGTAGTTATTAGTCAAGTTCCATGCACACAAGGCAAAACCATCACAAAGGATACATATATACTCATTTTGGATGCATACAAGCATTAGGGACTAAGCTGTAACATTTGCAAACCTTCAAGGATGCCCTTTAACCGTTTTAACTACCCGCGTTTCGAAATAGGACTACCAGTTCCGGAACAAGGGCTTCATTAAAAAAGGACAACATCAGGCCATTCTGGAACGACTCCTCATAGTTTTGAAACAGGAGCCTCCAGTGGCAAATCATACCGAAACGACACCACCCTCGTTCCGATACGGGTGCCCCTGGAGCTTTGCCGTTCTGAAACCATATCAGACGTTCTGAAACGCCTGGACACAGTTTGTCCCAAAAATACATTTTGGCATCTCTAAAACGTTCTCAAACTTACCTCGAAACATCACAAACCTCATGGCAACTTATTAAACAAACAATCTAGAGGCAAAACGCCCTAAGGTAAGCTTCAAGCATGCATACACGCGAAAATGGATCTCAAACCACAAAAGCTCATAAGAACACTTTAGTTCAAAAATACTAACAAGTCAAAACACATAGCAATTAACCCAAGGCCATAACAAGCCTCAACATAACATGGTAACAACATTTAAAGCATGTTAGCAACATTAAAAGTAGCCAAACATAGGGGTTTGAACACCAACTCCCTAACATGGTCTAGCATTCCCATTGCCTAAGTATTATTACAACTATAAAAACCATACTTTAAGCTAGCAAAGAACTCCAAGAACTCCTCCCTTTCCTAGCTTGCTTCCGAAGCTACTAACGATCTGCATTGTTGGAGAAAGAGAGCGTAAGCTTAAAACCTTAGTGAGCAGAGCTCTAAAACACAACAACAATGCATTTCAAAACATATATCTTAGTTTTAAAAGCAAAACCATTTAAGAAAAAGATACAATAAAACAAAAGCATAAACGGAACATGGCATGCACATGCACAATCATCCCCGGTGGGACTACGCATCACCGTACACAACAACTAGCATATTATTGGTGGGACTACACATCACCGTTCACAACGAATAACCATCATGTGATGCTTGACATCAACTACGACAACACAACAACATTAAAACGGGGATAAAAGCATTTTGCAATCAACACCACAACACACATAAACACGAACGCTAACAATCAACTAAACAAGGAAAGAATAGACAACTTACGCTTGGGTCTAGGTTTGCCTCTAAGGCTCCACCCAAACCCCAAGAAACATTCATTGAACATATTAAAGCTTTAAACGATTTTCACTCACCAGCCAATGTACGGAAGATGATCGAAATGGCGTTTCAAGCTTCCTCAATACCCGGTGTTGCGTCCAAAACCATTTCCCCTGCTTTGAAAATCTTCTATGGAAAAGCCTTTGAGTCAAAGAAGATATGGTGGGAAGCTTTTGGGGGAAAGTTTTGAGATTTTAGGTTTTTGGAATAAAGATGACTCTTCAAATCCCAAAACCCCTTTTCAAAATTTCATTAATGACATTATCGTAAATAATGTCACTTTTATAAAAATCAGCATTTTAATCTAAATTTAACCCAAAACTAGTTCTAGATAAAAACCGATAACTCTCGGGCCCAAAATCGGGGCGTTACATTTATATTTTAATTTCTTTTATTTTTTTGTTTTTGTAAACTTTTATTATTTTTATTATTTGAAAACTTTTTACTTTTTATGTTTTAAAGCCTTTTTTTGAAAAGGTTGTTCCTTTTTTACTTAAAATTTTTATTTGTTTTTTATTCATTGACAATATTTTTTTATTTAATTACCTTTTTTCTTTTAGTTTTTTTGGGAAGAAATTTATTAAAATGAGTATTTTATTTCATTTTTATGATTTGAAAAAAAATTATTTTTTTTGGAATTTTCAAAAACTCTATAGGTTTTTTATATTTTTTGAAAGTTAAAACTTTTATTTTTTATTTTTAATGAAATATCACTTCCTTAAAAAGCTTGGTTTACTATTTCTAATGAAAAATATATAATTTTCCTTTTAAAAGATTTTATTATTTAAGTGAACTTTTTATGAGTTTTCAAAACTTTATTTTTAAAATAAAAGAAAGTTTATTCTTTTCTTAGAAAAACCCTCTAAAGAAACACCCCAATTTTTAAAATTTTTTTCCAACAAACTTTTAGTTTTTTAGATAAAAAATGGATCAAAATTTTTACTTTTTCTCGTCAATTGTCTGAGTCAACATAAACATCCAAAAAGGAAGTATTAACCAAAAAGTGTAACCCCTAAACTCACCTATACGTTAATACAGATCCTAGGAAGTCACATTAGGGTCACCGGAGCGACCCACGTTAAAATTTCAAATAAACAAATTGGTAAACCATTTAAAATCGTAAATCAAGTTTTGAATTAAAATACAATTTCAGAAAACATTCAGGCAATGAAGCGAAACTGTGATAAAAAGTTGTTAATACAAGTTTCATACTCGAAACAAAACGTGATATACATGGCCCATAATTACGCAGGTGCCGTACTCCGCAAGCAAAGCCGAAGAAATCCCCATACCGACGTTGATAGCTGCAGCATGGTCGATCTTTTAACCTGTGATGGTAAAAACAACGTGAGCTTCGGAAAGCTCAGTAATACAAGCTACCAGAAGATGCTAAAAGCATAAGCAAGTATATGACAAGCTTTACATTGTCATGAAGAACTGAGCAACGGTAAGCTTAAATTTCGATTTAATAATTCAGTGAAGCATTATATTAGGAGGTAACAGAGTTGTTCTTTATTTGATCACCCGAATCTTAGGAGTTGAGTCTAAAGCCGAAGATTCAGAAGAGATTCGTGTTCAAAAATTTGAATCAAGGGGTTCAAAGTGGTTCATTAAGCGTGAATTGTAGTTTTACTGAGATTTCAACTTTGATACGTTAATTTAGTAGGGCATGTTTCAGAAGAGGTCAGAAAGTTTTATTAATTTACTTAACTACCCTCCAATTGAACTCCAAAATACAATTCTCCTGAATTGCATACAGAAGGTCTTACCCTAGGCCTGAGTCGTAGGATCCTACTTAAGGGAATGCCTTAGGTCCAGAAAGACTTACTCTAGGTCCGTTAGGCGTAGGAGCTTACCTAAGGGAATGCCTTAGGTCCAGAAAGACTTACCCTAGGCTCGTCAAGCATATGAGCTTACATAAGGGAATGCCTTAGGTCCAGAAATACTTACCCTAGGCCCGTCAGGCGTAGAAGCTTAGGTCCAGAAGGGCTTACCAGCGCTGAGCCTACAGATCTTCATTTATATCCTAGATAATATACCCAGATGAAATTTAGTTTATATTCAGAAGACAATAATATCAGAAAATAGATATTAGATATATTTTTTTATCAGAAGACATATATCAGATTTATTTTTGTATCAAAAGACGATTATCAGATATATTTCTGTATAAAAACAAAAAAGCTAAGAGTTGAGCTTTCATTACGGGAAACAGAGTCATACTTTTAATTCAGAGCAGATAATCTTAGTTTAAAGCAGAGTGTATTCACGGACAAGAGGTACATACTTTATGGTTCAATAAATTTCTCAGAGACACTTGATATTATCAGAAAAGGAGTAAAGAACGTCTGACAATTTTGGACTAATTTTAAAACATGGTCCCTAGGCGAGGGAGCTTGGTACTAACAACTCAAACCAAAATTCCGAAGTTGACACATTGAGATTTTAGATTTATCGAGAGTAATCCAATAATTTAAGCCTACAAGGGCATTCAGGTCATTTTGACCTTCAAGGGTAATTTGGTAATTAGACCATCGGGTAATTGCAGTGACATTTGGGGTTTAGAAGTTCTGGTTACTTATCAAGTTTCCAAGTCCCTTCGAAATAATCGCAAACCATCGCACAAGGTTTATTATTTAACCAAATCAGTACACCGTAAGTACTCACTTCTCAGAACTGACTACATTGTATAACAAAAACTCGTCTTCGCCAAGCAACCACTAAACATACAACGAGAAATCGAACATGTATTCAAATGATATATCCCAAGTAGTCGAGCATGTGTAATGCATCTGATCTCGATCCATAGCATCGAATATACATGAGAACATGTTGCTCTTACTATTAACCTAGGTACTTTCTCCAAATATCTTGAACATGCCTTTATATGGTATACTTCCAACATCACAAAAGTTCTTGAAACGACCAACCAACAAGGGTTCTGTATTTCCATTTTCAGAGCTATTGCCTTTGCTTGGCTTTATTGATATTTCTCATTCCATGTCTTGGAAATATTTTTAGTCACCTCGAAATCCGAAGGTGTTTCAATTATTCTGAGCCTTTCGGTTCTTCCAACTATTCATTTATTTCAGATCTCGATGGTATATCCATCCATTCAGAAAATTGATAGTTAGTACCTGAGGATATTTTAGTCTTCTGGACATTACTTTCATTCTGATTACTTCACCCTTTTTTATGTTTTCAAACCTTTTTGATCAAGCCAGTCAGTTCGGTATTTTATGCCACTCTGATTAGTTCAAATATACGAATATATATATATATATATATATATATATATTTAGATTTATTTTTAGAGATTTATTCGGTGTTCAAATACAATCCAAGTACCCTACAATTCGAGGGTTTAAGCTTTGATCTACAACTTTTTCAAGCAAAATGAGGTTTTTTAGATAAATAAGCTACTTTACCAGATTTGGTGTAGACTCCCAAATTATTTTGTGTTCAGGAGTATTTTAGTCCTTCTTACGCCTTAAGGGCATTTTCGTGATTTTTATAACAGAGAATTTCAGAAGTTAGATCATTAACAAGCAATCAGATCTAGAGTATAACAGCCCTATGTATTATTCTTGGATATCAGAAGTTCTTACAAGTCCCTTATCTTCCTAACCGAGCAATTCAGTCTAATCAAGATACTATAATTTTTCTGTAATTAACTTGACTAAAACAGAATAAACCATATACTTAACATGACCATTCAGTCATTTGGCGGTTACCAACATGTTCCATAATGCATACAAGAGGTAGTAATGTATTACCTTGGCTCCAAGCTACATCGGTTGATCCGTGAACGACGTTTGAATACTCTTGAACACGAATTTAACGTCCCTCAACAATTCGTATTCAAATTACATAAATTCTAATTTTAGTCCTTATTCACATTGCTCTTAACTGAATAATTAAATACATAAGAAAAATTGAGTTCAAGGTCAGATTCGGAGGCTTTCAGGTTAGAATTTTGCAAAACGGGCTCAGGACGTCGAAAAACATAAAATAGGAGTTTTCAGAAAATTTGACTTTTTGGTCAAAGTCAACGGTCAACGCTGACATCATCAGTCAACCAAGTTAACTTAGACGAGTCGACACACTGAGTTGACTCAGACGGGTTGACTCACTGAGTTGACTCGGACGGGTTGACTCAGACTGGGTAAACGAGTCGGGTTAACGTGTCAGGCAGACGGGTCGAGTCATCGAGTTGGGCAGACAAGCCGGATCAACGGGTCAGGTAAACGGGTCGGGGCAGAGGGATACAGCTTTGGGCTCACACTAGTTTGGACCGGTTCAGACCATAGCTTGAACCGGTTAACTTACCTCAAACATGCCGGTCACCGGGAGGTTTACGGGAAAAGTCACCGGAGTTGTCTTTCATTGTCGATTATGCCAAAAATCAAGAGATTATCAAACCCCGAATCATATTTATCCCAAAACCCAGTCAAACATGTCAGAATTTGGCCAGAAATTACATAAAATGCTAAAAACACGTCGGAAAGTTCGAAGCACCAACGAACGTCTTATCGGCGTTGGACACTTGATCGATAATGGGGTTTTGCTCCCCTCCTCACACTAAGCACGCCAGCACGATCGTCGCGTCTTGCCGACGACGGAGGTGGTCGGAATGGAGGAAAAATAGAGGTAGGTTCAGGGGATTTCACCTAGGCTTCCGCTCCATCTCCACGACGAACGTCACTCGTTCACCGCGAGTGGAGCACAAAGCTAGGGTCGGGGTGCGGCGTCGAACACGGTGAAGGTGCGGTGACGGCCAAGACAATACGGTGATGAAGATCAAAGCAAAAATAAGATGGTGACATTTGAGGAAGATGAAAGGTCGGAAGTGAGAGGAAGGAGATAAAAAAATCTCGATATTTTTGGGATGCTGATAATCCCATGTAAGGTTTTGTTCAGACTTTTATTTTATTTTTAGTATAACCAAACCAATAAGCATAATATCAATTTTTGGTAACATATATCTAAACACAATTTTAGCACCGTTGGTTAAAACTCCCAGCCTTGGTAGCCAAGGTTACAAGTTCAAACCCCTTTGGCTGCACAACCTCATTTCATTTTTTATTGTTTTTTTTTTCATTTTGTTTACTCTTAAAAACTTGGGGTGTTACAAAAAGGATCCAAGCTTCCAAATCAACACCAAAATATAACCTAAAAAACAAGAACACAAATTCAAAAAAATTAAATTCGAAATAAAAGGAAAAGAAAACTATACCGAAAAGTGGAGAATTGCTAGCCTCCTCTTCTCGAACCAACACCAAATGTAATCGGAAAATGTTTGCTTCTTCTTCAAAAAATCGAACCAAAGTTGCCCAAACTAGAATAAATTCTAGCCACTTTCAAATGATTTTTAGAGAATTTTTGGGTGATTTTCGAATGAATTTTCAGTTTTTTGGTGTCCTCAACAATGAAAAAGGGGGATATTTATAGGGTTTGAGGGGATTGGGATTCAATGCAAATCGGGGACAAAATTCTTATTTTCGTCCCTAAAAATCATCCCTTTAGACAAGAAACGCTTTGACCCATTGAAAACTTGCTGGATTTCATCCGATTTGACTCTAATTTGGGGAATTTTGCCCTAAAATTAAATTAGGGTTCAAACCCTTTCTCCCCAAATTAGCGAGCTACCGGCGAGAACGAAGGATGAGGTCGACAACAACGGATTCAGCCGACCGAGACGTGTCGACCGGCACCAACCTCGTTGGCCGCCGTGGCCCAAGGATGGGGCGGCTAGTACCGTCAAGCGGCTCAACCATCCTCGAACAGAGGATTTGAGGGAGATGATCCCACACGTGTGCATCGCACGTGCTAGTGCGTGTCGGCGCAACTCTCCCTCATTTCCTCCTTTTTCTTTCATTTGATCCAATCCATCCAGTATTTCAGCCCTAAATCTAATGGTCTCGAATAAATCTAAAAAATAAGATAAATGGGTTAGTTTGGGCCTAAAATTAAAATGGGGCCCCTTATTATGTTTTGGAGTGGGTTTTTATATAAATGGGTTTATTATAGGTTATATTTTTATGGGTTTTATGAACCATTATATTTATTTTAAATAAGTTTATTATATTTCTTTCCTCTTTTTTGGGCTAATAATAATAACAACAACAACAATAACAACAAAAACAACAACAACAACAACAACAACAACAACAACAACAACAACAACGACAACAACAACAACAATAATAATAAGTCTAGTGACAACAACTATCCCTCTTTGCTCATCTTTTTGAAACAAGGATAGAGAAAAGACCAAAAGGAACTGATTTTTAACGATTTGCTGATTGGTTCCATTATCCTGGTGCTCGAACGGATAAGCAGGCTCTGTAACCCCCTTTGTCCGGCCTAGACGCCTGATCCGAACTACGAAGATTACACGGGGAAAACCAAAGTCAACCCGAAAGTCAACCTTGATTAACAACCCTTTTTTTCTTTTTATCTTATCTAGATGCACCTTATTAACCTACGTGATTAGCAAATCATTTCAGCGGAAGCGACACAACGAACGGAACTCAAACAGAGGTTCAATTAGATAGAAACGTCTTGTAGGGAATAAAGCGTAAATTTCAATAATTTAAAGGACTTAACAAGATGAAAGGTTACCAAACCAAAATAAAACTTATAATGAACCAACATGGTAAATTTCAACTTAAAAAGATCAACCAAACTCATTTAATTACGTGCGTAAGATTCAGGGACCAAAATGCAAGAAACGGAAACATGAAATAATTCAAATTCAAACTTCAACGGTCAGGTGTTCCGAAACGCATAGACCTGTATCAGAACAGTCGTTTCAAATTCAAACAAAAAACAAGTTGACCGTTTCGATATTCGGGTGCGTTCCGAGACCCGTATCGAAACACCCCTTTCAATAGAAAAACCGTTTCGGTACGTACCTACCCGTTCCGAAACCTCATGGCCATTTTAGGCCTATGTTCCGAAACAGACAAGGGCGTTTCGATACGCCTTGCCCTGCAACAACAAGTTTTGCTAGTTTTTCACTTCTTTTCATGTTCGATTACATCGCAAAACATGTCACAACATACATACAACATATTTATGCAACAAGGATCATCAATATAAGGCCAAAGCTAAAGCATATCATCAATCATGCAAATAATGAAACTATAGGCATGCTCCCTAGTCCACCAAAGCCATACAAAGCTAAAATCAACATTTAAACACAAATCAATCCATAAAGGCCATTTACAACTCAAGGATCAACAACCAAACATGCTCAAAGTAAAAAGGAACATCCACACCCATCCAAGGGTATAAATCCCACTCATTGCCTCTTATTACAGCAAAGTAAAGCCACATACTTTGCCAAAACAAAATGCTTGGATTCCCTTGCTTGTGTGCTGCCTCAAACTCCTAATTCTCTGCATTGATGAAACAAATGAGTGTAAGCACAAAGCTTAGTGAGGATCGCTAAACAAAATTCATCAATGCATGTCACATGACTTGTAAAACCACCACTTTTCAACACATGCCTTTTCATAAAACATGTCTTCACATTAATCATTAACATTAATCATTCTTGCATCATTTACAAGCATTTCATGCTTCACATTAATCATTAACATTATATTGGCTCACAAGTGATAATCCATAAAAAATACCATAAAAGACACAATCGAATACGCGGATTACAAGCGTTGTCCCACACGCTTCATACATACTACCGAACTACGCAAGGCTCACACACGAGAGCAACCCTCCATCGTTGTGACACCCGTGGTGGAGTATAACGGTACAATCACAACCCCTCAACACAACTCATCGATAGTTGTATAATTCCACTAACGAGAGCACGTGACACATGACACAAGATCCATACACGAAATTAACATCCACCGTTGTGATCATAACCTCAATCGTTAGGGTACTTGGATGGAGTATACGGTACAATCACAACCCCTCGACATCCAAGGCGACTTTATTCACGATGCACCCTATCCTATAGCCGGCTAACTATATCCGATTAAAGTAACCAATACCATTTCCATCACTTGCCAATATAATCATTTAACATCAATAATCCACTGTTTTACAAGCATAAACACAATGCCATTTCCACAAGCATAACATGCTTAACATCACATGAATTTAAAACATGAAAACCAAGGATCACTTACCTAGTGAATCCTTAATATAATGGCATTAAAATCCAGCAACATTCATGCTTAAAACATGCTTTAAAAAAGTAAACAAATCCACACTTAATTCAAGTGCATTTTCATCAACATAGCACATTTCCGAGATAGAGATTTCCGATTCACTTACTCTTGAGCTTAGCTAAGTGTATCAAACTTACACTAAGCTCCCAAGACCACGCTCAAAGCGTTACAAGGCATGAAATTCCATTTCCACTCACCGATACGCGAAGCCTTGCTCGCCGACGCGAAAGTTACTCTTCCGGAGTCTCCAACAACACCTCGTTTGCTTCCAGATCAAGATCCCATGTTTTCACATCATCAAAACAGAGATCTAAATGCATGAAAATGCATTTAACACCAGCAACAATTCACAAACTCGTTGCTCACCCAAACTATACAAAATTACCCATCCAAAACAACCGAAAACCCAATCGAATGCTTTCTAAACCAAGCCCAGCCAACATACATCACTTTCAAACCATTATAAACACCAAAACACATATAACAAACAACATAACCCTACCTTATACCACTAGCAAGCAAGATTCCACCAATTCACCTCAAAAACTCACTTAAATCAACCAAGAAACTCAAGGATCTCAAGGATTTCGGGATCTATGTTATCAACATATTAATCAACTTAGAACTCAATTAAAATCAATACAAAACAGAGCTTAACACATCAAGTCCGAATATTAAGATTTCAACCACAATTTCACAAGATTTTAATATCCAATCAAAACTATAATGAAAACTCAACCAAAAATAGTATTTAGAAGCCAAATATCTTGGGAATTTCAATAAAGATCTTTGATTAGAGGTTGAGAACGAGATTTACCTCTAATCCTTGCTTTCCTCAATGAATGACGAGTTTTCCTTGCAAAATCTTGAAAAGCTTGAAAGGTTTTCTTGAAAATTGATTAGGAAATGTTAGGAGAGTGTTTGGGAGAAAAGAATTCTGGAGAAAATGGATGAAAATAGTGTTTGGCTGAAAATGAAGAGAAGTTGGTAGTTACGTAATTAGAAATCTCAAGTTAACCACCTATATTAATTAAAATAAAACCAATTAAAACCATTTAAAACACATATCATATTAAGGAAAGGCTAAGTTGCCATAAACCCCCTAAAGATTCTAAGAATTTGGCTTCTTCTTTAAAAATCACATTTCCAATTGTTTTGAAACTTTACAATTTGGTCACAACTCGAAATGTCCCACTTCCGAAACTCTTTTTCTAAAATTGACTTGACCAACCACTTAAACATGTTTTTAGAGGATTTTAGCATTTTTACCACATTTTTATCCTATCCCGATCCTTGATTTCCTTAAATCACTTTACGCGATTCGAAGCGTTCTCGACCGACCCAGTCCGATTCCAAAACATCTAGGCCCAGAAATAGGGGGTTACAGCTCTCCCCCACTTAGGAAATTTCGTCCTCGAAATTCTTACTTGATGGAAAGAGGTGCGGAAACTGCCTCAGCATGTCCGCCTTGCTTTCCCAAGTGGCCTTCTCAACTCCTCGGTGTCGCCACAACACCTTCACAAGCTCTATCGTCTTGCCACGAAGAACATTGCTACTCACATCCAGAACCTTCACTGGTTCCTCATCATACGACATATCTGGATTCAACTCTATCTCCTCAACAGGCATCACATGCGAATGATCCGATCTGTACCTTCGTAACATAGAGACATGAAACACATCATGTATCTTCTCCAACTCCGCAGGCAATCTCAACCGATATGCCACAAAACCAATACGCTCCACAATCTCGTAAGGTCCGATGAACCTTGGGCTAAGCTTACCCTTACGCCCAAATCTCATCACCTTCTTCCAAGATGACACCTTCAAAAACACACGTTCACCAACCGCGAACTCAACCTCTTTACGTTTTAGATCCGCGTAAGACTTTTGCCTATTCGATGCTGCTTTCAAACGCTCACAAATGAGCTTTACCTTCTCGGTGGTTCCAATTAGCATAGCTGGCATCGAGATCAACTTTTGCCCAGCTTCTACCCAACAGAGAGGGGTTCTACAACGTCTCCCATACAAAGCCTCGTAAGGAGCCATTTGAATACTCGCTTGGTAACTGTTATTATACGTAAACTCAACCAACGACAAGTGCTTCTCCCAAGAACCCTGAAAATCTATCACGCAGCATCTCAACATATCCTCAAGCACTTGGATCACACGTTCCGACTGTCCATCCGTCTGAGGATAATAAGAAATGCTGAAATTCAACCGTGTACGCAAAGCTCAATGCAAACATTCACAAAATCGTGTTGTAAACCTCGGATCCCTATTCGACACTATAGACTTTGGCACACCGTGCAACCGCACAATCTCAGCTATATACAGCTCAGCCAACTTATCCAAGGTATACGTAGTATGCACCAGCAGAAAATGTGCACACTTCGTAAGCCGATCCACAATCACCCAAACTGAATTTTTCTTTGAAGGTGACAAAGGCAATCCAGACACAAAATCCATGGTGATTCTCTCCCACTTCCACTCTGGGATTCTCAAAGGTTGCAACAACCCAGAAGGAACCTGATGTTCAGCCTTCACTCTCTAACACACCATGCACTTACTAACGAACTCAGCCACATCCTTTTTGAACCCCACCCAGTAGTACTTATCCTTCAAATCACGATATATCTTTGTACTACCAGGGTGCATAGCAAAAGGACTACTATGACCTTCAGTAAGGATAATGCGTCTCAACTCAACATCATTCGGCACCACTATTCGACTCCCAAAGCACAGAACACCATCATCATTAAAGCTGAAATCCGAAGGTCTACCTTCAGCAATGTCCTGAACATGCGAAACAAGAGAATCATTAAGCAACTACTTATCTTTGATCAACTGAATCAAAGATGGTTTCACTTGCAATTCCGCAATAAGACCATCATCATGCGAAAAGCTCAAGCGAGCAAACATTGCCCTCAACTCCACAACCACTTTCCGGCTCAAAGCATCGGCCACAACATTAGCCTTGCCCGAGTGGTACTCGGTCGTTAGATCATAATCTTTAAGAAACTCTACCCAGCGACGCTGCCTAATATTCAACTCTTTTTGAGACATAAGGTACTTCAAGCTCTTATGATCTGTGAACACAACACACTTCTCACCGTACAGGTAATGCCTCTAAATCTTCAAGGCAAACACCACAGCCGCAAGCTCAAGATCATGAGTAGGGTAGTTGCGCTCATGCACCTTCAACTGCCTATATGCATAGGCCACTACCTTACCCTCCTACATCAACACGCAGCCCAAACCAACAATGGACGCATCACTATAGACCACAAACTCCTTGCCAGACTCAGGTTGAATCAGAGCAGGAGCTTGCGTCAAAGCTTCTTTCAGCTTCTCAAAAGCTTGATGTCTCGCATCCGTCCACTCAAAGCGAATTTTTTTCTGCAACAGCTTGGTCAAAGGTGCGGGTATCTTCGAGAAACCCTCGACAAACCTACGGTAATACCCAACTAGACCAAGGAAACTCCGTATCTCTGTCACTGATTTAGGTACCTTCCAACTCATCACAGCCTCTACCTTGTGCGGATCAACGCGAATACCCTCAGCTGACACAACATGTCCAAGGAAGACCACCTCTCTAAGCCAAAACTCACACTTACTTAGCTTGGCATACAACTGATTCTCCAA
This sequence comes from Hibiscus tridactylites, assembly GCA_958450335.1. Taxonomy (NCBI): domain Eukaryota; kingdom Viridiplantae; phylum Streptophyta; class Magnoliopsida; order Malvales; family Malvaceae; genus Hibiscus; species Hibiscus tridactylites. The sequence goes on from OY288287.1 coordinate 30,598,950, forward strand.
CAACGCTTGCAGAACAATCCTCAAGTGTCTATCATGATCCTTCGCGATACGCGAATACACAAGGATATCATCTATAAACACCACCACAAATTGATCCAAAAATTCATGGAAGACTCGATTCATCATGTCCATGAAAGCAACAGACGCGTTGGTCAAACCAAACGGCATCACTAAGAATTCATAATGTCCGTACATCGTCCGAAAAGCTGTCTTAGGTACGTCCACATCCTTCACCTTCAGCTGATAATACCCCAATCTCAAATCTATCTTAGAAAACACTGGGGCTCCCCGAAACTGATCAAAGAGATCATCAATTCTAGGCAAGGGAAACTTATTCTTAATCGTCAACTTGTTCAGTTACCGATAATCTATGCACATCCGCATTGTCCCATCCTTCTTCTTTACAAACAAGACTGGTGCACCCCAAGGTGACACACTCGGCCGGATAAAACCTCGATCCAACAACTCATGCAATTGCATTTTCAACTCTTTTAGCTCTTTAGGTGCCATGTGGTAAGGAGAAATGGACACCAGATTTGTATTCTCGTACAACTCGATACCAAACTCAACTTCCCTGTTTGGTGGCAACCCATGCAATTCTTCTGGAAAGACACCCAGAAAATCGCGAACAATTCGGATGTCCTACACACGCACATCCTTGGTACCAGGATTCATCACATAGGCAAGGTAAGCCTCGCAACCCAACCTTATCATACGATTTGCTTCCAAAGCCGAAATCACATTCGACAAGAATTTCACATTCTCGCCTACTACCACAACTTCGTAATCATCGACCAACTTTAAGGTGACCCGCTTGACATCAAAGTCAACAACCGCCCTATGCTCCGTCAACCAATCCATGCCAAGGATTACATCAAATCCGTAGAAAGGTAACTCCATCAAATCCACAAGAAAAACATGTCCTTGTACAGATATAGTGCATCTCCTATACAACTTCTTAGTGACTACAATCTCACCAAAAGAACTAGTCACTTGTATTCATACTTCAAGCAACTCAATAGGTATATCAAGAAATTGCGCATGCTCACTCAAGATATAAGAATGCGTGGATCCAGAATCAATTAAAGCCAGCAACGATAAAGACTGAAGAGCAAAGGTACATGTGATGACATCTGTATCATTGCGCTCCTCGCGCTGAGCATAAACCCTCGCTGGTCCACCTCCCTCAGGTCGGACGGCTAGTACATGAGCAATACCTCGCAGCCCCTTGTCTCTCCTCTAAAAGTTCTCATGGCCGCGCCCACGGCCTCTCTGAGGTGCAGCTACTACAGGGGCACGTCCTTGGCCTGCACCAGCCAACAAAGGACACTCCCTCCTCATGTGATCCTCCGAACCACAATTCCAACATGAATTCCCTGTCACTACAACGGGAGCCTGGATCTCTCTAGCTGCCCAAGGACAATCTCGCCTCAAATGTCCCCGAGAACCACACGTCCAGCACGTGTTCTGTTCAGCCCTCATCCTATCTCCCTGAGTAGGTGCACCATGTCCACCATTACCCTGCCTAGCAGCAGGCTGGTATCTCCTGTCTCGTCCCCTCTTGTTCCTTCCACCACCGGAACTAAACTCAACTGCTCTCTTCCCAAAGCTAGAACCTACACCTCGATGTGACAAACCCAAATTCTGTTCGATGTCCTTCACTCGACAAACAAGCACATCAAAATCAGTGTAATCCGCAGCCAACATGTACGTCTTGACTTCCTGTACCAGACTGTACCGGAAGCGATCACAACGGTGCCTCTCGCAAGGTATCAGCTTAGAGGCATACTAGCTCAAGTGTACGAACTGGACCTTGTACTCAGCCACAGAAAGATTGCCCTGAACTAGCGACATAAACTCACGTTTCTTTTCGTCCAAGTATCTCACCCCTAGATACTTCCTCTTGAAGGCACTTCTGAAATACTACCAATACACCTCATTGTGTTCCAAACCAGCAGTGGTAGTCGTCCACCAGTTGTAGGCATCGCCTTGCAACAAAGAAACTACGCATCCCAGCTTGCACACATTATTACAACCTATCTGATCCATGATACAGATCATACTTGCTACCATGCCTCAGACGCCTCAAGAGACATACCATAGAATTCCACAGCTCCTAGGCTCCTGAACCTCTCTAATGGCAAGCCCGCCTGGCCAACTGTAGGGGCCTGTACATGCGCTCCGACCACAGCAGCCTGAAACGCCCAGGTGATTTCCTGAACCAGTGGAGCCAAATCACCCAAACCTGGACCAGCATGTCCTTGTTGCACCTGCTCCCCACCTCTAGGTGGTGGAGGAGGAGGTAGATTTCCACCAGGAGGGACATCAGCCCCTTGCTCACCCTGGTCACCCTGAGGTACTATTGTAGTCGACCTGAACTCTCTTCTCGGACCCATAGTGCTATATTAAACAAAGCATAACAACAAAAACAAGTCAAACCATTTAGGCCAGCTGCATGCAAGAATCCAACTTTGCAAAAACATCTGATTAGTGTAATAAGGCAATGGGCACCCCCGATTTCCCTCAACATAGCATAGCATACAATGAAACATCATGCTCAACATGCTTTTCATCATCCAAAACAAGCACATAACATCATTGCATCATCATCACGCTATTGTATTCATTTTACATGCAACTCACATCAATTCAGCATATCATAAACTTCAAAATTCAACCAATGTCATGCTTATCAATCAACATACGTCAATACATGTCAATTTATCATTCCAACATCCCCAAATCTTTCGTAACTTAGCTTTGATACCAGCAAATGTAACCTCCTTAGTCCGGCCTAGACACCCGACCCGAACTACGAAGATTACACGAGGAAAACCAAACTCAACCTGAAAGTCAACCTTGATTAACAACCTTTTTTTTCTTTTTATCTTATCTAGATGCACCTTATTAACCTACGTGATTAGAAAATCATTTCAGCGGAAGCGACACAACGAACGAAACTCAAACAGAGGTTCAATTAGATAGAAACGTCTTTTAGGGACTAAAGCGTAAATTTCTAGAATTTAGAGGACTTAACAAGATGAAAGGTTACCAAACCAAAACTAGACTTATAATGAACCAACATGGTAGATTTCAACTTAAAAAGATCAAACAAACTCATTTAATTAAGCACGTAGGTTCAGGGACCTAAATGCAAGAAACATAAACCTAAAATAATTCAAATTCAATTTCAACGATCAGGTGTTCCGAAACGCATAAACCTGTATCGGAACGGTCGTTCCGAAACCAGATTGACCATTTCGATACTCGAGTGCGTTCTGAGACCCGTATCGAAACACCCATTTCCAGTAGCAAAACTATTTCGGTACGTCCCTACCCGTTTCGAAACCCCATGGCCATTTTAGGCCTATGTTCCGAAACAGGCAAGGGCGTTTCGATACGCCTTTCCCTGCAACAACAGGTTTTGCTGGTTTTTCACTTCTTTTCATGTTCGATTACATCCCAAAACATGTCACAACATACATACAACATATTTATGCAACAAGGATCATCAATATAAGGCCAAAGCTAAAGCATAGCATCAATCATGCAAATAATGAAACTATAGGCATGCTCCCTAGTCCACCAAAGCCATACAAAGCTAAAATCAACATTTAAACGCAAATCAATCCATAAAAACCATTTACAACTCAAGGATCAACAACCAAACATGCTCAAAGTAAAAAGGAACATCCACAACCATCCAAGGGTATAAATTCCACCCATTGCCTCTTATTACACCAAAGTAAAGCCACATACTTTGCTAAAACAAAATGCTTGGATTCCCTTGCTTGTGTGCTGCCTCAAACTCCTAATTCTCTGCATTGATGAAATAAATGAGCGTAAGCACAAAGCTTAGTTAGGATCGCTAAACAACATTCATCAATGCATGTCACATGACTTGACAAACCACCACTTTTCAACACATGCCTTTTCATAAAACATGTCTTCACAAGACATCAATGCACCTCATAAACACATGTTCATATGCAACATTTTAAAACAGCAAACAAACCTTTTCTCATGCTTTACCAAGCATGTCATGCATTATTGCATCATTTACAAGCATTTCATGCTTCACATTAATCATTAACATTATATTGGCTCACAAGTGATATTCCATAAACCATACCACAAAAGACACAATCGAATACGCGGATTACAAGCGTTGTCCCACACGCTTCATACACACTACTGGACTATGGAAGGCTCACACACGAGAGTAACCCTCCATCGTTGTGACACCCGTGGTGGAGTATAACGGTACAATCACAACCCTTCAACACCACTCATTGGTAGTTGTATAATTCCACTAACGAGAGCACGTGACACATAACACAAGATCCACACACGGAATTAACATCCACCGTTGTGATCTTAACCTCAATCGTTAGGGTACTTGGATGGAGTATACAGTACAATCACAACCCCTCGACATCCAAGGCGACTTTATTCACGGTGCACCCAGTCTTATAGCTGGCTAACTATATCCGATTAAAGTAACCAATACCATTTCCATCACTTGCCAATATAATCATTTAACATCAATAATCCACTTTTTTACAAGAATAAACACAATGCCATTCCCACAAGCATAACATGCTTAACATCACATGCATTTAACACATGAAAACCAAGGATCGCTTCCCTAGTGCATCCTTAATATAATGACTTTAAAATCCAGCAACATTCATGCTTAAAACATGCTTTAAAACAGTAAACAAATCCACACTTAACTCAAGTGCATTTTCATCAACATAGCACATTTCCATCACTTACTCTTGAGCTTAGCTAAGTGTATCAAACTTACACTAAGCTCCCAAGACCACGCTCAAAGAATTACAAGGCAGTAAATTCCATTTCCACTCACCGATACACGAAGCCTTACTCGCCAATGCGAAAGTTACTCTTCCGGAGCCTCTAACAATTCACAAACTCGTTGCTCACCCAAACTACACCAAATTACCCATCCAAAACAACCGAAAACCCAATCGATTGCTCCCTAAACCAAGCCCAACCAACATACATCACTTCCAAACCATTATAAACACCAAAACACATTTAACAAACAACCTAACCCAACCTTATACCTACAGCAAGCAAGATTCCACCATTTCATCTCAAAAACTCACTTAAATCAACCAAGAAACTCAGGGATCTCAAGGATTTCGGGATCTCAAGAAACTCACTTAAATCAACACTTCATTTCAACATATTAATCAACTTAGAACTCAATTAAAATCAATACAAAATAGAGCTTAACACATCAAGTCCGAAAATTAAGATTTTAACCACAATTTCACAAGATTTTGATCTCCAATCAAAACTATAATGAAAACTCGACCAAAAATAGTATTTAGAAGCCAAATATCTTGGGAATTTCAATAAAGAACTTTGATTAGAGGTTGAGAACGGGATTTACCTCCAATCCTTGCTTTCCTCAATGAATGACAAGTGTTCCTTGCAAAATCTTGAAAAGCTTGAAAGGTTTCCTTGAAAATTGATTAGGAAATGTTAGGAGAGTGTTTGGGAGAAAAGAATTCTGGAGAAAATGGATGAAAATAGTGTTTGACTGAAAATGAAGAGAAGTTGGTAGTTACTTAATTAGAAATCTCAAGTTAACCACCTATATTAATTAAAATAAAACCATTTAATTAAAAACCATTTAAAACACATGTCATATTAAGGAAAGGATAAATTGCCATAAAGCCCCCTAAAGATTCTAAGAATTTGGCTTCTTCTTTAAAAATCACATTTTCCATTGTTATGAAACTTTACAATTTGGTCACAACTCGAAATGTCCATCTTCTGAAACTCTTTTTGTAAAATTGACTTGACCGACCACTTAAACATATTTTTAGAGGATTTTATCAATTTTTACCACATTTTTATCCTATCCCGATCCTTGATTTCCTTAAATTACTTTACGCGATTCAAATCGTTCTCGACCGACCCAGTCCGATGTCTAAAACATCTAGGCCCAGAACCAGGGCGTTACAGGGTCTATTCTCCAAGTGCCTAAATAGATGAGCAGAGTTCCATTCTCTTTACGCCCGAACGGATAGGCATGTTCTATTCTCCAAATGCCCAAATAGATGAGCTGGTTCTATTTTCCAAGTGCCCGAATAGATGAGCAGGGTTCCGCAGAACCTGTGGCAGCACCAACGGAAAAGCCCAATGTCGATGTTACTAAAGACACATGCACAGAAAGCATAAAGGATACCCGACCAACTCCACAATTCCCACAAAGGCTGAAGCTACAAAAACAAGAGTACCAATTCAAGAAGTTCTTAGACATCTTGAAGCATGTACATATCAATCTGCCATTAGTGGAAGCGATCAAGCAAATCCCAAATTAGGCCAAATTCCTCAAGGAAATGATTTCAAAATGGAAAAGGATTGAGGAATTTGAATCTGTTGTAATGGCAGAGGAATGCATGGCAATGCTGCACAATCGGACACCACCCAAGCTTAAGGATCCCGAAAATTTTCTCATACTATGTGAAATCGGAGATACCTATAAGGGGAGAGCACTATGTGACCTAGGATCAAGCATAAACATAATGCCTAAGTCAGTCTTCCAGAAATTGATGATTGGAACTGCCAGACCTACCACCTTGATGCTACAACTCGCTAATGGATCTTGTGTGCACCATGAAAGGAAAATTGAAGATATATTGGTAAAAGTCAATAAGTTTATTTTTCCTGCCGATTTTCTCATCTTAGATTATGATGCAGATTAAAAAGCTCCAATCATCCATGGAAGACCAATCCTCGCCACCGGGAGAACTCTAATTGATGTTGAAAAAGAAGAGCTAACGATGAGAACAAACGACCAGCACATTAAACTCAATGTACTCAACACCATGAAACATGCTGATGACCCCGAAGAATGTCAAGCAATCCAGGTTCAAACTAAGATAGACATCAACTTAAAACTGCACTGCCTCGGCAGAAAGGCTGTACACTGCCACGACAACAACATGGGCAACTACCTCGGCAGTCTGATAAGAGAACCTAAACACAAACTGGAACCAAACTTTGGACTACATGCCATGAGGGATGAGGAAGTAGTAACTTTAGGAGACACATGCACATGCACTCCTATAGTATCTTAACATTTTCTCTCTATCTTTTTATTTTTTTATTTTTAGTTCTAATTTTAGTTTTTATTTTCCACATTTTTATATTTTTCTTACAGGAATAAAGATTTTATTTTATTTTTTTAGGAAAGAAATCAAGAAAGAAAGAAAAGAAGACCTAATGGCTAAGTGAGGAGAAACCACTGCTGCAACGGCATTATCTGCCAACGGGCAAAAAAACACAACATCATGATCTGCCAACGGGCTGCAAAAGTCGTAACGGCTATATTTGTAATGGGCAGAAGACCGTAACGGGCAGAAAATGGCTAGAGATGCCGCTCCGCATTTAATGCCGCACGACATGGCTTGCCAAAACTCTATATAAAGGCCACTCTTCTCTAAATTGTTCATCACTCAATATTATCTTCTACTCTCTTGCATTCTCCAAAGTTTAGTATTCTCTTTTGTTCTCTCACAACTCACACAACTATTTTCTAGATGGCCGTCAAACAAAAGAAAGGAGAAAGATCACGCCAGGCTGAGGCATCAATGTATAAGTGCTTCGCACCACTAGAGGTAGAAAGGCCTTTCAATAAACACTTCATCGCCCACCAAGTATGGGAGGAGCAAGGATTTCAATGCTCCGATGAGACAGACTTCAGCCTCGACCACTACCTCTTCAACAAAATAGATCACCAAAAGTGGCAAATATTTTTCCTCCAACCCGAATGAGCCAACATAACGGTGGTCCAAGAATTCTACGCGCACAACCCAAGCCATACCACACTTTATGTTCACGTTCGGGGCAAGGCGATCAAGGTAGATGCCGATGCCATAAAGTTGTTTTATGGCATCCACGTAGAAAGGGACGAGAATGCATAGTTCGTTGAGTCCTTGACAGAGGAAGATTACGAACACATTAAAGAGGAACTCTGCTATGTCACCATGATATGGAATGTCGGGGAACACAAGGGTTCGGTCAATAGGTGTCAGTTGCGGCCAGAAGAAAACCTATGGAACACATTTGTCAAACGCTGCCTTATGCCCACCTCGTACAGCAGCACCGTCGACCGACCCAGGCTTGCACTCATCCACTCTATTTTGAATAATCGTATTATTAATGTGGGTGACATTATCTGCCAGGAAATTCACCAGTGTAGCCAAAAGGACCACGACCTTCTCTACTTCCCATCACTCATCACTGGTCTATGCACCGGACAAGAGGTACCAACTGATGATGCCGACGAGTACACACTTCCACGAAATGGATGGGACCAAAAAACCTACTACCAGCTCATGCAGATCATGGAGGCAGAACCATGGCAATTTACGCCAATGTAGGGAACTGTCGCGACAGCATCCACGACAAATATTCTAGAAACGCCATAGTCCACTGCCCCAGTAGCCACCCTCCAGCAAATTGCCGAGAAATTGTAGGCCATGGATAGACGTTAGCACCTATTTATGGCCTTTGTAAAGGACTTCACCACCTCCATTGTCCAAGTAATTCATGAGAAGTTCCTTGATCACATCGTCCAGTTCCCTCCAATCCCTGCCGACGTCTCTGCCGCAGCTGCCCAAGCACCGCATGCCACATCTACTTCCCAAGCCTCTCCAAGGCACTCTGCGGGGACAGGACTAGACACTCTTCAAGGTTCACTAGTCGAGACAAAAGGTTTCTCCCATTGTACGGAAACTGCCCAATCTATCCGTTAGACGTTCAAAATAGCCAAACACAAAGCGTCCACCTTGGAGACCAAAGAGGAGCTCCACATCGACACGGATGGAGAGGAGGAAATCAATGCCCCGGCCAAGCCAAGCCAACCCCCCCACGCGCATCCAATCACCGAGAGTAACAAAGAAAGTCACGCATACGACATGCAATGGGAGAAAATTGATCTTCAAAAGTGATGACGACGACTCATCATCCGAATCTATCTAAATTTTTTTCTCTCTCTCTTGCCTTTATTTTAATGCCCTTAATTGTTGTCATTAATTTGTTCTATTATTTGCATATGTTGTTAAAGCATTGGGGGCAATGCTTGCCTCGAGTTTGGGGGTGTAGGTTATGCTACCGAGAGGCATTATTGTGCCACAGCATTTTAATATAATCGCTATGTAGTTCTGTTTCTTACTTGTCCAAAAAAAATTTACTACACAATTGCCTTAGCCAAATGAGCTTATGCCTCGACAATGCTATTTATCAATTGCCTTAGTTTAATTTAATTGAATTTTCTATCTTGGCCATAGATATCTCTCTTCTTACCATAGCTTTGAACTGTTTAGATCCTTTAATTTTAGGATGCTTAAGGAAGATAACTTGAGATCATACTATGAGGTTAAAACTTTAAAACACCTTTGTGACTTGTATGATTTAAGGAGTTCTAGTACACTTAGGACATAGACTTTGTTAGAAAGAAAATTTTGGGTAAAGAGTTAGAGGTGCCTAACACTGACTCTAGCTTAAGGAAGCCCTAGAGGTGCCCAAAACCGACTCTAAGATAATCACTAGAGGTGCCCGAAATTGGCTCTAGAAGGTTAGAATACTTTAAAAAAGAGAAGTAAAAGAGAAGAAAAGAATTTACCCAAGTTAAGTTGGTTAATGCTTAAGTGTTTACTTAGAACCCGAATAATCATCTCGTTCACAATGCATACACACACTCACAAATCTTACAGTTCGATTCTAGGGAATTCCTAAGGCATCCAAAGACTTAAGGGTCGAGCATTCTTTGCTATGGCTTGGAGAGAAGAAGGAAAAGTAAGACCAAGGAGGATTTTCATGAGAATTAAGGTTTGGCAATTGATGGTTTGCATTGCTTGAGGACAAGCAATAGTTCGAGTTTGGGGGTGTGATAAGTGCGAAAAAGTCCTATGTTTTCACCCTTTTTACATGGAAATTATGGCTTAACCTACATACATTTGAGCTACATTATGGCCTTATATGCATTAATTACACTACATTTACCTTTGATCCCGATATTTGATTTATTTAATGAAAAGATACTATTTTAATGCATGTTAGGTACTTGCCCAAATTCACACACTGACGAGGTAGGTGATGCCGAGCGAGCAATGAAGAAAAGAAGAGATGGTGCAGAACGAGCTCGAGATCGATCTAGATTAAGCCAAGCCAGAGATGACAACTTCTACTGACGGATGCTGAAGTATGAAGAGGCAGACTTACAGAGTAGATCTAGTGATAGACCCTTGCCGTGGTAGCAGATATTCTCTGCCGAGGTAGTGCACATACCAACCTACCGGAGGGCAAAGCGTGCAAAGTGATAACAAATTTGAGGACCGTAAAACGCTGTATTTTTCCATATATTTTGTGTGGCAATCAGAGCACTGGAAGACAACAAAAGCATGGAAGGAAGGTTAAAGATGGAATTTGGAAAAAGTGGATAAAGGCATTAAAGTTAAAGAGATTCACCTTTTTAATGAAGACAAGACCAAGTCCAACTTAACTTCCTATCTAAGAAGGACTTTTCCATACAACTCTTCCTATTCAAGCAAGGCTTGGCACACATATATTGCAGATTGGGAAACGGGAGAAGAGTCGTGAGCTTGAGGTTAGGGTTTAGTTGTGTGTTCTCCATGTCCATTATGTTCTAAAATTTCTTAGGGTTAATATTATTTTGCTTAGTAGTTGTGAGAAAACAATTGTACTTTGTTTAAGTTTATAACACATTTTAGTTCAAGGTTTGCTTATTCTTGGCATTGAATTCATTCATGCAATCTCATCGAGAGAGAGTATTGTGAGGTTATCTATTGTCTGGCATCGAGAGAGTTAGACTCAAGAAAAGAATAGGCATAGTTTTCATCCTGAACGGTGGAAGCTAACTCGGCTTAGAGATAAGTTAGAGTTTCAACGGCTAAAAGAAGCATGAGATTGGTTGGTGTTTATCTTTGGTTTACACTGAGAGGTATTATCAAGGCCCATTCATTAGTACAGTTTTGACCTTAGAGATAAGGAGGAGCTATCGCAGGACGCTTTGCCGAACCTTGACGACAACTGCCGACCAGTAAGAGATTGTCGAGGCAACACATCTTATTGTCGCAATACGAACGAAGGACACTACCGAGGTAGTTTTGTAATCATTACATTTAAAGACTGAGATAAGTCAATTGGATTCCACACCACGATGCAATCTAATCCGGCCCATTCTATCATCTTGATTTCTCAATCTTTACTTAGTTGCTTTAGTTTATGATTCTTAGTTTCATTAAAATCCAAAATGCCTTTACTTGTGTTTTTACTTTTACTTTTTCTTTTTAGTGCAAGAAGATAATTGAAGGATGTCATCCCAATCCCTGTGGAGACGATACTCTAATACTTATAACTTTATTACTTGAGACGTGTACACTTGCACTAATTGTGGAGCACCTTTTACACGCAACAATCCACTTTGGTATCGGCAAGGTTGAATCTCCACCTCCACCGAAGAGTTGGAAACGTTGCTCATCTCTACTTCTTGAATTTGTGTAGCTTGCAAACCTAGTGTGGTAGAGAACCGAGTTCATTTAGTTAAGATGTTGCTTATTTCAGGTTTGACCTATAGCCTTTCTTGTGCACTCGAGAATTGTTGTTACCCATGAAGGTTTTCAAAGAGCCCTTGAGCGGGTTGGGTTTAGTTTCCTTTATTGCTTTATTGGATGTAGGATTTTCAAGAGATTCAATAGTCACAGTTATTACTCTAGTGCTTGTAGTACTTTTAGGGTTCATTTCTTTTGTAACTTTAGAGCTTTAGACAAACTTTAGGGCTAAAAAAGCCTCACATTCCTCAATGTCAAGGCTTGCTTCAACATTGTCTTTGTCTTTCTCTTGAACCGTGGGAAGAACATTGGCAGAAGGGGTAAAATCCTCAAGGAAGAGGTTTGCTTCTTCGGCTTGGCTTTTAATTGGCACAGATTCATTCAATATGGTATTGTCAGCTTTAGCAAGACTACAATGGGAATCATACATAGAACCTTAGTGGCAGTTTGGGTTGCCGTGGGAGTTGTGGATATAGAGGCTTACTTGTATGGGAGGGCATCCATATCACCAGTGTGTAAATACTATATACCTTGCTTTTGTCGAGGCTTGCTTTGAGAATTTTGTGCTTTCACGTGAAGCCAATCTCCATATTGAAGTTTGGTTGAGAGGGAGATCGTGATGGTTTTGCATTAGAGAACTTGGTGTCCAATTAGCTTACAACCACAACAGAAAGTAGGTAGCCTTTCATACCATAGGGGATACATTCTTGTTTTCCCATTGTGAATACCGAGTACAATACATCTCCTCAAAGGTTTCAAAGTGTCTATGGTGACTTTGACATGCAATAATTCCCCCATCTTACCTCCCAAGATTCGAGTGTTTGTCATAACCACATCTCTAAAACATGCTCCGAGTGAGATGTCCATAGCCTTAACCATCAAACCAAGTAGGACTTGTTGGATCCAGATCCATATGTTCATACGAGAGAACGAGTATCTAGATAGTAGAGAGGGTCAAAAGGTAGAAGGGAAAATCAGTAGCTATTGAAAGCCCAAGGTCCCCTTTTCAGTATAGCATCGTTGGCCTCAAAGTCCACAAATTTAATTTGGATGAAGCTCAGTTTGAGTTCCACAATTTCGAGATCCTTTTCATTTTCCTAGACCGATCGGAAGATACATATACGAGCTTCCCCATCAATTTTAGTTGTAGTCATAACTTGCCCAAGGAGAGAGTGAGTAGAATCCTCTACTTGTAGGATATTTTCGGTTGTAAATAATTTAGGATTAAATTCCTAAGAGTTAGTAGTTAACTACACTTATTATATTATGTAAATAGATTAGGATTAAAACTCCTAAATAGTCCTAAGTCTTGTAAGAGTTAGAAGTTTTGTAGCACTAGGAGTCCTTATCCTAGTTTAACTCCTAAAAAAGACTATAAAAGGAGTCTTATGTTGTATCTTTTTTTAACGTGAAATTACAGAAACAACTTTCTGTTTCCTATCCTTTCTACATGGTATCAGTTTGGGTTTCAATTCCTCAACCCTAGTCGATTCCTAACTCCCAAACTCTTTTCTCTTGATGGCTTCTTCTTCAACCTCCGATATCGCCTCTCCACCAGGATTTGTTTCTGGTTTTGACGATCTCAATGACTCTTCTAGTCTCACTATTACATGTCATAGATTGACTGGTAATAATTATTTGGAATCGTCTCAATCTGTCAAAATTTTTATTTCGGGGCGAGGAAAATTGGGCTATCTCACTGGAGAAATTGAAAAACCTGCTGCTGTTGCTGGATATGCGACATGGATGCAGGAAAACGGCCGTGTGATGTCCTGGCTTCTTAATTCCATGGCCCCCAGTGTCGGCAGAAACTTCCTACTCTATACAACAGCTGCTGAAATCTAGGAGGCTGTCTAGGAGACATATTCCAACACCGATAACATCTCAGAAACTTCCTTTCTACATGGTATCAGTAACTCTCTACTATAATACTCTAAATGCTCTTTGGCAACAAATTGATCTTTTTGAACAGAATGATTGGGAGACACAAACCGATGCTATCTTATACAAAAAGATTACCATCCAGAGAAGAATTTTTCAATTTCTTCATGGGTTGAACAAAGAACTAGATGAAGTTCGTGGTTGTATCCTTGGCCAGTCCCCTCTTCTCTCTATCCGAGAAGTTTTTTTCACAGTAAAGAAGGAAGAAAGCAGGCGCACATTGATGTTTCATGATTCCTCTCCACCTGAAGGGTTTGCACTAATCACTCAAACAAGTTCTAGTCCAACTAAGAAGGGAAGGCCCTGGTGTGATCACTGTAAGAAACCAGGTCACTCTAAGGAAAAGTGCCGGAAACTTCATGGAAAACCTGCTGATTGGAAGCCAAAATCTTCTCGAGATGCTCAGTCCAACTTTGCTGCTACCTCCAGTTTCACTAGTTTTACTCCAGAACAGATTGCAGACCTTCAGAAACTATTTGGAAAGATGGTGAGTCCTAGTGCAGCAACTCTGGCCATAAAAGAACCTGAAGGTAATCCCTTTTCTACAGCCCTCTTATCTACACAGCTTAATGAACCTTGGATAATCGTCTATGGGGCCTCTGATCACATGACTAGTAACAAAGACTTGTTCCTCAATTACTCCGCATCCTCTTCTGATAGATCAATTCGAACTGCTGATGGTTCTCTTTCTCAAATTAAGGGCTTTGGTTCCATTCGTATCAATAGAGATCTCGTGCTAGAAGATGTTTTATTTGTTCCAAATCTAGCATGCAATCTTATCTCTGTTAGTAAACTTTCGACAGCCTTGAAGTGTTCTACAAGTTTTGATAACTCTGGTTGTGTTTTACAAGCAATGGACTCGAAGAGACGATAGGCAATGCTAGCTTGCACAATGGCCTCTATGTCCTCCCTGGCTCCTCACCATCTTCTACAAATTCCTCTTCTTACTCTTTTACTACTTTAGGACAATTAGATGATGTTTTATTATGGCATTTTATGTTAGGCCATCCTAGTTTTCAATATATGTCAAAACTCAATCCTTTTTTGTTTATCAATAAAAAACCCAGTTTATTTAAATGCCATATTTGTCTGCTTGCTAAACAAACTAAAGCATCTTATCTTCCATCTACTTATAAACCATCTCACCCTTTTTCTTTGATCCGCAATGATATTTGGGGTCCTTCTCGAATGAAGAATGCTGATGGTAGTAAGTGGTTCATTACCTTTATTGATGATCATAGTAGGATTACTTGGACTTAATTAATGAAAGACAAATCTGAAACTGAGAGAATCTTTGAAAGGTTTTATAACATGGTTCTTACTCAATTCTACACTTAAATTCAACTGTTTAAGTCTGATAATGGGAGTGATTTTTTTGCTAAATCCTTGAGTGCTTTCTTTCAAAAGCAAGGAATAATCCAACTTAGTTATTGTGTAGACACTCTACAACAGAATGGAATTGCAGAAAGAAAAACAGACACCTACTTGAAGTTACTCGCTCTCTCTTGTTTACTAGTAATGTCCCTAAATACTTTAAGCCTATTTCGACTGTTTTCTTGGAGTGTCTGTTTTCTTGGAGAGTTATCCACACTTTAAGCCTCAATTTGTTTTCTTTCTGCAATTTGTTTTCTTGGAGAGTTATCCACACTTTAAGCCTATTTCGACTGTTTTACCTCTTAAAATATTTTGTTATACTGTCTTCATTCATAATTCAACCCCTAATAAGTCCAAGTTAGATCCTAGGTCTTTGAAGTGTGTACTAGTTGGTTATTCTTCACTCAAGAAGGGCTATAAATGTTATCATCCTCCTTCTCACCGATTTTTTGTTACTATGGATCTTACATTCTTTGAGCAGGACCCTTACTTTCCTCAGGCTGCAATTCAGGGGGAGACGTGGGATGACTTTCATCCTTCACCTTTTCAATCTTTTTTTCATTATCCTCCTCAACCCCAGGTAATCTCTCCAAATATTTCTATACTATCAAATCTTGAACCCACTAATTCACCATTATCCGAACCTACATCAACACCTACACCTATTCAAGACGCATCCACCCCTTCCAAAACTCCTCAAAACTCTTCAAAAACACCTACACCTCCTCCTAAACAAATTTTAACCTATGTAAGGAAAAAGAAAACTATACCATAGGCTATTTTGGAACCTGACACTCGCCGTGAGTTAGAATTGAGTCCATTTGTCGACATGGAGGATGAAGGTAATACAATCAGAGAGTCCACTATTCCTAACCTTAATGATTTTCCTATTGCAATTAGAAAAGGGGTTAGAAAATGTACTAAACATCCCATTCAGAAGTTTGTTGGTTACAGTTCTTTGAGGCCATCTTTCAAAGCCTTTACATCAAGTCTAAATGAAGAAAATCCCTTCAACTGTTGATGAGGCACTAAAGCAACCTAAGTGGAGAAGAGCTGTTGAAGAAGAAATCAGTGCCCTTGAGAAAAATGAAACCTGGACAATAACAGATCTTCCCCAAGGTAAAAATTCTGTTGGCTGTAAGTGGGCTTCTGCTGTAAAATATAACTCTGGTGGTAGTGTCTAGAGATATAAAGCGAGTCTTGTGGCTAAAGGCTATACACAAACTTATGGGATCGACTACACATAAACTTTTGCTCCAGTAGCAAAACTCAACACTGTTCGGGTATTACTCAGTCTAGCTGTCAATTCTGATTGGAAGCTGTATCAACTTGATGTGAAGAATGCATTCCTTAATGGAAAGTTGGAAGAGGAGGTTTATATGAAGATTCCACCTTGTTTGAGACCAATTGATGGAGATCAGAAAGTTTGCAAGCTCAACAGGTCACTGTATGGTCTGAAACAGTCCCCTCGAGCTTGGTTTAGGTTCACCAAAGTTATTTTGAAAGATGGATACAAGCAATCTTTGGCGGTTCATACTCTCTTCATTAAGGTAACCTCTAAAAACAAAAGAGTTATCTTAATTGTTTATGTAGATGATATAATTGTAACAGGAGATGATGAGGAGGAAATCATATGTTTAAAAAATTTTCTACATAGAGAATTTGAAATAAAGGATTTGGGGCAGCTTCGATAATTTCTTGGTATGGAGGTTGCTAGGTCAAGTAAAAGACTGGTGATTAATCAAAGGAAATATGTCCTTGATTTGCTCTCTGAAGTTGGCAATGAAACAAGTGGAATCATTCTTTGGAAGTTTGTAATCGATGGTGATTAATCAATAGAAGTTGGCTTGAAGTTGGCTAAAGAAACAAGTACTCCAGTTGACAAAGAAAGGTTCCAAAGAATGGTGGGAAAACTAACTTATCTATCCTTAACTAGGCGAGACATTGCTTTTCCAGTAAATGTGATTAGTGAGCATATGACAAATCCTAATGAAGAACACATGGCAGTAGCTAACAGAATTCTCAGGTAGTTGAAGGAAACCCCTGGACATGGCTTACACTTCAAAAGACAAAAGATAGAAGTGTGAAAATCTTTACAGACTCAAGTTGGGCAGGAGAACTAACGGAGAGGAGATCGACAAGTGGGTACTGCACATTTGTTTGGAGCAATCTTGTGACTTGGAGAAGCAAGAAGCAATCTGTGGTATCCAGAAGCAGCGCTGAAGTAGAATTTCGAGCTTTAGCACTAGGAATGTGTGAAGGAATTTGGCTACTCAAGTTGCTTAAAGAATTACATACTGACCAAGAAGACAAGTTCGAGGTCCTGTGCGATAATCAATCAGCAATTCAGATTGCAAAGAATCCAATTCAACATGATAGAACAAAACATGTTGAGATAGACAAGCATTTTATTTCGGAAAAAATTACCAATGGGGTAGCTATTTTGTCATATATTCTTACAGAAGGTCAACTAGCAGATGTTCTCACAAAAGCCTTATCCAAAACAGTTTTTGATGATTTTCTATTCAAGCTGGGACTATACAATGTATACTCACCAGCTTGAGGGGGAGTGTAGGATATTGTCGATTGTAAATAATTTAGGATTAAATTCCTAAGAGTTAGTAGTTAACTTCGCTTATTATATTATGTAAATAGATTAGGATTAAAACTCCTAAATAGTCCTAAGTCTTGTAAGAGTTAGAAGTTTTGTAGTACTAGGAGTCCTTATCCTAGTTTAACTCCTAAAAAAGACTCTATAAAAGGAGTCTTATGTTGTATCTTTTTTTTAACGTGAAATAACAGAAACAACTTTCTGTTTTCTACCGCTATCTCTATAGAATATGTTGATAAAACAAATTTCCCCCGTTCCTTATTGTTGAAGTAAAGTTCATTCATATGATGAAGAAGAGCGTCCACCATGAGGTTATAGAGAGAGATAATGGTAGTTGTGATAGCTTGAAAATTGAGAGATACAAAGTACAACATAAATGTGTAGCATTTATAGCATTCAGACTAGTATATAGATTTCTCATAATGGAAGAGGGTGTTTTACGCAAAAGAAGGCCAGTCAATCATGCAGGAACATTGTAGGGGGAAAACTCCAACTTTGCATGTGTACGTGCCACTCTTGATGATCCCGCGGAATCTGTAGGGTTATAGCAACACATACCAAGTAGAAAAGATTTATGGTAACAAAAAAAAACTTGTTAACCTAGTTTGGTATGGAGATTCATATCTTTATTTGGAATTGTGAAACCCAAATATTGGCCTAGGTTTGGATTATAATATGGGGTATCCATGTGTGTCCATGTGCTCCTAGGAGAGGGTTCCATGCAAGGAGGAGCCATGCATGTACCAATGGCCATCCATGCTTGTAGGTTTGCTGATGGTCTCATACAAGTGTTTGCATGTAGTAGTATAGGTGCCTGGTATTTGGGGAACTATTTTGAGGGCCCTACAAAAATTCAAAGCACCACCGGATATTGGACATGATTTTTAAAATTCAACAATCGTTGGAAATACACTTCAAATCTTCCAAGAATTGTAGGGGAGGAGACCATGTTAAAAAGCGCGCTCTTTACCACTCACATGAGTAGACCCGTGTTGCCTCCTTAAAAGTACTGATTTTTCTTTCATTCTATCAATGCTTTTTCTTTCTTTTGAGTACATTTGGTTGCACTTAGATGTTAAATTCATGCATTTGCATAAGGGGTTTAGATTTTTGTCTATGCCAATGTGAAGGGTTGTTTTGTTGGCAATTTTGCAGGTTTTTCATAACAATTGGTAGAAAAATGCAACACATGAAGGAATTCCAAAGAGAAAGTCGAGATGTTGTTGGCACAGATCAACCAAACAATGCCAAGCATCGGTTGACAGAGAAGAGGAATTTGATGCCAGGCCAAGTAGCTGTTGAACTCGATAAATAGGACCATACCACGCTGCGAGAAAATAGCGATCAGATCAATCTCTAAAAAATAGCAGATAACTGGTGCCAGGCTTGGTTGGCAAAACTATGCCAAGCCTGGTTGCCAAACGGCGAAGGCATACGACGTCAGCCCTAGCACCTGACCAACTTATCACCTTATCAGTCTATCACTTCAAATCTGGATAAAGGTGATCACAAGACTCATCCCTTGTGCGTTCAAATTTCAAATGCAAATCCTTATCTTAGTATTCCTTGCACACTTATTTAAAGACCGATGGGGCAAGCAATGAAGGAACGTATTTTTGGAGAGACGATCAGTGACCGGTTGTATTAAGGAGATGTGGTTAGAAACGCTTGACCGAGAGCCTAGATCATGAAGGGCTGCATCGAGAGAACCTTCTCTCCCATTCTCTTTGTCTAGTTATTTTATTTTATTTTTAATGATGATGTGTTTGAAAACATTGAAGGTGTTTTGGTTGATACCCTCACCATGAACTAATTTAATAGTTGGTGGGGGATGTTTGTGTTGAACGCTGATTTTATGTTAAGTTTTTAATAATGAAAATGCTTCTGCATTGTTTCTTCTATCTAGCATACTTTATTATTTTCTAAATAATATGACAACTGAGAGCTTGCACTGTTGGCCTATTGCACCTCAATATCTTAATAGACTCGGGTTGCAACGATTAAGTTGCTAGATACTAAGGCGAGATGCTTCGAGAGAATATGTTCAAGTAGATGAACTTACTTCGGAAGTGAAATCTACCCCTTAGGTGTATAGATTGGATCTTAATCAAATTGGAAGCTGGCATTACATTATTAGAAGCTGGCATGACATGAATAGCGTGAAAACTAGGCATCCCTTGCAAATGCTCATCAATCATTTGACACTCTCCTTGCCAATGCTAGTTTATTTTACTTCTCATGTCTTTAGTTTACTTTCAAATCCACTCTCAACTTAAACAATATTTTTCTTCAACAAGTAAAGATTCAAAGGAATTAAACTCTTGACCAATCCTTGTGGGATTTATAACTCATCTTACTTTTGTATTACTTGTCGACCGTGTATACTTGTACGCAAAAAACTCAATCTTCGGCACTGTTTTTTTTTTCACTTCAAAAACATTTTCTGCCCCTTTTGCCAACACTCACACGAGTCCAACAAGTTTTTGACACTGTTTCCATGTATTGCAACAAAGTTTTATTATTTTTGTGTTACTTGTTTTGTTTTATTTTACTTATCTGTTTTGTTTGGTGTATGACGAGGAGCTGCCCTACAGACTATCAGCCATTTGACTCTAAGATTGAACGAACCTACCACAAATTGAAGCGGAAAATCATAGAGATGGCTCAAAATGGTAACGGATGAGTAGAAGGTGTCCCACAGAATCAAGGGAATCCACCTATACATGGAATAAATCCTGCCGCACCCGTAGTGGATGATGCCATTGAGAGACCAATACTAGATCACTCGGCACTAAATATTGAAAACTTGATGCCAGGAGTGATTGGCACCGACGTAAATGCATCAAGTTTTGAACTTAAGCCGATAATGATTCAAACTCTTTTGTATGCATGCCAATTTGATGGAGCACTTACTAGAGATCCAAGGCAACACTTGGAGCAATTCATGGATATTTTATAGCTATTTCAATAGCATGGAGTATCAGAGGATACTATGAAGATGAAATTATTCACTTTTCCTTGAGAGACATAGCCAAGACTTGGCTCAATTCTTTGGCACCTGGTTTAGTCACCTCATGGGGAGACCTATACCAAAAGTTTCTAACACGTTTTCAGCCGCCAACACTCACTTCCAAGCTGTGGGGTGAGATCATTACATTCAGGCAGGCTAAGGATGAGACCTTATAAGATGCCTTGGAAAATATTTAAGGATCTGTTGGGAAGGTGTACTATGCATGGATTCCCTAATTGGACTCAAATACAAACCTTGTACAATGGATTCAATGCACAAAAAAAAAACTATCGTTGACGCTTCGACAGCCGATTCATTGCATGACAAGAACTACATAGAGGTTGTTGGCATCCTTGAGAGGATTTTAGTCAACACTTTTGAATATCATGTTGCCAAACTAGGGACCAGAACCAAAACTAGTGGGAAATTGAAGGCTGATGAACTAGCATCCATTCATGCTAAGATTTCCACCCTCACCAGCATGGTGAGAACTTTGCAAAAAATAACGAGTCCCAAGAATTTAAAGAATTAGAACCATTCTACACCATTTGTGAAGAGAGCCACCATGTTGATGATTGCCTTGCCAACCCTGTGTCAGTAAATTATGCTGGCAACGTAAATCGCAATTTTAATCCTAAATCAAATACTTATAATGCATGATGGAGACATCACCCTAACGTGGCTTGGGGAAATCAAGGAGGCAACGAACACAATACCAAACGACATAATGCATAGAGGTAGAATAACAATGTCATGCCAGCATTCAATCAGAATGTCATGCCAAATAAAGCCCAAAATAACTTTTAGTAATGGTAGAGACTTAACCAGGGAGGCACTCTCACAGAGTACATGGAGAGGAATAATGCCACAGTCTAGAGTTTGGAAGCATCAATGAGGAATTTGGAAGTTTAGATTGGGCAGATTGTTAATGCACTCAGCAATCGACCCCAAGGAACATTGCCAAGTGAAGTGGAGGATCCTCGACACAAGGATAATGAGCAATGTAAAGTTGTAACTCTTCAGAGTGGCATGAAATGCGAGATGGAGAAGGCTGCCAAGCAACCAATGAATTACCATGTTGGAAAGCCCGTACTAATAGATGATCCCAATATTCATGGATGATTTCTTAGTATTTGGCAAAACATTTGAGGAATGTCTTCAGAGTTTGGAGCAAGTATTGAGGAGATGCATTAAGACAAACCTAGTGTTGAATTAGGAAAATGCCATTTCATGGTGAAGGATGGCATTGTTCTCGGGCACAAGGTAACCAAAAGAGGATTGGAGGTCGATCAAGCAAAAGTAGATGTAATTAAATAGTTGCGACTACCTACAAGTGTCAAAGGTATAAGAAGGTTTTTTAGGACATGCATATTTTTACCAGCATTTTATTAAAGATTTTTCTAAAATTTCTAAACATTTATGCTTGTTATTAGAACATAATGCCGCTTTTGCATTTGGTGATTCTTGTTTTAGAGCACTTCAGGAACTTAAAGAGAAGCTAATTAATTCCCTACAGTTGTGGCACCAGATTAAGATGAGCCCTTCAAGCTCATGTGTGATGCCAACGACTATGTCGTCGGAGCAGTATTGGGACAACGAGTGTTAAAGTTTTCCATGCTATATACTATGTCAGCCGAACACTTAGTGAAGCACAACGAAATTACTCCACAACCGAGAAAGAATTTCTTGCGTTTGCATTTGCTTTTGATAAATTTAGATCTTATATAGTTGGTAACAAAGTTGTGGTGTATACAGATCATTTGACAATGAAGTATCTCTTGGAAAAGAAGGATGTCAAGCGCAGACTAATCCGATGGACGCTTTTCCTACAAGAATTTGATCCTGAGATCCGAGACAAGAAGGGCAGTGAAAACTTAGTAGCTGACCACCTCTCACGACTAGAATATCACCTTGAAGATGGTAAGACCATTGCCATAAGAGATGAGTTTCTTGACGAGTATTTGCTTGCACTTAATGTCATGCCATGGTATGCTGACATAGTTAACTACTTGGTAAGCAACATTCTACCACCAGACTTGGCATACAATATCAGGAAAACATTCATACGAGAAGTGAGGCAATACTATTGGGATGAGCCAATATTGTTCAAACAATGTGCTGATCAAGTGATTCGTCGGTGTGTGCCAGACAATGAGTAGCATAACATATTCCATGTTGCACCATATGAAGGTCACTTTGTTGGGAAGAAGACTGCTGCCAAGTTGTTGCAGTCAATATTCTTTTGGCCCACGCTATACAAATATGCTCACAACTATGCCAAGACATGTGATCGATGCCAACTAGACTGGAAACATCTCTGGCAGACACTAATTGCAGCTCTAAAACATTACGCCCGTGGACTTATTTGATGTATGGGGGATATACTTTATGGGTCCATTTCCTCTATCATTTGGTATTGTATACATTCTCGTGGATGTTGATTATGTTTTGAATTGGGTAAAGGCTATTGTCCTGGCAATAAATGATGCCAAGGTCG
Source organism: Hibiscus tridactylites (assembly GCA_958450335.1). Taxonomy (NCBI): domain Eukaryota; kingdom Viridiplantae; phylum Streptophyta; class Magnoliopsida; order Malvales; family Malvaceae; genus Hibiscus; species Hibiscus tridactylites. The sequence goes on from OY288287.1 coordinate 30,621,998, forward strand.
TTGCCAAATTCTTGTACAAGCACATTTTTACTCGATCTGGTACCCCTAAGTGATTATTCATGATGAGAGTACTCATTTTAAATGCAATTTAATTTCTAAAGCTTTGTGCAGGCATGGAATTTAGCAGAGGATTGCCCCGGCAAACCATCCACAAACAAATGGGCAAGCCGAAATTACAAATAAGGAGATCAAAAATATTTTAGAGAAGACTGTAAATCCACCAAGGACATACTGATCCTTCAGACTAGATGAGTCAGTGTGGGCTTATAGGATTGTGTTTAAAACTCCTTTAAGTACTTTACCATTTCGACTTGTTTTTGAAAAAACCATGCCATCTATAGTAGAGCTGGAACATAAAGCCTATTGGGACATCAGAACACTTGACATGGCATGGAGAGTTGCTGGAGAAAAGAGGTTACTAGACCTAAATGATTTGGAGGAATTCAGGACACAAGCTTATGAGAATGCCAGAATCTACAAGGAGAAGGCAAAACGCTGGCATGACAGAAGGATAATGCCAAGACAATTTGAGGTAGGCCAACGTGTTTTTTATTTAACTCATGGCTAAAATTGTTTCCAGGTAAACTCAAATTGAGATGGACGGGCCCTTATGAAGTTGTTCAGCCCTATGTCCATGGAGCTGTGGACATCAAGAATTTTAAGACGGGAAATATTTTTAAGGTGAATGGCTAACGTTTAAAGCATTATTTGGAAGGTGATCCGAGGAATTCCAACGAGGTTATCCTCTTGGCAAAGGTGCCATAACATCATATTTGTGTGTATAATTTATTTTGTAAATATTATGATTAGATGTTTTTCCTTTTCAGCATTCTTCTTTATTTGTTCATTTTTCTTCTTTTAATTTTTTAATTTTCCTTTGTTGCGTTGACAGGTTTTTCTTTGAGTATGTTTAGATTAGTATGTCAGGTGTAATGCCAAGGCAGGATTTGAAAGGAGATGATGACACAACAAGAGAATTCAGTGTGCCACGCAGAATGCCAATAAAGAAGCTTGGCATGCGGTGGATTGGAATATTGAAGAAGAGATTTAACCTAGCATGATTAAATTCCGCCCATAAGAGTGAAAATTGTCATCTTTTGAATTTTAACCCTAATACCCAAACTATTAGGTTGAAATTTATAATTCAACTTAATCTCCTTATCACTCCACTCTTTAAACCTATCCTATCACTTACAACCTTATCACATCACCCTTATCACTTAACCCTTTATGGGCAAGCCGAAATTTCAAACAAGGAGATCAAGAGTATTTTAGAGAAGATTGTAAATCCATCAAGGAAAGACCAGTCTTTGCGACTAGACGAGTCCTTGAAGGCTTATATGATTGCCTTTAAAAATCCTTTGGGTACTTCACCATTTAGACTTATTTTTGGAAAACCATGTCATTGCGAGTTGAGCTTGAACATAAAGCTTTTGGGCCATCATAACACTTGACATGGCATAGAGAGTTGCTGGAGAAAAGAGGTTGATGGACTTAAACGAGTTAGAGGAATTCAGAACACAATCCTATGAGAATGCTAGAATCTACAAGGAGAGGCCAAGTGCTTCATGATAGTAGGATAAGGCCAAGAAATTTTGAGGTAGGCCAACATGTTTTGTTATTTAACTTTTGGCTTAAATTGTTTCTAGGAAAACTTAGATCAAGATGGACGAGCCCTTTTGAAGTTGTCAAGCCCTATATCCACGAAGCTATGGACATCAAGAATTTGAAGACGAAAGAAATTTTTAAGGTGAATGGTCAATGTTTGAAGCACTATTTGGAAGGTGATCAGTATAATGCGAAGGGGGTTATTCTCTTGGTAGAGATACCATAACACCATCATCGTGGTTTTGAATCTTTGTAAATATTAGGATTAGATTTTTAGCTTTTTCTTTATTTGTTTATTTTTCTTTTACTTTTCAATTTTCCTTTGTTGTGCTGAAAGGTTTTCTTTGAGTTTGTACAGATTTGGTATACCAGGAAAACTGCCAAGGCGAGGCTTGGCTTGAGACGATGACGAATTGAGCGAATGTTGCGTGCCAAGAAGAATGCCAACACTAAGGCTTGGCATGCGACATATTGGAATATTAGAAAAAGAGATTTATTCTAGCTTGATTAAATTCGACCCTTTAAGGGGGAAAGATTATTTTTCTTTGAGTTTTAACCCTAGCCGCCCAAAAATTAAGTTGAATTTAAATTTAACTTAATCACCTTCTCACTCCACTCTTTAAACCTATCTTATGATTTACACCTTATAACATCACCCTTATCACTTAACCCCTTATCAAATCAAATCTTTTTATTTTCCATCATTATCCCCAATTAATTCTGTCACCTTTATTACACCCATTAAAACACTCAAACTCTTTACTTTCCACCTACCCTACCCGTTTCAAAAACCAAATCTCTCAATTTTGTCTTTCTTTTTCAAGCAAGAAATCAAGAATCACATTTTCATTTCTTCTTTTTCCTTTGTCCAAACTGTTCCAAGCTTTCTTCTTGCTCCAATGGCTTCCTCATCAACTACTTTCAAGAGGTTTTTCAACGAGGAGATTCAGAAGAAGTTTGAAGCAAACTTTTCTTGGAGATCCTTTTGCTTCGAGAAGCACTTCGACTTCGGGATGAGGCAACCATTGAATTCCCTCCCGACTTCATGGCTTTAGTTGACCAACACAAGTGGAACAAGTTCTGCTAGCAGAAAGGGGGAGATTTATGCCACCACTGTTCAAGAATTCTATGCTCATCTTGTGACCAAAGATTCTCCCTTCTTGATTATTCGAGGTACGCGTGTGCATTTTGATGAAGGGTATATTAACACAATGTTTGAGTTGGAAGGTGCAGGGGATGAATATTTTTAGTTTTCTGATTCAATGAATGTCGCCAAAAGAAAGAAATTGTTGACTGATTTGTGCGAACCTGGCGCAACATGGATCATATCGTCAAACAGACACAGACAGTGAAATAGTTGACATTAAAGCCTCAGCCGAAGGGTTGGAACCACTTTTTAAAGGCAAATCTGATGCCAACATTGCATAATGAAACCGTAACGAAAAAGAGGTTGGCATTGTTGCACTTGATCAACATCGACCGGAAAATCAATATTGGCCTGCTCATCATTGAAGAAACCTATAAATGTGCGGCGAGAGGTAATGACAATTTGTTTTTCCCTCGTTTAATTTCTAACATTTGCATGCAACATGGTGTGCCCAAGATTGATACAGATAAGGTCCAAACGATTAAGAGAACTACAATCAAAGCTGTTATTTGGAAAAACCTCACTGCTACCGAGACTAAGGATAAAGGCAAAGGGAAGCCAAAACTGCCAACACCAAAGCCTAAGGTGCCGAAGGCAGAGCCAGCTCCCATGCCAACTAATATAGTGGTATTGCTCTCCCAGATCTACCAACGGCAGGAGATTATCCTCCGAAAATTGGAGATAGTTGAGGAGCGAAATCTTAAGCTCTAGCGTTATGCTCATGCCAGGGATGTTGCCACCAAAGAAACTCTTGAAGGCATGTCCCTAGTTGTCTAGCTAGATTTCCCAGATTTCCCTACCGAGATCTTTTCCAGCAATGAGACTATGCCAACCAGACCTTCATTAGTTCATACCCCATCTGATGCCATGGTCCCATTGTCTCTAATTCAAGTTGAATCAACAAGTTCTGAGTCCCGAGTTGAGTGGAAGGAACCCAAAACCAAGTTTGTCATAGCCAATTCTGCTGCAAAGCCTACCACTACACCTAGTGAACCTGCTCAGTTTGATGCCACTGCTACTCTTGCTGCGCCGGACCCTATCAAGATTGTGGAGGAAGTTCTCCGAGATGTTGGAGCCTCCACTACTACCGCAAAGCCAAGCATGAAGGGAAAGAAAAGGATGACCCTGATCGTGGGACCCTTGTGAAGAGAAAGACATGTGTCACACGAGAAGTATCATCCGAAAGAGAGTCCTCCTCTTCCTAAACTCCTTTACATTCCATTTCATTTTCATGATCATGCATTTTTATTTTTTTGTTTTATTGTATATATGTGTTGTTTTCATGCATTGAGAGCAATGCACATCTTGCGTTTGGGGGTGTGCATTTACTCACATTGATGTCACGCATTCCATGTTTAAATTTCTGTTGTCATGCCATGTAGTTCATATAGTTTAGTTGTATACTGAATCATAAAAAAAGTGAAAAGGAAATTTTGGCTCGGCCGAATTTTGAAGATTGTTAACAATTGGTTAGGCAAGCTTAATTTGATCTAATTTTCTACCCGCTGAAGAAATTTTAAAATCTTTAGTTTGCCATGCCAGGAGAATAGTTATCCCAGGTTTTCTTGGTAATTGATCTCTAGTTTAGGGAAATGAACTTTCCCTTTACAAGTAGTATGTATCTAGTTCCCTAGCAAACCTAGAATTTTTTAAACTAAGCTCAGATATAAAAAATTAATTCCAAGGTAAAAAGAAACTAATAGGGCAACAATGTTCTGCCATGGCAATGAAAAAAATGAACTCTCTTCTACCTTAGGGATAATAAGTTACTTGGGGCTTTGTGGTTTGCTCCCTCTTAGTTCTCAAGTCCAAAACCTTAGGGTATGAGTTGAAGAGAAAGCCTAGTTATATTTGGAATAAAACGGGGGTTCGTGGTATGTTCCATCTTATTTCTCACGCCAAATAATGCCAGCAGAAAACCCTTGGCATGAATAAAATAATTTTTTTTCTAAGTTTAGCTAGTAAATTTGACTAAGGGAGTGAAAGGATACTTGATGCATATTTCCTACACATTGTGCACTTTTCAGGCACTTAGACTAGAGTTTTATTGTTGCACTTGAATTACTACCTGCTTGGCATTGTTGCACTGAGATACCATAGGGTAGAAATAGAGCCAACTTTTGCTTTCCAGCACTTTTTGGCAGTCCGACCAAAACTTTGTCGAGGTATTGTTTTCAAAATTTTGTTTTTCCTTTGCATTACTTGAGGACAAGCAATGAGCTGGGTTTGGGGTGTGTTACCTCCTCAAAATTAATGATTTTTATGTCATTCTTACAATGTTTTTGCTTGCTTTTGGGTACATTTTGTTGCACTTAGATGTTAAATTCATGCATTTGCATAAGGAGTTTAGATTTTTGTCCATGCTATTGTGAAGGGTTGTTTTGTTGGTAATTTTTCAAGTTTTTCATAGCAATTGGTAGAAAAGCGCAGTGCAAGAAGGAATGCAGAGAGAATTCCGAGATGATGTTGGCATAGATGGACCAAACAATCCTAAGCACCAGTTGGCAGAGAAGAGGAATTTGATGCCAGGCCAAGTAGTTGTTGAACCCAAAAAATAGGACCAGATCAGGTTGCGAGAAAATAACGATTGGATCAATCTCCGAAAAAATAGCGGATAACTGGTTCCAAGCTTGCTTGCCAAACGGCGATGGTAGATGACGTCAGCCCTAGCACATGATCAACTTATCACCTTATCAACCAATCACTTCAAATCTGGATAAAAATGATCACAAGCCTCGCCCCTTGCACATTCAAATTTCAAATTGAAAGGCTTATCCTAGTCTTCCTTGCACGTCTATTTAAAGACCGATCGAGCAAGCAATGAAGGAACAATTGTTTGGAGAGACGATCAACGACTGGCTGCATCAAGGAGATTTGGTTAGACCGACTTGACCGAGAGCCTGGATCTTGAAGGCCTACATCGAGAGACCCCTTCTCGCGCATTCTCTTTGTCTAGTTGTTTTATTTTCTTTTTAATGATGATGTGTTTGAAAAACGTTGAAGGTTTTTTGGTTTATACCCTCATCATGAACTAATTTAATAGTTGGTGGGTGATGTTTGCATTGAACACTTGTTTTATGTTAAGTTTTTAATAATAAATATGCTTCGGCATTGTTTCTTCTATCTGGCATAGTTTACTATTTCCTAAATACTATGCCAAGCGAGAGCTGGTAGTGTTGGCCTATTGCACCTCAATATCTTAATAGACTTGGGTGGCAACGTTCGATTTGCTGGATACTATGGTGAGATGCTTCGAGAGAAGATGTTCAAGTTGATGAACTTACTTCGGAAGTGAAATCTACACCTTAGAAGTATAGATTGGATCTTAATCAAATTGGTTTATGAAAAAAATTCACTGTAGAGATATAGGTGTTTTTACACAATCAATTCCTGAAATGACCATCGAGAGAGGCTTTGCCAATTTAAATCTGCTCGGTAAACAATGCCAAGGCGTGACATTATTAGAAGCTTGCATGACATGAATAACGTGAAAACCAGGCATCCCTTGCCAACGCTCATCACTCATTTGACACTCTCCTTGCCAACACTAGTTTATTTTACCTATCTTGTCTTTACTTTATTTTCAAATCCACTCTCAACTTAAACAATATTTTTCTTCAACAAGTAAGCATTCAAATCAATTAAACTCTTAACCAATCCTTGTGGGATCGATAACTCAATTTAATGTTGTATTACTTGTCGACCGTGTGTACTTTCACGCAAAAGACTCAATCTTTGGCACTATTTTTACTACATTTCAATACATTTTCTCCCCCTTTTGCCAACACTCACACGAGTCCAACAACCCGCAGATTCTAACATCCATGTCAAAATACCAGAGGATGCCCTTGGGGGAAAACACTCCACCCTACTCTAGTATACCTACAAAGAGAAGGGAAGTTGTAATGGGGATCTGTTAAAATAATTAAACTAGGTTCTTACATGTCGTTGGTGTTGAACCTGCTATTTCTAGTGAACATGAGAGGGAGAGTTATTAAGTATAAGTTTTAGGATAAGGCATGGATCATGCCTCCATGAGATGCACTTATAGGAAGCGGTCACCCACCATATAAGCAGAGAGATAGGCCGCAAAGGACGTAGAACTAGGGAGGGGTAATAACAATTGTATGTGTGAAAAGAAAATGAAAAATAGGACCTGGCCAAGATCCCCAAGTGGCACCCATAAAGAGTATATTTTCACGAAACTAATGAGAAAAGGTACCTTGCAAAATGTAGGCAATAATTGTAGGAGCCAAGGGAGGATGCAACGTAGTCCGGAATATGGAGATAGTTGATGAACAGAGACTTCGAGGTGAGCTGTATACAACCAATGTAATGATTTGTTTTCCATTGAGACACCAGATGATTAGGGCAATCATAAATCAAATAGAGTAATGTTAGGAGAGTGAAAATAGCCAGAAACAAGGCCAGAAGCACTATGTTGATGGAGACCGACAACCAAAAGAGTCTCCTCTCAAGACAAAAAGTGAGAGAGAGAAATAGAGAGAATTTCATGACCGACCTACCTAACCCGCACGTCTTAAAACAAGCAAAATAGAAACAAAATAAATAATTTACAAATAGTTATCACTGAAGGACCGAATTAAATAAAATGTGAAGTTAAGTGTTTAAATTGCAGAAAAGATGAAATTTGTTTTCAAATATAGGGGTTAGAGTTACACAAGTATTCTATAATGGTTGAGGAGAATGTGGTTCAAGCTTGTTCTTAAAACACGACTTAAGCACAAAAAACCAAATATTTTAGTTTGTCGATGAGAAAAATGAGATTATGTTGACTGTCAGCATTTATGTGGTTCATCCCTTCTGATTTGAATAGAAGGCAACGATTCATAATGGTTTTGTAGAGAAGGGACAGTAAACATGGGATTAAAGATGATAATTCACCGTAGTGGGGGTTCCAATCTCCATTTTTCCATTTCACGTGTGTAGGTATATATTATCTCATGTAGGTTGCTTGCTATTGATGAGTTGACAGGATAAGGTGAGAGTACATGTGTATCCCCTTTATTGAGGGAGTGTCATCAACTGGCCTTAGATGAAAATTTTAATTCAAGTATGGTTATGTCCTTAAGTACTAGCATTCTTCTTTTGAATTTTTATGATCATTGGAACAGAAGTATCTCAAAGTTCTTGTAAGAACGAATGATGCTAGAGCGGGGACAACTTGACGCACTTAGAGAAATGATCATTTCGATGCGGGGTGAAGGTATCTCGAGGCTGGAGATAGGGTGGAGGATCTCGATACTCATGTAAAAAAAATCATTTGTCACGAAGCGAAGGTCTCTCGGCGTCAAAAATAGGGAAAATGATATCAAAACTCTTGTAAAAACAATTCCTTTGGCACAAAGAGAAGGCATCTCAAAGCCAGAAATATTGCAGAGTATTCCGACGCTCTTGTAGAAACAATTCTTTTGTTATGGAGTGGAGGCATCTTGAAGTCTCTTGAGGAAGAGGATCTTAAAACTCGTCAATATTGAATGTAGGCATCTATAACACTAGAAGTATAGTGGAGGATCTCAATGCTCAACGATGAATATAGAATCATTGTAGGAACTTTTTGATGTAGAACGAAGACATCATGATGCCTCTTGGGCGTATGATCTCAATGCTCTTGTAAGGATTGTTAGTACACCCCATGTCGTAGTTGAAAAATCAATCTAACGATTCTCAACGAGAATTTTTGTACGAGGAATGAATTAAGGTAAATATAAGGTTGAAGAATTACCTTTCTCATTTGGAAAGGTTGATGAGTTGTTGCGTTTTGAATATCCTTTACATAGGATGTCAATCAAGCCAGAACAAGTTTTTAAGCCTCTACACAGCTCACCCAATTGCAAACGAACGATGTCTTTTCAGAGAAGTTTTAGAGATAATGTGTGGCGACTACTAGATGATCATGTATGCCTAGACTTTATTGCTATTGATTGATGGGGTTCAAATCTCCCCTTTTTCATCTTTTGTGTGGGTATATATTACCCTATGCAGGATACTAGTGCTAGACCTGGAGTTGATGTCTATTGATGGATGACTATTGATGAGTTGGTAGGATAAGGTGGGGTACCAAAAAATTGAAATATATAAATTAAAATAAGAAAAATTAATTTTATGGAGTCAAATTGAATTTTTCTCACCAATAATAGTGATAAGAGATCTACATTAAATAAATACAACAAATGATCATTTGTGGAGTGAAAAATATTTGTAAAAATCGATGATAAGTTTATTTAAGAAATGACTATAGGTTGAGTGATAAAAGATTTTTACAAACCTTTTTATCAATCATATTCTGAAACCTTCATTAATTAATTTATTTTAAATAAATAGTGACTTAAAAAATTAGAGAGTTGGACACACTCAATGAAGACATAGAATCACACTTGGAGGCTTTTTATTCATTTTCATTATATATAAGAAGTGGGAGATCAACAAGTATTCTACTTGTCCGTGGCACATCATTGGAAAAGACTTTGGCATGTATTCAAAAGATATGGAGATGTCCTTGATGCGTTTATAGTGAACATACTAAGTTTGGGTTGTTGAGATTTAGGAACATGTTGGATGCATTGAGAGTGATTGAAAAACTAAATGGTTTTTCATTATATGATTATAGAATCTCAGTAGTGACTACCAAATTCAAGGGAAGGGCATTATATTGGAGAAAGATAAATTTTGGAAAAATTCGTTCACTAGCACTTGTAAAGTCTAATAGGAAATGGCAAGATACGAATGAAATCCATATAGATCTGAACTTTATTACTCCATAAAAGGAATTGTCTTAGGGTGATAATAAGGAGATTAGAGAGATGAGTAATCAGGTGGGAAAGGTGAGAAAGATGGTCGAGGGGAATATATAATTGGAAGATGAAAAGATGCATGGTGGGCTGATGGCCACGGTTTACATCATCAGGATTATTATATCAAGGTTATAAGAATGAGGTCTTGGTGATATTAAAGTTGAAAGAATGGATGGTAAAACATTCTTAAGATTTGTTGATAATGGTAGATGATCTTGAGTTGGAGGAAGTTGGGCCTTGGTTGGAATCCTTGAATCAGGTTGAAAGTGGTCCTATCTGTGTGCAAAAAGATTTTAAGGAACATGGTTCATTAAACGAGAATCAAGACCAAGTAACCTCATGAAATTCGCCCAAAGCATAGTCGTGGGAGTATTCTGTTGATTGAAAGAATAATTCTGTGATCAATAGGGTGTTGTAGCTAAACCAATAGTTTTAGATACTTGTGGGGTTCGAAACAACATGAGAGGGTTGGGGAGATGCTAAGGTGATCGATCTTCATCGAGAAGTTTAGGTGCAGTACATGTTTTATTTTTTATTCTGATACTGGAAGTATCATCATGTTTACTAAAAATTGTCTCTTCCTCCAATAAGTGTGGAGTTCACCTGCCCTTTATATGTTCTTGAGGGACAAGTGTTTTATGGAATACGCACCCGAGCTGTTGAGGTTACTAGGTTATATATTCTAGTTGCTTACAGCATTGTGCTTTTATGGGAAGCTGTTGCTTTGTGTGTTGAGGTTACGGTTTCTTTCTTCTTCATCGATCAATTGTATAATGTTTTTATTTTTATTTTTCATTTGCTGTCTAGTCGATCTTGCGTAGGCGATGTCAGTGTTTGTTTGAAACTTTTATATCCATTGTGTTTAGTGGATATATTATCAATAAAATAAATGATGAGTGACTTTTAATTATTTTAGTTTAAATTATATTAAAATGTCAAAACAATAAAACATGATTATATTTTTAAAGATTTAAAATTATATTAATGTATATATATACACAAAAATATAATTATGATACTATTTATTAACTTTTAAAACTATTACGCCTCATTAAAAAATTGCACTTTAATTTTCTCTAACCAATTGGGTAGAACAATTCATCAAAATTTATATTTAATGTTAGTAGGGATTACATGAGAATATAGATTATTTACTGTATCTAGTTTTATAACTATATATTAGTCATTCATGTATATTAATAACATAAAATGATAATATCCATATGTTCAATAAAGCTTATAATATAATGTTAAATAGATTTTAGTAAAATAAAAATATCAATTGACATTAGGTTATTGTTGCGCTGTGTGGTGTACTATAAATGATACACAAATAGTGCAAGTATACACGTCGAAACAAGTAGTAAAGTGATGAGTGAGTATGGTCTCTACAGGGATTGGAGGTATTTCAAGTCAAGTTTAAGCACACGAAATATAAACTGGATATTAATGTGATAGCATATGGGAAGATATTAGAGATGTTGTAGCAAAAGCAATTAAATAAATCTGAAATGAACTGAATAAGCTGCAAGGTCCTCAATTGTATGCAGAACTCTCTATTGAGAATGTAACCCCTCGACCCGGCCTAACCGGTAGATCGAATTGAATGGGTCGTACGGGGAATATTTAAGTAAACCGGGAATGTTTATCTCAATAAACGACCCTATTTTTTCATTTTTATCTTATCTAGATGCAAATTAGGTTCCTATGAGTTTAACATTGCAGTGAATCAAACATGACTCAAACGTTCATCAATTTCATCCAATCCGATTTTTAGGGACAATTTTGTAATTTTCCTGATTCACAGGAACTTAAGTTAAATTGGTGTTACCAAACTTTAATTAGTCTCAGTACATGCATCTCTGTCAAATCACAGCTCAAAATAATCATGCATGCTCATTGAATTGCATCCACAACATTTAGGGACAAAAACACAAAGAATTAGAACTTCAGAACACGCCATTAACCAACTTAACTACCACCTGTTTCGGAACACTAAGGCCCAGTTCTGGAACACATAACATTCAATTAACTAACATGACTGTCACTTGTTCCGAAACACTAAGCCTTGTTTCAAAACACGGGCTCGTACCGAAACACCTTTGAAGTGTTTCGAAACCATGGTTTCCAGTAGCAAATCGTACCGAAACAGACCTTATTCATTTTGATACACCAAAGCCATTTCAGGCACCCCATTTCGATACAGGCTTGAGTGTTTCGAAACACCTGGGCCTATAAGGAAAGATTTTGCTGGTTATCCATTCAAAATTCCATCTTAAACCAATCGAACATGTTTCTAACATGCATACATCATACATAAACATTATTCCTCAAACATATGCAGCGGTTTTAGCATCCAAGCATGGCTAATTGCATTGAAGGAAAACTAGAACCATGAAACCTAGCAAATAAACTACTAAAGAGTGAAAACACAACTTAATACTTCAAACACCAATTAAAGGCCTTTTACAAGTATAAAAGCATATAGCAAACATGCTCAAAGGATGTTCATACACATCACCCAATCAAAACTTGAAATCCCCCTTTCCATTATTACTCTAGTTCATAACTGAAACATACTCTCAAAGTGAAGTATTCTTAGATCTCCTTGCAAGTTGAGGCCTCCTAACACTTAGTTATATGCATTGATGGACAAAAGAGAGCATAATCTTACAAGCTTAGTGAGGAATGTTCAAAAACCAAAAACACCATCAATGCTTAAAGCTATGTTCACACTTTTGAAAACCATCATGCCCTCTTTGAAAACCATGCACTTCATCATTAAAATCAGCATGTTAAACACCATGCAACAAGTATCAAATATTTCAACTTCAAAATCCATTGCTAACATATATATCATGCCCTTCATGCATATCTACCAATATGTAAATCTTTTAAAGTAAAACATGAATTTCTAATATTAAGCATCCATAAACATTTCCATGGCAATTAATCAATTTTATTGGCTCGCAAGTGATCAAAAACTTTCTCATTTCTTAAAAAGAATATCGGATACACGGATTACAAAGTGTTGTCCCAAACACTTCATACACTCGACCGGCACCTCAAGGCTCACACACGGGAGCTACCCTTCACCGTTGTGACACCCGTGGTGGAGTATTTGATACAATCACAACCCCTCAACACCACTCATCGGTAGATGTATAACCCACTAGCAAGAGACAGACTCCATACAAGGTTCGCACACGAGAGCTATCCTCCACCGTTGCAGCACCTTAAACATTCCTCGATTGTTAAGGTACTTGGATGGAGTTTTCGGTACAATCACAATCGCTCAACATCCAAAAAATGACTTGTTTATAGTGCACTCAATCCTATAGCCGACTAACTATATCTGATTTCATTTGCAAAATACATTACACAACATCACTTGCCAATGTAATTAACTTTTAATACAAACCTCACTGTTTTCCTAAGAATTCGCAATAAGCCATATTCCAAGCATTAAACCATACTTCAAAAACCATGTATAAACACATGCATACAAGTATCACTTACCTAGTGCATCCTTAAACCATATGGCATCATCAACAACATATCATATACTCAAATCATGCTTTAAAACTGTAGGTAAACTCATTTAAAAACAAGTTCATCCATAAGCTCATAATAGCACAATCTGAGGGAGAATATCACTTTACTTACTTCCGAACTTAGTAAAGGGTTTCAAGCTTACACTAAGTTCCCAAAACCACTCTTAAGATGTTTCAAAGCTGGAAATCTCATTTCCACTCACCGACTTGTGAAACCTCAATTGTCAACGCGAAATTCAAGCGTCCGATGTCCCCAGAACTTCGTCCAAAGCTTTCGAAGAATTCTCCCCTATTTATAGCACATAAAAACCTAGGATTAAAGTATCTCAATGCATCAAAACCACCAGCAAACAATATAATCCCGCAGCTCTGCCCAAAGGCACAAAAATACCCATCCGAAATAACCAAAATCACATTCGATTGATCACCAAACTCAACACAGCCATCAACAAACACTTCCAACCCATTTTAACTATAAATCAACATCAAAAAACATCCTAATATCATCCTTATACCTCCAACAACTCAGATTTCACACTTCTAAGCCAAAAACCTAAAACTAACAACCTAGATAATTATAGATCTCATTGATTTCGGGAATTTTATGATCAAAGCTCATTATTAACATCATTTAACATTCGAATCAACCTTAAAATCATTCTTAAATCAACCAAAATAGTGCCAAAACGAAATTCACATTCAATCTCATTTTAGCAAGATTTATGTATTTTTACCAAATCAATCATCAAAACCTTAATTAAAAAAGATAAATCAAAAGTCAAATACTTTGGAATTTCATTAAAGAACCTTGATTAGAGGAGTATCACGGAATTACCTCCAATCCTTGCTTTTCTCTAATTTTGCAAGTTTTCACTTCAAGAAACTTGAGGAAAATCAAGAGAAATCTTAAGGAAAGAGTTGGAAATTAAGTGAGAAAAAGAAAGAGGAAGAAATCTGGAAATTGAGTGAAAAGAAAGAGTGATTGGCAGAACAGAAAATGAGAAATGAAAGAGTTACGTAAAATTTTGTTTAACAAATTAACCCCTCTCATTTAATTAATAAATCTACTCTTTAATCTTTAATTAAACATTTAAAACACATGCCAAATTAGAGAAAAGATTTAATTACCATTAAGCTCCCTAGAGATTCTAATAATTTGACTCTCCTTTGAAAATCATACTTTTTCCACAGTTTTAAAACTTTACATTTTGGTCACTACCCAAAATGTACACGTTCCAAAATCCATTTTATAAAATTGATTTTACCAAACCCATATATATCATTTTAGATGATTTTAGAACATTCTCCCATATTTTTACCTTATCCCGAACCATGATTTCCCTGAACCGTCCTTAAAGACTCGAATCTCCAACTCTAGGTTCGACTAACCCAAACTGATGCCTAAAACATCTAGGCCCAAAACTGGGGCGTTACAACTCTTCCCCACTAAGGAAATTTCGTCCTCGAAATTTTACCTGATGGAAAAAGATGCGGAAACTGCTTCAACATGTCCGCCTTCCTTTCCCACATGGCCTCATCAATTCCTTGATGTCGTCGCAATAACTTCACAAGTTCAATCGTCTTCCCAAGAAGAACTTCACTATTAGAATCAAGGATCCCCACTGGTTCCTCATCATAGAATAAGCTCGGATTCAACTCAATCTTCTCAACATGCATCACATGATATGGATCCGATCTATATTTTCGCAACATTGAAACATGAAACACATCATGAATTCTCTCCAACTCGGGAGGCAACCTCAACCGATATGCAATAGGACCAACTCGCTCCACAACCTCATAAGGTCTAATAAACCTCGGACTAAGCTTACCCTTACGTCCGAACCTCATCACCTTCTTCCAAGGTGATACCTTTAAGAACACACGATCTCCAACCGCAAACTATATCTCTTTACGCTTTAAATCCGCGTAAGAGTTTTGACGATCCGAAGCAGCCTTCAACCAAACACATATGTGCTTCAGTTTATTAGTTGTTCCCTTAAGCAGATCCGACAAGGAAACCAACTTTTACCCCGCCTCCACCCAACAAAGCGACGTTCTACACTTTCTCCCATACAAAGCTTCAAACAGAGCAATTTGTATATTTGCCTGGAAACTATTATTATATGAAAATTCCAACAAAGGCAACTGTTTTTCCCAAGAAACTTGTAAATCTATCACGCAATATCTCAACATATCCTCCAGCACATGGATAACTCGCTGTGACTGTCCATCCGTCTGTGGATGATATGAAGTGCTGGAATTCAAGCGCGTACCCAACGCTTGGTGTAAGTACTCCCAAAATCTCGATGTAAAGCTCGGATCTCTATCTGACACTATAGACTTAGGCACACCATGAAAACACACAATCTCAGCTATATACAACCCCGCTAGCTTATCCAACGTATACGTAGTATGCACAACCAAGAAATGCGCACACTTTGTAAGACGATCCACAATCACCCAAATGTAGTTCTTCTTGGATGGTGTTAAAGGCAAACCAAACACAAAATCCATCTCAATCCTTTCCCACTTCTATTCTGGTATCCTCGAAGGCCGCAACAAACCAAAAGGAAACTGATGTTCAACTTTCACATGCTAACAAACCATACACTTGCTCACAAAATCAGCAACATCCTTTTTCAACCCTACCCAATAGTACTCATCTTTCAAACCATGATACATCTTAGTACTACCAAGATGCATAGAAAAAGGACTTCTATGAGCTTCAGTCAAAATAGTGCGCCTCAACTCAACATCCTCCAACACAACTATTCGACTTTTATAACATAAAACATCGTCATCATTGAAACAGAAATATGTCGTATTACCATCAGCTATATCCTGAACACGAGGCACCAACACATCATCAAGCAACTGTTTATTCTTAATTAACTGAATCAAGGAAGGTTTCACTTGCAACTCAGCTATCAACCCACCATCACACGATATACTCAATCGAGCAAACATCGCTCTCAACTCAACAGTTACCTTCTTACTCAAAGCATCAGCCACAACATTGGACTTTCCAGGATGGTACTCAATCGTCAGATCATAATCCTTAAGCAACTACAACCACCTTCGTTGCCTAAGATTCAACTCCCTTTGAGACATTAGATACTTTAAACTTTTATGATCGGTGTAAACCACACACTTCTCACCGTAAAGGTGGTGTCTCCAAATCTTCAAAGCAAACACAACCGCAGCAAGCTCTAGATCATGAGTAGGATAGTTGCGCCCATGCACCTTCCACAACCTTTCCACCTTGCATCAACACACAACCTAGACCGGAATCTGATGCATCGATGTAAACCATAAACTCCTTACCCGATTTTGGTTGAATCAAGACATGAGCTTGCGTCAAAGCATACTTCAAATTCTCAAAAATTTGTTGCCTAACATTCGTCCATTCAAAGCGAACATTCTTTTGCAACAACTTAGTCAAAGAAGCAGCAATTTTAGAAAAACCATAAATAAACCTTCTATAATATCTAGCTAACCCAAGGAAACTACGCACTTCAGTCACTGATTTAGGCGTTTTCCAACTCATCATCGCATCAATCTTGTGTGGGTCAACCCGAATACCCTCGACCGACACTACATGTCCAAGAAAGACAATATTTCTGAGCCAATACTTGCACTTGCTCAGCTTAGCATAAAGCTGGTTCTCCAACAACACTTGCAACACAATCCTCAAATGCTTATCGTGATCTTCCTCGGTAAGCGAGTACACAAGAATATCATCGATAAACACTACCACAAACTGATCTAAGAACTCATGAAACTCATGGAACACATGATTCATCATATCCATGAATGCAGCCGGTGAATTTTTCAACCCAAACGACATCACTAAGAATTCATAATGGCCATACCTTGTCCGAAAAAATGTCCTAGGTACATCTACATCCTTAACCTTCAGTTTATAATACCCAGATCACAAATCAATATTCGAGAACACCGAAGCACTTCAAAACTGATCAAACATATCATTAATCCTTGGCAAAGGGTATTTGTTCTTAATCGTCAACTTGTTCAGTTCTCGATAATCTATACACATACACATCGTACCATCCTCTTCTTCACAAAAAAGACTAGTGCACCCCAAGGTGAAACATTTGGCCTTATGAACCCTCGATCACGAAACTCTTGTAGTTGCATTTTCAACTCCTTTGATTCTTTAGGTGCCATCCGATAAGGAGCAATAGACACTCGAGTCGTATTTTCATACAACTTAATGCCAAACTCAACTTCTCTGTTTGGTGGCAAACCAGGCAACTCTTCCGGAAAAACACTCAGAAACTCACATATCGTCCGTATGTCTTTTACTCGTACTTCCTTTGTACCAGGGTTCATCACATAGGCTAGGAAAGCTTCGCAACCTAACTTCATCACCTGACTCGCTTCAAGAGCCGAAATTGCATTGGACAAGAACTTCACATTCTCACCTATGATTACTACTTCATTATCATCAGCAAGTTTCAAGGTAACTCGCTTAACATCAAAATCAACTACAGCTCTATGCTCAGACAACCAATCCATTCCAAGAATCACATCAAAATCATATAAAGGCAATTCCATCAAATCAACTGAAAAAACATGGCTTTGAACAGATAAAGGACATCTCATATACAGTTTCACCAATAGATCTTGTTACTTGCATTCCTACATCTAGCATCTCAACAAGGATATCAAGCAAATGTGCATGGTCACTCAAGATGTATGAATGCGTAGATCCAAAATCAATCAAACTTAACAAAGACAAGGATTGTAAGGTGAAGGTACCTGCAATCATGTCGGTGTCATTACGTCCCTCGTGATGTGCATACACCATCGTAGGACCACCACCCTCAGGTTGAAGAGCAACAACATGAGCTACACCTCTATGCCCATCCTCCCTCTGTTGGAAATTACCTCGGGCAAGCCCACGACCTCTGTGTGGTGCAACAACAGGTGCTCGCCCTTGACCACCTCCACCTAGCAAAGGACACTATCGTCTCATATGATCAGCTGATCCACAATTCCAACAAGAGTTAATCGCAGCCATAGGAGCCCGCGTCTCACGGCCCATGCAAGGACAATCTCGCATCAAATGCTCTCGCGATCTATATGACCAGCAAGTATTCTACTCAAACCTCACTCGATTACCCTGAGCTGGCGTATCTCGCCCCACCTTAGGCCGATACCTACGATCACGATTTCTCTTGTTCTGTCCACCACTAGGACCAAAATCTGAAGCTCTTTTACTCAAGCTAGAACCACCAACGCAAGAGGTCAAAGTCAAACTCTGCTCTATATCCTTGGCTCGCGTCACTAGCACATCAAAATCATTACAATCAGATGCTAGCATGAACGTCTTCACTTCCTGCACCAAGCCATAACGGAAACGATCACATCGATGCCTATCACTCGACACCAATTTCGGAGCATACTGACTCAAACCTACGAACTGGACCTCGTACTCAGCTAATGTCATGTTCCCTTGCACCAAGGACATGAACTCATGCTTTTTCTCATCCAAGTATCTAACTCTCAGATACTTCTTTTTAAAGGTAGTCTGAAAGAAATCCCAATCCACCTCATTAGGTTCCATGGTCGCGGTCACAGTCGTCCACCAAACGTATGCATCACCATGCAACAACGAAACATCACATCTCAGCTTATGTACATCGTTGCACCCCATCTGATCCAAAATTTGGATCGTACTCGCCATCCAAGCCTCCGAAGCTTCAGAAGACAATCAAGGATATTCAACGCCTCCCAAAATTTGCAAGCGCTCCAACGACAAACCCACTTTCCTAGCAACAGAAGCTTGCCCTTGCACTTGCACTCCAACAACAACAACTTGAAATGCTCCAGTCATCGCCTGTACCAAAGGCGTTAAATCACCCAACACTCGACCAGCCTGTCCATGTTGCACTTGCTCCTCACCCCGGGTGGTGGCGGCAGTGGAGGAGGTAAATTCACACCAGGCAGAAGCTCGTTCTCTTGATTCCTTTGCTCATCAACGGGAGCAACTGACCCTGAGCGTAGCTCTCTCCTCGGTCCCATTGTGCTATTATCATTAAGGCATGAATATAAAATAAAACAAGATATCATGCCAGCTTCTAGCAAGGATCCAAGACTTCAAATTCAATTTAAAAACATTTCACTATAGTAATAAGGCAATGGCCATTCCAATCCCCCCCAAACATAGCATAAAGCATATAACGTACATGTCGCAACCATCATGCATCACAAGCATTAAGATCCAGCCCAATTTATCTTCACATATAATAGCTCACATTCATATTACAATCACCATACCATCATCGGATCAACATTACATGCTTATAACATTCACTGAGCAAAACAAACATCATCAAACACATACCATTACACCGCATTATCTTATCACCATCCTATTCTTTCGAAACCTGGCTCTGGTACCACCAAATGTAACACCCTCGACCCAACCTAGCCGGTAGACCGAACTGAATGGGTCACACAGGGAATATTGAAGTAAACCGGGAATGTTTACCTCAATAAACGACCCTATTTTTTCATTTTTATCTTATCCAGATGCAAATTAGGTTCCTATGAGTTTAACATTGCAGCGAATCAAACACGACTCAAATGTTCATCAATTTCATCCAATCTGATTTTTAAGGACTATTTGTAATTTTCTCGATTTGTAGGGACTTAAGTCAAATTCGTGTTACCAACCTTTAATCAGTCTCGTTACATGCATCTCTATCAAATCACAACTCAAAATAATCATTCATGCTCATTGAATTGCATCCACAACATTCAGGGACTAAAACGCAAAGAATCAGAATTTCAGAACACGCCATTAACAAACCTAACTACCACCTGTTTCGGAACACTAAGGCCATGTTCTGAAACACAGAACATTCCATTAACTAACATAATTGTCACTTGTTCCGAAACACTAAGCCTTGTTTCGTAACACGGGCTCGTACTGAAACGCCTTTGAAGTGTTTCGAAACCATGGTTTCTAGTAGCAAATCATATCGGAATAGACCTTATTCGTTTCGATACACCAAGGCCATTTCAGGCACCCTATTTTGATACAGGCTCGACTGTTTCGAAACACTCGGGCCTGTGATGACAGATTTTGCTGGTTTTTCATTCAAAATTCCATCTTAAACAAATCCAACTTGTTTCTAACATGCATACATCATACATAAACATTATTCCTCTAACATATGCAGTAGTTTTAGCATTCAAGAATGGCTAATTGCATCAAAGGAAAACTAGAAGCATGCAACCTAGCAAATAAACCACTCAAGAGTCAAAACTCAACCCAATACTTCAAACACTTCATAGACTCTATTGGCAACTCAAGGCTTACACACGGGAGCTACCCTCCACCTTTGTAACACCCGTGGTGGAGTATTCGGTACAATCACAACCGCTCAACACCACTCATCGATAGATGTATAACCCACTAACGAGAGACGGGACACCATACAAGGTTCGCACACATGAGCTATCCTCCACCGTTGCAACACCTTAAACATTCCTCGATCATTAGGGTACTTGGATGGAGTTTTCGGAAAAATCACAACCCCTCAACATCCAAGGCGACTTATTTATAGTGCACTCAATCCTATAGCCGGCTAACTATATCCGATTTCATTTGCAAAACAATTTACACAACATCACTTGCCAATGTAATTCACTTTTAATACAAACCTCACTGTTTTTCAAAGTATTCACAATAAGCCATATTCCAGGCATTAAACCATACTTCAAAAACCATGTATAAACACATGCATACAAGGATCACTTACCTAGTGCATCCTTAAACCATATGGCATCATCAACAACATATCATATACTCAAATCAAGCTTTAAAATAGTAGGTAAAACATTTAAAAATAAGTTCATCCATAAGCTCATAATAGCACAATCCGAGGGTGAATATCACTTACTTACTTCCAAACTTAGTAAGCGTTTCGAGCTTACACTAAGTTCCCAAAACCATTCTTAAGATGTTTCAAATCTGGAAATCTCATTTCCACTCACCGACTTGCGAAACCTCAATTGGCGACGTGAAATTCAAGGGTCCGATGTCCCCAAAACTTCGTTGAAAGCTACCGAAGAATTCTACCTTGTTTATACCATATAAGAACATAGGATTAATGCATCTCAATGCATCAAAACCACCAGCAAACACTAAAATTCCGCAGCTCTGCCCAATGACACCAAAATACCCATCTTAAACAACTGAAATCACATTCAATTGATCACCAAACTCAACCCAGCCATCAACAAACACTGCCAACCCATATTAAATATAAATCAACATCCAAAAGCATCCCAATATCATCCTTATACCTCCAGCAACTCAGATTTCACATTTCTACGCCAAAAAACCCAAAACTAACAACCTAGACAATTATAGATCTCATTGATTTCGGGATTTTTATGATCAAACCTCATTATTAACATCATTTAACATCTAAATCAACCTTAAAATCATCTTTAAATCAACCAAAATAGTGCTGAAACGAAAATCACATTTAATCTCGTCTTTTAGGAAGATTTATGCATTTTTACCAAATCAATCATCAAAACCTTAATTAAAAGGGTAAACTACTGCATAAGTCACTTATGTTTATACTAAGTACAAAGTTAGTCCCCAAATTTGAAAAATGACCAGTAAGGTCCCAAACGTTTTCGGGACGTAAACTTCTAATCACTCGGCCGTTAAATCTAAACAGAAGGGTGATCTGACACAATAAAAAAATGACAAATTACTTAAATAGTCCCTAAACCATTACTTAACTTGTATTTTAACCACTAAAATAAAAATAATTTATATAATTTCACATTTAATCCTCTATATTTACAATTTTTTTATTTCTTTCCCCTCCACTACTCCTTACCGCTATGAGGCCTTCGATCTTTTCACTAACAGGTTCACTTCGGCTTGATTTGCAGTGATGACGAGGAAGATCTCGTGGAGCTTACACCAAGACCATTAGCAGAAGAAATGGAAAGTTACCTTTGAAGTTTCATGGAGCACAAAAAGAGATGGGATATAAAACCTGATGATATGTGAAACTGTTTTCGGCTGTATATTCTCTAAGGACGAATGCTTATATAAATTGAAGATAACATTGAAGTTAACACATTATTTATGGAATTAAGAGTTCAGGTCATTGAAGACATGTATTCAAGTTTTCACTTGACATCCGTCTCGGATTTGATTCTTGGACAACCTTTACTCGAATCAAAATATTTTAAAACATATGCAAATTAACGTACATCTAAAAAAATCTGCACCATACATTTGATTTAATGATTGATATATTTATTCAAAAACCGAATTTAAATTGTGTCAACAATTATTTCATTTAATCCATAATTTGAAAAAGAATCTAAAACTTGAAACAAAGTGATTTGAATGTAGTTTCCTATAAATTCCCATTCTTCATAAAGAGGAACCTTTCTTACTGTGTTTATGCTTTGCCAATGAATTCCACATCAAAAAAAAGAACTGAATCTGGGGTATAATACATGAACCTGCAACACATCGAATATATACGTATAATGAGAGAGAGATACTAAAGATTAACAATAAGAGTAGTATAATTCGTATGTTGTCTGATGCCAAGTTTTGTTTGGATCTAATCCAGTTTTTGACTGATCTTAAGATCAAACTCTCACAGATCTAAATCGGTTCGGTGATAAAAGGATTAAATGTTTAGTGACCTGTTAGTGAACCTGTTAGTGAAAATATCGAAGGCCTCATAGCGGTAGGGAGTAGTGGAGGGGAAAGAAATAAAAAAATTGTAAATATAGAGGATTAAATGTGAAATTATATAAATTATTTTTATTTTAGTGGTTAAAATACAAGTTAAGTAATGGTTTAGGGACTATTTAAGTAATTTATCATTTTTTATTGTGTCAGATCACCATTCCGTTTAGATTTAACGGCTGAGTGACTAGAAGTTTACGTCCCGAAAACGGCTGAGTGACTAACTCTATACTTAGTATAAACATAAGTGACTTCTGTAGTAGTTTACCCTAATTAAAAACATAAATCAAGAGTCAAATACTTTGGAATTTCATTAAAGAACCTTAATTAGAGGAGTAGTATGAAATTACCTCCAATCCTTGCTTTTCTTCTAATTTGGCAAGTTTTCACTTCAAGAAACTTGAGGAAAATCAAGGGAAATCTTAAGGAAAGAGTTGGAAATTAAGTCAAAAAAAGAAAGAGGAAGAAATATGGAAATTGAGAGAAAAGAAAGACTGATTGGCTGAACAGAAAATGAGAAATAAAAGAGTTACATCAAATTTTGTTTAACAAATTAACCACCTCTCTTTTAATTAATAAGTCCACTCTTTAATCTTTAATTAAACATTTAAAACACATGCCAAATTAGAGAAAAGGCTTAATTGCCATTAAGCTTCCTAAAGATTATAAGAATTTGCCTCTCCTTTAAAAATCAAACTTTTTTCAGTAGTTTTAAAACTTTACATTTTGGTCACTTCCCAAAATGTACATGTTCCAAAATCCATTTTATAAAATTGATTTTACCAAACCCATCTATATCATTTTAGATGATTTTAGAATATTCTCTCATATTTTTACCTTATCCCGAAACATGATTTCCCTGAACAGTCCTTAAAGACTCGAATCTCTAACTCTAAGTTCAACTAACCCAAACCAATGCCTAAAACATCTAGGCCCAAAATCGAGGCATTAAAGGAAGGACATGCTAGGTTTGTTACGGACTCCTACGTCCAGTTCTAATGTTTATCTAACACCTTCCAGCTCAAACTATTGTTGACAGGGTTTCCCATGGTGTTTCTAAACTATATCTAGCAAGAAACCTAACAACCATAAATGCTACGGCAATACCTCTCACCGTGAAACCTAGCAAGCTACTTATCGTTTACGTACTACCCTTTTTAGTCGTTGAAACTCTATCCTTATCTCTAAGGTGATTTAGAGTTGTAACTCCCCGAGTTTAGGGCCGGGAGATAATCGGGTTTCGTTAAATCGGTTCGGGTTAATTTAATTGAGAGAAAACATTTTTATTGAACTAAAAAGGGTTTTAATGACAAAGGGCAAAGGGGGAATTTGGAACTTTAAAAAAAGTTTTTAAAATATCATCATCTTCTCAAAGCTTTCTTTTTTTCACATTCCTTTACAATAAAACCTCCATTGTTACTATTCCATTGCTCCAACCTTCACCACAAACAAGTTTTCAAGGTAAGCTCTCCCTTGTTTTGATATTTGGTTTCCTTAAGTTTGTTATTAGCTTAATTTTCCTTAAAACCCATTGTTTAAAGCTATTTCAAAAATGTCTTGAGTTTGAAAAAGAGTAAAATGAAGGGATTTTTGTTTGGGTCAATTGATGTCATGTTTAAGGGTGTTTTTAATCTTGTTTTGGTTCCTAAAAATGCTAAAATAGTGGCTAAAAGTAGGAAACTCGAAACTAGTAAAAATGGGGGGGGGGGGGGGGTTAGGGGATTAAAAATGTGAGTTTTTGGGTTGTTCTTGTGTGGAATCTTGAGCTGATGGTTTCTAGACCTTGGGTAAGTGTTTTGGATTCTTAAAGAAGTAGTTTTGATGGTGAAATTGTTGAGTTTTGTCTGCTAGTTGATTTGGGTCGTTTTGATAGTATTTCCAAGTGTTTTTGGTAGAAATCGACATGGTTTTAATGATGATTTTCTGTGTTGATGCAAGTTTGGGGGTTTGTTTTGGGTCTAATGTATCATTTTTGGATTGGCTAGAAATAGGGGAAATGAGTTTGGGTCCTTCGGACGCGAGGCAGGATAGTTCGAAGGCTTGAATCATTGTTTCAGCTATCGTTTGGGTCCTATTGGTGAGTGGAAATGTTTTTGAGAGTTTAGGCTGAGCTTGAAATGCCAACCTAAGCTCGAGAGTAAGTGTTTAAATATTTATGTATTACTTTTCTGGAAATTTTCCTTTTTAAGCTTGTTATGCCTTGTTGATATGAGACGATTGTGTGAAATTGATTTATGAATGTGGTATTGTTATGCTGGTTTATATGATGTTGAGTATTGGCAAATATATAACTCTTACCGGGTATAATTGGTCGGCCATAGGATTAGAGTGCACTTGTAAAATTCGTGTGTGGCCCTAGTGATGTAAGATGCCATTAGGGAGGAGTACAGTGAAGTAAGATGCCACCGGATGCTTTATTGTTAGACCTTGGTGATGTAAGATGCCATCGTGAGTCTTGTTGTTCTTAATAGATTCAGTGATGTAAGATGCCATCGAATCCAATCCCCATATCTGAGTAATGTAACCATAATTGTCATTATACTCATGTGTTGAAAAGTTGAATGTTATCATGTTGGTAGTTGAGAAACATGCCTTGTAGTTTATATTGTTGCATTGCTTGATGTAAGATGTCAAGCATATGTATGATTGTTGTTAATCATGTGAAGGAATTCATGTTGTGGTTTGGATTTCAATTCATAAATGGTTTTATCTAAAATCTGCATTGTTGTTGTTGTGGTTTTGAGCACCACTCACTAAGCTTCATGCTTACGTGCTCCTTTCCAACAATGCAGATCATTAGCGTTTTGGGAAGCAAAGGAAGGCGAGGAAAAGGCTCCGATGTTCGTAACTTAAGCTCAAGTATGGTTTTTAAGTTGTAATAATGATTTAGCAATGGGAATACTTTTGGTTATCTTTATGGAGGTTGTTGTAGACTCTCATGTGTTTAGCTCTTTTGCTACATGTTTTAAATGTTGATACCATGTCATTTTGAGGCTTTCTTTGTCTATTAGTTGAATGCCATGTGTTTTGGCTTGTTAGCATTTTTGAGCTAAAGTGTTCTTATGAGCTTTTGTGGTTGAGACCCATGTTTGTGTGTATGCATGTTTTAAGCTTGTCTTCAGGGTCTTTTGCATCTAGATTGTTTGTTTAATATGTTGCCATGTGGTTTGTGACCTTTCGGGGTAAGTTTGGGAACGTTTGGGGATGCCAAAATGCATTTTCGGGGCCAATCTGTGCCCAGGTGTTTGTTTCGGAACGACCAAGCTTTTGGGGAACCCGTATCGGAACGGGGGTGGTGCCGTTTCGGTACGTTTTGCCTCTGGAGACTTCCGTTTCAGAACCACGAGGGACCGTTCCGCAATGGCTTTATTTTTGCTTTTTGATGAGAACCTGTGTTTCAAAACGGGCAGTCTTGTTCCAAAACACAATTAGTTAAAATGTTTAAAAGGCATCTTTGAAGGTTCCCTAATATTACATTTTGGTCCCTGATGTTTGTATGCTTCCTATGTGAGTTTGAAACATCTCGTTTGAGCCGTTTTGCCTCGAGTGCATGTAACTTGACTAATTAACTATTTCGTAAGGTTAAGTTACCTTTTTGCCCCTTAGTTTGAGTGGTTTTTACGAAATGGTCTTTTGTGACTGTTTGTCTCCAATTGGACATCCAGTTAATGTCCGATTGAGTCGTTGTTCTTCCGCTATGACCCTTAACACCATAGAACCGTTAAACTACATTTAGATAAGATAAATTTTAAATTTATGGTTGTTAATTAGAGGGAAATTCTTGGAATTTTCTCCGGTTATCCTCGTGTAACTCTTCTGATTCGGTCCCATGGCTAGACCGGGCCGAGGGGGTTACATTTGATGGTATCAGAGCCTCGGTTACGAGTTTCCTCGGGAAGGTAAGTCAGGTAAATTGATTTTGTGTATGTTTGACTGAATTGCACGGTGTTTATGAGCATGACCATGTGTTTCTGTTGATGTTTGGAATTTTGTTAAGCATTCCCATTGCCAGGTATTATTATGGAATAGTGGTTTTGAATTAAGAGAGCTTAACACACACATCCCTGCCTTTGCTGACCCAATGTTTCTCGAGATTTGTGTTTGTTGTTTTAAATTGTTTTTTGGTTATGGTGTGACCGAGAGGATGACCTAGAGTGGGTGACCAGGCACCCCGGAATGCGGTGAATGTCGAAGGTAATGCACCTCAGGTTGGCCAGGGTCAGGTTGGTGTGGACATGGCCAAGTTACTTTAGACTTTAGCTGGAGCTTTTCAGACGATTGTTGTTGGTCTTCATGCTCCAGCACCACCTCAGGGTACGAGGATGGGTTTGCCCCTTGAGTGACTTTGCAGCCTAGGCAGAGTTGAGTTTCGTGGTATGTCTCCCAAGGGTTCGGAGGCATGGCTTGAGAATACTACATGCATCTTGGGTCAGATGGAGTGCTTGGACACTCGTAAGTTAGGTTGTATTGTCTCGTTGCTTCAGGGAGATGCGTATGCTTGGTGGACCACAGTTATCATAGGTATGCCCGAGGCCGAGGTTACTCGGGAGTTCTTCCGTAGTGCGTTCTGCAAGAAGTATCTTGGTGTTCGTTATCAGGATGAGAAGAAGAGGGAGTTTATGGCTTTTGTGCAAGGCAGTATGTCCGTATCCGAGTATGAGGTACAGTTTGTGCACTTGAGTCAGTATGCTTCAGAGTTGGTTCCAACTGAGAGGGAAAGGTGTGAACGGTTCCGTTACGGTTTGGTTATGGAGGTGAAGACCTACATGCTTACTTCTGATTACACCGAGTTCGATGTCGTGTTCTCTAAGGCCAGGGACATTGAGCAAAGTCTAAGTTTTACTGCTCTATCGGGTGGCTCCCGTTCAGGGAAAAGGTCTGCCGAGTGGGAGCGAGACCGTAACAAGAGGCACAAGGATAAAAGGCACCAACCGGACTTTAGGCGCGGAGGTGGTAACATGGGACGAGGCAATCAGGGTCAAGGATTTGTTGCTCGCACACCCGAGTGTGCTAAATGTGGGACGAACCAATCCGGAGAGTGTTGGGGTACTTTTCGCGCTTGTTGGAATTGTGGATCTCAGGCGCATTTGAGGCGTGAGTGTCCTCATCCGGCTAGGGATGGTCAGGCACCAGGTAGAGCTATGGTGTATCAGAGAGGTTGTAGGCGCGATCGAGGTAACTTCCAGTCGAGAAATGATGGTTAGAGGATTGTGCCTCATGTTGTCGCGTTACAGCCCGTGAGAGGTGGACCGACTAGGTTTTATGCACAGCGTGAGGCTGGGAATGATACAGATGTGATCGCATGTAATTTTCTGTTACAGTCCTTATCTTTGCATTCGTTAATTGATTCTTGGTCGAAACAATCATACATTTTGGGTGAGCATGCAAGATCGTTAAGTGCGCCTTTTGAGTTGTTAGATATACGTATGAATGTTACGAGTTCATTTGGTGAGAAAGTTGTAGGTAGGAATGTGTTCAAGAGATGTCCCTTGATGGTTCAGGGTCACGTGTTTCCCATTGATATGATGAAACTGTCGTTTTATGGTTTCAATGTGATTCTGGGTATGGATTGGCTAATGGGTCATAGAGCTAGGATAGATTTTTATACTAAAAGAGTTTCCTTGAGGCTTTCTGATGACTACGAGGTAGTAGTACTTGGCAAGAACGTTAAGTTCTTATCCAATGTTGTTTCAGCTTTAGAGGCTCAGAGGATGATGGATTTGGGTTGTCAAGCGTATTTGGCCTATGTGATGAGTCTGAATATGAGGGAGGTTAGACCGCAAGATATTAGAACAGTTTGTGACTTCCCGAGTGTTTTCCCAGAAGAGTTGTCTGGTTTGCCTCCAGATAGGGATGTTGAGTTTGCTACTGAGACGTATTAAGATTCTGCTCTCGTATCGATTGCTCCGTATAGAATGGCACCTAAAGAGTTGAAAGAGTTGAAGACACAACTTCAAGAGTTGTTAGATAGAGGTTTTATTAGGCCTAGCATTTCACCTTGGGTTGCTACGATTTTGTTTGTAAAGAAGAAGGATGGCAGTTTGAGGATGTGCAGAGATTATAGGCAGCTGATCAAGGTAACAATGAAGAACAAGTATCCTTTACCACGGATAGATGATTTGGTTGATCAGTTGAGAGGTGCTACAATGTTTTCAAAGATTGATTTGAGATCAGGCTACTTTCAGTTGAAGGTAAAAAATGTGGACATATCGAAGACAACTTTCTGTATGCGATATGGGCATTATGATTTATTGGTAATGCCCTTCGGTTTGACTAATGTGCCAACTACATTTATGGACATGATGAACCGAGTGTTTCACGAGTTTTTGGATAGGTTTGTAGTAGTGTTCATTGATGACATTTTGGTGTACCCTAGAACCGAGGAAGAACACGATGAGCATTTGCGATTAGTGCTTTAGACTTTTCTTGAAAATTAGTTGTATGCTATGTTGAGTAAATGTGATTTTTGGATTAGGGAAGTAGTCTTCCTAGATCATATGATCTCAGCCGATGGGATTAGTGTGGATCCCAAGAAGATAGAAGCAGTAGTGAGTTGGAAACAACTGAAGTTAGTGACAGAAATCCGTAGTTTCCTAGGTTTAGCCAGATATTATCGAAGGTTTGTTGAGGGGTTCTCGAAGATTGCAGCACCTTTGACTAAGTTGCTACAGAAAAATGTTCCGTATGAGTGGAAAAATGCAAGGGAACAAGCGTTTGAGAAGTTGAAGAAAGCATTGACAGAAGCTCATATTTTAATTCAGCCGGAACCAGGGAAAGAGTTCGTAATATATAGTGATGCGTCATATGTAGGTTTAGGTTGTGTGCTTATGCAAGAGGGAAGAGTTGTAGCTTATGCTTCAAGACAGTTGAAGGTTCATAAGAAGAATTACCCCACTCATGACATAGAGTTAGCGGCTGTAGTTTTTCCTTTGAATTTTTGGAGACACCACCTTTATGGTGAGAAGTGCACAGTTTACACCGACCACAAGAGTTTGAAATACTTGATGACTCAGAGAGAGTTGAATCTTAGACATCGTAGGTGGTTAGAGATTCTTAAGGACTATGACCTTACGATAGAGTTCCATTGAAGTAAGGCAAACGTAGTGGCTGATGCTTTGAGTATGAAGGTGGCAGTTGAGTTACGAGCTACGTTTGCGAGATTGTGTGTGTCACGGGATGGCGGTTTGATAGCCAAGCTACAGGTTAGACCTTCGATAGTTCAGTTGATTCAAGAGAAACAATTGTAAGACGATTCTTTGGCACCTCACATGCAAGATATAGCCGAGGGTAAACCCACAGATTTCTGCTTTGGTGAGAATGAGATCTTATGTTTCAAGAATAGAGTAGTCATTCCAGAAGATGTCGAGTTGAGACGTACTATCTTGAATGATGCTCATAACAGTCCTTTTGCTATGCATCTGGGTAGTACAAAGATGTATCGTGGGTTGAAAGATGAGTACTTTTGGATTGGGTTGAAGAAAGATGTGGCCGAGTTTGTGAGTAAGTGTATGGTTTGTCAGCGAGTTAAGGTCGAGCATCAGTTTACTTCAAGGTTGTTACAACTATTGAAGATTCCGGAATGGAAGTGGGAACGAATTACCATATATTTTATGTCGGGTTTACCGTTGACTCCTTCAAAGAAGAATTCAGTATGGGTGATAGTTGACAGATTCACTAAGTGTGCTCATTTCATACCCGTTCATACAACTTACACCCTAGATAGGTTACCTGAGTTGTATATCAGGGAGATTGTGAGGCTACACGGTGTACCGAAGTCGATTGTGTCTGTTAGAGATCCAAAGTTTACAACTAGATTTTGGGAGTGTTTGTATCGTAGCTTGGGAACTTGGTTGAACTTTAGTACTTCGTATCACCTACAGTCAGATGGTCAGTTAGAGAGAGTTATTCAGGTGTTAGAGGACATGTTGAGGTGTTGCAACATCGACTTTCAGGGTTTATGGGAAAAACACCTATCGCTAGTAGAGTTTACGTACAATAACAATTATCAGGCTAGTATTCAGATGGCACCGTATGAAGATTTGTATGGTAGGAATTGTAGAACACCTGTTTGTTGGGCCGAGGCCTGGCAGAAGCTTGTAGTGATGCCAGACTTGGTTAAGGGCACTACCGAGAAGGTAAAACTGAATTGTGATCACTTGAAGGCAGCTTCGGACAGACAAAGATCGTATGTCAATTTGAAGAGAAAATAGATTGAGTATGCCATCGGTGACAAAGTGTTTTTGAAGGTTTCCCTGTGGAAAAAGTTAATGAGGTATGGTAAGAATGGGAAGTTAAGTCTGAGATTCATTGGTCCTTACGAGGTAGTTCAGAGGATTGGTCCTGTTGCATATAGGTTGAGATTACCATCCGAGCTTGAAAAGATTCATGATGTGTTCCACGTTTTGATGTTCCGAAAGTATAGATCAAATCCATCTCATGCTATGCTAGTGGAAGAGATTGAATTAAATCCGGATTTTTGTATGATGAAGAACCAATTGAGATTCTAGCTACCGATAGTAAGGTTTTGCGTGGGAGGACCATAGAGTTAGTCAAGGTCTTGTGGAGACATCAGGGTGTGGAAGAAGCCACTTGGGAGAGAAAGGCGGACATGGAAGAGCAGTTTCCCTACCTCTTTCCATCAGGTAAATTTTGAGGACGGAATTTCTTAACTGGGGGAGAGTTGTAACACCCCGGGTTTGGGGCCGGGAGATAACCAGGTTTGGTTAAATCGGTTTGGGTTAATTTAATTGAGAGAAAACATTTTCATTGAACTAAAAACGGGGTTTTAATCCAAAGGGCAAAAGGGGAATTTGGAACTTAAAAAAACGGGTTTTAAAATATCATCATCTTAGCCAAGCTTTCTTTTTTTCATGTTCATTTACAAAAAAACCTCCATTATTACTATTCCATTGCTCCAACCTTCACCACAAACAAGTTTTCAAGGTAAGCTCTCCCTTGTTTTGATTTTTGGATTTCTTAAGTTTGTTATTAGCTTAATTTTCCTTAAAACACATTGTTTAAAGCTATTTCAAAAATGCCTTGAGTTTGAAAAAGAGTAAAATGAAGGGATTTTCATTTAGGTCTTTTGATGTCATGTTTAAGGGTGTTTTTAATCTTGTTTTGGTGTCTTAAAAATGCTAAAATAGTGGGTAAAAGTAGGAAACCCGAAACTAGAAAAAAGGAGGGGTTTTTGGGATTGAAAATGTGAGTTTTTGAATTGTTCTTGTGTGGAATCTTGAGCTGATGATTTCTAGACCTTGGGTAAGTGTTTTGGATGCTTAAAAAAGTAGTTTTGATGGTGAAATTGTTAGGTTTTGGATGCTAGTTGATTTGGGTCGTTTTGGTGGTAGTTCCAAGTGTTTCGAGTAGGGATCAACTTGGTTTTGATGATGATTGATGATTTTCTATGTTGCTGCAAGTCTGAGGGTTTGTTTTGGGTCTAATGTGTCATTTTTTGATTTGCTAGAAATAGGGGGAACGAGTTTAGGGTCCTTTGGACGCGAGACCGAATAGTTCGGAGGCTTGAATCGGTCTTTCGGCTATCGTTTGGGTCCTATCAGTGAGTGGAAATGTTTTTAGAGTTTAGGTTGAGCTTGAAAGACCATTCTAAGCTCGAGAGTAAGTGCTTAAATATTTATGTATTACTTTTCCGGAAAATTTCCTTTTTAAGCTTGTTATGCCTTGTTGAAATGAGACGATTGTGTGAAATTGATTTGTGAATGTGGTATTGTTATGTTGGTTTATATGATGTTGAGTATTGGCAAATATGTGAGTCTTACCGGGTATAATTGGTCGACCATAGGATTAGAGTGCACTTGTAAAATTCGTGTGTGGCCCTAGTGATGTAAGATGCCATTAGGGAGGAGTACATCGAAGTAAGATGCCACCGGATGCTTTATTGTTAGACCTTGGTGATGTAAGATTCCATCGTGAGTCTTGTTGTTCTTAATAGATTCGGTGATGTAAGATGCCATCAAATCCAATCCGCGTATCTTGAGTAATGTAACCATAATTGCCATTATTCTTAATAGTTTATGTTATTGCATTGCTTTATGTAAGATGCCAAGCATATGTATGATTGTTGTTAATCATGTGACAAATTCATGTTCTGGTTTGGATTTCAATTCATAAATGGTTTCATCTAAAACCTGCATTGTTGTTGTTGTGGTTTTGAGCACCACTCACTAAGCTTCATGCTTACGCGCTCCTTTCCAACAATGCACATCGTTAGCGTTCCGGGAAGTAAAGGAATGCGAGGGAAAGGCTTCGGTGTTTGTAACTTGTGCTCAAGTATGGTTTTTATGTTGTAATAATGATTTAGCAATGAAAATACTTGTCATTGTCTTTAGATAGGTTTTTCTAGACTCTCATGTGTTTGGCCTTTTTTCTACATGTTTTAAATGTTGATACCATGTCATTTTGAGGCTTGCTTTGGCTGTTAGTTGAATGCCATGTGTTTTGGCTTGTTAGCTTTTTTTAGCTAAAGTGTTCTTATAAGCTTTTATGGTTGAGACCTATATTTGTGTGTATCTATGTTTTAAGCTTGTCTTTAGGGTGTTTTGTCTTTAGATGGTTTGTTTAATATGTTGCCATGTGGTTTGTGACCTTTCGGGGTAAGTTTGGGAATGTTTGGGGATGCCAAAATGCATTTTCGGGCCAATCTGTGCCCAGGTGTTTCGGAACGTCTTGTGTTGTTTCGTAACGACTAAGCTTTTGAGGCACCCGTATCAGAATAGGGGAGGTGCCGCTTCGGTACGTTTTGCCTCTTGAAACTTCTATTTCGAATCCACGAGGGACCGTTCCGGAATGACCTTATCTTTGCTTTTTGATGAGAACCCGTGTTTCAAAACGGGCAGTCCTGTTCCGAAACACATGTAGTTAAAGTGGTTACAAGGCATCATTGAAGGTTCCCAAAAGTTACATTTTGGTCCCCGATGTTTGTATGCTTCCTATATGAGTTTGAAATATCTTGTTTGAGTTGTTTTGCCTCGTGTGCATGTAAATTCACTATTAACTATTTGGTAAGGTTAAGTTACCTTTTTGCAACTTGCTTTGAGTGGTTTTTGCGAAATGGTCCTTTTGTGACTGTTTATCTCCAATTGGACATCCGATTAATGACTGATTGAGTCGTTGTTCTTCCGTTGTGACCCTTAACACCATAGGACCGTTAAATTGCATTTAGACAAGATAAATTTTAGATTTAGGTTTGTTAATCGGAGGGAAATTCTTAGATTTTTCACCACTTATCCCCGTGTAAGTCTCTCGATTTGGTCTCACGGCTAGACCGGGCCGAGGAGGTTGCAAGAGTTGTGCCTCTCAGTAGCCAACCCCATTGTGTACGTGGATCTAAGCCTAGCTCTCTCGACCACTAAGCTAATATAACACTTAAGTAAAGTCTAACACTCAAAAGCTCTTACAAACTTAAGGCAATAAAACAGTAGACAAAGCATATAAAACTGGAAACATGCTAAACATTCATTAAAAACTAAAAGAAATCATCCATAACAAACCCAAGCCATCTAAAGTTAGTTCATGGATAGGTACAAATCATTCGTCTTAAACAACCCATTTCCAATGTATAAAGAAATATAGCAAACAACAAAGAAAAGGAAAAGCTTTCGTGCTACCTTGGACTGCCACGAACCACCCTAGACTTGTTGCTTCACTCAAAGGCCAGTAGGGTCACCCCTTGGAGCTTCGACAATGGAGGACACCAAGTTGAGGAAGAAGATGGAAAGTAGTCGCCTTTTCGCCTCACTCTTAGCACCCAAAAGTAACTTTTTCAGCTCTCTCTTTTATGTGGGTATCTTTTCCGTTATATAATGGAGGCTCATAGGGTTTTATGCCCTAAACATTCCTTGTGTGTCCTAGGGAATATTCCATAGGATATACCAGGCACAACTAACAAATGAGAGTTCTCTTCACGTGGGCTGGAAAATATCTTCGTTGCTTTGTCCTTTTCTACGCCCAGAATTGTTTTCCAAAATGTTGTATCATTTCTTTGCTCAGCTACACTCTCTTGCATACTTGCACATCACCATACCATAACAACCCTTTCTCAAGTAGCACCCATTTTTAATTAAATCAAAACAACCAAACTAACATCACCAAATGCAACTATATGAACTAAATGTAGCTCAATGCAAATGAAATGAGCTTAAAGACAAGCAAATAACTATGTAAAAAGGCATGAAAGGCATGCTTTTTAAGAGGTTATCACACCACAAACTTAAGCTATTGCTTGTCCTCAAGCAATGAGTAGAGAAAAACAGAGAGAATGCTATGACAAAGTATAGTTCAATATAGTGCCATAGAAAAATTTCAGTCCTCAGAAAAATATAGGCTTCACATGCTGGACAATCAAGATTTTAAGAACTTTTGCCTCGAAAAAGATCCTTTGCATTGTGTGTGCGTAATTACATCCAATCTATGCATCGGTCAGTGGGGTCTGCATTGGTTCCTTTCCTTTTCGCTTTCTCTTCTTAAATTGGCTTGTGGCGGCATCAGTGGGGGCTTTCTCTTGAGTGGATAGCTGGGGCTGTGAACGGGCCTTCCTTGCAATTGGGGTTTCTTTTGTAGTTGTCACTCCTTGGGCTGGTTTCGAACGCGGTGCAATGCTTTTCTTTGCATCATGAGTCGAATAGGTTGTGCTATTTCTCATGGTGGTAGGAGGATCCTTTGGGGCAAAAAATAAGTTCTCGGGGAAGGTAGGGAAGTTCACTTCCATATGCGGCAACATCTCTTTCAGATAGGCATTGAGTACGCAATCTCTCTCGTTGACATACCTAAAGAAGGTTGTCAAGTTGTTGTGCATCTCTTCCATGTCTGTGCGCAGGCGTTGTATTGAGGCTACCAGCGAAGCAACTCTTACTGTAGCAAACGTCTTAGCCCCTCCAGTAATTGTCTCTGCTGGAGCATCTTCGTCAAAGCCCCTTAACCCTAGAATCTAGTCTAAAGTGAGGGGGTTCTTCCCTGCTCTTACCCCGTCCACTTCGGGGTCTTCAAAAACATCTTTCTTCCGGCATAATATTGTAATCAAGTTTCGGACTTCCATTGAGGATGGAGTGCAGCATGAGGAGTCTGGTGATGTGCACAGTGGTCTGGTGGGACATGGGCACCATCCAGGTCTTGACGTAATGAATCCATACCTTGGCCTCATGTTTGAGGCGTTCACGTTCCACATACTTGTTGGAGGGGTCCAACTGAGTTCCACTAAAGCATAGGTCCTCCAAGACTTCTTGAATAGTTAGAGCATCGACGTTTTTTCAGTGAAAAGGGGTGTGTTGGTCCACCACATTCTTCAAGCCATAAAACTTGTTGATTACGGCGATAGTGAACTTAATTTGGTCACCCCTCACGTACACACCAGATTGTGTAGGGCTTGTTAAGTGCGCATAGAACCCTTTACCAAGGGCACACATAGATCGAATGAGTGTTTGAAAAAGGGTTTCCAATTGTGCTTGGAGATGACGTCCATTACTTTCATGTCAAAACCCTCTTCCCCTTCAGTATGGAATTTGATACCATGTTCTAGAAAGACATTCTGTTGAGTTGATCACACATTGTATATGGCCAAGAGGGGGTGAATTGGCGATAAAAATTTTGGTGGGTGAAAATATGGAAAAATTAAAATGTGGCACAAGGCAATTAGAGTGGTTCAAGTTCTCCAAACGAACTCTACATCCACTACCTTAGTTCCCACTAGGGATTTTTAACCAATTCACTACTTGAATTCTTCCTCTTTTCTTGGATGAGGAGGGAACCTTACAATTTGATTAAGCTTTCTACCCAAAGCTTAATTCACTTACTTTTACAAAGAAAAGTATTTGGTAAACTCTAAAAGTTCCTCTCAAAGGATGATTGTTTACCCAATTACAATTTCACACTCCTCAAACTCACAATAAAATATTCCAATGAGAATACAAGAGTTGGGTACAAGAATTTGACTCTAAAGGTACAAAGTTTGGATTTGAGTGCTTTGATGTTGCTTGTATGTTCAATAGTTGTTGCTAGTTCAATTGAGACTTGTTTTTATACCCTTGCATTGAATTCTAGCCGTTTGGGTAGTTGGGATCATCAATAGAGCCGTTGGGATGCAATTTCTCGCAATAAATGCAGCTCAGCTGCCTACCGTATCGGTACGGCTCGGGGGCGTATCGGTACTTGTATTAAAGAAGAAAGAGTCGTTGTGACTGAAAACATTGCGTATCGATACGCTTAGAGGGCGTATCAATACGGTTTTTATGGGGCGTATCGATACGGAATGGTGTATCGATACGGAATCCCAACTTTGGTTTTGATAAAAAAGTGTATCGATACGGATACTTAGCATATCGGTACGATATAACGGTCATTTAAATTTTGGGATACCAACTAACTGACAAGCCAACGGTCGAAAATTAAATGCAAAGATAAGCAAATCGTATCGATACTGTTGCAATGCGTATCGGTACGATATCATTTAAAGTGCTGCCCAGATGAATATCTTATCGATACGAGGTAATATTGTATCGGTACGCTATGGTCTATTAAAGTTCCAGTGACTAAAATCCGTATCGATACACCTGGGTGTTTTAGTGAAGTTTGTCTTGAAAATACATAGAAAAACTTAAAAGATATTTATTTTTTAGGAAAGATTTGTCTTGAGATATAGTTTGGTTCAAAAAGACTGGTCAATATTGAGACATCGAAGAGTACTTAAAAATTTATTGTTTTGCAAATTAGTCTATAAGGCTAGGTGTTATATCAAAATTAATTTTGGTTCCGCAATCTCCCCCTTTTTGATATAACAAAACCACATATAATTTTTAAGTTTTTGAAACTTTTAAAAAGCTTTCTCCCCCTTAATTTAAGATGGATTTTCAAAATCAATTTTAAGTTTTAAAAAAAAAATTTGCTCCATAATCCTTCTCCCCCTTTTTGTTAGATCAAACATAAGTACAAGGATAATAGCAACAGTAATATGATAAACTTCAAAACAAACTTCAAATTAAAAGAAACATAATAGTCCAAACTTAGATCCTAAAACATAAAGAAAAGGCATAAAGTACTAAACATAGGTGCAAAAGCTAAAGAAACTAAATGACATGAGATGATATGCAAAATGCTACTCGTCCCTATCATCATCATCTTCTTCGTCCTCTTTATCCTCATCGTCTCGACTAGGTTGATTCCTCCTATTTTGGTTAAGCCAAGCACCATGGAAGGCGCTGAGAGAGATATCCATAGAGTTTTGTTGAAGAGCGGTGGCTTTCATTTGATCCTCCAACGATGTGAAACAAGTGTCAAAGCCATAGGAGAAATGAGCACGAGATAGGGAACGATCATCGATAGGTTGGCCAAGGGGTTCGGGAAAATCATGTGAACAATCAATTTAAAGGGAATGGAATAGGGAACTCAACACCTTAGAATAGTAAAAGGATTTGACTTGGTCGGTGTGACGGTGTTGAACGAGATAGACAAGGTCGGCAAACATAATTTGACAAAGGTTTGGACAGTGACCCTCCCTAAAGCACCTAAGCCAAAAGTCATTGACTTGACGAATTGTGGAAAATTTCCCTCCCGATGGACGCAAAAACCAAGTAATTATAAGATGAAGGACACGATCCTGAGCATTTAAGACTTTGACGGAACCTAAGGGACCTTGACCTAATGACTTTTCATCATCAATTCCTATGTTTTAAAAACCAAAAGCCTTCCAAAGAGCATCTTGATCAATTTTAATGGTTTTGCCCGTTATATAGGACTCGATTGCAATGACATGTTCTCCAGCCTCATCATGAATACATATAGCATTTGAAAAGAAGATGATGACCAAGTTCCTATAGAGAATGGGAGGAAGATTTAAAAAGTTGATAAATTTCCATTGCCTAATCAAAGGAAGGTATTGCTATTTAAAACGGGTAGAGTTTAAAAACGGTAGAGACACAACACGTTCTTCCCTAAGAGTGAAAGCTTGAAAGAGTTTGTAACGAAACATATCCGAAGGGTTAGGAAAACTACATTGTATAATATAAGGGAGATTTGGCTTAGGGTTACCCTTTTTGTCATCAATGGGATCAGAAGTGGCAAGATGACGTCTAGCTCTTTTTTTCGATGCTATAATCCTGAAAACACATCAAAACGATTTGAATATGTATGTAATTAACATCTTATCCAAACCAATAAATTCTAATAGTTCATGGTAATTTTAAAAGACAATTTTATTATTAAAAATAATATATACATATGCTAGAAAGGATTTGTAAAAAAAATTTGAAAAACATATTAAAAAATACGATGAGAAAATATATTCGAATACAAAAATTTTGATTTTGAAAATTTTGGTAAAAAGTTTGAAACCCATGTTATAAAAATATGTTTTGTACAAAAACTAAGTT
This sequence comes from Hibiscus tridactylites, assembly GCA_958450335.1. Lineage (NCBI taxonomy): Eukaryota > Viridiplantae > Streptophyta > Magnoliopsida > Malvales > Malvaceae > Hibiscus > Hibiscus tridactylites. The sequence goes on from OY288287.1 coordinate 30,661,270, forward strand.
GAAACAATTATAAAAACAAACGAAAATAAAGAGAAAAGGTTTATACCTTGAATTGTTAGATTGGATGAATGTGTTGATGTGAATGCACTTAGATTGTTGACAAAGCTTAGCTTTGATGTGGAGATCAAAACCCCTCAATGAATTTTTAAGTTCTATGGAAAAAAAAATTGAAGGATTGAGGGGGTTTTTATAGAGAGGTGCGGCTAGGGTTTGTAGAGAAACAGAGGGGTTTTTAATTTTTGAAATGTTTTGTAAAAGCAGCCCTAAATAAACTCTCCGTCGAGACCGTATCGGTACGCTTGTAAAGCGTATCGATACACGTTTGCTCTAATTTTTAATTCAACGTTATTACCGTATCGATACGTGGGACCGTATCAGTACGTTTTGACATGGATTACTTCCCTTGACTTATCCGTATCGATACGCGGGGTCGTATCGATATGCATTTAGCTTTTAAGATTTCCCTTTGATGAACCCGTATCGATACACGTCAGCAGTATCGATACGTCTTTACCAGATGAGGCATTTTTTACAGTTTTAAGATAAAAAAATCCAAATTCAAACATTCCTAAATGCATGTATATGATATAAGAACAAGTTTCAATGGCTATAATTAATGCATTCTCCCCCTAGCAACATGCATGGAAGTAAAAAGAAATAATTCAACATAAGCATGGATATCAATCAATTTCAAGCAAATTTTGACCATTTGGGACCTAAAAAGGGTCAAGAAAGGCTAGTTAAACCTAACTCTCTCCTAAGGGTCCAAAAATGTTCTTTATCTAAAGGCTTTGTGAATATATCAGCTAATTGGTTCAAGGTATCAACATGCTCTATAATAACATCATTTTTCAATACATGGTCTCTAATGAAATGATGTCTAATTTCCATGTGTTTGGTTCTAGAGTGTTGGATGGGATTCTTAGTGAGACAAATGGCATTAGTGTTGTCTCACCTAAGGGGTATAGTTTCTACTTCAACACCATAATCTAAGAGTTGTTGTTTCATCCAAAGGACTTGAGCACAACAACTCCCTAAGAATATGTACTCCACTTTGGTGGTAGATAAGGTTACGCTATTTTGTTTCTTAGAGAACCAAGATACGAGCATACTACCTAAGAGTTGACATGTCTCGGAGGTACTTTTCCTATCTATCTTACACCCCCATAGTCCGCATCCGAATAAGCATGAAGGCTAAAGGAAGAATCCTTAGGATACCAAAGGCCTAAGTTAGGTGTGTCTCTAAGGTATCTAAAAATTCTCTTAATGGCAACTAAGTGTGATTCTCTAGGACTAGAGTGAAATCTAGCACACAAGCAAACACTAAACATGATATCCGGTCTACTTGCGGTAAGGTAAAGCAAAGAACCTATCATGGATCTATAAAGCTTAGAATCAACACACTTACCTCCTTCATCTTTGTCAAGCTTTATGGAATTGCTCATAGGTGTGGCTTGACGCTTTACATATTCCAAGCCGAACTTTTTGAGCATATCGTTCACGTACTTAGCTTGATTTATGAAGGTGTCATCTTTTCTTTTGTTTGATTTGGAGTCACGAAAAGAAGAAGATCTCCCCCATCATGCTCATCTCGAACTCACCTTGCATTAGCTTAGAAAATTATTTGCAATAACATTCATTAGTAGAACCAAAAATGATATCATCAACATAGATTTGTACTTCTAAGATGTCATTATTATATCTTTTTATGAAAATTGTAGTGTCCACCTTACCTTTTTCAAAACCCTTTTCAATTAAAAAGTTTGAAAGTCTTTCATACCAAGCTCTAGGAGCTTGTTTTAAACCATAAAGTGATTTAGTTAGATTGAACACATGATTTGGAAATTTTGAATCCTCAAAACCCGATGGTTGTTCAACATACACTTCTTCATTTATAAAACTGTTTAGAAAAGCACTTTTCACAACCATTTGAAAAAAAGCTTGAAATCATGGTAACATGCAAATGCCAAAAGCATCCTAATGGATTCCATCCTAGCTACGGGTGCATATGTTTCATCAAAATCAATTCCATCTTCTTGAGTGTAACCTTGAGCAACAAGTCTAGCCTTGTTTCTCACTATATTACCATTTTCATCTAGTTTATTCCTAAAGACCCATTTAGTTCCTATAGTAGATTGATTACTAGGTATTTCAACTAATGTCCAAACTTTACTTCTCTCAAATTGATTTAATTCCTCTTGCATGGCCAAAATCCAAAAATCATCTTTTAATGCTTCTTTGATATTTTTAGGCTCAATGAATGAAAGAAATGCAACATGGTTCATTAATTTGAGAGAGGATCTAGTAGTTACCCCCTTGGATGGATCACCCAAGATTTCACTACCTTTGACATAGTTGAACTCCCTTGGTTGAGATACCTCCTTTTCCTCAAGAGCCTAATCCTTCAAGGCTTCAAAAGGTGGATCTTGTGCATCTTCATCTTTAGTTGGAATCTCATCCACCTTTGACGTTTGTCCTCCATCAATGGCATAAAAAATCCCTATATCATCATCATCACAAGATTCCTTCTTCGGAATGAGGTTATCATCGAAAACAACATGTATAGACTCTTCTACTACTAAAGTTATTTTATTAAATACACGATAGGCTTTAGAGTTTGAAGAATACCCTAAGAAAATAGCTTCACCACTTTTAGCATCAAATTTACCTAAGTTGTCTTTTCCATTATTTAAAACAAAACACTTGCAACCAAATGGGTGAAAATATCTAATGTTAGGCTTTTTAGATTTTAAAATCTCATATGGTGTTTTCTTCAAAATTGGCCTAATCATCACTCGATTTATAATGTAGCAAGCGGTATTTGTGTCTTCCACCCAAAAATATTTAGGTAAATTATTTTCACAAAGCATGGTTCTAGCCATTTCTTTTAAAGTTCGATTTTTCCTCTCAACTACCCCATTTTGCTGAGGAGTGAGAGGTGCGGAAAAATTATGGCTAATCCCATTTTCATTTAAAAACTCTTCAAAACCTAGATTTTGAAACTCAGTTCCATGATCACTTCTAATGTGAGAAATTTTAAGTTCAAGATCATTTTGAGTTATTTTAGAAAATGTGATGAATTTTTCTAAAGCCTTATCTTTTGTACTTAAGAATAGAACCCAAGTAAACATAGAATAGTCATCAACAAGTACAAAGGCATGTGATTTACCACTCAAGCTCATAGTCCTAATAGGCCCAAAAATATTCATATGAATTAGTTGTAAATATCTACTAGTAGAGACATCATCAATGGATTTAAATGAGGTTCTATGTTGTTTACCCTTAGAGCATGTATCACAAATTTTATCATTAGAGAATTTAAGTTTGGGTAAACCTCTAACTAGATTAAGGGAAATCAATTTTTCTAAAACACTCATGCTAGCATGTCCTAATTTTCTATGACAAAGCCATGAGTCATGTTCATCATGTGAAACTAAAAATGTATGCGATGTATGGATGTCATCTAAATGCACCATGTAAATATTGCCTATTCTATGCCATATGAGCATCAATTGATTTGTTTTAATGTTCACAATTTTGCAACCACTTTTATCAAATAAAACATTAAAACCCTTATCACACATTGAGTAATGCTCAATAAATTGTGTTTAAGATCGTTGACATACAAAACCTTTTCAATGAAAATAGAAGAGTGATTACCAATGGAGCCTATCCTTCAATGTGCCCTTTGGAGGTTTCACCGAAAGTTACCACTCCACCACTCTTTGGCTTTAGTTCCACGAATCTACTCTTATCACTGGTCATATGTCTTGAGCATCCACTATCAAGGTACCATGAGTTTTGGCTTGAAGCTTTGGCCTTGTAGCAATGCTCCCCCTACAAACAAAGAAATTAGGATTTGATTTTTTGTACCCAAATCATTTTGGGTCCATGTGTGTTAGCCCTCAAAACCTTGGTTCCTTTAGGAATCCAAGAAGCAATAGCATTCATGTTATTAGAAATAATGAGTTCCTTAGGAACTCAAACACTCCTAATCCTTTGACCTCTAGATTGCTTAGGAAAATTTCTTTGTTTAGGAACAAAAGTTTTTCGTTTTACATATTGGGATTTAGAAGACTTTCCTATTTCAAAATGGGTTTTCCCAATAGCAATAGATGTTTTAAGATTATCCACTTCCTTTGTGTGATAATCTTGAAAATCCGAAAGAATTTTTCAAGATCAAAGTTTTTCTTTTTAAGATCATTTGAATGATTTACTAAGTACAAAACCTTCTTTTCCAATTCTGAGTTAGTTTTGGAAATAGATTCATTTTGAGTTTTTAAATCGTAAATGTTTTTCTTGTTTCTCAAAATAGACTCATTATATTTTCCAACTAACTCATCATAAACCTCTTGCAATTCATCATAAGCATCTTGAAGTTCATCATAGGTAAAATCAAAATTAGATGAGTTAAGGTTTACCCTTGGTTCATCATCAATGGCCATGAGACAAAGATTATCCACTTCCTCCTCCTCCTCGGATGACTCCTTGTCACTCCAAGTTGCTACTTGAGCTTTGAGCTTGTTCTTCTTCCAAAAGCTCTTTCTCTTCAATTGAGGACAATCAGAACGAATATGGCCGGATTTTTGCACTCATAGTAAATGATTTGATCCTTCTCCTCTTCTTTACTAATGCTCTTGAAGTCTCCTTTTCTATTGAACTTTTTTCCACGATTGGACTTCATAACGCGAGTGAATCGTTTGGCCAACATAGCCATCTCTTCATCTTCACTAGAATCACTTTCATGATATGAAGCTTTAAGAGCGATTCCAATCTTCTTCTTCTCAACATCCTTCTTCTCAACCTTCTTCTCCTCCATTTTCTTTTCTTCTCCTCTTCCCTTCTTCATGATTTCATGAGTGAGTAGAGATCTAACAAGAGCATCTAGCTTTAGAGTCTTCAAATCGCGAGCTTTAATAATAGTTGTTCTCTTGCTATCCCATGATTCCAGAAGAGAGTACAACAATTTCCTTACTAGCTTTTTTTCAGGGATGATCTCACCGAAACCCTTTAATCCATTAACGATGACCAAGAATCGATCAAACATATTGGAAACACTCTTATCGGGATCCATTTTGAAATTTTCGTAGCTTAGATTGAGTAGCCCGATTTTTGTTTCCTTACATCACTAGTTCTCTCATATGTTGTCTCGAGGGTGTCCCAAACTTCCTTGGCATTCTCAATCGAAGACACCTTGGAGTAGATATCCGGACCAAGCGCACAAAAGATGACATGAAGAGCTTTATCATTTACTTGCATCCTTCTTCGATCATCTTCGGTCATTTAGGCTTTGACCTTTGGAACAAGTCTTCCTTCAACTTCTCTCATCATCAGTATGAATGGACCTTCTTCAACCACATCCCACTCCATGTAGTCAGTAGACTTGATGAAGAGCTTCATCCTATTCTTCCAATATGGGTTGTTATCCCCATTGAAGAATGGTAGCTTGGTGATAGATTGAGACTCGTAGAGGTTGGAATTGGAGGTGGATACCATTGCATGACTAGTTGTTCATCAAACTCTCCTAGAATCAACTCATAAGGGTTGCAATCCTTCCAATGAGTGTAGCTCTGATACCAATTGTTGAGTTGATCACACAATTGCAAATGGCCAAGAGGGGGTGAATTGGCGATAAAAATTTTGGTGGGAGAAATATGGAAAAATTAAAATGTGACACAAGGCAATTAGAGTGGTTCAAGTTCTCCAAACGAACTCTACATGCACTATCTTAGTTCCCACTAAGGATTTTCAACCAATTCACTACTTGAATTCTTCCCCTTTTCTTGGATGAGGAGGGAACCATACAATTTGATTAAGCTTTCTACCCAAAACTTAATCCACTCACTTTTACAAAGAAAAGTATTTGGTAAACTATAAAAGTTCCTCTCAAAGGATGATTGTTTACCCAATTACAATTTCACACTCCCCAAACAAACAATAAAAGATTACAATGAGAATACAAGAGTTGGGTACAAGAATTTGACTCTAAAGGTACAAAGTTTGGATTTGAGTGCTTTGATGTTGCTTGTAGGTTCAATAGTTGTTGCTAGTTCAATTGAGCCTTGTTTTTATACCCTTGCATTGAATTCTAGTCGTTTGGGTAATTGGGATCATCAATAGAGACGTTGGGATGCAATTTCCCGCAATAAATACAGCTTAGCTGCCTACCGTATCGGTATAACTCAGGGGCGTATCGGTACCTGTATCAAAGAAGAAAGAGTCGTTGTGACTAAAAACATCGCGTATCGATACGCTTAGAGGGCGTATCGGTACGGTTTTTAGGGGGCGTATCGATACGAAATTTGCTCACTAGAATCCCAACTTTGGTTTTGATAAAAAGCATATTTGATACGGATACTTAGCGTATCGGTACGTTTTAACGGTCATTTAAATTTTGGGATACCAACTAACTGACAAGCCAACGGTCGAAAATTAAATGCAAAGATTTTGCAAAGATAAGCAAATCGTATTGATACGATTGCAATGCGTATCGGTACGGTATCATTTAAAGTGTTTCCCAGATGAATATCGTATCGATACGGGGTCATATCGTACCGGTACGCTATGGTCTATTAAAATTCCAGTGACTAAAATTCGTATTGATACGCCTGGGCGTTTTAGTGAAGTTTGGCTTGAAAATAAATAGAAAAACTTAAAAGTTTTTTATCATTTAAGAAAGATTTGTCTTGAGATATAGTTTGGTTCAAAAAGACTTGTCAATAGTGAGACTTCGAAGAGTACTTATAATTTTTTTTTTGCAAATTAGTCCACAAGTTTAGGTGTTATATCAAAATCAATTTTGGTTTCACATATTCCATTCCTTGAGAAGTTGGAAGTATGCCTTGGCCACTTCATCGAAGAACTTTTTGATCTCCACGGCGGATAGGGTCTGAGCACTACTTGAAGCACCAGTAATGGTCTTGCAGTGAGCCATGTTTACAAGAAAAAGGTGGGGATTTTTTCAGTTTGGTTTTGGAGATCTTTCTTGTGTGTTGAAGGATTTGAAAGGAGATGAAGGAAGAAGAAGTTTGGTTTTAATGGGGGTTTCGGTTGTTGAAGAAGATGAAGGGAGAGGAAGTTACAGTTTAAGGGAGGAAAAAGGTAAAAGAAACAAAAGCAATTATGAGGAGGGAAGTTGAGTGGAAAGAAACCGATACAAGTAAAGGAGAGAAAGAAGGTGATGTGGTGGTTGTGAGGCGTGGGAAAGAAGTGATATGATGGGGAGTTAATGTAGGGTAAAAAAGAGGTGAGAGAATCTAAAAAAGTGATGAATGTCTAGGGTTTTAAAGGATTTAAAAGGAATAAAAATTCCCTCCCCTTTTGCTTCTTTAATGCCTCCCCAAACTTGGAAAAATATTTGGCTTTATTCCATTTCCCTCAAATAGGGTAAAACAAACCCTAACTTTAATATGAAAAAAGCTTGTCTCCTTAAATCAAGCCTTAGCGTGCCACCTGCAGCTCTACGGGTAGTTCTGACATGGAATAAAACAAACCTGCAACATGATATAAAATAAAATAAAATAAAATAAAGCAAAGAGCAATTAAAGTAAAGGACAAACTAAATTATTTATAAACAAAAGTATTTATAAACAGAAAAACATGAAAATGTCATAGCGAAAATAACAAGAGTGGGGGATGCAAACTCTCAAGGGTCATGGAGGAGCAAGGATGACTTGTCTCACATGATAGGAGATCCATTGTAGACCTTCAGTCATTGGCCATTGACCTTGAAGACGGTATCATCATCTAGGTTATTGATTTCCATTGCGCCATGGGGATAGACCTTGTCTTGTGTACTAAGAAGGGGCCTGACCATCGAGACTTCAGCTTGCCAAGAAAGAGCTTGAGCCTTGAGTTATAAAGAAGCACTTGTTAACCTTCTAAAAAATGCCATGGCAAAAGATGTTTATCATGCCACTTATTTGTCTTCTTCTTGTACAATCGTGCATTTTCATAAGCATGGGCTCTGAACTCTTCCATCTCGTTAAGCTCTAACTGCCTCCTTTCTCCAGGTAGATGGGCATCCATGTTGAGCTTCTTGATGGCCCAGTAAGTCTTGTGTTCAAGTTCGACAAGAAGATGACATGCTTTAGCATAGACAAGCTTGAATGGGGACATTCCTAAGGGTGTCTTGAAAGTTGTGCGATAGGCCCATAGTTCCTCATCAAGCCTTGGAGACCAGTCCTTCTCTTGGGGTTGATTACCTTTTCAAGTATGTAATACCCCAAACCATGGCCTAGTAATGTGTTACAAGAATAGCTAGAACCTGATTATACAATTGACTTGCTAATAATGAGAATTTAAAGAATTGAGGATTAAATTAAGAAATCTAAAAGCTCGGAGACCAATCTCAGAGACCAAATCGTGAGTCTTAAAACATACAAGGTTTGCATGTAAATTAAATAAATAATAGTGACCTTACTATGTGTCATGTAAATGGAAAAAACACTTGTTGGGAGGAATGAGAGAAACTGTTAAGTGGAGAGAAGCAATCCAATCCATTGATTGCTATAATCCTCTTCTTTCCTTACCTGGACCGAAACAAAAACTTAAGAGGAAGAAAGAGAAAGCTTAAGCTTACCTAGAATCACTCCTTGCACCATTGATCAGGTAACCAAGAAGAAGAGGTTGTTAGACCAAGAAGTAGAGGATTTTGGTGAAGACACTAGAGTTGGACAACCAAAGGATAAACAAAAAAGGAGTTTCTATTCAAGATTAAGCTTGGAGTCTTTGTGAGTGTAGCTATCAATAGGGTTAGGACTTAGGTCCTAACCAAGCTTGATTATGTTTATATTTTGATTAGATGTTGCCATGAAAATGAACTTTAACTATATTTGGTAATTAACTAAGAGATGAATGATTCTAAACTACATTTGATGAATATATGATGCTATGCGATATTCCTTGTTTACATGTTACCAGGATATGATTAGAAAGGGATATATCAATTGCCTTGAATGCCTAGATTGGCTACTTGATGAATCATGTTTAAAGAATGATATCTTGTTAAAATGAACTAAGGTTCTCTAGCCTAAGGGCTTCTTGATCTTGTTATATTCCTAATGACATATTGAATAAGCTTGAAATGTACCTTGAACATGCCTTGATTCTTGTCTTGTTTGATTACATGCTTCTTGATCAATGAACATTAAACTAAATGATACCTAGGTAGCTAGTGAGTCATAGATAGGTTGGCATGCCATAGAGTCTTGAGCTCATTTGTTTTGGGTGGACTACGGTCCGGGATAAGGTCCTTAATTGGCGACAATAGGAGAGATGTATGTTATGGTCTTTGGCGATAATAGGAGGGATATGACTAGATACTTGATTTGGTCACAGTTTGGTTGGTGACTCGATTACCTAGACTTGACTATATACCAAGGCCTAAACTTGAATTTGATTGTATAATCTTGTTATTGTAAAGTTTTCTATCATACTAAATGAAATGAACCTTGAATCAGTTGCTTAAACTTACATATGCCATGAGATTTAACATGTTGACATGTATCCATGATTTTAATGATAACATGTAATGTTGGCTTGAAAATTGATTTGTGATACGTATATACAATATCTTGAAATGCCATGACTATGTGTGGAGTAAGTTACATGAAATGATACATTTCTCTATATGGCCTAGACCATTCGAATGTCTTATACATGCTTAGGCTTGATTTTCTTGAACCTAGCGAATGTTTTGAAAGCATGATAATGTGATATTGTTGCCATGAATTAGGTTGACATGAATTTTCTATTGATACATGGAATAAGGCTATGTATATGTATTTGATATCTTGATTACTAAGTATGCTTATTTGAATGGTTATGAATTAATTGGACTTGGTGATCCAAGTCTTAGGTTTAATGATATGTTGTTCATGTATGGATGTTTACACTTCTTGTTTGGTTCATGTTGCTTAAGATATTAAATGATCATATGTTATGGCAAAGATGTTTCATGATTATATGCTATGGCAAATGTGTCTAACGGTAATATGTTATAGCAAAGATGTTTCATTATTATATGCTATAGTAAAGGTGTCTAATGGTCGTATGTTATAGCAAAGATGTCTAATGATTATATGTTACAGCTTGATTTCAATATGATTCACAATGATTGTTTGATTAGAAGTCTAACTTACCTATTAGAGGTAAGTTAGGTGAAAGTTTTTGTTGGATCATGTTTTTCCTTGAATGAGTAACGCTTCTTAGACGGTTTACAACTAAACCGTGTGGGGTGTTACAAAGTATCTACTTTATCTCTCGATTGGAGATCTCAACTTGTCCATTGGTCTAGGGTGATATGTCGTAGCAATTTTGTGTCTCACCTCGTATCTTTGTAATGCCTTGACGATCAACTTGTTGTCAAAATGAGTCCCCTCATCACTGACGATGGCTCGTGGTGCTCCAAACCTTGTGAAGATGTTCTTGTGAAGGAACTTCAAAACGGTGTTGGATTCATTCTTTGGTGTAGCCACTGCTTCAACCCATTTTGACACATAACCCACTGCCAACAAGATGTAGAGATTCCCAAATGATGAAGGGAATGGTCCCATGAAATCTATTCCCCATACATCAAAGAGTTCCACTTCTAAGATGCCTTGCAACCACATTTCGTGCCTTTGAGAAATATTTCCCGTCTGTTGGCATCTATCGCAAGTTTTGCAACATTCATGTGCATCCTTGAAAGGTGTGGGCCAGTAAAACCCTGATTGGAGGACTTTTGCGGCAGTTCTAGCTCCTCCAAAATGGCCTCCACATGATGATGAGTGGCAATTGAATATGATCTCTTTTGCTCCTCTTCGGTGACACATCTTCTTATCATTTGGTGAGCACATTGCTTGAATAAATAAGGTTTATCCCAAAAGTAGTATCTCACATCATGCTTGAACTTCTTCCTACCTTGCTATTCAAATCAGGAGGCAAAATACTACTAACAAGAAAGTTAACAATATCAGCATACCACGGAATTGCTGTAGCATATAATATTTTCTCATCAGGTAATTCCTCCTTTATTTCTTGTTCATTACTGTTTTCAGCCTTGTTTTCTAGCTTAGAGAGATGATCAACCACTTGGTTTTCACAACCTTTCCTATCTCTAATTTCTAGGTCAAATTCTTGCAAGAGAAGTATCCACCTAATAAGTCTAGGTTTAGCATCCTTTTCAGTCACTAGGTATTTAATGGTTGAGTGATCGGTATGAAAAAATGACCTTAGTGCCTATCAAATATGCTATAAACTTATCAAAGGCAACTACGACAGCCAACAATTCTGTTTCAGTGATGGTGCAGTTAATTTGTGCATCATTTAAGGTGCGACTAGCGTAGTAAATAACATAAAAGAGTTTACCTCGGCGTTGCCCTAATGCTGCTCCCACTGCGTAGTCATTTGCATCATCAGCTTAAATGGTGAGGACCAATGTAGTGGAACAACAATGGGTGCTGAGATAAGTTTCTCCTTCAGTTTCTTGAAAGCGTTGTGGCAATCATCACCAGATAAGAAGGGATGGTTTTGCTGTAGCAAAGTGCATAGTGGTTTGGAGATCTTGGAGAAGTCCTTAATGAACCTCCTATAGAAGCTTGCATGGCCCAAGAAACTCCTAATGCCCTTCACAGTGGTAGAGGTGGTAGCTTCTCGATCACCTCAACCTATGCCTTGTCCACCTTTATGCCATGCTTCAATATCTTGTTCCCCAAAACAGTTCCTTTTGTCACCATAAAATGACACTTCTCCCAATTGAGAACCAAGTCAGCTTCTTCACACCTCTTGAGTGACTACCTTTGCCATGTTTCCCAAACATTAGTCAAAGTCATCTCCAGAGAGTGAGAAGTCATCCATGAAGATCTCCAAGAACTCTTCAACCATGTCCACGAAAATTGCCTGCATGCATCTCTGACAAGTGGCTGGAGCGTTCCAAAGCCCAAAGGGCATCCTTCTAAAGGCATAAGTACCATAGGGGCATGTGAAAGTTGTATTCTCTTGATCTTCTAGTGCTATAGCAATCTGGTTATACCCTGAGTATCCATCGAGAAAACAATAAAAGGATTTGCCTGCCAATCGATCTAGCATTTGATCGATGAATGGGAGGGGGAAATGTCCTTCTTGGTTGCTTTGTTGAGCTACCGATAGTCCATGCATATCCTCTACCCTGTTATTGTTCTTGTTGGCAACAATTCATTGTCCTCATTGCTTACCACGATCCTGCCTCCCTTCTTGGGTACACATTGTACTAGACTGACCCACGAACTGTTGGATATTGGGTAGATAACACCATCATTGAGCCACTTGATTATCTCCTTCATCACTACCTTCTTCATGACTGGATTAAGCCTTATTTGGGGTTCAACCGAGTTGCTGTGACAATCATCAAGAAAGATTTTGTGCATGCAATTAGTAGGGCTTATGCCCTTCAAGTCAGCTATAGTCTAACCTAGAGCTTTTTATGTTGAGTTAACATATTTATTAAGCTAGATTCTTGCTTAGGTGTAAGACTAGAAGAAATAATCACAGGCAGAGTCTCATTACCACCCAAATAAGCATATTTAAGGTGTGATGGAAAAGGTTTCAATTCTAATGTAGGTGCATTCTCAAGTGAGGGTTTTGAAGGAGTAAATTCAGATAAATCTAAAGGCTCAAAGTGCGTACCTAGCCTGGCTATAAGTAGGTTGGATTGATGTACCTCCATTGGGAACTCCTCATGTTCCTCCATTGGGGATTCATCAAGTTCCTCGAATTCTTCATGGTCATCTTCTTTCAGCTTCATATAATCCTCAATTTGCAAGAAATTGCTACAGCAAAATTCTGCGGCTTCTTCTTCTTCCATGGCATCTATGTGTTGACATTCCTCATGTTCATCCGCATATCTTAGGGTGTTAAAGGCATTTATAGTCACCCTCTGATCAGCCACTCTCATGGTGAACTCTCCCTTTTCACAATCAATCAATATACGGCCAATGGCTAAGAAAGGTTGCCCCAAGATTATAGGTGCATTGTCATCCACTTCGCAATCGAGAATGAGGAAGTCAACTGGGAACACAAATATGTCGACTTTCACCACAACATCTTCAATCCTTCCTTCTGAATGGACATGAGATCGATCGGCTAGGTGCAAAATAACAGTTGCAGGCCTTGCTTCTCCTATACCAAGCTTCATAAAAACAAACTTGTGCAATAGATTAACACTAGACCCAAGGTCGCATAAGGATCCACCCACATAATTGTTACCAATGGAGCATGGGATGATAAAGCTGCCCAGATCCTTCCGTTTGGGTGGCAATTTACTACACAAAGAATATCATTCTTCTACTATAGCAACTATCTCATACCTCTCAATCTTCCTCTTCTTGGTAACAATATCCTTGAGGAATTTAGCATAAGTGGGCATTTGTTCAACATCCTCCAAAAAGGGGATCTTGATATGCAACTGGTCAAGGACATCCACAATTTTCTTGAATTAGAGATCTTCATTCTGCTTCTTCAATCTTTGAGGGAAGGGTAGTGGGGGTCTGACTTTTTCCTCTACTTGTGGGGATCATTACTTTGCTGTAGCATTCGGTGTTTCATCAGCAGGTTCATTTTTCAATTCTTCTTCCTTCTCCTTCTCATGAGTTGATTCCTCTTGCTCATCAGATTCTTTTTGTACAGCTTTGGGGTTAGAATCCTCCTTCTTCTTCCCCTCAAACTTATCTTCCTTGTTGAGTTGGGTGCCACTCCTTAAAGTGAGTGCACTACACTACTCCTTGCCATGAGGTTTAGTGACTTCAGTGTCACTAGGTAAATTCCCTTGAGGTCGACTTGCAAGGCTTGTGCGATTTGACCTACTTGAGTTTCCAAAACTCACAAGGATGAAGTATGGCTTCGTAACAGTGCACTTTGGTTCTTGATAGACTCAACATGATCTTGGAATAAAGCCTTTGAGGTGACCCAAAAATCATGGAAAGTAGCTTCCAAGGACCTGGTATTTGATGAAGATGTTGAACCCTTGTTATTATTATTCCATGGCATATTTTGTTGGAGAACTAAAGGTTCTGCCTGACTTTGTTGTCGGTTCAAGCTGCCTCAGTTGTGGTTCCCTTGATTTCCCCAAGAAAGATTTAGGTGGTGTAGCCATCCTGGATTGTAAGTGTTCGAGTAGGGGTTGTTGTTATTGTTATAGTTCCCCGCGTAGTTGATGGACTCGTGGTTATCGGAGCATTCATTCAAATGATGGTTTCCATCCCACCAGAGGCAAGTAGATGTTGTCTTGACTTCCTTCACTTCCTTAGAACGTTGAAGATCCTTTAACATGTTGGTAATGGCTGACAATTGAGCACCAACTGAATCATCTTGCACACATACTCCATGAGTATTCCTTCTAGTTCCAAGTCTCATGGTAGGAAATTGATAGTTATTGTTTGCTATCCTATCAAGAATATCAAACGCTTATGTGGGGGTCTTATCTAGCAAGGTTCCATTTGCTAAAGCATCCAACATTGTCCTCGTGGAGACATTGACTCCATTGTATAACATCACAATCTGTGTCCAATCTAGAAAACCATGATCAGTACATTTACAGAGCATTCCCTTGTATCTATCCTAACACTCATACATAGATTCATCATCGGATTGTCGGAAAGAAACAATGTCATTCCTTAGTTGGGTGCTTATGTTCTATGGACTATACCGTAGTAGAAACTGTTTGCATAAGTCCTCCAATGTCCTTATTGAATCGGTGGTTACTTCATTAAACCAAAGTCTTGCCCGGTTCTGCAAAGAATAAGTGAATAGTTTAAGTTTCAACACATCTTCATGTACACCTTGTTGTCTAAAGGAGTCGCAAACTTCTATGAATGCACGGATGTGTTGTCTCATATCCTCAAGCCGTGAGCCACCAAACTGCCCAATCGAGTTTAACATGTTGAACATCATATGTTTAAGCTCGAAGTGAGCTACTTGAATTTCAGGAGCTACAATTGCAGGGTTGAGATCATCCAAAATATGATTTAAGTGATCTCTAATAAGACGTGGACGAGCTTGAGCTGCCGCTCCCTGGTTTCCAATTGCTGCAGCATCAGGATTATCTTAATTTCCAACTGGTGGAATGCCTTGATTCTGAGCTTCATTAATGACTCTGAGAGCTTCTTGTATTCGCCTCCTTTGGCAGAAAAGATGTTTGATTTCGGGATTATATGGTAGGGTGGGCCAGTCAGGTCTTCCTCAGGTCATGCACCAGCACAAACCTGAAAAAGAGACAAACGAAAACAACAAATAAATCTATACAAAAAGAGGAAATAAAAATGATGCAAAATCTAAACCTAAAATGACCAATTGCCAATCCTCGGCAACGGCGCCAAAAAACTTGTTGGGCTGTGTGGTTTACTATAAATGATACGCAAATAGTGCAAGTATACACGTCGAAACAAGTAGTAAAGTGGTGAGTGAGTATCGTCTCCACTGGGATTGGAGGTATTTCAAGTCAAGTTTAAGCACACAAAATATAATCTAGATATAAATGTTATAGCAAGTGGGAAGATATCAAAGATGTTGTAGCAAAATCAATTAAATAAAACTGAAATGAACTGAATAAGCTGCAAGGTCCTCAATTTTATGCGAAGCTCTCTATTGGGAATGACAGGCAGGGTTTTCTAAGGACTCTTATGTCTAGTTCTGATGTTTATCTAACACTTTCCAGCTCAAACTATGCTCGGCAGGGTTTCCTATGGTGTTTCTAAACTATCTCTAGCAAGAAATCTGACAACTAGAATGCTACGGAAATACCTCTCAGCGTGAACCCTAGCAAGATACTTATCGTTTACGTACTACCCTTTTTGGTCGTTGAAACTCTATCCTTATCTCTAAGGTGAGTTAGAGTTGTGCCTCTCTAAAGCCAACCCCATTATCTATGTGGATCTAAGTCGAGCTCTCTCGACCACTAAGCTAATCTAACACTTAAGTAAAGACTAACTCTCGAATGCTCTTACAAACTTAAGGCAATAAAACAGTAGACAAAGCATATGAAACTGAAAACATGCTAAACATTCATTAAAAACTAAAACAAATCATCCATAACAAACCCAAGCCATCTAAAGTTAGTTCACGGATGGGTACAAATCATCCATCGTCATTCGTCTTAAACAACCCATTTATAACATAAAAAGAAGTAAAGCAAACAACAAAGAAAAGGAAAAGTTCCTGTGCTGCCTTGGACAATCATGAACCACCCAAGACTTGATGCTTCTCTCAAAGGCCAGCAAGGTGACCCCTTGGAGCTTCAAGAATGGAGGACACCAAGTTGAGGAAGAATATGGAAAGTAGCTGCCTTTTCGCCTCATACATAGCACCCAAAAGTAACTTTTGCAGCTCTCCCCTTTATGTGGGTATCTTGTCCTTTATATAGTGGAGGCTTCTAAGGTTTTGTGCCCTAAACATTACGTGTGTGTTCTAGGGAATATTCCCTAGGATATACCAGACACAACAGACAAATGGGGGTTCTCTTCACGTGGGCTGGAAAATATCTTCGTTGCTCTGTCTTTTTCTGTGCCCAGAATTGTCGTCCAAAATGCCACAACATTTCTTTGCTTAGCTACACTCCCTTGCATACTTGCACATCACCATACCAGAACAACCCTTTCTCAAGTAGCACCTATTTTTTAATTAAATCAAAACAACCAAACTAACAACACCAAATGTAACTATATGAACTAAATACAAATGAAATGAGCTTAAAAACAAGCAAATAACTAAGTAAAAATGCATGAAATGTATGCTTTTTACGAGGTTATCAATTATCAGACTCGGATACCACTTCTTTTTTTGAATAGGGATAACATTTTCTCTTTCTCTTATAAAAATAAAAAATATTATTCTCATAAACCATTATTATTATTATTAATTAATTCATAAATAAATAAATGAATAACTAATTTATTCACCTGTTAGTATTTTAACAAAATATCTCTTTAGAATAATAATTCTATAGCTCCAATAATCTAATCCTTTTACTGGTAATTTAATGAAATACATTCAGCGCATAATTTGAAATTATTAAGCTTATTGAAGGGAGGTTCTTATTTAGTTAAAGTGGCACATATATGCCAAGGATAATTAGATTATCAGTCTCGCGATTCTTATTTCCTCTTAAACCGTCATTCATTTTCTTCCTATATTTTTATTCTTTTTCATTTTCGTCGGGATGATAGAGTTTTCGTGTTCGTCGTTAACAACTGATACTATTTCTTATGCCTTTGTTTTATTATATCTAATATTTACTTTTCCTTTGTTTCCTTTTAGTTTTGAATAAGAATAATTGTAACTCTCTAAATTCGATCTAACTAAAAATATCAAATTTAAGAAGTCGCGTTTGAAAACTTAACCCTCAAATAAATTCATTTTAAAAATTATACTTAATTTTAAATTGAATATATATATATATATATATATATATATATATATATATATATATATATAAACAATAGTTTACCAAATCACATGAAATAAATAAAAAATGACAATTATAAATTCGAATATTTAATAAAAATGCCTGAATAATAAAACACAGTATATGAATGCTAAAAAGAATTTCAAACCATAAATAATCTGTATGAAATTACACCAATGTCTCAAAATAATAAATAATCATCTCAATAACTAAAAATAGTTTCTTACTAAATAATAAAATAAACTGATAAAATGTGAGATCCTCCAAGTACCACGTCGCCTAAAGTCCAAAGATATCTATAAGAGGAAACTATGGGGAGTAAGCTAAAGAGCTTAGTGTGTCTCTAAAGTGCAAGAAAACCATAGTAGTAGAACACAATAATAATTTCTTAAAATTCTTTAAAACATAAAACCAATAGTACAATATCACAAGCATAATGCAATTGACCCAACTATGTCCGCCAAAGATGAGGAAGGTTCCCATAGCCTCCTCGCTATGTCTGCCATCCGAAGTGGAATTCAGCCTGAAGGGTGAAACCACTGAACTTCTCCGTACAAATCTCAACTCATGCTCATACATATATGATGTTTAAAACTTAAATTTCATAAACACAATTCCATAAATTTGATATTCCATACAACATACTTCATAAATCGTCGTCCATAAATCCATAAATCCATAAATCATGGTTCCGTAAATCCGATATCACATAAATCAAATGTTTCATAAGTCATAATAAAAACACATTCAAAATCGTATGCATGTGATGTCAACCATACAAGCCATAATGCATATAAATAATCACATTAGATGTAAAACATAGGTAGCACAGTAAGAAACACACCTCAAGTAGCAATAGCTCTAATGTCGAGAAGAACGCCTCTCGCGTTCAGGTCTAACATTGGGTCTAGCTGAATTGGAACCTACTATATAAAACTCTACATCAAAAAGTCTACCACTATGCCACCGACTAAACACAAATAGTAATATGAAAGAATACTCACGTGTAGTCCTCGTATGATGTGTACGGTCAGTTCGAACATTCGAAGTAGATGTCAATTCGTCAGATTCGCGATCAGAAGAATAATGATCACCTTAATCAAAATAATAATCTAAATTCGAATTTAAAAATTGAAAGAAGGGTAGGAATAAATGGTTTAGATTTATGAATGTCGGATTGGACAGATTCAATGGTATAAGGGTAAGCCACGATGGGGACTCATAGGAATCGAATTAGAAGATGAGGTTCAAGGGTTACCGTGGGGTGCAGGGGTGAACTATATTGGGAGAAGCCAACATACGAATGCTATAGACGCGAGATGAGGTAACGAAATCAAAGAAATAAGGAAAAAGAATGGGTTAAATAGGTTTAATTTTCTAGGGGTGAACTATATTGGGAGAAGCCAACATACGAATGGTACAGTCTGAGCTATCTGGTGGTTCATTGTCAGACTCTGATTTGGTTTGGAGATGGGAGCTAGGAAAGCCTTGAAGCCGGGAAAGAGACTAGGAGTTGAAATTATTGGAGAAGTCAACCAAGCCATTAAGGATTTTGCGCTATTAGAATGGGGCAAGAAGGTTGAGGATTCTTACATGAAATATGCAAGGGTTAGGTTCTAACTTTATTTTATTAGAGGGGAGATGGCTTGTGGAAAATTCAGATATTACAGTAGTTAATGCGTCTACGATTCTTTGGACTGAACTTTCTTTGAAGAAGCAGTTAGGCAATGGAGTATCGAAATAAGGGAGAAGGCCGTGGTGTGTTAGTCTTTTGACGGGATCAAATGAGTTCAATCAATTTATCAAAAATTCAGTTGGTTTGGACCAAGCAATAGGAAAAGTAGGTTGGATAGGTTCTTGTTTGATGACAATTAGGGTATGATCTCTAGTGAGACCCTAGAAAGTAAAAGACTCTAATTTAGTGACCTTTTTATAAAGAATTGATATTAGGTGCCTACTTTTTTGGGTTTAAGATCATGTTCTTGTTTTACTAATTCATGAAGATGTGGATTGGGGACTGAAACCCTTTAAACTCTTGAATGCTTGGGTTGCAGGGAGATTACCCTTTAAACTCTTGAATGCTTGGGTTGCAGGGAGATTATTAAAAAGGTTAAACCAATCGGAGTTGGTACCGAAATTAAGAAGACTAAAAGAAGCTTTGAAAAAATGGAATAACTTTGATAGGAAGGTGCAAGAGCTTGAGTTGAAGATGGTGGTGATCAGCTTATATCAGAGGCAGAGAGACTGGAAAATTAAGACTTTACATATTACAACTAAAGGAAAAGGAAGATTGTTGGAGGTACAAGGACAAAAAAGAAGTATAGAGGAAAATTATATGTTCAAAATATGGAGGTACTCTACTCCCTGTAGCTAGAAGATATCTCTCATTAACTCCGACAAGGTATAATGAGCTAGAAGATATCTCTCATTAACTCCAATAAGAGCTCCAAGATCTGAAATTGGGTTAACGTGGAGGTGGAAAAATGGATGCTAATTGGGGATGGAAATTGGAATGGAAGGTCAGCTCTGTTTTAAAAACACTGATGCTGTGGGGATCAACCTCTTCGTTAGGTCTAAGGCCATGTTGGTGGCTAAACTGGTTGTTGGGGATGAGGAATTATTCTCCAAATAGAATCGTATGAATGGGGAATTTCATTGTGAAGAAGCTACCTTTCTTGATAGTCAATATGAACCCGGAGGGAGGATCCGCGCGTTTCAGATGAATGGGAAAATCACGAATTCATGTATCCTTATAATTTGGCATTTACATTTTTTTTGTTTAATTTTGGTCACTTCCTTTTAATATTTGTTTATTATTATCAAGTAATGCTTTTTATTATCAAGTAATTTTGGTCACTTTCTTTTAATTATTATTATTACATAGTATATTGTTATTTTATCCTATTATTATTAGTTATTTATTTATATTTTTATCAGTATTTTATTATACATATTTATATGTCCTATATATTTTAATCAAATTTTTGAATAAAGAGTTATTTTATTTTATTAGGGATTATCGTGAAAAACATATCTCGGGCGTAAGGGTGCCGCTTTCCATTAACCTCTATTATGAAACACTATTTTTGATATTAAATTAGAACTTTATTCAAGGATTCAATGGAATTTATGCCCCGAGCGTTGGGGTGTAAACTTCCGCTGTATATTTTCTTTAATATTTTAAGGGAACACAATTTTTAAATTTAATTCAAATTCATAATTCCCATCGTTAAAAAACTACGTAATCGAAAGGTACCAATTTTTGGGCGTTGTGGTGGTGGTCACCCTTCCCCACAGGTAACTGACTCCCGAACCTATTTTTCTGGTTTCGCATACCAAAACTCGTTGTTGTAATAAAAAACGAAAAAATAAGTTTTATTAAAATAACCGGGTTTTCAGGTGATCCAATCTCACCTAAAATAAAATAGAAAAGATTAGTGGCGACTCCCCGTTGTTACAGCTTGGCGACTCCGCTGAGAACTTTTTTAGAGAGTCAAGCAACAAGTCGATTATTTTTTAACGGGTGAAAATTATGACTTCAATTTAATTTTTGTGATCCATCTTAAAAAAAAACTCTTTACAACTATTTCTATAAAGTCTGCTAAGATCTCATATCATGCGCTCTCGACCCGAGCTCCATCCCTTTTAAGTGGGAGTGAGAAGCTACTCTATCGTGAGGTACTCTCTCCGTGTAGAATGGTGGATCACTTACCAGATATTGGTCCCTTTGTCTTCGTGAGACTTTTGTCTCGTACAGACCTAGAGACTCGTATCCCATTGAATTAAACTTTGCTAGCCTTAGTAGGTGACATCACTGGCATTTTGGGTACCCTCGTTAGAGCCAAACCCCATTTAGTGAACTGTAAAAGCCTACTCTTTAGAGTCATACTGAACTTCTACTCGTTTAGAGAGTCACCCGATAGGTGCATTAGAAAGAGAGTGGGGGGTTTTAATTTCCTTTAATTATGCTATTTAATTTTAGTTCTTTTATATATCTATTTATTTATTTATTTTTGTAACATACCATGTTTGATACCATGTCTAAATTTATGCAAAATAAGCATGCGGGTAGATATCATGACTGCTGTAGGATTTTAATTTTCTAAAAGCATGTGGGATAGAAAAGCATGTTTTAGGTTTGTTTTAATTCAACTTTTATTTATTATCTCTATATTATTAAATTATATTGAGACTAACATGTTTACTCTATTTTTTGTTGTCTTATTCTTGCATTGCATTTTATCTTTCTTTAATCAAAAGGTGTTGAGGCGAGTTTAGCCATTATAAAGGATCAGCTATGGAGAACCGATTTCTTGATAAGGTGGAAAGAACCTTAGGTGTGCGGAGGTGGTCAGAAGAGACTCAACTGCAGAAAGGGGACAATCTGTTATAAGGTGAAAAGCCAGAACTCGGGGATTCCACTAACATTAGATCAACTCAGAACTAATTGCAAGAGTTAAAAGAAATCTGAAAACATTAGGACGAAAAAAAGTAGTTGTTCTACGACAATTACTATGATTTGCCTTATCTGCTAGAAGTCAGCATTGACAAAGCTTTATTTCGATCCCTCGCCCAATTCTAGAATTCTGGCTACAGTTGCTTTACTCTAGGTGATGTCGATCTGGTACCAACCATCAAAGAATATACTGCCTTGATCTGTTGTCTGAAAAAATCCAGGTTAATAAAGCCTATTTCAAGTCTCCTAACTCTCCAGCATTCCAGAAGTTTAAGATGCCTGATTTTGAAAAGTATAATGGGACCACGTCCTGAAGCTCGCCTTACGATGTTCATCAAGAGGATGACGGGATACATTGACAATGACCCCCTCTTAATTCATTGTTTTCAGGATAGTCTGATAGGGTCCACTGCAAAATGGTAAACCAATTAAGTCGTGACAAAACATGTTATTGATATAACACCTGACCGGGTTACGCTACAAAACATGGAGAAGAGACCTGACGAGAATCTCATGCAATATGAACAACGATAAAGAGACATCGTAGCCCAAGTACAACCACCACTGTTAGAAAAGGAAACGGTGATGCTCTTCGATGGAACGCTGAAGAAACCTTTCCTCGGCCGTATAATAGGGAGTGCGACAAAGGACTTCTCTAACATAATAATAAATGTAGAAATGATTGAAAACCCAATCCAAAATAGAAAAAGTGAAGATGAAGAAAACACAAAGAAGTAAAACTATAGGAGAAAAGATAACGAGGCCAACAATACATGTGTCTATAATGTCGGCTATACAAAGCAGCTGACAATCAGACAACCCCAAGCTGCAACCTTGAATATCCAAAATTCCCCAAAACAAGGATCAAATCAGAGGGCGAAGGAAGAAGATATGGAATTTACTCTAATCCCGATATGTTATGGCGAGTTATAAAAAAACTTGTACAATGCATTCGTGGTATCTCCAAACTACACGAAGCCAATACAACCCCTTTACTCGTAATTGTACGACGCCAATGCTCAGTGTGACAATCACACCGGGGTCGTAGGACACTCCATAAAGAACTTCATTGCTTTTAAAAAAACTTGTTGAAAAATTCATAAAGATGGGGTCATGAAATTTGATGACTCTACAGGATCAAGTACAGCTTGGAATCCATTACCCAATCATGCCGAGACTGGGGTGAATGCAATTATTGACGATGGGAAAAAAAGAATCAAAACTGGCGTCGAAGACTCGAAGACGTAAAATCTTCATTAAGGTGGGTTTGGAAAAAGATTGTCGAGATGGGTCTGGTGCAGTAAACCTCGAGAGACATGAAAGAAGCCTTCGATAGCTGTTGTCCATACCATGGCGAAAGAAATCATGATATCCAAAACTGTGTAGAGTTCAAGGTTCTCGTTAAAAATTGATCGATAACAAAGAGTTAGAGTTCTTTGAAGAAAGGAAGATGGAGGAGGCTTACATCTGTACTTCAAAACAAAAAGCCCTTAAAAGTAACTGTGGGGGAAACTTCTCGGTTATTGTTATCTCAGGACCAAGGAAATGCGAAGGAGGTGAGAGTTTGGGAGCAAAAGTCACGATTCAAAAACCAGGACCTTTTCCTTACAATGATAGTAGGAAAGTCTCATGGATATATAATTACGAAGTAACAATTCAGGGAGACGACACTCAAAAGACTGCTTCAAAAGAGGTGAATGGCATTGGTTTCTTCACCAGGAGTGGGAGACAAGTTCCCAAGGAAACAAAAGATCCAAAAGGGAAATCCTTGATAAATGAACCCGCAAAAGAAAAAGATGTTAAACCTGAATCACCAATTAATGAGCCAGTTAAAGAGGAGGAGATGAAAGAATTCTTGAAATTCCTGAAACACAGTGAATACAATGTTGTTGAACATCTCCATAAACTGCCTGCCCGTATATCAATATTATCTTTGCTATTGAGTTCAAAAGCACACCGTAATGCGCTGCTGAAAGTGTTGAACGAGACTTTTGTTCCTAACGACATTGCGGTGAACAAATTGGACATGTTGGCAAACAATCTAAATGCTGATAATTTCATCTATTTCAATGATGGTGAGATACCCTCAGGTGCTATGGGATCCACTAAAGCCCTGCACATTACTACTCGGTGCAAAGGCTATATGTTACCAGGAGTCTTGAATGACAATGGATCCAGTTTAAATGTCCTACCATTGGCTACTTTGAATAGGTTCCCAATAGATAGTTCTCACATAAAGGCTTGCAATACCCTCGTTCGAGCATTCTTCAGTATTAAGAGAAAAGTGATGGGAAGAATCGAAGTGTCGTTACTTGTGGGTCTAAACACATACGATGTAGACTTTCTGGTGATAGATATCAAACCCACATATAATTGTCTATTGGGAAGACCCTGGATCCATTCAGTTGGGGCATTTCCATCATCACTCCACCAGAAATTAAAGTTCATCTTTGACGGACGATTGGTCTGTGAATGCTGAAGAAGACATCATAGCTTCCATCACTAATGACGCCCCTTTTATAGAAGCTGATGAGAATGCGGTAGAATGCTCATTCTGATTATTTGAGTCAAACTGACAATGGGAAGAGGAGCCTAGGTCGGTCGTGGACTAGGGAAGTATCTACAAGGTCGGGTCAGTGCGCCGTTCATGATCGATAAACAAGATTGCTTTGGAGTCGAATACAAGTCGGATGCCAAGCAAAGAAGAAGCAAGATTGTGAAGAAGCAAGAAAGGAGGAAAGCCTATTTGAAAGTAGAAGAGGTCAACTAGGAACCTATGGCTTTTCCTTGCCTGTCTGAAACTTTTGTGTCTGGGGGATTCATCCACCCCAAGCATACTAAAGAAGATGAACTTGAAAAATGTTAGAAATTTTGGATATCAATGTTGTGACTGAAGAAGGAAGTGAAGGAATATACCTAAAAGGGATATGTCCTTATACCCTAGGAACTGTTTTGAACAATTGGACTGTTGAAGAACTCCCCGCAGTGTTTAGGAGTGTTTCAGAGCAATGCACATAACACACTTGTTTCTCTTGCCCAAGAGCAACAAGGGTCTTTTTGTAAAGGGCATATTCTTATGGTCCTTATGTCAATGAAATATTACTTTTTGTGTGCATCATTAAGCAAACATTTCTTTTACTTTTACTCTTATACATATACTTATACTATTGACCATTCTCATTTCATTTGTTCCAATGTACATCATTATTTCGTGCTAGGTCCCCTGATGTCAACGTATCTAGCGACACCGAAGTCGATCCAGAACCTGTTTTTGAGCGAGACGTGTGTCTAGATGGACCTCAAGACTTTGAAGAAGATCCAGATAGTGATCTATCTCCTGAACTATTGAGAATGGTTGAACAAGAGAAAAAACAAATCTTGCCTCACAAAGAGTTGGTAGAGACGGTGAACCTAGGAGATGAATATGAAAACAAAGAGGTGAAGATTGGGACATGCATCATCGTGAAAACATGACGTGATCTCATCAAGCTGCTCCTAGAATTTAGAGATATTTTTGCAAGGTCCTACCAAAACATGCCTGGATTGAACACAGATGTGGTGGTACATAAACTCCCTATGAAAGAGGGTTACAAGCCGGCCCAACAGAAACTCTGGAGAATGAGAACTGATACACTCTTGAAAATAAAAGATGAGGTAGAGAAACAGTATGGTGCTGGGTTTCTACGAGAAGTCAAATATTCAGAATGGGTGGCTAATACAGTTCCTATTCCATAGAAAGATGGCGAGGTACGCATGTGTGTTGATTATCATGATCTAAACAAAGCCAGTTTGAAAGATAAATTCCCACTTCCTCACACCGACACCATGGTCGACAATACAACAAAACACTCGTTGTTCTCCATTATGGACGGTTTTTTCAAGCTATAATAAGATAAAGATGTATCCTGATAATAAGGAAAAGACTATGTTTGTGACACAGCGGGGAACCTTTCGTTACAAGGTAATGCCTTTTGGACTTAAAAATGCAGAGGCAACATACCAACGATCCATGGTCACTCTGTTCCATGATATGATGCACAAAGAAATTGAAGTGTACGTCGACGACATGATTTCCAAATCTCAAACAAAAGAGGAGCATGTGGCAGTTTTGAGAAAACTATTCTTGAGACTAAGAAAATACCAGTTAAAGCTGAATCCCGCCAAATGTACCTTCGGAGTCGCGTCAGGAAAACTGCTGGGTTTCATAGACAGCGAAAGAAGCATTGAAGTTGATCCAGATAAGGTCAAAGCTATTCAAGATCTTCCGCCCCCACACTCTCAAAAAGAAGTGAGGGATTTCTTGGGAAGATCAAAATTACATTGCTCGGTTCATTTCACAGTTAACCGAAAAATGTGATCCCATCTTTCGTCTCCTCAAAAAGCATAACCCAGGGGAATGGAATGATGAATGTCAATAAGCTTTTGACAACATCAAGCACTACTTGTCGAATCCCTCGGTTTTAACGTCGCTTGTCCCAAACAAGCCGTTGATTCTGTACTGAACCTTCTTCGAGAATTCTATAGATGTGTACTCGGACAACATGACGAATCATGAAGGAAAGAGCAGGCAATCTGTTACCTCAGTAAGAAGTTTACAGAATCTGAAGCGAGATATTCACCGATCGAGAAATTGTGTTGTGCCTTGGTTTGAACTACCAGAAGACTAAGACAATATATGTTGTATCATACAACCTGGATGATCTCAAGGCTCGATCCCCTTAAATATTTAATGAAGTCAACTGAACTAATAGGAAGAATGACTAGATGGCAGATTTTGCTATCCGAATTCGATTTGGTTTATGTAAACCAAAAAGCCATAAAAGGGAGTGCAATACTCGACTTCTTAGCTAGATGAGCTCTAGAGGATTACGAACCTCTAAACTTTAATTTCCCAAATAAAGATTTGATGTGCATTATGACTATGGAGGAAAGCACGCCAAAAGTTAAACGTTGGAGGTTGAACTTTGATGGCACCTCAAACGTTGTGGGCAAATGAATTGGTGTAGTGTTAGTCACGCCAGAGGGTGATCATTATCCTTTCGCTAGCAAGCTCGATTTTGTTTGCACAAATAACATGGCAGAATATGAAGCATGTGTTATGGGGATTCGAGCTGCTATTAAGAGTAAAGTTAAATCTTTGAAGGTATACGGGGACTCTATGCTCGTAATCTATCATCTCCGAGGAGAATGGGGGACTAAAGATTCCAAATTAATGGATTATTGGAATCTCGTTCCGGATCTAATCAAAGAGTTCTACGAGATTACCTTCCACTATCTTCCACGAGAGGATAACCAAATGGCAGATGCCTTGGCTACTCTGTCTTCGTTGATTAAAGTCAACAACCAGTCTGATTTGATGCCAATACAAATAAGTATATATCAAACACCGGCCTACTGCTATAATATCGAGGAAGGTGAAAAAGATGAACATCCTTAGTATCATGACCTTTTGCAGTACATAAAAAGCAGTGACTATCCGGAGCAAGCTACTAAGAATGACAAGAGGACACTACGAAGGCTAGCAAGTGAGTATGTTCGGGATGGTGAAATTTTGTACAAAAGAAGGAAAGATCAAGTGCTATTGCAATGTGTGGATGTTGTCGAAGCCAAAAAGATTCTCGAAGAAGTCCATGAGGGTGTATGTAGAATGCACGTCAATGGATTCACAATAGCTAGGCAAATTATGAGATTCGGATATTATTGGTCAACTATGCAAGAAGATTGCATCAACTACGCCAAAAAAAGCCATAAGTGTAAGATTTATGCCAATAAAATTCATGACCCTCCATCACCACTACATGTTATGAACTCTCCATGGTCGTTTTTATGTGGGGCATGGACGTCATTGGTCTTATATCGTCGAAGGCTTCTAATGGTCATCGGTTTATCTTTGTGGTTATTGATTACTTCACCAAGTGGGTAGAAGCAGCCACCTATGCTAGTGTCACCAAATCAGCATTGTGTAGATTCCTAAAGAAAGAGATCATATGTCAGTATGGGATACCGGAAAGTATCATATCTGATAATGCGTTGAATTTGAACAATTAGACCATTGGAGTAGTATGCAAATAGTTCAAGATACGACACCACAATTCCTCACCGTACTATCCTCAGATGAACGGAGCAGTGGAAGCAGCTAACAAGAATATCAAGAAGATTGTTGACTGGAAGTCATTTGACATGGTAAAATGTACCAAAAAATGATGATACGAGCTTATAATAAGAAGGTTCACCCAAGAGAATTCCAGGAAGGAGACCTAGTAATGAAAAAGATCTTACAGATCCAGAGATATTCCCGAGGAAAATGGATGCCAAACTGGGAGGGCTTGTACGTCTTGAAAAAACCCTTTTTGGAAGAGCTTTGATTTTAGCTGAAATAGATGGTAAAGATCTACCTAACCCTGTGAATTCAGATTCAGTCAAGAGTTACTTCACTTGAAAAATTATAGGATCAAGGGAGGTTTTCTTGAAAATCCGAAAAACATAGTACGAGTTTTGATGGTAGGAAAAGAATTTTGCAAGATAAGATGTCAACAAAGCACCCGAGGTCCCTTAGACATGTAAAGGTTCCTGACAAGCAAATCTGGCGAAGCTCATTCGTTTGACATTTGGGGCACCTAATTTTGCCTTTTTGCTTTATTTTATTCCAATGTTTCCCACTTAAGTCATGAACTTTAGTTTCAATAAATTCTTCCTTTCATCTTATGTCCTTGTTTGCACAAATACTATACACTAACATAATGACCAATAAGCTAATGAATACAAGAAGATCTCTCTACATTGCTTTTGAAAGATTCCTAAATAGTATAGGGACCAAAGATAGCCCTGGTTGAAAAGGGGCATTCTCATGGATAAACAGCTCAAAAGAGACACTACCCGAGCATAATGTGGGGTAAATAGTTTTCTTACGGTGCGCTCACACTTGAAAAAAAGGGAAGTCTAGGGACTCAAACTGAACAGAGTCCAAACAGCCAATAATGTCAGCTTTAGAGTAGATACGAATGCTTAAACCAATTCCAAAATCCAAAGAACATTCACGAATGGCATTTTGCATCCATGCTAGAATCTTTCATGCATTCATTAGACATATTTAAGCTTGGATCATTTGACTCATACTAATTATAGCATCCTGAATATGTAAACAAAAAGTTTTACAGATTCTATCTCTCCAACAAGTGGTGGAATAGATGAGTACAGACGTCAATTTTGTCTCCCTGAATTTACAGTAGGATAAGCACATATATCAATTTCATCACCCATAATTTGTAGTGTAATGAACCTAACAACAAGCCTATCTCCCTGAATTTGTAGTGGAACATATAAAGCACGACGACAAAATCATTACCCTGAGGATACAATGGTTCAGATCATCTAGTTTACATATTACAAAGTAGAATAAAAGAACGATCAGAAAGTTCTATGCACTTTTAGAAGAGAAAACGAGATGATCAAAGCCAGGAGGGTTGTGACTCCCCATGGTGTAGCATGTCTCATATCTTCCAGATCTCGCTTTGCCATTAATGATGCAGTGGGACAGATTTTCAAAGCCTAGTTTCGCCGCTGATGGTGCGACTAGACCAAATATTTTTTTTGCGGATCTCATCTTCAGACTAATAAAAAATAAAAACTAAAAGCAATAAAAAATCCAAAAATAAAGAAGAGAAAAAGAAAAAAAAACACAACACAACAAAGTGAAAACCCGAAAGAGCGCTTTGACAAGAGGAAAAAAGAAAAAGAAGGGTCCAAGATGAAAACCCGTAAAAGGCGTCTTGAGACCAAAAAGTATTTTGTGTTGAAAACCCGAAAAGGAAGACTTAAATTTTGATCAAAATCAAACTACCAGATCATGCCTCTTCGTCAGGGTTGTAGCTTGATCGAAATCACACTTCTTCACTAGATCATGCCTATTCGTTAGGGTTGTAGCTTGATCGAAATCAAACTCTCAAATCATGCCTTTCCGTCAGAGTTGTAGCTTGATCGAAATCAAACTCTTAGATCGCGCCTCTTCATCAGAGTTGTAGCTTGATCATAGCTTTTTCTCAGATCGTGCCTCTTCGCCGGTGTCGCAAGTCGATCAAATCCTGGTCTTGCCTCTTCGTCGGTGTTGTAGCTGGACCAAATATGCCAAAATCCCGATCCTGCCTCCTCGTCAGTGTTGTAGCTGGATCAAAACAGCTTCAGACAATGACTCTTCATCGGTGTCATAGCTCGGTCAAATCCTGGTCTTGCCTCATGGTCGGTGTTGTAACAAGACCAAATTCACATACTTACGATCCTGCCTCTTCGTCAGTGTCGTAGCTGGATCAAACTTACTAACTATAGACCTTGCCTCTTCTTCGGTGTTGTAGATTGGTCAAAATTTACGGATTTTTCAATTCACCCCCTCATCCATGTTGTAGCCAAAAAAAGAAAGGAAAATGTTCATCAGATCCTGTCTCTTCGTCGGTGATGTAGCTAGATCAAACATCAGAAACTTTATCATTTGATCTCGTATCTTTATCAGAGTTGCAGATGAATCAAAGCAATTTTGGTAAGTTCAACAGAAATGTCGACACAACGTGCTTAAACACGATAAAGTTTAAGAGAATGGACAATTCAAATGTCTATCAAAAATCCATTTTTACGAATGGTCAAAGGAAAATAAATCCTTTGGAAAAATCCAATATCATGATTGGTATAAACTGATTGTACCAAGGGGAATTGTACAGCTAGCCCGAAGCAAACGACTACCAGTAAAGGAAAGTCAAATCGTTGATCCCTGTGCAATTGGGGAAATAAAAAAGAAATATATAAGCCACGTGGAGATATTTTCTAAATCAAATATCATAATCTTTATCCTCTGTTCCAGTTTCTTCGACGGTGTTGCAGCTGGATCGAGTTTTGCGGACCTTTCCCCTTTATCGGTATCGCTACTAGGTCAAGTTTTCTTCAGGTGTTGTGTCGTCGTCAGAGTCATAACAAGTTGAGCTCATTTTATCAACCCAACGATCCCTCCATTTTGAAGATTTTGCATGCAAGAGTCGTCGAGTAGATCAAATAAAGTGAAGGAAGAAGAGTCGTGCCAAGAAAGAAGAAGCCCAGTCAAGCCAGACAAAATGGGTTCCTTTTGATCTTTACCCTATTGTTGTTACTCAACAATGGGTAAAAAGGGGCAGCTGTGGATACCCATTTTACTCGAGCCTTAGAGCCCATTTACAAATAACCAGGCCCACAACCTATTACATTATGCAAAACTCGGGCCCAATTAACCAAAAATTAACCATAGCTCATATCTTAACTAAATCTAATAAAAACCCTAATATGCTCATCCAAGTAGTCGCCGCCTTCATCACTCAGCCATTGTCATCGCCTTCTTGAGCCGCGCCGCTGTACCCTCGACTTCGAGCCGTTGCCAACAATCAGTTGATAACCTAAAGATCATGATGATTAACCCCCTCTTCCACCATCACCTTAATCACTATATAAACCCTTCATCTTCACCCATTCCTACCACCACCGCGCAGATACCGCCCCTAAAATCACCACGCCTGCCCCCACTTTCCACGTAACCCACATCTTAAACCCTATAAAAAATGGGTTCGATTTGAAAAAAAAAAGAGAGAGATTTTAGGGACCAAAAAACAATTATTAAAAAGAAGATTCGAACAGAAAAAATATAAAAACGGGACGGAAAAAACACAGATCGAAACTGTAAAAAAAGGTAAAAAAATATATATAGAAAAACTATTTCGAAATTTCTTAGATCTAGGAAAATAAGGATGGGTTCAGGAAAAACCAACCTCAAAATCAAGTTTAGGGTCTAAAGCCGAACCTAACCCTTCATTTCCATTTCTTTCGACCATCGTTCGCGGCGGTTCTCCATCGCCAGCAAACGGTGGCCCACGGTGGATGACAGGGCAACAACTGAACCACAACCGGGCTTGGCAGAGAGATTCGAGAGAGCCCTTTTATTTTTGTTTTTTTTTGTAATATGATAAGAAATGAGCTTTTTTGGGGTTAAATCTTGTATTTAAGGGGATGCTGAAACGACGTCGTTTTGCTCCCTGGTGACCCGCGCATGGACCCGACCCAGATGGTGGATCCGCGCGTTTCAGATGAATGGGAAAATCACGAATTTAGTCCTTCGCCTCATGTATCCTTATAATTCGACATTTACATTTTAATTTTGTTTAATTTTGGTCACTTTATTTTAAATTTTGAATATTATTATAAAGTAATGCTTATTATTATCTTCATAATTATTATATACTATCTATATATATTATTATTACTATTACATAGTATATTGCTATTTTATCCTATTAGTATTACTTATTTATTTATATTTTTATCAATATATTTATTATACATATTTATATGTCTTATATATTTTAATCGGATTTTTGAATAAAGAGTTACTTTATTTTATTAGGGATTATCGTGAAAAATGTACCCCGAGCATAGGGGTGCTCCTTTCGGTTAATCTCTATTGCAAAACACTATTTTTTATTTTAAATTATAACTTTATTCAAGGATTCAACAGAATTTATGCCCCGGGAGTTGGGGTGTAAACTTCCTATGTATAATTTTTTTTAAATATTTTAATGGATCAAAATTTTTAAATTTAATTCTAATTCATAATATCCATCGTTAAAACACGATGTAACCGACATACACCAATTTTTGGGCATTATGGGCGTGCTCACCTTTCCCCACACGTAATCGACTTCCGAACCTATTTTTTTGGTTTAGCGGACCAAAACTCGTTGTTGTAATAAAAAATGGAAAAACTAAGTTTTATTGAAATAATCAGGTTTTCAGGTGATCCAATCTCACTTAAAATGAAAAAAAATTGGTGGCGACTCCCGTTGTTTCAACGAATGTGTTTGTTGTTGGTGTAAGTCATGCATTGAGGATATTAACCACCTTTTCCTGAAATGTATTTATGTGGATACTTTCTGGTATTTGTTTTGTGATTGGTGGAAGGTTCCAAGGGGACAAGTAAATCATGTTCGGAGTTTTCTGGACTTCTGTTTTGAAGTTCGTTTTACTGGTGACTTGCAGGTTTGCTGGTTAGTGTCAGTTGGAGCAGCGTTTTAAAGTATCTGGATTGCAAGAAACGAAGAGGTGTTTCGTGATAAACATACTACTATTAAGGATTTGTTTTCTCTAGTGAAATTACGAGCTCTCTATTGGATTAAAGCTTGTAAGGAAGTTTGGGACCCAATTTTAGATCTATGGTGGAAGGATTCAAGGAAGGGAGTGATCGTTTCCTCTTGTACGAGGGTTTCGGAGGTGGAATGGAAGTCACCGGAGAAAGGTTGGGTTAAGTTTAACGTCGATAGAGCTGCAAAGGATAACAAGGCAAGTTGCGGAGGACTGCTTTGAACGGAGGATGGTATGATGAGAGCTATTTTTTTAGGACTTGTTGAAGGATTTGAAGCTGATTATGCTGATTGTCTTGCGAAAGATCGTCTCTATTTAAAGCATGGTGGTAATGGTGCCTCTTAGGTTATTTGCTACGTTCTGGACTGGAATTGTAATGTTTTACATTTTTTGTTGTAAGGTGATCATTGTTTTTTTTTTTTTTGTTTTTTTTCCGTTAAAGTATGTACTCTTTTCCTCCACCTAAGTTTAGAGAGGTTTTTAATGAGACATACTTTGTGGGTTTATTATAATAAAATCTTGGTTGCTGAGCCAAAAAAAATCGCAAAAGGAATGTTTTCCTTTGTAACAGTATAAGATCATTGAGAGACATAACTTGTTGCATCTCGAGACTCAAACCATGAACCAACTATAGAGTAGGGAATTAATTCGAAAATAAGGCAACCCAAACATAATGCCAAAACTATGTAACAACAACTAAGGTTGCAGGTGACACATATACATTTTTTATTTACTGAATTTTGTGAAGAGCGATTTTTTTTAAATAGTTTAAAGGTAATTACAAGGTAGTGTCAGTAGTGTCGGTTTATATATATTTTTAATTTTTTTGTCAATGCATATACACGTTAATGACAAAAGTAATTGAGGACATACCTTTTATAATAAACATCATCCGCTTTTTCATTATGACCACTTGCTAAAATATTATCTTTAGCAGCTTTTATTAAAATAGTATTATTCTAAAGATAATAAGAATATTAATAAGGAAAAGTATAGAATGATAATTATGACCGAAATTGGATCTGGGTTGGGGATAGAACATGGCTTCTAAGCAAAGACAAATTGTATAAAGGGACTAGCTTTTGTTCCCACGTACCAGAACTCTAATGATTCCTAAATCCTTATTCTCAATGCCTCATCGCATGTCACAAAAGGAAATCATAGTAATTATCTTTACAATGTTTAATTAAAGTGGATTCCGTTATATAATATTCCAATTCCAAGGATTACAAGTTACAAAATGTTGAATACAAGCTGAGTCAGATTCTCTTTTTGAAGTTCACAGTTATTTTTCCTTCTTTTCTCTACGAAGATTTTTTATTGATGTAAAATATTTACGAAAGTAAATAGCATCACCAGGATTTCAGTATATTCGCAATTTAAGTCAAAGAAATATAAATAAAAAATGTAAGATTGAGATTCGAGTCACATTTCAACCACAAGAGGTCACTACAGCAAAACAGGTCTTTAGCGGCGTTTTTTTTGTCCTATAGCGGCGTTTTTTAGCGCCGCTAAAAACATTCCCGACACTTAAAAAAGCGCCGCGAAAAACGCCGCTTAAAGTAGCGCCGCAACAGTTCGCGGCGTTTTTTTTTCAAAAACGCCGCAAAAGATCAAAATCTATAGCGGCGTTTGTAAAAGCAAACGCCGCGAAAAACTGTTCTGTAGTGGCGTTTGATTTTACAAACGCCGCGAAAAACTGTTCATTAGTGGTGTTTGATTTTACAAACGCCGTGAAAAACTGTTCATTAGTGGCGTTTGTTTTTTACAAACGCCGCGAAAATCTATTCTGTAGTGGCGTTTGATTTTACAAACGCCGCGAAAAACTGTTCATTAGTGGCGTTTGATATTACAAACGCCGCGAAAAACTAGTCTTTAGTGGCGTTTGATATTACAAACGCCGCAAATAACAACATGCTTCCAAAAAAAATTAAATAAAATAATACTATATAATAATCGATCAGTGCTGTTAAATTAACAAATGTTGCACCAAGTTATTTTAATTACAGCATGGTTCCTTACATACAAATACAAAGAAAATCAACAAAACTACATGTCATCAACTAGTGTATTTATGTTGAGCTGTAAAATTCAATGTGTGTACACATTTACCAGGTTTCCTGGATTTCTTTGATGTTGAGACAATAGCTAACCCCGTCAGTTATTGATGAAATACAACCAATTAAGGCTGCATATATGTGTTTACTTCCCCAAAACTTGAATTGCTTCCTTCCACAGTTTTATGTAGCCCTCCTGCCACATCCAGCAAAAGGTGAGGACTCTGCCTGCAAATATAAAGTGTTAAATTTCCCCAACTTTTGAAATCCTCTTAAATTTACATTAGGAAACAATATTAGAGACACTGGAACAGCTATTTACCTGTTGCCCAAATCTACTGTATATATCCAAAGCCCTCAAAGCATCAGGACGTTGCATCTCAAAGAACTGACATTGTTTAGAGTACAAATAAGAATAACAAAGAAGTGACGGCTTAAGATGATAACCAAAGTTTTTATAGTTTAAAAACTGACAAATTAAGGGAAAAAGAAAATTATGCGTCACCCTTCTTTTCGCAGTCTAAAAAAAAAGGCACTTCACAATTGAAAACTCCACACATGCATACACTTTTGAATAGAAAAGGACAAATAGGTACCTAGAAAGAACTTAGCTTGTAAATTCAACAGCTTCAATATGCTCCAAGTAATGGACCTAAAGATTTGAAAACATAAAATAACAAAGAAGAGAGATCACAAAATAACCTAAGAAACAACTAGAATTGTCCAGAAAGCAGTTCTGTGCCCCGAAAATTGTTATGTAGTTAAGAAAACCATCTTATAGTTAATAGGAAAAGCTCCACAAACAAAATTTATAAATTAAATACCAAAAGACTACATAGTCACTTCAAACTTAGAGATAGTTATTCTATTTGTGATTTCACTTATAGTAATCCCATAGTACTGCAGTCCTTAGTAATTCATAGACATTTTATTAATATATTTCTTCTAATACTTCTTAGAGATGATGATAATCAAGAGACTCAACCATTATGATTCAATGAATGATTACATGGCCACCTAATTACAAATTCACAAGGCAAGAATCAACAGAAATAACTGCACGCACAGTGTTTCATTTCTTAAAAACTATTAACATATAAAACCTGTGCTCCCACTTCAATTATTGAAAGATGGTAAAAATGCAAAAGAAAAACCATGCTTAAAGTGAGTTAAGTATTTGAAAGAAACTAGTCGATATTGTTTCTATATCTAAAATGAAACTAGTCAATGTTGTTTCTATATCTAAAATTTTGATTACCTAAGGGATTATTTACCATGATTTGAGGCTGATTTGTACATTTAATTTTGAAATAAAAAAAATAAAATTTTCAACATCAATAACATATAAAGTAAAAAAATGTAAAATTCATTTGTAAAGTGAAAACGTGGTAAAAAAAAGTCACATTTTCAAAACATTACAAATTAAAAGATAATATAAAATTAATATAAAAACTTTGAAAAATGCATCAAGAATCCACTTACAATCTTAGGATGCTTCATCACTCCAGAGGTATCTGGACAACGGTCCTGTTGGGAATCTTTAGCATTGAGTAGTTCTGCCCGCACAATAAATAAAATAAATACATGAGTCCAAATATTTCGAGGTTGAAGATACATTGTCAAGAATCCCAGACTTGAAGACCACAACAAATGCCATACTACCAAAAGCAATGTTTTTTCATCACTATTCAGTAGAGAATCCATGGCCCGACTTTCTTTTCCAAATAGAATAAGGGATTTTAGAGATGAATAAATAGTCGGTTAAATTTATTTAATTAAATAGATACAATTGGTTTAGTTTAATCAATTTTTTATTCAATTCTTTGTTTATTCGATTAATTTAATTAGTATAAACACAAACATATTAAATTTAGAAAAGAAAAAAAAGCAGTAGAAGAAATCATACAGGGTGTTATTGCATTATGAAGGAGCGAGATCTTACCACGCAACGTCGGTGACGGCGAAGGCGGAAGACGCAATGACGGTGACGGTGACGGCGACGGCGACGGAAAAAGACGCAACGAAGGGGATGGCTAACGGGTGAAGCGGTGACAGTGGGTGTGAGAGATCTCGATTAGGGCAGAAAGATTTGGGAATTTTTGAGGCTATCATCCGATTTGGATACTTTGAAAGAGAGGGAGGGGTCAAAACGACACAATAAAATTGTGTTTTGATAATAACACTTTTAGCGGCGTTTGAAAACGTCACTATATGGAAAGTATTTGTGGCGTTTTTGTTTGGAAACGCCACTATAGTCGTACCTATTGCGGCGTTTTGGTCTCAAGCGCCACTATTTCATGTTCTATGGCGGCGGTTTTGTCGCAAACGCCACTAAAAGTGTACTTTTTTGGCGATTTCAATACAAACGCCGCGGAATGTTAAAATTTAACGGCGTTTTCGCTAGAAACGCCGCGAAAAACGCCAGTACAGACCAGTTTTGCTGTAGTGGGTATTAGAAGAATATAAATCATTTACCCTTTTCGGTGTCCTTAATTATCAAAACGCCGCCAAAAAGTTATGGGCTATAGCGGCGCGTGTGGACAAACGCTGCAAAAAAATGTTTTTTAGTAGCGTTTGTGCTTACAAACGCCGAAAAATTATTCTTTGGTGGCGTTTGTATTTAAAAATACCACTAAAAACTGTTTTTTTTTTTACTGTTGTTTGTATTTACAAAAATCGCGAATAACACCATGTTCAAAAAAAACTCAAATATTATTTAAAATGCATTCACCAATTTCCATAATTCCAATTCATATTCCTTTTTCTCAAATAAACAATTAATCATGGAACAATCAGAACTATCCATTTAAAATAACTTCCAACATTACAAATCTATTTCCCAAAAACTCATAGTACACAAACATATATGCAAAGTTAACATGAAAAAAAATTAGAATGAAAGAAACCATTCAAATCAGATATGATGAATCTAATACATAAATCTCATGGTTGCACCATACTCAGGAGACATGTTGGCAATAGTGGCACGGTGAGCTAATGACAATTCGCTCATGTCTTGCCCTGTATAGAGAAGCAAAAAGAAATGTCTACCATTAAATAAAATCAGCAGCATAGAAACAATAAATATGTATTAAAATAGTGGTTGTGTTGAATATTATACCATAGAATTTCACAAACTTGCCGATAACCCCATGCTTCTTTAGCATTTGAGTAACTGTCAACACCAAATCAGTATCCGTCACACCATCTATTACTTTTCCTAATAGTTTAAACCCAACAACACCTCGCAAAACCATGCTCATGGGTTGCATTCAAAAGAGCAAAACTAAGGGTTTTTTTCTGGCAAAGTAGTAATTTAAAAATTAAAAGTTCACCCTCCCAATTATGTCAAAAGAGAAAGAAGAAACAAATTAATGGCAATTGGACACTTACCCTAGCCCCAAAACATCTCTTTTTGTAACCTGGTGCATTATTCCTGATCGAGGTGGAACAACAAGCATGTTAGCAAATGCAGTTGAGAAAAGCAAACCTTTTTGTTTCTTTGGAATTCAAGTTCCATGTTTGCCTGCACAAAATGCCATATCAACCTGAACTGAGTGGTCAATAACATGATCCGCAGGAACCTACACATATAAAATGGGTAAAACTGTTTTCAAGGTATTTGAGAATTGAGAAACTCACTAAGTCTGACAATATCCAGAAGAAAAAGTATATAATTAACCAATGGATTAGTTTTATTAGAATCGCATAGCATCTCGCATGCAGGTGAGATCAACAACAGCAGGAACACCAGTAAAATCCTCAGAAGAGAAAAAAAAAAGATTACAAAGAATTCCTAGCAATTCAAGTTTGCATTAAGACAAAACTCATTATTAGTAAACAAAATAAACATTATAAAAAGTCCAGATTTAGAGCAGACCTGAAGCAACACTCGGACTGGCTTAAACGGAATCTCATCATGTTTGGGAGATGTGTTCTCTCAGTCAATGATCTTCTCAACATCCTTACTCTTAACTTAAAACTCATCGCAGTTACGTATTATAGATTCAAGCAGTATTTTAATAGAGTAAGTAAGTTTATCTGCGCCATAAATCTCAAATCAACCAAAACCTAAAACAGGCTTTGATCGTGTTAAAGAGGAAACACGATAAAATGATAAAAACAGAAAACAGAGCAACGGTTTCTGTCAATCAATTCTTCTACTTAACAAAATAAGCTGACTTATTTGAATAATTAGTGAAGAAATGACAAAACCGCAACCAAACGTAACAAATTAAATTCAAAAAGAGGAACTGACTCATTCTTCAAAGTTCTTTTATAAACAATCTTGGTAAATGTACTCGAAATTCATATTTTATTGTTGTAGAGTTATTATGACAAATACAAACTCGTTATCTTTGCGATCGGTCATTGAGAAGGAAAAACTGAATGGCATGAACTTTCTTGGCCGGTTTCGTAATTTTGGAATTGTCCTCAAACAAGAACGAAAGCTAAATGTAATTGAAGAACTTGTAATTTAGCGTTCGTTCCTGAACAACCACCAGCTGCTGCCTCCAAGGCTGAAAAAGATGCCCATAATAAATATACTGACGATATGGTAGATGTCGAATGTTTAATGCTTGCGACCGTGACTCGTGAGCTTTAGAAATAACATGATGATATGGTTACGTATGAGATGAATCTCTAAGGCCTTGTTTCGATGCAAGATGGTGGAAGGAAGCCAGTAGGAGAGAGGTTGGTTTAAAGACTGGGCTGAAATTTTCAGTGAAGTCCACCCCTAGGTGTGGATGAAAGACCTTTGCGACTAATCATGTTTTGTACCTATCAAAAGAGTCATCAAAATGATATTTAGTGCGAAAGATCCATTTACAACCTACCGAGTTTTGATTAGGTTGATATTGAACAAGGTCTCATGTCCCATTGCGGAGAAGGGCATCAAATTCGTCAGACATGGCACGCCTCCATTGAGAGTCTTTTAAGGCTTGAGTAACTAAGATTGGTTCAAGGGTGGGGTGGTGTAGTTTGATATTAAGGTTGAATATTTGGATAGGTTTGAGAGTATTATTTTTAGAATGAATAATAATGCCAGGAGGGGATGATGGTGGGTGACTGGAGGCGAAGGTTGTAGGTTTGGCTTGAGTGGAGGATGAGGAGTAGTGATTAAGGGAATGGTTTTTGGTGAGTGTGGTGGGGGGGGGGGGGGGTGGCGGAAGGTTGTGGTAAAGCCGACTCGACTTGAAAAAATAGAATTATTCGACTCGATTTGACGTGAAAAAAGTCGACTCGTTTTGAGCCGACTTATAATTTCATAAACTAGACTCAACTCGAAAAAATTTAAATAAAGTTTAAGTTATAAAATGGAAATTCGAATAACTCGAAATTTTTAGTAATTAGTTGATTGGTTTTCAAGTTCGAGTCGAGTGTGTCAAATCCGTCTAATTTATTATGTACATCATATGTGAAAATATGAAGAAATATATATGTATATCGTATATGGATATGGATATGGATATAAAAAGATGTTTAAATTGAAATCAATATATATTATATCATCATAAATAATTACAATTAAATTTGTACAGAAATTTGAAAACTCGACTCGATTAGACTCAAATTGAATTTCATAAACTTGTCTCGATTTAAAAAAAATAAAGTTTTAACCGTAAAATAAGATTGGTAAAGTATAGTGGTGGGGTGATGGAGTATTTGAGATATGTGGGGTGATGAAATAATGATTGGTAAAGTCAAGGAACACCATTCAGATATGGTGGAAATGTGAGAGTAGTTTTAGTAAACGGAAAGATGGTTCAACAAAGCAAACATGAAGAGAAGTGTATAAACTATTGGAGGATGCATCAATACAAAGATATGCGCTTTGAGTAAAGGAGTATCTGAATTGATCTGGGTTTGAGCATATGAGAGACATAGAGACAAAGCTAGGGATAACATAGACAACCAAAGCTTCAAAGTTTGAAATCTGGAGACTCATTATTAAGATTAGTTGTAGGCATACAATTTATAAGATAGACGACCAATACGATATAGAAATGGAAGCATGGGAAATGAGGGGAAGATAAGTATCTACAATATGTTGGTGTCTAGTCGTTTTGTTCAAGGGTATGCAGGGGGAGGTAAGATGAGAGATTCCATTGATTATGAAATATTAGGACAAGGCTCGATACCCACCTCCATTATCTTAGTAAATTGTTTTGATTTCAAAGGAGAAGAATTTTTCAACTACGGATGACAATACTTTGTGAAGTGGTATCAGACTTGTGTTTTAGAGGTGAAGTGGTCTAAAAATATTATATAGCTTTAAAGCTATCAACGGAGTATATTAGGGAGGCCCAAACATCGATAAAAATAATTTCGAATAAAAGTTATTTTGCGACTTTATTGGAGCGAAAGGCATTACAATACAAATCCGACATAGAGGAATTGCTAACATCCAAATGAAACGAGGAAACCATGTGTTTAAACATTGGTGGGGACATGTGACCGAGTTTGTGATGCCAAGTGGGACATGTAGAGAAAGCAAGTAATAATGTGGAAAAAGAAAGACCGGGTCACTCATATACACCATGCTTAGGTTGGCCTTAGAAAAGGACTTGCCCCTTTTGAAGGTCCTTGACAAATAGAAAGATGGTAAGAACTCAATAGATGCATTGTTGGTTTTACAAATTTGAGAAAGAAAAATTAAATTACACAGAGAACATTAGAAAGAGTCAAAATGTAAGATGTAGAATTCGTATGAGTAATAGGAAATCTAGAGCCATCACTAATCATTATTTCATTCATAAGGGTTATGAACAAAGACTTTTTAAAGATCGGTTGTGAAGCGGTGTGTGACACCATTGTATACTAGCCAAGGATCATAGGACGGGGAAGAGGAAGCGGCAAACTTGGCTTGAGTTTTGCATGGTAGAGGCTCGCAGAGTGTCAAAGGACTGACAGGGCAGTAAGGTGTGGATGCATTCGGGAACTGTTGGCGAAAAAGAAAGCGTTGAGTGACATGAACTTGAGCCCAACATCATTGACATTCACCCAAAAAACGATGCATATGTCGATTGTGTTATGGAAAGGCAAACGGTTTGTATGGTCGGTGTAACGCCCGAGTTTAGGGTTTGGAAGATAATCGGATCTAATTCAAGTTCTATCTGGGTTAGTTGGTTGGCTAGGTCTAATTTCGGGGACTCCTTTTCTAATAAAATGGGTTTTAAAGTATATTTGGGCAAAAATGAAGTTTTTTAATGGAAAAAGAGGAATTTTCCCAAATGAAATTAAAAAGGGTATTTTGAATCAAAAAGCTAGTTTCACAAAAGGCTATCATCTTCATTTTGAACAAATGGTTTTTCACGTTGGTTTTCCCCCCTTCAATCCAAATCCTTTCCTTTCGTCAAGGATTGCAAGGTAACTTATCATTTACTTTGGTTTTTACTTATTTGACTTGTCATCAATGAAACCTTCCTTCTAAACTCATTATATTTGATTTTGGCTTTGGGTTGGAAAATGGGTATTTTCACGGGTTTGATTATCCATGGTTTTACATGTCTTTTAAGATAAGTTTTGAGTGGTTAAACATGTTGGAATATTAGATTAATAATGGGAAACTCGAAATTGGTCAAAAATAGGATTTTTTAGTTGAAAATACGGAGTTTTTAGCTTTGGCTTTGGGTTGACTTCGTGGCTGTTGGTTCCTTAGTTATTGGGGGATGTTTCTAGATGATATTTGATGTGTTTTGATGTTTGAAATCGATGGGTTCAGTTTGGGGGTTTAGTTAGAATGAAATTGGTGAGGTTTTGGGTGAAATTTGGGTTTGAATCAATGTGTTCTTGTTGCAAGAAGTCAGATTCTGAGTTACTGTTGGTTTACAAGTATATTAGTATCCTAATGTTCTATTTTGGGTTGCCTAAAAGTAGAGGAAATTGAATTGGGCACTTTGGACGCGAGACCGGGTAGTTCGGAGGCTTGAATTGGTTTACAAGGATATGTTTTGGGGGTTTAGATTGAGCTTGATAAGCCAATCTAAGCTCAAGAGTAAGTTTTAAGCATTTTAGCCCTTGTTTCAGATAAATTCTACTATGTGTTATGAATGATTCCCTCAGTGCATGTTTGCCATGAATATCCTTGTGTTAAGCATATGATTGCTTTAATTGATCCCATGTTGGTTATGGTTGTGACCATGAGAATACGAGGTAAGTGTTGGTTTGGTGGGTTATTGACAATGTGAAATCTTATTACTGGATATAGTTGGTCGACCAATAGGATGATGGTGCACTCGGGGTAAAAGTCGCGCGTGGCCTTAGTGATGCTAGATTCCACTAAGGAGGAGTACGATGATGTGAGATTCCACCGGAAGCTATGTTTTACTAGACGAGTGAGTACGGTGATGTGAGATTCCACCGGAAGTGTCTAGTGGTTTTGAGAACTATCCGCATATCCGAGTAAAAGTGTTAAATGTCAATATACCCATGGTGCTCTAAATTCTCATGTTGAGCATGTTTTATCGTTCATTTCCATTTATGCTTATGCATGTAGTTGGTTACGTTGTAAGTATGGTGAGAATGAGCGTGAGGTAAGCTTGTGGCTTGTGGATGCATTCGGTAAATGCACGAGACGTTAATTGCATGTTTGTTATGTGTTCAAGCATGAGAGAAATGATTTGGAAATAGTTTTTGGTTTCAAGCAAACAATGGTTTTAAAATTTCATTGTTGTAGCTACTGTTTGAGCACCACTCACTAAGCTTAAATGCTTACGCTCCTTTTCCAACAATGAAAGTTCTTAGACTTTCGGAACATCTCGGAAAACAAGGGAAAATCCAAGGGGTTGGTTTGCTCAAGTATGGTTCTTGGACTTCAATAAATAGTACTAAGCAATGGGATACGACCTTTTGGTTTAAAGTGTTGTTGACATGTCTCTTTGCTTTAGAAAAGTTTGTTTGGTTATGTATGGCTTCTAATGCCTCTTAACATGTTGAAACATGCCTTGGTTTGGCTTTTGACCCTTTTTGTGAATGTTAAGTA
Organism: Hibiscus tridactylites; assembly: GCA_958450335.1. Lineage (NCBI taxonomy): Eukaryota > Viridiplantae > Streptophyta > Magnoliopsida > Malvales > Malvaceae > Hibiscus > Hibiscus tridactylites. The sequence goes on from OY288287.1 coordinate 30,705,330, forward strand.
TGATGGTTTTCTTTATGAATCTTGCCATGTTGAATCTTGCCTTATATAATGTCTATCTTGTTTTAAGGAGTATTCATGGTTGCCTTACGTTGTATGTGTGTTTATGAGATGAATGAATGCTTCTTAGTGAGTTTTGTGCTGGCATCCTTGTGTTTAAAATCTACAGAACTCTGTTTCTGGGCATGGGGTATCAATACGCTTGAGGGCAGTATTGATACGGTCCCTTTTTTTTTAAGCCCAACGTACCAATACGCAAGGGCGTGCCGATACCTGTTTTGGTTACTGGAAATATGAGATTTTGGCGATAAATTGCAGTATCGGTACGGGCCTTAGGTGTATCGATACGGTCCCTGGTGTTGATTTTGGGAGCTTGACCATCGAGGGCGTATCGATACCAGCCTAGGAGGGTACCGATACGGTCTCTTAAAGTTGACCTTGCAGGTTTGACTGTAGAAGGCATATCGATACCAGCCTTTGGGGTATCGATACGACCTATAATAAAATTGTTAAACATTAACCTCTAATGTCTGTATTTCTTGGTTCATTTTTGTGTTTGTATCTTCCGTTGTGTGTCTGTTCACATAGGTTACAAAATGGCTTTTAGACAAGATTAAATAAAAAAAGTTTTGGGTTCCTAATCAGAGTGAAGCCTAACATGTTTCTCTTCGGTTTTCCACGTGTAACCCGTTCGATGCGGTATGGTGGCTAGGCTGGGTCGACGGGGTTACATTTGTTGGTATCAGAGCCTAGGTTCGCTGAGTTTCCATAAAGCCGAAAGGTAAGTGAGGTAAGTTTTATTGTGTATGGTTGTTGGTTGTGATGCATGGTGATTGTAAGCATGCTTATGGTTTTCTTTTGATTTGGTTGAGAGATAGTTAAAGGCACTCATTGCTAGTATATTGTTATTTTAAGTGGTTTTAACTTTAAAGACTTGAGCGCCTTGGACCTTTTTCCTTGCTGACCCCAAATCATTTCACTTGTTGTGTCTATTGTTTAGTTTTGCATCTGTTAGCATGGTGAGACCGAGGCGAAGGCCCAGAATGGATAATCCGAGGGTTGAGCAGATTGCGTACATTAAGGATGTGCAAGGGGAGAACTTGCCTCCTCCTCCGGGTGGTGGTGGAGCGAATGTCGGAGGTGTTGGACCCCAGGTTTGTCAAGGACATGCTGGCATTGATGTGAATCCATTTATTCAGGCTATTGCCGGGGCTATTCAAACAACTTTAGCGAGTGTTCAGGTTGCAGCACTGCCACAGGTGTAACCCCCTTAACCCGGCCTAGACGGTCGACCCGAATTAAGAAGATCACACGGGGAAAACCAAAGTCAACCCGAAAGTCAACCTTGATTAACAACCCTTTTTTTTTCTTTTTAAACTTGTCTAGATGCAAATTAACCCTAGATATGATCATACAACAGCATACTCAAAGATCATAACCATCAGAGAACATTCAGGGACCCAATTGCACAAACTACAACTTTAGGGACCAAATTGTAAATTCTGTAAATTATAAGGACTTAATCCAATTTAAAGTTACCAACTTGAAATTAATCATCTTTCATGCTTCTCTGTCAAATTTCAGCTCAAACGGACATCTCAAACTCATTTAATTGCATAAACATGTTTCAGGACCAAACTGCAAACATTTCAAAACATATAACCGCCCATGTCAGCCCCCAACGGTCAGGTGTTCCGAAACAGGGAGAACCTTCCGTTTCAAAACATGTTTTAGGACCAAACTGCAAACATTTCAAAACATTTCCGTTTCGGAACAGTACCTTCCGTTTCGAACGCCTGGGCCACTATAGGGCCCCCGTTCCGAAACGGTAGCTCCCGTTCCGATACGGCCTGCCCAGAATGCAGAAAAGATGTTGTTTAAACACTCAATTGACCTATCAAACATGCTCCAAAAGCCACCAAATTTTACCAGCAAGACATACAACATACAAGGAACATATTTGCACCAACCAAACATCAACATGGCATCAAAATAAGAAATACCCAATTCTAAAGGCATGCATCCTACTTAGAAAACCATTCAAGCATCAATTTGCCAAAACCACATCACAAGGGCCAATTACAAGTTCCAGCATTAATAACATCATAAATCCAACTTAGGGAGTTCAAAACATCTCCCAAAACAACAACATAGGTCCCCCATTGCCAAATGCCAAAATGCTAATAGTGTTTAAGAAACCATCACCATACTTGAGCTTAGTTAACCACTTGGATGCCTGCCCTCCTTGCTGCCCTCAATGCACTTTAATGCTATGCATTATTGGTTTAAGAAAAGAGAGAGAGCGTAAGCAAAAGCTTAGTGAGGAATGCTCATTTAAAACCACACAATAATGCATTTATAAAACACCTTTATAAACCATACTTCAAAACAACCTTTAGTCATGCACATAAGCATTTGAAACAAGCATTTCATGCTTCCATTTCATTCCATGTCATATTGGCAACAAGTGATACATTCCACATAAGATCCACACATGGACTTTTAAACACCATTGTGATCTTATACTTTCCAAGGACCACACATGGACTTTTAAACACCATTGTGTCCTTAACCCATGGACTTTTAAACACCATGGCAAGGACCACACAAGGACTTTTAAACACCTTTGTGTCCTTAACAAGAATCTCCCAAGGACTTTTAAACACCTTGGAGTTCTTAAATAACAAGGCTTACACAAGGAATTTTAACCACCTTGAGCCTTAACCAAGAATCAACCATGGACTTTTAAACACCATGTTGTTCTTAAAATTCACAAGATTCACACAAGGACTTTTAACCACCTTTGTGATCTTAACCAAGAACCATCCAAGGACTTTTAAACACCTTGATGTTCTTAAATATACAAGGCTCACACAAGGACTTTTAACCACCTTTGTGACCTTAACCATCACTTGCCAATATGCATCATTATCATCAATACTCCACTGTTTTAAAGCATTTAACAAAGCCATAAACATCATGCATTTTTAAGCATCAAACCACATTAAAACAATGTTCAAAAACAAGGAACTCTTACCTTGAGCTTCCTTCAACACATGGCTTATAATCTCAGCAAATAAACATGCTAGATATGCTTTCAAAACAGATTTTAAATCATGCAAACAAACCACATTGCACACAACCAATCCATGGCCATCACCAAGAGAGTTTTTCCGAAAACTTACTCTTGAGCTTAGCTAAGTTGCTTAGACTTAAACTAAGCTCCCAAACCTTCAAAACATTGGTTTCAAAGCCAAAAACCAAAATCCACTCACCGATTCCATTTCGCCTCTTGCCGAAACACCAATCAAGCTTCCGGATCACCACCACTAGGATCCAAAGATGACTCCCCTGTTTTAAACACATCAAAGCAGAGGATTAATGCATCATCATGCATTAATATCTTCAATGAAAGCATCTAAACTCGCTGCTCTCATCCACACTCCATTTTCGGCTACCAAACACAACCGAAAATGCATCCAAACAACTCCACAACATTGCCCAGCCAAGATCCATCAAATCTAAACATCCTTAAACATCATTTAACATCCAAAAAGGATCTAACAACATCCTTATACCTCCAGCTATAACAGATCCACAAGATCACTCCAAAAACAACCAAGAACACAAGCTAAACTTAGGAAATTCAACCTATCCGGGATTGCATTAACTAAAACTCAATTTCTCATCAATTTAACATTCATTTAACATCAAATTGACACCTCAAAACACTGCCCAATCAGATCATACGAAATTTCATCAAAATCAACCAAATCTTGCATTTAAAAGCCAAGATCAATAACAAAACCTTAAAACCATTTATAAAACACAAATTAAGGATTGAGAACTTAGGAATTTCAGTAAAGAACTGAGAGTTTAGAGGAGAAGGACGTTCTTACCTCCAAACTTGAGTTTTCTCCCTTTTTCGAACCAAAATCTTAAAAATCCAATTAGCAAATGGTGAGGTTTTATTGAAGAGATGATTAGAGATCAAAAGAGAATTAAAATCTCATGTTTGGATATCAAAATCAGAAAGAAATGCTCTGGAGAAATGTGTTTGGTTTGAGAGAAAAGATGAGAGAAAATGGAAATGAGATTTTAGAAAGTTAGTTGGAAATTTAGGAAAATATCTTCCCTCTCTTTTCTTTTATTTAAAGACCACTAATTAAAACATTTAATATCTTAGAAAAATCTGGAGAAACTCCCTTTGGGTAAATAGCTCCTTAAAGATTCAAAGTTTCAATCCTTTTTAAAACAATCTCACAGTTTTCGAAAATTACATTTTGGTCACTAGCCAAAATGTCACCCTTCCAAACCTCATTTTGTAAAATTGATTTCACCACACTCTTATATATAATAAAAGAGGATTTTAAGACATTTTTCCATATTTTTAATGCAACCCGAACTAGGCTTTCCTAAATTCACTTTTATATATTCGAACCGCACTTCGACCGAACCGGTCCGAAACCCAAAACTCCTAAGCCCAAAACCGGGGCGTTACAACAGGGTGCAGGTTCTGGTCTGCCATTAGAACGACTTCGTAGCTTGGGCGGAGTCGAGTTTCGGGGATTGTTACTTGAGGATTCAGAGACATGGTTTGAGAGCACAATTCATATTTTGGGGCAGATGGAGTGCTCTGATGCCCATAAGCTAGGTTGCATCATCTATTTGCTTTAGGGAGATGCCTATACTTGGTGGACTACCATCACAACGGGTATGCCAGAGGCCGAGGTTACTTGGTAATTCTTTAGGACTGCTTTTTGTAAGAAGTATCTAGTTCCTCAATACCTAGATGAGAAGAAGAGAGAGTTCATGGCTCTAGTTCAGGGCAGCATGATCGTGTCCGAGTATGAGATACAGTTCATACGTCTTAGTCAGTACGCTTCTGAGTTGGTTCCTACTGAGAGGGAACGATGTGAGCATTTTCGATATGGTTTTATCCATGAGATGAAGACCTACATGTTGGCTTCTAACTATACGGATTTTGATGTATTGGTCGCTAGGGCCAAGGACATTGAACAATCTTTAGGATTTGCTAATCGTAGAGGTGGATCTAGTTCAGGGAAAAGGACCGCCGAGTGGGATAGAGACCGTGCCAAGAGGTACAAGGATAGGAGACCCCATCATGATCATAGACGTGGAGGTGGTAATCCGGGGTGAGGCCATCATGGCCAAGGGGATGAAAATCGTACTCCTGAGTGTACCAAGTATGGTAGACATCATTCCGGCAAGTGTTGGGGCACTTATGGCTCATGTTGGAACTGCGGGTCTCGAGCCCACTTGAAGCGTGATTGTCCATATGAGGCTAGGGATGGACAAGCTTGTTCATGAATCTTTGTTTATGAATCTTGCCATGTTAAGTATGATGGTTTTCATTATGAATCTTTGTTTATGAATCTTTTGACCCATTTTTGTGAATGTTAAGTATGATGGTTTTCATTATGAATCTTTGGTTATGAATCTTGCCATGTTGAATCTTGCCTTGTAGAATGTCTATCTTGTTTTAATGAGTATTCATTGTTTCCTTAAGTTGTATGTGTGTTTATGAGATGAATGAATGCTTCTTAGTGTGTTTTGTACTGGCATCCTATTGTTTTAAATCTGCAGAACTTTGTTTCTGGGCATGGGGTATCAATAAGCTCGAGGACAGAATCGATATGGTCCTCTATTTTAAGCCTAACGTACCGATACGCGGGGGCGTACAGATACTTGTTTTGGTCATTGGAAATCTGAGATTTTGGCGAGAAATTGGGGTATCGGTACGAGCCGTAGTTGTATCGATACAGTCCATGGTGTTGACTTTGGGAGCTTGACTATCGAGGGCGTATCGATACCAGCCTAGGAGGTTATCAATACGGTCTCTTAAAGTTGACTTTGGGGATTTGACTGTAGAAGGCGTAGCGATACCAGGCTTTGGGGTATCGATACGGCCTGTAGTAAAATTGTTAAACATTAACCTCTAATGTCTATATTTCTTGGTTCTTGTTCGTGTTGGTATCTTCTGTTGTGTGTCTGTTCACATAGGTTACAAAATGACTTTTAGACAAGATTAAAGAAAAAAAGTTTAAGGTTGCTAATCAGAGTGAAGCCTTAACGGGTTTCTCTTCGATTTTCTCCGTGTAACCCGTTCGATGCGATCTGGTGGCTAGGCCGGGTTGAGGGGGTTACAGTCGGTTGGACCACTAGTAAAAAAGAATGGTTTCATCAATCATTTGGATCAAAACCTAAGTTATGGGAGATTAACTTTGATACCATATAAAAAGAGAAGAATTATGAAAGTCGAAAAATGTATCTTATTCGTTTCACCAATGACAACCAACCTATTTATACATATCACAATAGAGTTTGTTACTATCTAATTATTCAAATACAAATTCTAAGTAACATAATTTTATCATAACATTTGAATATCATGCTATTTGAACTTGAAATATGACATTTGAATTTGGAATCAAAGAGGTTGTTGCATAATCTTATCATAAACTTTATTTGGGGCTTGAAACTTCAAAGAATAAAATATCATTGGTTAGCTAGGATGAATGTTGTTAACCTCTTAAGAATAATTTACTAGGCATTTGATATCTTTCCTACCAAAATATTGTTTTCCTTGTTAAATTGGGTTTCAAAATGGTTACAGAAGATAATTCTTTGTGGGAACAAGTGCTTCGTTTGAAATGTAAAGTGCAAGGGCCTCTATGGAGAGTATTAGCATTGCATGATGTTTTTTATGCTCTTTTATTCGTGTTTGGCTGCTTGAATGTGATAATGTCTATTGGTCCATATAGGATGACCTAAGTATTAAGTTTTGGAACAATAAATGGGTTCTTAGTATGCCTCTTCTCAAGGATCTTGTTGGTTATGGTAACATGGTTTATAACCATTTTTTTACTTAAGAATGTTTTTACTTAAGATGGTGAATGAGATTGAAGAGTGTTGAATATGTATTTTGGTGTTAGCTTGTTATTTGTGATGTAATTTGTTTGTGCCACTAATGAAATTAGTAATTGTGATATATTACTCCTTGGTCACTAACCAAATCCTCAATTTGGCACTGATTTCTTTGTTTCTCGAGAAATGGTGTAATAGTGACATGTTAAATAGTTAATAATTGCGACAATAAACTTTGGTTATGATAAAATTTACCTTATATAATAGTAGTGACAATTTTAAATTACATAATTGTTAGTGTCTTTTCTGACCAAATCAAGTTTTCATTATCAATTTGTCACTAATAAATACTTAAATCTGTTTCAACTTCTTTATTGGTAGGAAAAGTAATAGTGACACCATATCAAGGAGTCGCTATTATTATTATTCCTAATTGTGACGATAAAAGTATGTCACTAGTAAATTTACCATTCTATAATAATAAAATTGTGATAGTTGTAACTTATGTCAAAAGCATATAGTCATTGCAGCTGTATAATTGTGATGAAATCTACTTGTCTCTATCGTTTTGACACTAATCTCATACTCAAATTTGCATAAAATTCTTTTCTTTTTGGAGTGATGTACTAGTGACGTGTTTTGGGTTACTATTATTAATGATAATTCTAACGATAAAATTTTGTCAATATTAAATTTACCTTATATAATGATACTTACAATAGTAAAAGTTTGTTATAAGTAAATGTAACTAAGTATAATTTTAATTTTTCTAGTTTGCCACAAATTAAATGTTAATACTAGGGAAACATTATTTTTTCTTGGGAAATGATGTAGTGAAAATGTATCAAGTCATCACTATTTTCAATCATATTTGTAACAATAAGAGTATGCAACCATAAAATTTAACCTTTCATAATGATATAAATTTGATAGCTTCAAAATGTCTTGAGTAAAATTATAATTGTATGTTTATGCTCGAATCTTATGTCATTAATCAAATGCCTAAATTGACGCCAAGTAATCGCTCTGAATTATATTTATAGAGAACTTAATAAATTTTCGTAAAATGAAATTATATTTTTTTATAGCAAATAATCTTGCAATATGAGATTTTTACAAAATGTTATAAATAATTAATAAAATTACTTCAAACTTCCAAAAAAAAATATTAATATTCATTTTTTACCCAATGTAAAGAAATTGAATGTATTATAATCAAAACTATTGTAACCCCATTGACCCGGCCTAGCCACCAGACCACATCAAATGGGTTACACGGGGAAAACTGAAGAGAAACCCGTTAATGCCTCACTTCGATTAGCAACCCTAAAAATTTCCTTTAGATTAATCTTGTCTAAATGCTATTATGAAACCTATGTGAGGAGACACGCAACGGAAAAACAAACACAAACATGATCCAAGCAAAAATGGACATTTAGAGGTTGATTTTTAATGATGTACTACATGCCGTATCGATACACCAGGGCCCGTATTGATACGCCTTCAATGGTCAAACTCCCCAAAGTAAACTTTAAGAGGCTGTATCGATACCCTTCAAGGCTGGTATCGATACGACCTTAATGGTCAAACTCCCAAAGTTTACATCAGGGACCGAATCAGTATGCCTAAGGCCCATATCGATACCCCAATTTCTCGTCAAAATCTCAGATTTCCAGAGACCAAAGTGGGTATCGGTATGCCCCTGCGTATCAGTACGCCTTATTTAAAACAAGGGACCGTATCGATACAACCCTTGAGCGTATCGATACGCCCTGCCTAGAAAGACTGTTGTCAAGTTATGAGCGCAAGTGCATACTCTTGTCAAGTTATAGTATAAAAGATATCGTCACCCACAGAGATTGGAACAACTTCTATGAGTGTTTTATTGTACAAGCAAATAGTAAATTGCATAGTTAAATTTCTGAATATTGAAAAGCATAAAAATAAAAACACAAGTAATTGAAGATAGAGAGAAAGAGAGAGAGAGATAAGGTTGATAGATTGCCCCATGTAGTTGTAGCTCAGTAGTGTGTAGACTGCGTTGTAAAGATTAAGTGTGTTTTGCCCTGCGACGATCTGTTGCCTTGGCGGGTAATGGCGGATTGGGGCGGCGGAAACTTTCGATGCCACGACGGAACTCTACACTTGCAACTTTCGCTGTCTCGGTAGGTGAGATGGAGAGAAGTCCTGGCGACAAGTTTGGAAGATACTCCAAGTTCGGCGAAGTAATTTTGAAGTGATCCTTCCTATATCTAGGCAAGGATTCTATCACCACGTGATGTAGGCAATACCTACCAATCTCAGCGTAAACCTAACACATGCAGTCGGCGTTTGGTTGCTTCTTTTAGCCGCTGAAATTCTTACTTATGTCTAAGCCGAATTAGTCAACACCTTGTAATGATGAGACCGTGGTTAATTCTTTTGTGAGTTTGACAGTCTCGTGACCGACAAATGGATTTTTTCACATGGACTTTTTGAACTAATTGAAGAAGTGAAGCACATGAAGTAAGAAAACATCAGAGTATTTTATTGCAAAACAACTCAAACTATTTCAACCATTTCTCACAACTACTTTGCATACAAAAACCTAAACCCTAAAAGAGAATTGGGACGTGATTTCCAATTCACGCTATGTAATCTATGCGCCTATACCCTCACAAGTATCGGTATATATAGGGCTTGGCCTAAGTTTAGTCCTCCTTGGAGTAGAAGTTCTTAAAGTAGCTTTACAATAAGTGTTGACTCCTTTTTTACTTGAATGTGGACTCTTTCGACGTTGCCTTCTCCAACAAGTAAAGATAAGTCACTTTACTTATCCCTCTTCAATCAGCTCTTCAGGCCGCTACAAGCTTCAGAAAATTACAAGACTGGGCTCATTAAACTCATGAATTTGTCCTCTTTCAATCTCAACCCCATTGAATAAGTCGGTTTAACTCCTACTTGGGCGACAGTCGGCGACAATGCTACTGCGATGGCGTCCTTGGTGGCACTTTGAAACTGCTTCAGTATAGCTCCTTTTGCTCGCTGATTTCCCGTCCTCTCTTCCTCTAGAGAGCGACAGTACCTGAAAATGAAAACTAATCTAAACCAGTATATTTTCTTAACCAAACATAAAATATTTAATAAAAGCATAGAAAAAGAACAAATACTGTTATTATGCATGCAATGCACCTAAATATGGCTAAATAAGCTTAAGAACGACAATAATAAGGGCAATAATGTGTAAAAAATATAGAACTTTTCGACACTCTACACACCCCCAAACTCGAACTATTGCTTGTCCTCAAGCAATGTAACCTAACTAGTAAACCTGCCCTTTGCACAGAATTTAACAGAAGCTTAGCCTTTAACTTGATTTCTTACCTCAAGGATGTGTCACCTATTTTATGTTAGTGAAAGGGAATGGCATGAAATAACTTAGAATTTAATTTTTTAGTGCCAGTGCAGTGCGCATGTCTGTGTCCATGCTAGGTATGCTGAGTACACTAAGTAAACAAAGATTGCTAAAAAATAATTAAATTACGAAAAAGGATATGAGTTGCTGCCACGACAGCAGAGTTAAGCACTTATTTCCTTTTTTTCTTTGATCATAGCCTTAAGGGCTTCAGCTCATCAAAACTATTCTCCAGGTCTGAAGCTAAGATAGGTGCAAACTACGAAACTCCGAACCCTTTGAATAGAGTCATCCCGTGAAGGCTTTCATTCACTCTTTCAATTTGTTCGTCACTTATTTTAGATACTTGGACTTTGATAGCAGCAAAGTGTACTTGCTCATGATCCTTCCTAGAGCCTGTTTCGGGCACCTCTAGGGTATTTAAACATCCTTCATAGAGCATGTTTCGGGCACCCCTAGGGTATTAAACATCTTTGTGTTGTTGCCATGTGCTGCCGCGGCAGCAATTCTGCAACCAATTAAGAAATTTTCATTAAATAAAGCAGACAGTGTTAAACTTAGAACTCAAGCAAAACTCAGCACATAACAGACATTGTAAGAATAATTGGCAAAAAGAAAAAAAATGTAAGTATTTTTCATGCTTCTTCCCATGGTTACGTTAAATTTTAAGTATGGTGCGAAAATAAGTAATCTGCTAACTATCACAGGCACGAGTTTTTAAGCTAAGACCTTTTATTTCATTATGTGCTAGGGCAGAATTTACATATGCTACTACATATGGCTAAATGCAACTAAGGAAAACAAAGAAGACTAACCCCCCCAAACTCAAGGTTGGCATTATCCTCAATGCCTTACACAAAATATAAAAATAGAAAACATAAATATAAAAAAGTTAGAAAACAAAAAATTACAGGAAAACATAAAAATGAATAAAAAGGTGCTATAAACTAGGGAAGTTCCCCTCCGTTTCTGATGTTGTCTCGGAGGAGGATTCTAAAGAGGCGAAGAGGACGAGGCGGCGTGTGGTGGAAGATTTGGCGGCTGGGCTCTTCTTCTGGCCGCGTGGTGGCTGGATGCGGTTGGGAGTGGGTCTTTTGGGTGATGCTTCTGGTTCAGTTTCAGACCCTTCACCTTGAGGCTTAGTCGCACCAGCGAGCCGCTTCCTTTTTCTTACTGCTTCCACCGGTTCGTCGTCAGTGGAATCAAATACCTCCATGTCCAATGAATCCGAGGCCTCTGATTCCTTTTTGGCAGCTGCCTCATTTGCTGCTGGGGATGCGGTGATAGTCTCCTCCTTTTTTCACATTCAAATGATGAGGTGAGGTTGTACGACATTAGGGGAGTAGGCGAGGTCCTTCTTTTGGGGTGGATGTGTGGCCTTTTACTGTCTGCAGCGGCTTGAGTTGTAGTTGGTCTAGGTGTGATCCTGATTGGTTTAGAATCTGCTAACTCCGATGGGAAAGCTGGTAACCTTGGGTCGACATTGTGGTATTTGTCTAGTAAATAGGCCACAAAGGCCTCTTGCACCTTCGTAATGTATTTTGTAAAGATTACCTACTTGTGCTCAATTCTCTAGCAGCTCTCTACAAGGCTGTGAAGCAGAGGAACCACGACAGAAGAAAGGGTAGCATCAGTATTGCCCGCAGCAGCAGGGTTGGACGGCGGCTAGGCGGTTGTTGGCGTTTCAGGTTCTTGCTCTTGCATCATATGGAGGCGAGCCTTCCTTGTCCACCCTTCTTTGGAAGCAATGATGGTATCTTTGGGTGCAGTGGTACACGGAAGTTGGCGCAGATGCCGGTGATGAGTGAAGGGAAGACGAGGGGTCCCTTGGAGTTGGGTTTGGCTGTGTGGGCATATATTCTTCAAGAATAACTTCTCCAACGTTGATCAGTCGCCCCTTCATTATACTATCGATTAGGGCCAGCAGCGGCCTGTTGACTATGGAACCATGCGAAGTGGGCATTAGGAGGCGCTGGACGAAGTTACTCCAAAGAATGGCCTTTAGTAGCAAGTCGCGGCGGTTAACTGAGCCGTTATTTTTGCCAGTGAGCCACTTGGCGTTTGGTTGGCAGATTTCTCTTTTGATTTTCTCGTAGCATGATGCCATTAAACCTGAACTCCATTTTTCGTGCGGATTCCCTTTGATTTCTATGCCGTAAAAGCTGTTTATTGTTGCCGTTGTGAGCTTGACACCCTTACCGCAAACGTAGACGAAGGAGTTTCCCGGGGTAGGTTTGTGGGCATAAAATTCTCGCACTAGGTTGGTGTTTATCTCCTTCGTCTGCCGTGCAAAGATATGCCATCCTAGAGTGTGGACCCTTTCGAATATGTTGGGCTCAAGGTCAAGATCCCATCTTGTCTGGTGTATTGGAAACCTATCTCTTCCGAGATTTGTCGCTCAGCAGAGTGATGCTGATAGGTTGCCGCTACGTCAACATTCAAGAACCTCTGGAAAGTCGTCTTGGAGGATGAGGCTGTGGGTTTTGATGTTGCCATAGTTGTGAGAACGGTTGTGTTTCCTAATGAAAAGAAAAAATTACAAGAAAATAACGCAGATGAGATCTTGAAAGCAAAGAAATCAAGAAGAATTGAAGAAAAAGAGAGAGTAAAGTGAAGAATGAGGAGAGAATAGTTGGCTTTAAATAGCTGCTACTCTCTGTTGCCTTGGCGGGCACGCTGTCGATGGGCGACAATGATTGCGGCACATTCTACGGGATTCTAGTCGTTACGTAGATAGTCGTTGTCGCTAGCTATTGCAAATGTAGCTGTTGCTGGTAGCCGTTAGTCGTTATGCTAATCTGCCTTGGGCCACCTTGGTCGCTGGGTTGGGCCTCTCCTTTATTTTTTATCCTTTTTGGTATTTCCTTCATTCCTAACCTAAAATAAATTAAATGCAAAAATTAAATAAAAATAACTGAAGATTAAATAAATTTCAAGAAAAATAAAGATGTGGAAATTAAATAAAAATTAAATCTAATCCTAATACATAAAAATAAAGATAAAAATTAGGTTATGTTGGGTTGCGCATCTCCCAAACATAACCACTTCCTGAGGGTTTTGTGTTTGACTCTTCATCCAGGTATGTTCTTCTTTCCTCTGGTGGGTGTCGGCTGCCATCTTTGCTGCCCTGGCGGGATATACACCAAACACAAACAAGAGGCATATTTTTGTTGAAAATAAAATAAACAGAAATTTAATGCAAAAACTAGAAATAGTAGTGCAGAAATTCAAACGCAGATAATGTTGCCAATCCCCGGCAACGGCGCCAAAAACTTGTAGAGCGTTCGGGTGTTCTATATTTATGAGCACAAGTGCAAACTATTTTCAAGTTATAGTATAAAAGATATCGTCTCTCACAGGGATTGGAAGAACTTCTATGAGTTTTTCCTGCAAAAGGAAATAGTAAATTGCACAATTAAATTTCTGAATATTGAAAAGCATAAAAATAAAAACACAAGTAATTGAAGATAGAGAGAAAGAGAGAGATATAAAGTTGATAGATTGGGCCAGGTAGTTGTAGCTCAGTAGTGTGTAGAGTGCATTGTAAAGATTAAGTGTGTTTTGTGCTGCCACAATCTGCTGCCTTGGCGGGTAATGTCGGATTGAGGCGGTGACAACTTTCGATGCCACGGCGGAACTCTGCGCTTGCAACTTTCGCTGTCTCGATAGGTGAGATGGAGAGAAATCCCGGCAACAAGTCTGGAAGATACTCCAAGTTCGGCGAAGCAATTTTGAAGTGATCCTTCCTATGTCTAGGCAAGGATTCTATCACCACTTGATGTAGGCAATACCTAGAAATCTCAGCGTAAACCTAACACAGGCAGTTGACGTTTGGTTGCTCCTTTTAGCCGCTGAAATTCTAACTTATGTCTAAGCCGAATTAGTCAATACCTCGTCATGATGAGACCGTGCTTAATTCTTTCGTAAGTTTGACACTCTCGTGCCCGACAAATGGATTTCTTCAAATGGACTTTTGGAACTAATTGAAGAAGTGAAGTACATGAACTAAGAAAACTTGAGAGTATTTTATTGCAAAACAACTCAAACTATTACAGTCGTTTCTCACAACTACTTTGTATACAAAAACCTAAACCCTAAGAGAGAATTGGGACGTGATCTCCAATTCACGCTATGTAATCTATGCCCTATACCCTCACAAGCAAGGGTGCATATAGGGATTTGCCTAAGTTTAGTCCTCCTTGGAGTATAAGTTCTTAAAGTATCTTTACATTAAATGTTGACTCGTTTTTGACTTGAATGTGGACTCTTTGGACGTTGCCTTCTCCAACAAGTAAAGATAAGTCACTTTACTTATCCCTCTTCAATCAGCTCTACAGGCCGCTACAGGTTTCAGAAAATTACAACACTAGGCTCATTAGACTCAGGAATTCATCATCTTTCAATCGCAACCCATCTTGAATAAGTCGGTTTAACTCTTGCCTAGGTGGTAGTCGGCGACAATGCTATTGTGGCGGTGTCCTTGGCGGCACTTTGGAACTGCTCTCGTAAAGTTCCTTTTGCTCCCTACTTTCCCGTCCTCTCTTCCTCTACACAGCTACAACACCTGAAAATGAAAAGTAATCTAAAACATTATCTTTTCTTAACCAAACATAAAATATTCAATAAAAGCATGGTAAAAGAACAAATATTGTTATTATGCATGCAATGCGCCTAAATATGGCTAAATAAGCTTTAGAACATCAATAATAAGGGCATGAATGTGTACAAAATATAGAACTTGTGGACACTCTACAAGCACCATGGGTATATTGACACTCATAATTTTTACTCGGATATGCGGATAGTTCTCAAACACACTAGACACTTCCGGTGGAATCTCACATCCTCGTACTCACTCGTCTAGTAAAAAATAGCTTCCGGTGGAATCTCACATCACTGTACTCCTACTTAGAGGAATCTAGCATCACTAAGGCCACGCGCGACTATTACCTCGAGTGCACTCACATCCTATTGGTCGACCAACTATATCCGGTAATAAGATTTCACATGTCAATACCCACCAAACCAACACTTACCTTGTGTTCTCATGGTCACAACCATAACCAACATGAAATCAATTAAGGAAATCAAATGTATAACATAAGGACGTTCAAAGCACCATGCATTATGGAAAGTCATTCAAACATATAGTAGATGTTATCGAAAATGAAGACTAAAAAGCTTAAAACTTACTCTTAAGATTAGATTGACTTATTAGGCTCAATATAAACCCCAAAACCATCCTTAACCAAGTTAAGGCTTAGAAAAAAATTCCACTCACCAGCCAATACACCAACGCTAGCCGAAACAGAACATTAGGATGCTATTATACATGTAAACTAGCAACAACCCGAAATCCAACTTCTTGAAACAAAACACATTGATTCAAACCCAAAACTTCACCCAAAACCTCACCAAATTCGTTCTAACAAAACCCCAAGCTGAACCCATCGATTTCCAACATCAAAACACATCAAATATCATCTAAAAGCATCCCCCAACAACTAAAGAATCATCAGCCCCGATATCAACCCAAAGCTAAGCCAAAAACTCCATTTTTTCAACTCAAAAATCCCATTTTTTACCCATTTCGGGTTTCCCAATATTAAGCCAATATTCCAACATGTTTAACCACCCAAAAGTTAGCTTAAAGCACATCTAAAACCATAGATAATCAAACCCACGAAAATGAAGTGTAAAATACCCATTTTCTCCAACCCAAAACCAAAATGAAATAAAATGGGTTTAGAAGACAAGTTTTGTTGATGACAAGTCAAATAAGTAAAAATCAGAGTAAAGGTGAAGTTACCTTGAAAGCTTTGCTTGGATGAAAGGCTTGAGCTAATGGAATAGTGAAAATAGTGTCTTGGAGGAAAATAACGTGAAAAGAGAGTTTCAAGAAGATAAGTGTGTTTTCAAAACCATTTTTTTAATTCCAAAATCCCCTTTTTTCCCTTCTTCATTAAAATCCTTTAATTGTTTGTTAAAAATGGGGTTTTTTTCCCAAATTAATTCAACTCGAACCGGTTTAACCAACTTGATTATCTCATAGGCCCTAAACCCGAGAGTTACAACTCTCCCCCACTTAAGAAATTTCGTCCCCGAAATTTACCTAACGGAAAGAGATACAGAAATTGTTTCCTCATGTCATCCTTCCTCTCCCATGTGGCTTCCTCCACCCCTCAGTGTGGCCACTTTACCTTGACCAACTCAATGGTCCTTCCCCGCAACACTTTGCTGTCTGAAGCCAAAATCTCAATTGGTTCTTCATCGTAGGTCAAATCCGGATTCAATTCTATCTCTTCAACTGGCATAACATGTGACAGATCTGATCTATGCCTCCGAAGCATCAAAATATGAAACACATCGTGAATATTTTCTAAATCGGCCGGTAGTCTCAATATATAGGCAACGGGACCAACTCGCTCAACTATCTCATACAGACCAATGAATCTCGGACTCAACTTACCCTTTCTACCAAACCTCATCACCTTTTTCCAAGGCGAGACTTTCAAGAACACTTTATCGCCCATGGCATACTCTATCTCTATTCTTTTCAAATCAGCATAAGACTTCTGTCTATCTGAAGCTGCCTTCAAACGATCACAAACCAACTGTACTTTCTCGGTAGTACTTTTAAGCATATCAGGCAAGGGTATCAATTTCTGTCCCGCTTCGGCCCAACAAACAAATGTTCTACATTTTCTACCATATATAGCTTCATAAGGTGTCATCTGAATACTCTCTTGATAATTGTTATTGTACGCAAACTCTACCAATGATAGATGCTTCTCCCACGAACCCTGAAATTGTAATGCAACATCTCAACATGTCTTCAACACTTTTATGACTCTCTCTGACTGAACATCGGTCTGAGGATGATATGAAGTGCTGAAATTCAATCGAGTACCGAAAGCACCATGCAAACTCTCCCCAAATCTAGCTGTGAATCTCGGATCTCTGTCTGACACTATAGACTTCGATACCCCATGCAATCTCACAATCTCACTGATATACAAGTCGACCAACTTGTCTAACGTATAAGTAGTGTGAACAACCAAGAAATATGCACATTTTGTAAAATGGTCAACGATCACCCAAACTGAATTCTTCTTAGAAGGTGTCAACGGTAACCCCGATACGAAATACATGGCTATTCTCTCCCACTTCCACTCAGGAATTCTCAACGGTTGTAACAAACCTGAAGGAAACTGATGTTCGGCCTTAACTCGCTGACAAATCATACACTTACTTAAAAACTCAGCAACATCTTTCTTCAAACCAACCCAGAAGTACTCATCTTTCAAATTGCGATACATCTTTGTACTTCCTGGATGTATAGTAATCGGACTACTATGAGCTTCGGTTAGGATGGTGCGTCTCAAGTCAACATCTTCCGGAACAAATACCCTACTTTTGAAACACAAGACTCCATCACTACTGAAACATGAATCTGTCGGTTTACCTTCTGCTATGTCATGCACGTGAGATGCTAATGATCTATCTTGCAACTGTTTCTCTCTAATCAACTGAATCAATAAAGGTTTAACTTGAAATTCGGCCACTAAACCACCATCTTTAGACAAACTCAATTTAGCAAACATAGCTCGTAACTCGATTGCCACCTTCCTACTCAAAGCATCAGCCACTACAATGGCTTTACCCGGATGGTACTCAATCGTGATATCATAGTGCTTAAGTTATTCTAGCCACCTACACTATCGAAGGTTCAACTCCCTTTGCGTCATAAGATACTTCAGACTCTTGTGATCTGCATACATCGTACATTTCTCACTATACAAGTAATGTCTCCAAACTTTCAAAGCAAAAACCATTGCGGCCAATTCTATGTCATGCGTTGGGTAATTACGCTCATGAGTCTTCAACTATCTATACGCATAGGCCACTACTCTTCCCTCTTGCATAAGCACACAACCTAAGCCTACATACGATGCATCACTATAGATTACAAACTCTTTCCCTGACACGGGCTGAATCAAAACATGAGCTTTTGTCAAGGCTTCTTTCAATTTCTCAAAAGTTTGTTGTCTTGCATCAGTCCACTCAAACCGAACATCCTTATGTAACAATTTAGTCAAAGGAGCTGCGACCTTTGAGAAACCCTCAACAAAACGTCTATAGTAATCGGCCAAACCTAAGAAACTACGAATTTCGGTCACAAACTTCGGTTGTTTCCAGTTCACAACTGCCTCAACTTTCTTAGGATCCACTCGGATTCCCTCGGCTGATACAATATGACCTAGGAAGACTACTTCCCTAATCCAAAACTCACATTTACTCAACTTGGCATACAACTGATTGTCTAACAATTTATGCAATAATAAACGCAAGTGCTGATCATGATCCTCCTCGGTACGAGAGTACACTAAGATATCATCAATGAATACTACCACAAACTGATCCAAGTACTCATGAAACACCATATTCATCATATCTATAAAAGTTGCTGGTGCATTCGTCAAACCAAAGGGCATCACTAAGAATTCTTAATGCCCATAGCGAGTGCGGAAAGTTGTCTTCGGCAAATCTTGATCTCTTACCTTCAACTGATAATAACCGGATCTCAAGTCTATCTTTGAAAACATTGAAGCACCTATCAACTGATCAAACATATCGTCAATCCTCGGCAAAGGGTATTTTTTCTTCACTATCAACTTATTCAACTGTCGGTAGCCGATACACATTCTCAAACCGCCATATTTCTTCTTCACAAACAACACTGGTGCACCCCAAGGTGAAATACTCAGACAAATAAACTCTCGGTCTATTAGTTCTTGAAGGTGTGTCTTCAACTCTTTCATTTCTTTAAGAGCCATTCGATACGGAGCAATCGATACTATAGTAGAATCAGAACAAGTCTCTATAGCGAACTCCACCTATCTATCTGGCAGCAAACCAGGAAATTCTTCCAGAAATACCTCGGGAAATTCACAATTCGTTCTAATATCTTGTGGTCATGCCTCATTCATATTCAGATTCATATCATAGGCTAATTATGTCTGACAACCCACATCCATTAACTTCTAAGCCTCTAAAGCTGAAACAACATTGGACAAGAAATTAACGTTCTCGCCCACTACTACTACCTCATACTCATCTGAAAGCCTCAAGGACACAAGCTTTGTCTCGAAATCTACCCTAGCCCTACGTTCAACAAGACAATCCATGCCCAAAATCACATCAAAACCATAAAACGACAATTCCATCTTATCCACGGGAAAGACATGACCCTGAACCATCAAAGGACATCTTCTGTACATCTTCCTAACCACAACTATCTCACCAAAATAACTCGTGACACTCATACCCATATCTAATATCTCAACCGGAAAATCTAACAACTTTGCATGCTCACTCAATATGTACTAATGTGTAGAACCGGAATCAATCAAAGAAAGCAAAGTCAAAGACTATAATGAGAAATTACCTGCAATCACATATGTGTCATTCTTGTCCTCACGGTGCGCATACACTCTAGCCGGTCTACCTCCCTCGTGCTGAACTGCCACAACATAAGCCACATTCCTCTGACCATCATTCCTAGGCTGAAAGTTACCTTGACCGCGCCCACGGCCTCTCTGATGCTCAACAGCTCGTGCAGGAGCTTGTCCATCCCTATCCGTATATGAACAATCACGCTTCAAATGCGCTCTAGACCCGCAGTTCCAACATGAGCAATAAGTGCCCCAACACTCACCGAAATGATGCCTACCACACTTGGTACACTCAGAAGTACGATTTTCAGTCCCTTGGTCGTGATGGCCTCTCCCCGGATTACCACCTCCGTGCCTATGATCATGATGGGGTCTCATGTCCTTCTGCCTCTTGGCACGGACTCTATCCCACTCGGTGGTCCTTTTCCCTGAACTAGATCCACCTCTACAATCAGCAAGTCCCAAAGACTATTCAATGTCCTTGGCCCTAGCAACCAACACATCAAAATCCGTATAATAGGAAGCCAACATGTAGGTCTTCACCTCTTGAATCAAACCATACATGAAACTCTCACATCGTTCCCTCTAAGTGGGGACCAACTCAGAAGCATACTGACTGAGACGTACGAACTGTACCTCATACTCGGACACGATCATGCTACCTTGAACTAGATCCATGAAATCTCTCTTCTTCTCGTCTAGGTATCAAGGACCCAGATATTTCTTACGGAAAGCAGCCCTAAAGAATTCCCTAGTAACCTCGGCCTCCGGTATACCCTTTGTGATTGTAGTCCACCAAGTATAGGCATCTCCCTAAAGCAAAGAGACGGTGCAACCTAACTTATGTGCATCTGAGCACTCCGTCTGTCCTAAAATATGAACTGTGCTCTCAATCCATGCCTCTAAACCCTCTGGTGACAATCCCCAAAACTCGAGTCTGCCCAAGCTACAAAGTCGCTCTAATGGCAAACCAGAACCTGCACCCTAAGGTGGTGCTACAACCCGAACACCCGCTAAATTTGTCTGAATAGCCTCGACTAAAGCCTGGATCAACGGATTCACATCAATACAAGCCTGACCCTGACCAACCTGAGGTCCAACACCTCCAACATTCACTCCACCACCACCCGAAGGAGGAGGATGAGGAGGCAAGTTCTCACCTCGCACGTCCTCAACGTTTTCAATCTGCTCAACCCTCGGATTATCCATTTTAAGCCTTCCCCTCGGTCTCACCATGCTAACATATGCAAAACTAAAAAATAAACACAAAAAGGGAAATGATTTGGGGTCAGCAAGGAACAAGGTCCAAGGTGCTCAAGTCTTTAAATTTAAAATCTTACAAGAACAGTATACAAGCAATGGGTGTCTTTAACTATATCCCAACAAACACAAGGAATAACCATAAGCATGCTTACAATCACCGTGCATCGCAACCAACAAGCTTACACAACAAAACTTACCTCACTTACCTTTCAGCTTTGCGGAAACTGGACGAACCTAGGTGAAATCTAGGCTCTGATACCAATAAATGTAACCCTCTTGACCCGGCCTAGCCACCAGACTGCATGGAACGAGTTATATGAGGAAAACCGAAGAGAAACCCGTTAAGGCCTCACTTCGATTAGTAACCCTAAAATTTTCATTTAGATTAACCTTGTCTAAATGCTATTATGGAACCTATGTGAGGAGACACGCAGCGAAAAAACAAACACGAACATGAACCATGCAAAAACGGACATTTAGAGGTTGATTTTTAATGATGTACTACATGTCGTATCAATACACCCAGGGTCCGTATAAATACGCCTTCAACGATCAAACACCCCAAAGTCAACTTCAAGAGGTCGTATCGATACCCTTCAAGGCTGGTATTGATACGCCCTTAATGGTCAAACTCTCAAAGTCAACACCAAGGACCGCATCGGTACGCCTAAGGCCCGTATCAATACCCTAATTTCTCGTCAAAATCTCAGATTTCCATAGAGCAAAGTGGGTATCGGTACGCCCCCGTGTATCGGTACGCCATACTTAAAACAGGGGACCGGTTCGATATAGCCCTTGAGCGTATCGATACGCCCTGCCCGGAAAGACTGTTTTCTATAGTTTTAAGTGCAAAGAGATCTAAAACATCTCACTAAACAAGCACATAATCAACTTCTAAACATGCACACATCAAAAGCCAACTATGAGCATTCATTTAGACATGATAGACAAACAACGAGACATGATTCAACATGGCAAGATTCGTTAAGAAAAACATTCAGGCATAGCTATCACAAAAGGGGCCAAAAGACAATCCATGGCACGTTCAACAAGTTTAGAGGCATTGCAAGCCAAATATAACCAATCATACATGTCTAAAGCAAGGAGGCATAATAACAACCACTTAAACGAAAAGGTCCTATCCCATTGCTTAATACTAATTATTGATGTCTAAAAACCATACTTGAGCAAGCCAAACTCCCTTGGATCCTCCGTTGTTCCCCGAGCTGCTCCGTAAGTCTAGGGGCCTGCATTGTTGGAAAAGTGGAGCGTAAGCATTTAAGCTTAGTGAGCGGTGCTCAAAACGTTAGCTACAAAAATGAAGTTTTAAAACCAAAGTTTTCTTGAAACCAAATCCATTTCCCAATCATTTCCCTCATGCATGAACACATAACAACATGCATATCATGTCTTGTGCATTACCGAATGCATTCACAAGCCATAATCTTACCTCATGCTCGTTCTCATCAACAAGAAAAGTAGCCAACTACATGCATAAGCATAAATAATGAAGGGCAACAAAACATGCTTAACACAAGAAATTAAAGCACCATGGGTATATTGACATTCATCATTTTTACTCAGATATGCGGATAGTTCTCAAACACACTAGACACTTTCGGTGGAATCTCACATCACCGTACTCACTCGTCTAGTAAAACATAGCTTCTGGTGGAATCTCACATCACTGTACTCCTACATAGAGGAATCTAGCATCACTAAAGCCACGCGCAACTTTTACCTCGAGTGCACTCACATCCTATTGGTCGACCAACTATATCCAATTATAAGATTTCACATGTCAATACCCACCAAACCAACACTTACCTTGTGTTCTCATGGTCACAACAATAACCAACATGAAATCAATTAAGGAAATCAAATGTAAGACATAAGGACGTTCAAAGCACCATGCATTATGGAAAGTCATTCAAACATATAGTAGATGTTATCAAAAATGAAGACTAAAAAGCTTAAAACTTACTCTTGAGATTAGATTGGCTTATTAGGCTCAATCTAAACCCCCAAAACTATCCTAAACCAATTTAAGGCTTAGAAAACAATTCCACTCACCAGCCAATACACCAATGCTAGCCAAAATACCGATTCAAGCCTCCGAACTACCCGGTCTCGCGTCTGAAGTGCTCAATCCAACTTCCTCTGCTTTTAGGCAACCCAAAACAAAACATTAGGATGCTATTATACATGTAAACCAGCAACACCCTGGAATCCAACTTCTTGAAACAAAACACATTGATTCAAACCCAAAACTTCACCCAAAACCTCACCAAATTCGTTCTAACAAAACACCAAGCTGAACCCATCAATTTCAAACATCAAAACACATCAAATATCATCTAAAAACATCCCCCCCAAAACTAAAGAACCATCAGCCCCGAAATAAACCCGAAGCCTGCCAAAAACTCCATCTTTTCAACTCAAAAATCCCATTTTTTTGACCAATTTTGAATTTCCCAATATTAAGCCAATATTCCAACATGTTTAACCACCCAAAACTTAGCTTAAAGCACATGTAAAACCATGGATAATCAAACCTACGAAAATCATGTGTAAAATACCAATTTTTCCAACCCAAAACCAAAATAAAATAAAATGGGTTTAGAAGAAAGGTTTTGTTGATGACAAGTCAAATAAGTAAAAATCAAAGTAAAGGAGAAGTTTGAAGAAGATGGTGTCTTGGCAGAAAATAACGTGAAAAGAGAGTTTGAAGAAGATAAGTGTGTTTTCAAAACCTTTTTTTTAATTCCAAAATCCCCTTTTTGCCATTCTTCAATAAAATCCTTTAATTGTTTGTTAAAAATAGTTTTTCCCAAATTAATTTAATTCGAACCGGTTTAGCCAACTTGATTATCTCTTGGGCCCTAAACTCGGACGTTACAACTATTTAAATAAAATACTTTAAATCATAGATTTTATTTAGTAAACAAAAGTATTATAACAAAATATAAATAGAAAAACTAGGACTAAAACTTAGAAATAAAATTTGATAATATATATGTTTAATCATCACCATTATATGCTTTAGCATCACTAATTGAATCTAACTCATCATCCTCATCATTAATAGAAGTAAATTGTGTTGTAAAAATGTGTAATTATTTCTAAAGAATACAATAAATTTCAGATCATTTATGAAAATCCCTTGACTTATTTTTAAATACAAATTGTTGTTATTGAGATTATAAGAGAAAATTAATATGTAATCTATCATGTACGAGAACCAAGCACAAAAATCAAAATTACTACAAGTATGAAAGTTTGATTTTGTTTTGATTTGCTATTTTTTAAATTTTTTATTTAAGTCAAAGTACCCTAAATTCATTCTCAACCGTAGTAGAATTATCTACTTATTTTTCATTCATCTTCTCATTTTTAACACACTTTTAAAGCCGAATATTAATTGACTCTTTGCTCTTTTTGTTGCCTACTTCAATAGAAGTGCTTGTTAGCGCACAACCATGATAAATAGCTAGAATAAAGTATTGTAATCAATGGGAATGTTAGCTAATAATGATGATGATGATGATGATAATAATAATAATAATAATAATAATAATAATAATAATAATAATAATAATAATAATAATAGTAAAATTGGGTTCGAGTCGTGGGCTTTTTTTAAATTAAAAATGGGCGTTGGTTTTAATTAAAAAAGGCTTGAGATCTCATTAAGGTAAAATGAGTAATTTTCTAAATGGGAAATATAAAACAAGTAAAAAGGGGCTTTGAGTAAGTTTTGCAGACTTTGCTAGATAACCAATTGTACGCTAAATTGAGTAAGTGTGAGTTCTGGATCCGAGAAGTAGTCTTTCTAGGACATGTACTATCAGCCGAGGGGATTAGAGTTGATCCGAAGAAGGTAGAAGTCATTGTTGAGTGGAAGCAACCGAAGTGTGTGACAGAAATTCGTAGTTTCATAGGTTTAGCGGGTTACTATAGGAGGTTTGTGGATGGTTTTTCAAAGATAGCCGCTCCTTTGACAAAGTTGCTTCAGAAGAATGTTCAGTTTAAGTGGTCAGATGCGAGACAACAAGCCTTTGAGAAATTGAAAAAAGCTTTGACCAATGCACCGATTTTGATTCAGCCGGAGTCGGGGAAGATTATGTGATCTACATTGATGCTTCATATGTAGGTTTAGGTTGTGTGCTCATGCAAGACGGATGAGTTGTAGCTTATGCCTCGAGACAGTTGAAGACTCACGATCGTAATTATCCGACTCACGGCATAGAGCTAGCCACAATTGTGTTTGCGTTGAAGATTTGGAGACACTATTTGTATGGTGAGAAATGCACAGTGTATATGGATCACAAGAGCCTAAAGTATATAATGACACAAAGAGAGTTGAACCTTAGACAACGTAGGTGGCTAGAGTTGCTCAAGGACTATGATTTCACGATTGAGTACCATCCGGGTAAATCTAATGTAGTGGCATATGCTTTGAGTAGGAAGGTAGATGTTGAGTTGAGAGCCATGTTTACTAGTTTGAGTTTGTCTAGTGATGGTGGTTTGGTAGCTGAGCTTCAGGTTAGACCTACCTTAGGATAATCGATTAGAGAGAAACATTTGTTAGATAGATCTTTGGCACCTCACGTGCAAAATGTAGCCGAGGGTAAACCATCGGATTATAGTTTTAGTGTTGATGGGGTCTTGTGTTTTAGAGATAGAATAGTTGTGCCAGATGACAGTGATTTGAGACGTACTATCTTGACCGAAGCACACAGTAGCCCGTTTGCCATGCACCCAGGTAGTACGAAGATGTACCGTGATTTTAAGAATGAGTACTATTGGGTTGGTTTGAAGAAAGACGTAGCCGACTTCGTGAGTAAGTGTATGGTATGTTAGAGAGTGAATGCAGAACATCGAGTTCTATCAGGTTTGTTGCAACCGTTGAGAATTCCAGAATGGAAGTGGGAAAATATCACCATGGATTTTGTTTCGGGTTTTCCTTTGACTCCATCGAAGAAGAACTCAGTTTGGGTTATAGTTGACCGCTTCACGAAGTGTGCTCACTTTTTAGCTGTTAATACGACTTACTCCTTAGATATGTTGGCCGATTTCTACATCAGTGAGATTGTGAGACTGTATGGTGTGCCGAAGTCGATTGTGTCTGACAGAGATCCGAGATTCACAGCTAGGTTTTGGGAGTGTTTACATATAGCTTTGGGTACCCGATTGAATTTCAATACGTCGTATCATCCTCAGTCAGATGGTAGTCAGTCAGAGAGGGTTATACAGATTTTATAGGATATGTTGCGTTGTTGCATTATTGATTTTCAGGGTACTTGGGAGAAACACTTGCCTTTGGAAGATTTCGCATACAATAACAGTTTTCAGTTGAGCATTCAGATGGCTCTGTACGAGGCATTGTATGGTAGAAAATGTAGAACTTCGGTTTGTTGGGCCGGAGCAGGTCAGAAGTTGTTACCGATGCTGAATTTTCTAAAGGGACTACCGATAAGGTGAAGTTAATCTGTGACCGTTTGAAGGCAACTTCAGATAGGCAGAAGTCCTATGACGATTTGAAGAGAAAAGAATTTGAGTATTTCGTGGGAGATAGAGTGTTCTTGAAAGTCTCTCAGTGGAAGAAAGTCATGAGATTTGGTAGAAAAGGGAAATTGAGTCCGAGGTACATTGGGCCGTATGAGATTGTGAAGCGAATCGGTCTGGTTGCTTATTAGTTACGTTTGCCATCCGAGTTAGAGAAGATTCACAATGTGTTCCATGTTTCGATGCTTCGTAAGTATATATTAGATCTATCGCACGTTATGCATTTAGAAGAGATTGAGTTGAACCCAGACTTAACGTACGATGAGGAACCAGTTGAGATCTTAGCCTCAGATAGTAAAGTGTTGCGTGGTAGGCAGATCGAGTTGCTCAAAGTGAGGTGGCAACGTTGAGGTGTGGACGAGGCCACTTGGGAGAGGAAGGAGGATATGGAATGGCAATTTATGTATCTCTTTCATTCAGGTAATTTCGAGGACGAAATTCCTTTAGTGGGGAAGAGTTGTAACACCCGGGTTTAGGGGCCAGGTGTTATGAGAGTAAAATCGGGTTCGAGTCGTGGGCTTGTTTAAATTAAAAATGGGCTTTGGTTTTAATTAAAAGGGCTTGAGATCTCATTAAGGGCAAATGAGTAATTTTCTAAATGGGAAAAGTAAAACATGTAAAAAGGGGCTTTTACTAGTTATCTTCTTCCTCCCTTCAAAATCAAAACTCACGACAACTAAACTTCTCCCAACCCAAGTTACTATTCCATCAAGTTTCTTCACGGTTTCAAGTGTTTTCATCAAGGTAAGAGCGTTTTTTACTTCTCCTCATCATTCCTAACCTTTCTATGGTTTTAGTTTTTAGAAAACTCCATTGTTGAAGTTTTTCAAGTTTTGGGAAAAAAGGAAGAAGCTTAATGGGTTTTTGTTTGAGTTTCAATTTGTAAAGATAATATATGTTTTAATCTTGCCCATAAGTATATTATATCTCAAAATGGTGGGGTTTTGATGAAAATCCCGAAATGGGTTTTTGTGGGTGTTTTAAAGGGTTGAAAACTTGGGTTTTTGAGGTAGTTTGGTGTAGGAGAGTTGGGTTGATGATATGATGATGCTTGAGGGTTGTTTTGAGTATGTTTAATGATGATTTGGGTGTTGGAATTGATAGATTTCTGCTGGGTTGTGTGTGAGTTCGAAAATGAGGATATTGTGTTAGTTCATGGCTTGGAAATGGAGAGAAATGGTCTTGTGGTTGTAACCTGATTTGTGATAGTGGTTTTGTGGACGAATTGTTGAGTAATATGCTGTTTTTGATTGATCATAAACAAGGGAAATCGTTGGAGAAGCTTTGGGCTCGATTCCGGGAAATTTGGAGGCTTGATCGACTTTCTCGGTTTGCTTTAAGGGTGTTCGGTGAGTGGTTTATTTAAAACGGTTTTAAATTGGTTCAAGTGTGTAGTTGAGGTGTTGGGTTGTGCTTGGTAGGCCAATCCAAGGTGGAGATTAAGTTGGTAGCTTAATCTCTTGTTTGACTTTATGAGTTCTTGCTTATTGTGCATAAATGTGGACTTGTGTAGTATGTGTTCGTTATGCTTGTTGATATATTGATGTTGTCTATTGATGATGATATATGGTGTTGCATGATTGTGAAATCATGGTGAGACTTGTTTAGTATGTTGGCACTAGCTATAATTACCGGGTATAAATGATCGATCATTAGGATGAGTGTGCACACGGTAAGAGTCAAATTCGCGTGTGGCCTTGGTGACGTGTAATCGTCAAGGAGGAGTACGGTGAGGTAATATTCCACCGGAAAATGTTAGTATGTGATGATGAGTGTAATCCCATCCATGAATGATAACGGTGATGAGTGTAATCCCACCAGAGGGTAATATTGTTGTTGAGTACGTTGGGGCGAAAATCCCAACGGAAGTTATCCGCATATCCGAGTAAGCTATATAGTTGCCAATATACTAGTTTATATGTGGTTGATGTGTAAGATGATTTGTTATATCTTTGTTTAGCATAACATGAGGTAAGATGCCATGTTCATGTATTCTCATAACGTTTGGCTATGTTGCTCTATTAGTGTAAATGTATGCTTTGTGAATGTCTTAAGGATAGCATGCTTTGAACCCTACATTGTCGTTGTTTTGTTTTAGAGCTCCTTCACTAAGCTTCTAGCTTACGCTCTCGTTTTCGACAATGCAGATCATTAGTGTGGAGTTAGCAGGGAGCAAGGAAAGGGTATCCAAGCGCGTTTGTGGTTGCTCAAGTATGGTTTTAGTAAATAATGTAATAGTTTAGAAATGGGGATGCTACGTGTTATAGGAACATGTGTTAGACTCCTATTTTTGCTAATGTTGTTGTGTTGAAGTTTGTAAACCATGTTCTTTGAGATGTCTAAGTGTTTTGTTTTAAGAGCATGTAACCTTGTTTATGCTATGCTTATGTGGGTATATGTCTCCTTTGAATGAAATGTCCTTGTCATGTATGTTATGTGGTTGATCATTTTTGTAGTAGGATGAAATGCCTCTAGATTTTGTGAATGATTGTTGTTTCTTGATCCTTGTTGTTTTGGGGTATGTTTGGGAACATTTGGAGATGCAGAAAACTGTTTTCAGGGTCACACAGAGTGCATGCATTTCGAAATGCTCGTGGTGGTTTCGGAACGGGTGTAGCTCCAGGGATACTCATATCGGAACGGGGGTGGTGCCGTTTCGATATGATTTGACACTGTGAGCTCCTGTTTCGGTACGCATTTCGATACGGTTTGCCTCTTGAAGTGCTTGTTTCGGAACGAGTTCCGGAACGTTTCAACACAGGAGACCCCTGTACTGGAACGGAGTGGACCGTATCGGTACGCTTGGTTTGGCTTTTAAAACTGGAGCCCGCGTATCAAAACGGGAAAGCCTGTTTCGAAACGCAGGCTTGTATTTGGGCTTTTTAGCATCTTCTAAAGTTCTCGGATGTCATGGTTTAGTCTCGTTGGTTGTATGCTTCCTTGTTAAGTTTATATGCATCATTTATGTATGGTTTTGGTTTCGTAAGCATGCAATCGGACTAATATGTCATTCAGTAAATTTAAGTTACCTTACGTTCTGCGAGCATCTTCTCGTTATCGTTTTCCGCTGTCGTTTCTCACATAGGACTAAATGACACATTTAGAGAAGATAATATTAATGAAAATTTTCAAGGGTTGTTAATCGAAGTGGAGCCTTAACGGGTTTCGCTTCGGTTTTTCCCGTGTAACCTGCTCGGACCGGTTTTCCGTCTAGCCCCGGACGAGGGGGTTACATCTTACAAATATGTTTCACTAATTACTCAATATTCTATGTCTCATTTTTCTAAGTTCTGGTTCATAGTCCAAAAAGATATTAAAATACTCAGTTAAATTATTTTCAATTAATTTTATTATTCTTTTAAAATATGGGGGATTGTTGTAAAGATGTGTTGAAATTTTAAAAGAATATAATGAATCGCACATCATTTGTAAAAATTCATCGACTTGTTTTTAAATACAAATTGTTGTTATTGAGATTATTAAAGAAAATTAATATGTGATCTTTCATGCATGCGATTCAAGCCCGAAAGTCTAAATTATTGCAATTATAAAAAATCGATTCCATTTTGATTTGTTATTACTCTCTTTTTCTCACTCAATATGTTTGGTATTGACTTTGTAAAAGTCAATTGTTTTTTTTAATTTGGCCATAATTAATTTAAATATTTTAAGTAATTAAATTTTGTAAAATATATATTTTAAACTACTTGATAGAAGGTTTTTAAAACAATTTTTATTTTTATCAATAATAAATTTAAAGTAATAATGAGTCAAAGTTATAAAAAATGACTAAATAATCAATATTAGACATATCGAATGAGACAAAGAGAATAATTTTTATATTTGTTTAAAATAAATCATTAAATTCACGCCCCATCACATTTTTTCTATTTTTAGGCTTGCTTGGTATTATAAAGGCATAAGGCCAAAAATTGTCCCTAAAGTTTGACTGAATAGTCACTTTGGCTCATATTCTTTTTTAAGCAATTTAGCCCTCAATGTTTTATTTTTGGTTAAAATAGCCCCTCTGTGAATAAAAAAATGTTAGTTAATTGACGATAAACAACTTGAAATGGCTTGTCAGAATGACACGTTAGAAGAAAAAATATTTTATATTTTATACAAATTTTTAAAATTATTTTGACTGATATGTCATTTAGTAAAGTTAGCATATTTTCCTATATGACACCGCTATCGCGGCATGCACTGCCATGTAGGTTTTCTACATCATTTCAATCAATTTATTGTTGGTTGACTAATAGTTTTTATCTGCAGAGGGACCATTTTGACATAAAATAAAACGTTAAGGGCTAAATTTCTTCAAAAAAATAAAAGACAAAATGATAATACAATCAAACTTTAAAGGCATTTTTTAGCATTATGCTTATTATAAATATCATGCAAGCTTAACGATTTAAATCAACCCAAAGTAGAATCATCTACTTATTTTCTTTTTCTCTTTCTCATTTTCAACACACTTTTGAAGTTGAGTATTCACTATTTCTTTGCTCTTTTGTTGCCTACTTCGGTAAAAGTGCTTGTTAGAGCAAAATTGCGATGAAGAGGAAAAAAAAGATGTTTTGTGATTAATGAGAATATTAGCTTACAATAATAATGAAAAATGCATTTATGTAAATTCATGCTCACGCATGTCCTATTAAAACACAACAACGATGAAGAGAAAGAATGGAAGTTTCATGGTCAATGTGAATGTTAGCTTACAATTGTTGGGCTCGAAAAATCAACTGAAATATGTCAAGAGGTAGTGAATTGACCTTTAAAAATGGTGGAAGCAACCGAAAATATGGGCAAATTCCACGATGATTTTAGAGTGGTTCGACTTTTAAACTAAGTCTACATCCACTACCTTAGCTATCCACAAAAAGAATTTCTCAAATCCACTAAATTTGTTTACCTTTAAGCACAAGGTGTAACCTTACAATCTTCACAAGGTTTTAACCCCAAAAACCTTGTATACACACTCTCCCTAATAGTAGATACAAATTTAGCAAACAAAGAAAATTTAGCAAACAAAAAAATCTCACTAATTAAAGCTCTCACCCAAAAAATACTTGAGCAAAAATAACAATGATAGCTCACAAGTGTGTTTACAATAAAATATACAACAATTAATCACTCTAAGACTCTTTGATGTTGTTATTTTTTTCTGATGTGTTTCTTGTTATTGTTGAGATGTTTTGACCTTATTTTAATATCATCTTTATGAATATTAGCCATTTGAAGTCGTTAGGGATGGAATAAAGTCGTTACCTACAAAAAATTATAATATTTATAAAGTAAAGGATTGATCCTTCTTTCACAAAAATATGACTATTACAGCTAAGAGATCAATCTCTTAAATTAGAGGATCAATCCTTTTGCACTTGGAGTCTGGGAGAAAAATACAAACCGTTTCCTTCCATCAAGGGACCGCTCTCTTGCTTTAGGAGAAAAATCCTTTTTTCCTTGAAGCTTGGAAAAAAGTTTTTTTTTAAGTGCAAAAACGAACATATTGATTTTGAAAAAGTTTGACTAAGTTGAAAAACATTCGAAATAATTTTTTTATGTTTGTTTGGACTTTAAATTATTTTTGAGAACTCTAATATATCCGATTAAGTCCAAAAAACATTTTTGTTTTAATTTTTTATATCAAAATATTATTTCAACAACAATAATGAGTTATTAGTTCTTATAAACATGTTTCACCAATTACTCAATAGGCTATGTCTCATTTTTCTAAGTTTTTTTTTCCATAGCCCAAAAAGACATCATAATGAATACATTATATCAGAATACACAGTTAAACTATTTTCAATTGTTTTTTTTATCATTTTTTGAAATATGTGAGGATTGTTGTAAAATTGTGTTAATATTTCAAAAGAATATAGTGAATCCCACATCACTTGTAAAAATTCCTTGACTTGTTTTTAAATACAATTTTTGTTATTGAGTCTATAAGAGAAAATAAATATGTGATCTTTCATGCATGAGATTCGGACCCAAAATTTCAAATTATAGCAATTATAAAAGCTTAATTTCATTCTGATTTATTATTTATTATTTTATTTTTCTACAAGTCAAAATAAATAACTAAATTCATTCTCCACCACATTTTGTTTTTTTCTATTTTAGGCTTGCTTGGTACTATAAATGACATGCAAGTTCAACACTTTAAACAATCCTAAAGTGGAATCATGTACTTAGTTTCTTTTCCTCTTTCTCATTTCAACACACTTTTGAAGCTAAGTATTCACTGGTTCTTTGTTCTTTCTGTTGTATATTTCGATAGAAGTGCTTGTTGAATCATGGAGGCTACACATTACCTTGAAATATCCTTAAGTATGGTGTCTTGTGCACGCCTCAAACAAGTCTTATTTCTAACCTTTGTCGCGATTTAACCAAATACTTTTCCTACAAATTCATTGTGATCAAATTAATCTCATTCATCTTCAAAACCTATGATTACATCAAGATCAATTAGATTTTCTTCAATAATTACACTACCTAATTGTGGCCTATCCAAAAAGACCACATCATCATCATTGTTACCCACATTAAATTCATGACATATGAAACCTAAGTCCTTATTTCATGGCATGAGCCCTCTCTAACATCTTCACAAGATAAATCATACAAATCATGTTTAGTTTTCACTGCAACTTGCAAATTTGAATATTTAATATATTTAACATAATAAACTTGTTCAGGTTGAAAAGCTAAAACATATGGCTCGTCTATTCTCAACTTACATGTCACATCAACAAAAGAACATTCAAATTTATCTTCTTTAAACCTCACTTTATCATACACATCCCACCAATCACAATTAAACAAAACTACACTATTTTTACTACGGTAAGTTAATTGTATGATGTTTGTTAACACACCAAAATAATCAAAGTTATATGTATTCTTATCTCCTTTTTGACAAGAATTTTACTATTTTGTAATTTTTATTGCAAGTTGTGTTCTTTTATGTTGAGCTTCAACCATTCATAAGATAGCTTGTACAACAAAAAAAATCATTTTTCAGGTCTACAAGCTAGATCAAGTAATTAATTGTTGATCAATTCACTTTCTTCATCATACAATTGGTAGGCCTATTATAACAAGTAGTCATTAAATCCATTGAAAAAATATAAAAAAATTAGCGTAAATTACATAAATCATAATTGAACTTTACTCTTAAACCTAATTTCGTCACTGAAGTTTCAAAACGTTCAATTTACTCGCTAAAATTTAGACATTGACGTTTTTTGTCAATAAAGTTTATACATTGAACATTTTATCACTCTTAAACCTCAAACAATCGTGGATGGAAGTCATCTGATCTCAAATTTCACTAGTTACTTTGTCCTGGCCCTCTAAGAGTGAATTTGACTTCCATTTTTTTTCAAAAAGTGTTCTAAAGTTCACGAAACTGCCAAAAACCTTATGGTTTTACTCTTATCGATCTTCCTCCTCCTTCGTCAGATGGATCCCGTTTCTTAGTATTTTTCTTCTCTTGTTCCAATAAAGTTTTCCACCTTTCATAACTTGGAGAAGTTCTTTCCTTCGTCGATAAATGGACGTCGTCAAAAAGTTAACGAGAGAGTGACCAAAAATGTTTAGTGTCTAAATTTTAGTGAGTAAATTGAATGTTTTGAAACTTCAGTGATCAAAATAGGTTTGAGAGTAAAGTTTAGTGAGGATTTACTTAATTTACCCTAAAAATTAAACAAAATGTACCTAATACTTACATGTTTCTTAAACCATTGATGAAATTCCTTTGCATGACTTTTCTCTATATTTCTAGTATCCTCCCTCTTGAGCTTTTGCTTGTGCATGTTGTACAATTCATAAGAAACAAATTGGAAGGAAAAATAATTATGTATGACATGTAAAAATTGTATAAATATACAAATGATAGATCATTTACTCAACAAAAACAATAATTTCTTCACAATTTTCTAGAACGTGCATATAGCTTGAGCTCATTGCCAAACTCAACTCTTCATATTAATTTTCAAGTAATGGTCTACCAACTTGAGAGAAGACATGTAGCTTTGGATGTGATTAACTTTTAATTCCTTCAAAATTTATTCTAACTCGATTCAAGCTACTTTCAATTTCACATAAATACTTAGGACATTCTTGCATAAAGCTAAACACATTCTTTCATGAAACCATATTTGTCCTGCAAGTTTTGTTTCACTTGCTAAATGAATTTTTAAATGTACCATTATATGAAAAAAAAAAGAGCAAATATCTTCTCTAACTTACACATAGTTAAAGGATTTGATTGTTCAAGTCTCTCCAAGTCCTTGACATGTATTGTTTTAGCACATAACTCTCTTAAATAAGTACTTAGCTCAATTAGTACTATAAATACCTCTTTAGACAATAAACTACATAGAGCTAAAGGATGATATCGATGCAAAAATACATGACAATCATGACACTTCATTTTTAAAATATTGTAGTCATTTAAATTCAATTAGTGATAGACATTAGAAGAATAGTCATCTGGAACTTTAAGATCTTTTAGAAACTAATAGAAAACTCGTTATTTCATCTTTTGACATTGTATAACATGCATGGAGAAACAGATACCTATTATCACTAGTAGAAGTTGCATGAAGTTTAGGTCGTACACCCATGCACTCCAAATTATAACATACATTGATGTTATCTTTTTTACCATCAATGTTTAATAATGTTCCAAGCATATTGTCACAAATATTTTTTTCAATGTGCATAACTTCCAAATTGTATCGCAATGTTAGTGTTCTCTATTAAGGTAATTAAAAATACTCTTTTTCTTCTAATTACCATCAAATAAAATTTCATCTTGCTTTCTTTTTCTTGAAGTTTTACCGAAGGTCATATGTATATCATTGAAATTATCAATAATGCATTAGAAATGCAAATGAAAAATGTATTAAAAAGTAAATAAGTAAATATTCACATGTGGACATTGTTTATACTTCTCAATCACTTCATTATCGTACAATTTCTTAGGTGCATATCGCATTTCTTTTGTGCCTCAAAAGATTTAGTATTTTATCCATGAATGATTAAGTGGTAAGAAACAATGATGAGCTAAATAACATGTTTTACGTCCATGTCGGAGTCTATAAGATGATGTCTTTAGATTTCAAGTGGGAAATGCCTATTTTCTTTTTATACTCCATTTGTTCTCCAATAATTAGCATATACTTGAAAATCATTTATGGTCCATAAAAGAGTTGCATACAACTGAAATTTACTCTTTAAGGATGCATCATATGTCTTCACTCCTTTCTCCAATAATTCTTTCAATTCGCCAATCAAATATTCTAAAAACATGTCAATATCATATCAAGATGTTTTAGGACCAGCAATTTTATTACATGAATAAATATGTATGCTAGTTGATTAAGTATGCTAGTTCATTTAATATGATAGTTCAATTAAGTAAGTTTTAATTTTCACTTTTAAATTCTAGCATGATTACATGTTTTAATTAGCACTTAAGTGGTGTAACACCCGTGTTTAGGGGTCGGGAGTCGAGTGTGAGAATCGGGTTTGAGTCGTTGGACTCGTTTTAATTAAAATGAGCTTTACTTTTAAATTAAAAAGGGGTTGGATTTCATTAATGGCAATTTGATAAAAAAAATTAAAGTAAAGGAAATAAGATGAGAAAAAGGAGACTTTTGAAATGCTTTTCATCATCTTCTTCCTTCAAACTCTATTTCACGTCAAAACCTCCCCAAATCCCCTTATCACTATTCCATCAAATTTCTTCACCCTTTCAAGAGCTCTTTTCAAGGTAAGATCATTTTTGACTTCTCCTCTTTATTCCGAACGTTATCATGGTTCTAGTTTTACATAAACAACATTGTTGAAGTTTTCATGTTTTCAAAAGTTTAAGGAAAAGGTGGGAGCTTTAATGGGTTTTCATGTAGCTTTTGAATTTCCAAGCTTATTTATGATTTAATCTTGCTCTTAAGTACATTATATCTAAAAAAATGGTGGGGTTTTATCAAAATCCCGAAATGGGTTTTCATAGGTATTTTAAAAGGTTGAAAATAGGGGTTTGAGGTAGTTTAGTGTTGGAGAGTAAGGCTGATGTTATATTGTTGCTTGAGGGTTGTTTTGAAGGTGTTTATTGATGATTTGAGTGTTGGAATTGTTAGATTTCTGCTGGGTTGTGAGGGAGTACGAAAATGAGGATCTTTGGGTTGGTTCATGGCTTGAAATTGTAGAGGATTGGTCTTGTGTTTGAGATCTGATTAGCGGCAGTGTTTTGTGAATGATTTGTGTAGTAATGAGTTGTTTTTGATTGGTTAGAATCAAGGGAAACCGTTGGAGAAGCTTCTGGCTCGATTCCGGAAAATGTGGAGGCTTGATTCGCCTTTTCTCGGTTTGCTTAAGGAAGTTCAGTGAGTGGATCATTTAAAATGGTTTTAAATTGGTCCAAGGGTGTGGTTGTGGTGTTGGATTGTGCTTGGTAGGCCAATTCGAGGTAGAGATTAAGTTGGTAGCTTAATCTCTTGTTTGCTATATGAGTTCTTGCTTAAAGAGCATAATTGCAGACTTATGTAGTGTGTGTTAGCTATGCATGTTGATGTATACATATTGATGTATGTTGTGGTTAATATGTTGAAATGCGTGATGGTAAAGTCATGGTGAGACTTGTTAGTATGTTGGCACTAGTTAATTACCGGGTATAAATGATCGATCATTAGGATGAGTGTGCACACGGTTGAGTCAAATTCGCGCGTGGCCTTGGTGACGTGTAGTCGTCAAGGAGGAGTACGGTGAGGTAATATTCCACCAGAAATTGTTGGCATGTGATGATGAGTGTAATCCCATCCATGAGTGAGAACGGTGATAAGTGTAATCCCACCGGAAGGTAAATGTTGTTGAGTACGTTGAGGGTGAAAATCCCAACGGAAGTTATCCGCATATCCGAGTAAACTAATAGTTGCCAATGTACTTGTTCATGTGTGGTTGATGTGTGAGATATTTGTTATATCTTATTTTAGCATAACATGAGGTAAGATGCCATGTTCATGCACCCTTGTATTTGTGACTATGTAGCTAGGTTGATGTATTGTATGCCTTGTGAATGTCTTAAGGATAACATGCTTTGAACCCTGCATTGTCGTTGTTTTTGTTTTAGAGCTCCCTCACTAAGCTTCTAGCTTACGCTCTCATTTTCGGAAATGCAGGTCACTAGTGTAGAGTTAGCAAGGAGCAAGGAAATGGCATCCAGGCGTGTGGTAGTTACTCAAGTATGGTTTAAGTAAATAATGTAGTAGTTTAGCAATGGGGATGCTATGTGTTGTAGGAGCGTGTATCTAGACTCCTATTTTGTTAATGCTCTTATGATGCGGATTGTAAACCATGTTTTATGAATGATTATGTGATGTTTTGTAAGCATGTTAACCTTGCTTCATGTTTGCCTAAGTGCTTGTATTTGATGGCATGTACCATTGTTTATGCAATGCCTTGTGGATGCATGTTTCTTTTGGCTAAATAGACTCGTTATGAATGCTTGTATGCAAGTTTCCTCACTGTATGCTCATCTTGGTGATTGATGCTTCGTTGTATGTTTAAATCACTCCGTATGCTTATCTATGGTTGCCTAGTGATGCATGAGAGTTGAAATGTTGCTAGTCGAGTTGTTAAATGCCTTTAGAGTTGAGTTCTTGTGTCTTTAGCACCCAAAATGAGGTTTGCAGTGCATGGCGTATCGATATGGTCTTATGCTTTGAACCTTGTTTTAGGCTTTGCGTGTCGATACACGGGGATGTATCGATACGCCAAAATCTCTCTGGAAATCTGAGAAATTGATGAGATTTTGGCGTATCGATACGAGTCTTAGGTGTATCGGTACGGTCTTCGTAGTTTTACCGTGAGAAGTTGACCATTGAGGGCGTACGGATACGGTCTACCAGTGTATCGATACGGTCTCCCTAGTTTGACTTTGGGTTGTTGACCAAGTCCAAGCGTATCGATACGGTCTCCTAGCGTATCGATACAGCCTGTTGTAAAGGCTATAGTGGGCTTCTTAATTGCTAGTTTTGTATGTTTTGTATCCGCGTGTCTTTTCCGCTGCGTGTCCTTTCACATAGGATATACTAAAGCATCTAGACAAGATAACACAATGAAAACTTTTTCTAGGGTTGCTTACCGAAATGGAGCCTTAACGGGTTTCGCTTCGGTTTTCCCCGTGTAACCTATTCAGACCGATCTGTCATCTAGCCCGGGACGAGGGGGTTACAAGTGGCATTGTTTTAACATATGTTTTTGTGTTTATTAGATGCATGAAGGCTTATAAATTCAGCACTCCAAAGGAAACCAAGATGGATTAATCACATGTTTGAAGTCTTTTGGGATTCAAGCACTTAAAGGAGAGTAAAGACATGAATTCAAAACATCATTTAAGGAGGGAACTCAAGGAGTCTCGTACATTCAGTCAACTTGTTCGCCATTTTTGAATTAAATCCAACATGATCTGAATCTTGAAGTCTTCTTGAAACTTATTTCTCTATTTCTTAGCTTTCCAACGTACTTTGAATCACATCAATCAAATATTGGGAGCATAAGATATGACCAGATTATTGAAGAGAGTGTAGGCTGGAAATTCAAAACGGGAATAATCACAACACAAGCAAGAGACCATTCATTTACTGCCAGATTCATTCTCCATGAAAGGACCATTCAGCTTCCCTTTTAAAGAGCATTCAAAAGCTTCATGATAATCTAATTCATCCATTAAAGAAGAGTGAATGACATTACAAAGATGTTAGAGCTCAAAAGTCTTTTCTTGTAGACAAATGGATGTCTACATTAATCCATGAGATGTCTAGATTCATCCTAGAGGCTCCAACAATACCATTCGGCTGCCAAGGGAGAAGGAAGTCACAAGCTATTATGTGTGCTTTCATTACCATTAAGAAGACTTTATTCACTTGTTTGTGTCTCTTTAGATTCTACCTTGTTTCCTATAAATAGTCATAGCATTCCATTTGTAAGATAGACAACTTTGAAAGTTTGAATACATTTTTGTGAGAGTTTAATCTATTTTTTCTTCATTGAACTTCTTGACTTATCAAGTAATTCTCCTTGTGGTGTCAATTCTATTTCCATTCTTTTATATCGTTGGTTCCTAGTTGTTATACAACTAGTGGGTCTCGATCCATCCTTGGATTTTGAACATTATAAGGTTCGGGTCTTCACTTTCATATAATATTGGTTCTTCCTTTGTTTTGAAACCAAACTATCTTCATTTTCCATTACCATTATTTCTACCATCATTTTCACCACCATCTTATCATTTTTATTTAGCTTCCGCCATCATACCAAAATTCACCATCACTTCCCTAAACAAACACCCCTTTTGAAATCATTTCTGCATCTTTGAAATACTTATTGTGTTCATGATCGAGCAAATCGCAATTTCGATTAATCTGCAACCGGGATCGTATCACCACCCCCATGTAGCTTCATCACTGTTTAGGAATAAAAATGATGAGCGACATCATAAAATAAAGGGTCTTTC
This sequence comes from Hibiscus tridactylites, assembly GCA_958450335.1. Taxonomy (NCBI): domain Eukaryota; kingdom Viridiplantae; phylum Streptophyta; class Magnoliopsida; order Malvales; family Malvaceae; genus Hibiscus; species Hibiscus tridactylites. Next base: position 30,745,426 of record OY288287.1, read on the forward strand.
ATACACATTCATGATGGTAACTTAAAAGAAATTAATACCTCTAAAAAACTAAATTAGGTATTCATATTGTTAAATGGGTTAAAGCCATCACTAGCTAAACCAAGATCAACATTACGTGGATCTATTGCAAAAGAAGAATCCAATAAATCAAAGCTTTTTCAAACTGTAGAATATGTTGTATGTCTCATGTATTCATCACTACATTTTATTTGTGTCATATCGTCTCTCTAGTAATCTTTGATGACATGTATAACCTTTGCAAGCGTGAAATTACTAAAAATATCATAAAATTTTATGGGCAACAATTTGTCTAAGGCCTTGTTGATTATTCGTATTCTCACATTTGCATCATTCTTCCACCTTGATTCATCACAAGTTGGGCAAGATTGAGTATTCTCATATTCCTTCTTATAAAGGATGCAATCATTTATACAAGCATCTATGGTCATATTGCAAGCACTAAATCTTGTGTAATTTTTTTACTCGCGACAAAAGACGAAGGAATTTTGCTTTTAAGAAATGCTTTGAACAACATTTTTAGTAAATTACAATTGTTATTGAACTATAACTTTATAGAGACATTTGAAGTTCAACATTGGAACAATAAAGGATAATTTGGAAAAATCTTCACAATCAGGACATAATTTTTTTTCTACTTCTCACTATTTATAAAATTTTGCAGCTCCATTATTTAGATCATTTTTAATTACATTAATAGGTTCATTGACATATCCACTAGCATTAGGGACTTTCTTCGATGGGATCATCATCAAATTAAGCATCAAACTTTCAGGTAAAATTTTCAATAATACATCTAGAGTCAAACAATATATCATGTATTCTATCTTGATCATCACCATCCTCCCTCCCATAAGCAAGTTCATCATCACTATCTTCATTAGAATCGAAGATACTCTATTCATGGTGGAACCATTGTTTGTACTCTCTATTTATCTCATGTACGATCAAATGCTCGTAAATAGATTATAGTGTCCTAAATAAATTGTTGTTACACTTTTTACATGGACAACGAGCTTCCTTTCATCAAATTTTCTAAATGCAAATTCAAGGAATTCATTAGCTCCTTTTTCTTATTGAGGCAATAGTATATCAATAATTTTCATCTGACCTTTATCGATAGCCATTATCATACAATGAAATTAGAAAGAAACTTTTTTAGTAGTGACCATAATGTTTATTTTTTAAAATCGGGGACCAAAAATGTACATGGGATAAATGTTAGTGGTAATTGCAGTAGTTTACCCTTGATTTTTTTTACTGTTAAGTCAGCAAGTCGTCAACGTTTAATGACAACAAACGGCTAAGTGACCAAAAGTTTACGCCCCGAAAACGTAAGTGACCTTACTGATCGTTTTTCAAAATGGGTGACAAACTCTGTACTGAGGGGAAACATAAGTGATCATTCCAGTAGTTAACTCTTATATAAAAATAGAAACTATAATTAATGATCAGTTACATATATTATAAGAATCTAATTTGGAAATGTCTGAAACAATTTTGAATCTCTACAAACTTAGAAGATTTGATTGAGTTAGTTTATGAATCACTTTTGTATTCTTATAGTAAATCTATTGTTTAAATAATTTAAAATTATTAAAACTTTACAACAATATTTTTACCTCAAAATAGAAAATTTATGGTAAGAGACTTCATTGATGATTGTCGAGGAGAACAAAGAGAGAGAAGACGATAAGAGTGGGAGGGATTGGTTTCACATGGAATCCGAGGAGATGAAATTCAAGATCTCATATTTTCTATGAATTATATTATTATATGGTTATTATAATAATAAAAATATTAAAAATGGATTAAGTTAAATGGATTAGTATATTTATTTTAAATTTAATTACTTGAATTATTTAAATAATATTTTAAATTAAAATTTTATTATATTTTGATTTTATTTATTTATTTATTTAAATAAAATTATATTTATTTTAAATTATTGGACTTAGGATTATCTACTTAATTGATAATTTACTTAAGCAAGATTTTAAGTAATTTAATAAAGATAAAAATTCTACGACGCTCGACGAGTACCGCTGAACACCACTAACGATAAACACCTTTGAACATTATTAAATTAATTAATAAAAATTAAAAATCTCAAAGAATAAACATATAATTATAAAATTTTTAAAATAAAATATTAATTAAATTATTTTTCATATATATAATTTTTGTTAATATATTTTTTAAATAATTAGATCAAATACCAACCACTAATCCCTAAAACCAAAACTCGAAACTTAAAGCCTTGAATCCAAAACCCTAAACCTTAAATACCAAACATTAAACCATAACTCATGAACCTTAAATTCAAAATCATAAACCCTAAAGCCTAAATCATAAACCCACTATTCGAATATGAGGTTTAGGGTTCTAGGTTCTGGGTTTAGGGTTTCAAGTTTAGGGTCTAGAGTTTAGAGTTTAATGTTTATGTTTTATAGTTTAGGGTTTATGGTTTATGATTTTGGGTTTAGTTTTTTAGATTCAGGGTTCAGGGTTTAAGGTTTTTATTTTTTTAAATTGACTAAGGTTGATATTTAATCCAATTATTTTTTAAAAAGATTAAAAATATTATATATATGGAAAATTATTTAATTAATATTTTATTTAAAATAATTTATAGTTATATATTTAAATAATTTATAATTATACGTTGAGTCCTTTATATTTTTAATCTTTATTAATTAATTTAATGGTGTTCAACGGTGTTTATTGTTAGTGGTGTTCAACAGTGCTCGTCGAGCGTGGTTCACATCCTATTTTTAAACAATGTCATATTTTATATTTGATTTGATGATAGGAAAATTCCACAACAGGCGTCGAACATTGTTAAACGCCACTAACGTTGAACGCCGCTGAACACTATTAAACTGATTAATAAAGATTAAAAATCTCAAAGACTTAATATACAATTAATAATTATTTAAAATAAAATTACAATTAAATTATTATCAATATATATTATAATTTTTTAAATTATTTTTTCCAAATAACTAGATTAAATATCAATCATAGTAACCTCTAAATTAAAAAATCCTAAATCTTTTTCATTTGTCATTTCGGCCGCCACCGCGCCTCATCCTGCATAATCGCAGTTCGACCCGGCCGCCATTCAAAAAGTTATCAGGTTCATCGAAGCATGGAAAATCGCCGGGGTTGCTCCTTTTGCTTTTTGCCTGTTCATTGCCAAATTGGTCGCTTACACATTCCTCTTGCCTATTCATCGATCTTGCAGCGATTCAAGGGAAAATATTTATCGAGTGAGGCATCGATTCATTGGTTTTTAAATGTTGAACGGGGGTCATGCTCAAACAGCTCACACAAGGACGAAAGCGCGGCGGAGGCGGCCGGAATGGCGAAGAAAAAATATTAGATTTTTTTAATTTAGGGATTGATTGTGGTTGGTATTTGATCTAAATTATTTGAAATAAAATTAAAACTATAATATTATGAAAAAACTAATTTGAAATTTTATTTAAATAATTATTAATTATATATTGACTTTTTGTTATTTTTAATCTTTATTAATTAATCTAATCGTGTTCAACGATGTTCAATGTTAGTGGTGTTCATCGGTGTTTGACGCACGTGGTAGACTCATCCTTAATGATATTATTTTAAATGTGCTAAAATAATGTTAAATCGTAGAGATCTTAAACAAATAACTTCTCACCATGCGTGATTTTTGAATTATTTCAGTAACTAAGTGTAGTAAGTAATAGATAGTTGTTGGTATTATCTAAAAAAAGATAGCTGTTGGTATTGTGTTAATATTAGGTAATTATTTGATACGGTAAGTCGTAGGGTGGGAAAATTGGTCATATAAAGAAAATTTTTTTATTAGGGAAATGGGATGATTTATAAATGTTTTAGGGAAATAGGTCAGTTTTCATCGGTAACACACTATTTTCACATGGCGTCCTTGGACCTCGCCAGGTACAAATGGCGAGGTCTCTTTTGACAATAATTTGGCGCGGCCTGGCAACGAGCAGGGTGGATGGCGCACGGCTTGGGTGGTTCGCAGCGCGCAGTGTGGCATGCATGCGCCATGCAGAGCGGGGTGGCAGGGGGACCTCGCTATTTCTACAAGGCGAGGTGCAGGTGGTGCAGGTGGCAGACGACCAACCTTTTCTCCGTGCATCACGTGATTTTTTTACATTATTTAATTTTTTTTACATTATTTTGTGTATATATAAAATAGATAGGTGTGATGTGAGTTAAGAGTTGGTGATATTTGTGAAGAGAAGAAGAGAAAAAATTTGAGGAAGGTGAAGAGTTTTCTCTATATCTTTTTAAAGATATATTCGTAGAGGGTGAAGATCGTTCGAGAGTATTATTCTGATCTTTTCTACGTTTCTCACTAAGTAATTTTTTTAATTATGAGTTAATCTGTTGTTTTTTTAATTATGAGTGTATGTATATTATTTTTATGTGATTGTTGATTTAATGGTAATTATTTTTTATTGTCGAAGGCTTTATAGCACATATACAGTGGTTTCTCGTCTAATTCGGTAATTTTTTCTATTTTTTAAAATTTATATACACATAGATCAAAATTTTGAATTTAATACATATTTTGGTTGTATATATATTCGAATGAATTATTTTGCATGTTTGCGACTAGAAAATGGCATCCGGAGGAGTTCTGTTGTACCGCGATCATGAGCACATTTCGTCTCATATTGATGAAGGGCAAGTAAGTAATTTAAATTATTTATGTGATGCAATACAAAAATATTATTATAAGGATGTAGATTAATTTAATATAATATATTTCATTTATAAAATTTAGAAAATATATTAATTTATTTAATTTAATTTTATATTTAATAATAAATTTATATTACTTTATTTATTTAATATAATTTTATATTTATAGGGTGTAAAGCATAGCATACGCCATCGAGGAATGAAGATTAAGGACCTTCTGCTCGCTTAGTTTATTACCTTTAATGCTGGTTTTTATCATGCTTCATTTCTCCGTAGATTTAAGATAGTCTCGGGGTTGATTACCGCATTGATTGAACGATGGAGACCAGTGACTCACACATTTCATTTCCATTTGGCGAATGCACAACAACTCTGGAGGATGTAGTAGTGCAGCTTGGTGTCTCGACAAATGGAAAACCATTGGTTGGATAAAATAAGTATAATGCATATGAGCTTTGCAGGCAGTACCTGGGCAAAGCTCCTCCACAATCATGTGTGGACGGTCTACGTCTCAGAATTTCATGGTTGCAGTAGGAATTTATGGTAACTGATGAAGATGGTCACCGAGGACTTGAGTGTGCAGCTCGAGCGTATATACTACAACTTATTGGTGGGGTATTGATGTCAGATACATATGGTATCATGGTTCACACACAATATCTGACGTTCTTGGCTGATTTGGACACAATTGCTACATATAGTTGGGGATCTGCAATCTTGACATTTTTGTACCATGAAATGTGCAAGGTCGCAATTATGGTCACAATAATGGATGATCAATTTTTCAACGATGATGAGGTGGCTCCTAATCGACCACGAAGAACGGTTCACCCCCTGAGTGGTACGATCAAGCATCATCTTTCCACCGACAAGTATTAACGAGGAGGAGGCGGAAATAGGGTTTTGAATATTTGTGGTCCTTGGGTATTTCATGTTATGTATTTCTTTCGATTTCATGTTATATGTATTTTTTGATTTCATTTTAATATTTATGTTCTTTTTTAACTTCGGTATCCAAATTCAAATTCCAATTCCAACTATAAGTTAAAAAAATCAAGAATTTACAGTAACACAAAAATTGGGTTAATTACAATTTCAATTCCAACTATAAATTAAAAAATCAAGAATTTTTTTTGCTAATATATTGGTTCGATATTTATTTAAGCTCGTTCTTTAATTTCGATATTCAAAGTCCAAATAAAAATTTGCAAACATGAACGAGAAAATAATTTATTTACATTACCATAAAATATTATACATTAAACACAACATTTAGGTTGATGGTCCGACACGATAGTTCGAAAGAATGGATTTGTTTGGACACTTATTTCTTGAATGACCATGTACCCTACAAATAGTACAATGTTTAACTTGAACTCCCCCTCTCTATCATCCGGATCATCCATATTCGTATTAATACGAGTGGACTTCGGTCAACCCTTCAACTTTCTACGAAGCTCTGGATTTGGTAACCATTCTTTGTATATTGGCTCTACCGGCCAATAGTCTTGGTTCAGGATCGTGTTGAACTGAATTCTATATATATTTGCAATATTCTCTAGTTTATAACACTTATCCGCAAAACCGTAAGGATCGAGACGAAAATGCAAACATGCGGCGTGTGCGTGAGAGTGATGGTATCTTAATGCTTTGAATGCACCACAATCACACCATCTCTGAAGAAGGTTTACAGTGAACTTTCATTAGTCACCTCGGACTGTAGCTTCGACAGAAAATTCCCATCCATATGGATCGAATTATCTTACTCGCATAGAGGTGGCTTTGCCTTGAAGTTCAATCATTCTATCCTGCATGGTTTTATATCAATATTGTCCGCTGTTTATTCGGGAGTTAACTTCCTGCCCTTAGTCGGACCATACTTTACCCAATCTGAAGTAAGTCTCCCACACAATACTTGCAATTGGGAGATGGTGTGTTCCTTTAAGAACCGAGTTTATAGCCTCTGCAAGGTTAGTTGTCATATGACCATAATGCCGACCTTCGTCATAGACTTGTGACCATCTTTTCTTGGGGATGTCATTTGCAAAATTAAATACATTTAAACAGTGTCGCCTCAACCTTCTTAACCTCTCTTCGAATTTTGGTTGAACTAATTCATACCCTATTTTAAAAAAGAAGTCAAATAAATCAACATTATCAACTCAAAAAAATTAATTTTTTTATAAACAACAAATAACAACTTACACGCGCCTAAAATTTCTTTCCGGATCGAATTGTTTCCGTACCGCGTCTTCGCATTTGCCGCAATATGTCGTATACATTATGCTGGATATGCGTGTGGAGGTTTCCATAAACTCCCACGTCTGTCAATTACTGATAAGAGTGCAGTCCCTCTATTTGAAATCATGCAAATCCCGTCTTTTTTTACTACATGATTGCGTAGATGCTTCAAAAAGAATTCACATCCATCCGCGTCTTCCTTTTAACCTATGGCAAAGACAATTGAGAATATATTACTATCTCCATCTTGTGCAACAACTACGAGTAATATATGACCGTACTTCCCATACAGGTACCATCCACTTGAATCACGCGTTTGTAGAATGGGAACCCTTCAATGCATGCATTGAACGCCCAAAATAACTTACTAAATATTCTTTTACCAAGAATTAATTCACCTTGTAAGTTGAACACCGATTTTGTTTCGTATTCTACCACGGTTCTCAGTATGAATAGTTGCATTGCTCGTAAAAGAGCTGGTAGCTCATTATACGATTTATCCTAATGACCATACAGTTGCGTCACCGCCTTCTACTTTGCCATCCACGCCTTGTAGTAAGATAGAATATTACCAAGCTGAGTTCGAATAGATGTTACTAACAATGCAATCGAAATTCTTGGTTCCTGTTCAACCAATGCCCTAATGTAAGCACATATTAGTTCAGAGTTTGAATTAATGCGGTCCTGTGATAAAGCCATATTGGTACATGTGTGTTGGTCAATTAGTTGTGACACCTCCCACATATCAGTCCTCTTCCTGTATGAAATTCTTACCCACCAAGGACAATTGCTCTTCCAATGAAAACTCCTTACACAATAGGTAATTTTATTGGACTCAACAACAAAAAATGATGTATGGCGTTTGATACAATGCTCCTGAACTGCTAGCTCTGCAGCTTCTTTTGTTTCGATTTCAGCCTCCAGTACCAATTCTCCAACGTTCAAAGATGATGAAGAACCAGAACCAAATACGCGAGCTTGATATTCTAGATCTTGCATTGTAGTATAATCCACTTCATACATGGGGGCTGCTGGAGGTTCATAGGCTAGATAAATGGATTCCGGTTGCTTGGGCTATGGTTGAACATAACCCCAAACTGACTGCTCTTTTCCCAACTCGAGCTTAGCAACAGCCGTGTCCCAAACATCATCTTCAACATCGATACCATTACCCTGAGATGCATCTGTCTTAACAGCCTCAACATCATCAGCATCAAGTAAGCGCATGTCATCATCTTCCGTAATAGACACAATATTTTCATCATCCTCACTGAAATCTTCAAGCGATTCGCCCCAACGACCAAAAATGGGTTCGATGTCACAATGTGTTGATGAACTCATTCTCTGTAAATAATCAAACAAAAAACATAAGTAAACACTAAAATTTGGTTTTCTTATTAAAATTAAAAAAACGGCAAACGAATTAAAATTACAAAAATATAAAACTTACCAGATTTGACGAGAAACCGTCCGAATATATCTTCAATCATCGTCTATATAAAAATCTTCAAAAACTCTCACCTAAAATTTCAACTCAAACTCTCTAAATTTTTTTTCAACCCCTATACACTCATCTTATTCTCTATATCTTATATATATACACAATATTAAAAAAACCCTAAAACTATATGCCACCCTAAAATTATAGACATGTACGTAACTGCAGGAATGCATGCATGTCGAACAACACCTCGCCATGTAGAAATGGTGAGGTCCCCTTGTCACCCGGCCTGCATGGCCCATGCATGACATCCAAGCCGTGCGCTTGCCACCCTGGCGAGGTCCAAGGACGCTATGTGCAAATGGCGAGTTACTGTGAATACTGGCCTATTTCCCTAAAACATTTCTAAACCACCCCATTTCCCTAATAAAAAAAAATTTCTTGGCCTATATGGGCAATTTTACCCGTAGAGGAGGCAATGGTTTTATTTGTTAAATACGTAGTACATTTTTATAATGTCTGCATAATATTTTTATTGATGTTAATGTTTTCTGTTATTTATCCTTAGTTGGTCTAAAATTTCAATTCTATTTTTTATTTTTAAAATATTAACTTTTTTCTATTATAACATATTATTTATATAATTAAATTACTAAATAGCACAAAACAATCACACTAACATGATCCACCAGAAAAAAGTTCCTTTTATATTTTTCACTAAATTTTTTTTTGGTTGCCCTCCGATTTTTATGGCTTTGCCCTGACTAATCTGGACTGACTAGCGCTGCACACCTGACTTTGGTGGGTGAGTCTCCCAGCAAAAATTTTATGTATACACAACGCCTCAAACCCGAGACTTTGCTTAAGCGATAACAAGATGTTTACCACTTGGACCAATCCTCGTTGGTTATATTTTTCACAAAATTGGTTATTGTTTAAAATTATAAACATGATTGAGCTTCGAAGAAAATTTTTATAATTTTTTTTATAAATTTAGAATATAAATCATGAAAGGAAGTAGTGTCGCCATCCCCTTTTTTCATTTTGGTCTAATTTTATGGTTGGCGGCAGCACCAACCTAATGTTGATTGCCGACCGATGGTCATCCTATTTTTATTTATTTGTTTTATTATTTTAATTTTAGTCCTTTTAATTCAATAAATATGTCTTTATGACACGTTTTCTTTTACCTTTTTTGCTATACATTTTCTGCATCTTGGCACACTCTTCTGCCTCTTTGCACGTTTTTTCTATTATTTGTTTTTCTTTTAGGGTTGGATTTGACGCCGTCACAACTAATAAAGATGTCGCTCTTTTTATTATCTTGTTGATCCCATATTTTGGACCCTCAAACTCGATCTAGACGCAAGTTTAATCACCACTCTTGTTCGTGATTGAGTTGTGGTAATAAACGTGTTGTCAACATGCTCCAATTCTGTAATATGCATTTTTTTAATGTTGTTTGTTGATGGTTTTTACCTTCACCGTTAAGCTGGTGATGTTTTGTATCTACTTTGTTTCGAGTCTATGAATTAGGTTTTACCTTTTCTTTTGGTCCTGTTTATGATCTAGAGACGTTAGTTTTCGTGATTTTACAAATATGTCCTCATCAAGTTTATTGTAAACTTTCATTTTAAAATTTTCATTTATTAATAAAACTGACGTACTCATATTAAAAAAACGTATAAATATGATTTCTCTAACAAAATGCATAGTAAATTATGAACCTATTATATAATAAAACTAATTTTTAATTTAAAAAATATTATTTAATATAAAAGTTAAAATTACATATATGAAATATTATTTACTTATAAAAAGTGATTTCCATCGTATCTTATTTTATAATATTAAAAATTAGATAATAACCAAGAGTTTAATTTAAATTTACAATATTTTAACTAATATTTATATAATATATTTTAAATTTATATGTTATTGTTAGAAAATTTATCTCAAAATTTAAAACTATTAATGCTTACAAATTACACAAAATTATCTATCTACATGTTCAAAACTTGAATAAATAGTTAAAAAGGCTTAACTTTTAAAGAAAAAATTAACCTCAAATCATGTCTTCTTTTTTATAGATCAATACATGAAATATTCTAAGATTATGAAGAAAAAAAACTTATTTTTCATATTCAAGAGATTCATTAACTCATTTATTATAAATTTTGGAAAAATATTATTAATTTTGAACGAGTTGGTCTAACTTAATTGAATTATAATGTGAAAAAGTAATTAGAAAGATTATATATAATATTATAAAATTATATTTAACACAAAATTTGTTTTAAAAAACTTGTATGATTATTAAAATATAAATCGCATAAAGCTTTTTTACATCAGATTTTGTTGAGTGAATCGATTGAGGAGAAATTGCCAAGAGGGGTGAATTGACTTTTCAAAAGTTGATGGAGTGAATTGGTAAAATAAAAATTGAAGGACAAGGCCATTTAGAGTGGTTCAAGCTTAGAACAACTTATACATCCACTACCTTAGCTACCGCTGAGGATTTTCAATCAACTTCACTATAAGTTCTTCCCTTTTTTTAGGCTTAGGAGGAAACCTTTACAAATGATCAATCTTTCTACCCAAAGATTGATCTTCAAGACTCTCTTTTAAACAAAGAATTTGATGGAAATTAAAGTATCTCTCAAAAGACTAATCTATTGCCCAAATACAATCAAACTCTCACCCAATTCTGAATAAAAAATATACAATGAAGATTTTACAAATTGGAGACAAAAGATGAACAATAAGGCACAAGGGTTTGGATTAATGCTTGGAAGTTGTTTGAAGGTTCAATAGTTGTTGGTGGTGCTTAAAATGCTTGCTTTTATACATTCTCATTGATTTCTAGCCGTTTGAGTGGTTGGCATCATAAATAGAGCCGTTGAGACTTCATCTTTCTACCATAAATGCAGTTCTGTAACTACCCGTATCGAAACGACAAGACTTGTATCGAAACAAGACCAAAACAGAAAGAGCAGTTGAGGACATTTAAGAGGACGTATCGTAACGCTCGAGGGCGTACCGAAACACCCGGGGCCTGCTCTGATACTAGACAGGGCTATATCGAAATAGTTGAGTTCACTTATGAAACTGTAAATCTCTGTTTCGAAACACATAAATAGTTTTCAATAAATTTGTTTCTGATAAGTAACGGTCAAGTCATTAAATGCTCAAATTCAAAATTTCATAACCCCGTATCAAAACGGTTACAACCATATCGAAACACTAATCAAAATAAAGCTGCCCAAATGAAGACCGTATCGAAACGGTTGGAGCCGTTTCGAAACCCTTGTATCGAAACAGGTTCTTCCGTTTCGAGCCCAAAATTTATAGTAATGAGCCTAAGTTGGATTGTTTCAAAACACTCCTAGGTGCATCGAAACGCCTGGGTAAAATTCAATGTTTTGGCTTGAAATACTTAGAAATTCCATGGGGATTAAGTTTTGACTTTAAACATATTTGGTTTAAATATTACTTGTCAATTTTGAGCAACTTGAGTACTTAAAAAGTTTATTTTCTTTGCAAATTGGTCATTGAAATATTTGTTATATCAAAATCAAAATTAAGGTTTTACAATCTCCCCCTTTTGATATTACAAAACCAAAGTAAATTTTTAAGTGAACTCCCCTTAGTTTAAGCTAGGTATTGAAAGGCTTTTTAAAAATTTTAGCTTTAGCTTAACACTTTTATCCCCTTTTTGTTAGTTCAAAATCATATAATCCAATGAGAAATAAAAATTGTGCAAGATTAAAGCATATAACATAAAATTCATAGATAGTATAAATTCAAAGCATAATTCAAAAGACAAGAAAATCAAAGCATAGGTCCTGAAAACATAGATAGGTGCATAAGAAATAAAATCCTAAATGACATGATATGATATGCAATACTAGACTAGGGCTCCTCATCATCTTGATCTTCATCCTCATCTTTGTCTTCATCTTGACTTCTTCGAAATTGCCTCCATTCACCATAGAAGCCGGTGAAGGAGAGATTAACAGAAGCTTGTTGAGTCTCAAGAGAAGTGAGACAATTCTCCACACCAAGGACTTGTGCCTCCAAAGAAGTGAAAGGAGTGTCGATGGCAGCAAATCTGGTGGTGATGTCGGTGTGCAAGCCGGTAAATTGCTCATTAAGAAAAGCCATAAGAGCATCATTTTTAGGAGGAGCAACTTGGGCTTGAGGTGGAGGATCAATTGGAGGAGGTCTCGCCACACGAACCCATTTTCAATTGATGTAACGAAAATGACACCGCATGAGAGTGGTCTCATTAAGCTTTTCTTTGAGAGGCTCTGGAAAATCACACGAGCAATCAATTTCAGACCTTGAGAATATGTGACTCTAAATAGTCCCATAGGTGAAGGAGGAGATGGAATCAGAGTTACAATTCTTGACCAAGTGCACCATCTCGGTAAACATGATTTTCAAAAGGTTTGGTTGTCTTTCTTGATGGAAGCATTTGAGCCAAAAATCATCAACTTGGCGAATATGAGCAAAATTGCCTCCAGAAGGACGAAAGCACCAAGATATGATGAGATGTAGAAAACGGTCATGAACATCTAGAGCGTTGACGTAGCCGGTTTGAGGGCCAAGGGAGTTCTCATCTTCGATGCCTTCATCTTCAAGGCCTAAGAGATTTACCAAGGTAGAAGGTTCGATCCGAATCTTCTTGCCCATGAAGAAGGAATGAATAGAAATGACTTGGGAACGACCGTCATTGTTCACACACAGGGCATTAGCATAGAAAAGCAAAACAAGGTTACGGTAAAGGATGTCAGGTATGGCCAAAAAAGTCATGAAATTTCAACGTCTTAAACGATAAGGATATTTAAATTGAAAACGTTCAGAATCAAGGAAATGGATGTCAACAACATGCTCACGTCGAATGGTATTGTTTTGAAAGAGCTTGAAATTGAGACGTGCTTAGTTCGAAGACTCTTTTGGAAAAGAAGAGAAAGATTTGTACGAGGGATGTTCTCTTCATCAGCAACATGAGATCCTTCACCCGCCTCTTCAGTCCTAATTCTCTTATTTGTTGCCATCAGCAAAGCCTAAAAATTAAGCAAGCAAAGAGATGTATGAATAAAAATCCACATTTAATCCAATGGAAATCCTATAATTAAGGTTTGAAATTATACAATATAGGTTAAAAGAATATACATAAATACTAAAACAAATTTTTGTGAAAGAAAATTTTGAAAAACAGAATCGAAAAATATACGGTGAAAATATTTTATATTCGAATAAAAAAATTTCAATTTTTAAAAACTTTTTGCAAAAATATTCAAAACCCATAGTATATGTATACAATATATACAAAAATAATATAATTACACCATATAATTTAAACAAAAATTGAAAAGAAAAAAATAGGAAAATATCTTGATTTGGGATTGTGGAAGAATGGATGGATGATAATGCACTAGATTGATGAAACTTGCTTATTTTTTATGTGAACACCAAAACCCCTCAAGATTTGTGGGAAAAGTGTTTAGGTTTAGTGGGTATTTATAAAAAATTTAGGGTTAGGGTTTATGGAGTTTAGGTTTGTTTAAAGTTTGATTTAAACATGGGAACTCATAAGATAAAGGCTGCAGCGGATAATCGTATCGATGCGGTTAATAGGCGTATCGAAACTGGCATATCGGAACACTTTGGACCGTTCTAAAACTCGAGACCGTTCTGATACAAGTTTGACTGTATCAATTCTCACGATGCTCGCATCGAAAAACATTTTAGTCATTTCAGTACATATGTTTCCAAATACGTCCCTTTCACAATCCTGTATCAAAATGATTTTTGGTTGTTTCGATACCTTTAAGTTCAATAACCCCCTTTGAAGGTAGCTCGTATCAAAATAGAAGGACATGTTTCGATACACATGTGCATAATAGAAATTGATCTTCAATCGATTCAAAATGCATGATCATGATGAATGAGCAAGGTCTATAGGCAAAAAACATACATACTCCCCCTAGCTACAAGCATAGGTGCAAATAAGATCATAATCACTTAAGCATGAAAATTAAAATGAATTCAAGCAAATTTTGCACAAAGTGGCCCTAAAAGGTCAAGAAAGGCTTGTTAAACCTAACTCTGTCCTAATGGTCCAAAAACGCTCCTTATCTAGAGGTTTGGTAAAGATGTCCGCTAGTTGGTTCAAGGTGTCTACATATTCTAGAACATCATTTTTAAAACATGATCCCTAATGAAATGATGTCTTATTTCTATATGTTTGGTTCTAAAGTGTTGGATGGAATTCTTAGTCAGACATATGACACTAGTGTTGTCACACTTAAGGGATATGATACCTACATCAATTCCATAATCTAAAAGTTGTTGCTTCATCCAAAGTACTTGCGCACAACAACTTCCGGCTGATATGTATTATGTTTTTGTGGTAGATAAGGCTAGACTATTTTGCTTCTTAGAGAACCAAGATATGAGCATACTACCTAGGAATTGACAAGTTCCAGAGGTACTTTTTCTATCTGTCTTACATCCCCCATAATCCGCATCGAAATAAGCATAAAGGTTAAAGGAGGAATCTCTTGGATACCAAAGACCTAAACAAGATGTGTCTCTAAGGTACCTAAAAATTATCTTAACAGCTATAAGGTACTATTCTCTAGGACTAGCTTGAAACCTAGCACACAAGCAAGCACGAAACATAAAATCTAGTCTACTTGCAGTAAGGTAAAGCAAAGATCCAATTATTGAACGGTAAAGCTTGGAATCGACACACTTACCTCCTTCATCTTTGTCAAGCTTTATGGATGAGCTCATTAGAGTAGCTTAAGGCTTCACATGCTCCAAGCCAAACTTCTTGAGCATATCTTTGATGTAATTAGCTTGATTGATGAAGATGTTGCTGCGTGTAAAAGGTGCTACACAATTAGTATAAATGTACACGTCTCATATAATTTAATGATGAGTATTAGAGTATCGTCTCCATAAGGATTGGGATGGCTTCCTTCGTTTATCTTCTCACACTAAAAAAGAAAAGTAAAAGTAAAAACACAAGTAAAGTAATTTTGAGTTTTAATAAAACTAATAATCATAAACTAAAGTAAACAAGGAAACGTTGAGAAATCAAGATGAGAGAATGGGCCAGATTAGATTGCGTCGTAGTGTGGAAAACAATTGACTTGTCTCGGTCATTGAATGCAATAAACACCAAACTGCCTCGGCAATAACCTAAGTCTTTGTCGCGGCAATAAGTTGTGTTGCCTCGACAATCCCTTGCTGGTCGGCAAACGATGTCAAGGTTTTGCAAAGCGTCCTTTGATGCTCCTTCTTATCCCTAAGTCGTAGCACTGTTGATGAATGGGCCTTGATAATATCTTCCGGCTAAACCAAGGATGAACACCAACTAATCTCACGCTTCTTTTAGCCGTTGAAACTCTAACTTAACCCTAATCTGAGTTAGCTTCCATCGTTGGGATGAAAACCATGCTTATTCATTTCTTGAGTTTAATTCTTCCGATATTAAAAAAATAGATAACCTCACAATACTCTCTCTTGATAAGATTGCAAGAATAGAATCAATGCCAATAATAAGCAAACCTTAAACTAAATTGCATTAAAAACTTAAACAAAGTACAATCGTTTCCTCACAACTACTAAACAAAATAATCCTAACCCTAAGAGAAATTAGAACATGATGAACATGGAGATCACACAACTAAACCTAATCTCAAGCTCTAAATACTCAACTCCTCTCATGTGTGCGGAAAGACTTATTTAAATAGACAAAGGGGTAGGGCAAATTCCTTCTTGGATAGAAAGTTAAGTTGGACTTGGACTTGTCTTCATTAAAGAGGTGAATCTCTTTAATTTTAATGTCTTTATCCACTTTGGCCAAATTTCATCTTTAACTTTCCTTCTATATTTCCACCATCTTCTCGTGCTCTGATTGCCATGCAAAGTATGTAGAAAAATCCAATGTTTTATGCTCTTCAAATCGGCTATCACTTTGCATATTTTGCCCTTTGGCAGGTTGATCTATGCACTGCCTCGGTAGAGGATATTTGTTGCATCGGTAGAGGTCTATCACTAATTCTGCTCCATAAGGCTTTATCTTCATGCTTCAGCTTCCTTCAGTAGAAACTATCAACTTTGGTTTTGCTCGGTCTGGGCCTATTTAGAGCTCATTATGCATCATCCTCCCTTTTCTTCATTGCCCACTCGGCATCACCTGCCACAACAGTAAGTAAATTTGCGCAAGCACCAAACATGCATTAAAACAACTCTTTTTTTATTAGATAAATCAAATATAAGTATCAAAGATAAAACTAGTGTAATTAATGCATATAAGTCCATAATGCCACACAAATGGGTGTAGGTTAAGCAATAATTGCCATGTAAAAAGGGTGAAAACATAGGACTTTTGGGCACTTATCACACCCCAAACTCGAACTATTGCTTGTCCTCAAGCAATGCAAACCATCAATTTCCAAAACATTAATCTTCATGAAAATTCTCTTTGGTCTTACTTTTCCTTCTTCTCTCCAAACCATGGCAACGGAGGTGCTCGGCCCTTAAGTCTTTGGATGCCTTAGGAATTCCTTGGAATCGAACTATAAGATTTGTGAGTGTGTGCATGAATTGTGAACTGCATGAATTGTGAACAAGATGATTATTTGGGTTCTAAGTAAACACTTAAGCATTAACCTACTTAACTTGGGTAAATCATCTTTTTTTTCAAGCAATCTAACCTACTAGAGCCAATTTCTAGCACCTCTAGTGATTAGCCTAGAGCTGGTTTCGGGCACCTCTAGGGCTTTCTTAAGCTATAGCCAATGCTATGCACCTCTAACTTTTTACCCCAAATTTTCTTTTTAAGCAAGTCTATGTCCTATGTGTTCTAGAACTCCTTAAATCATACAAGTCACAAAAGTTTATTAAAGCTCTAATCTCATAGTATGATTCTAAGTTATCTTCCTTATGCATCCTAAATTTAAAGGCTCTAAACAGTTCAAAGCTATGGTAAGAATAGAGATATGTTCCTTTTGTATTGCAATATATTAATATGATGCGACAAAGAACTACCTCGATAGCAGAACCTACACCTTCAAACTCAAGACAAGCGTTGCCCTCAATGCATTAACATTAGATAAAAATATGAAAATTTAAGCATAAAAATTAAGGGCAAAAAATAAAAGTGTATGAGAGAGAAAAATTTAGAGTGACTCGGATGAGTCATCGCTTTGTAGGATCAGTTTTCTCGCTTTGCAGGCCATATGCTTGACTTTCTTGGTTTCTCTTTGCGGTTGGATACGCGTGGGGGGGAGGTTGGCTTGGCCGGGGCGGTTACTTCTTCCTCTCCATTCTTGTCAAGGTTGAGCTCCTCCGTGGCCTCCAAGACAAATGCTTTGCGTTTTGCAGCTTCAAATGTCTAGAGGACGGATTGGGCAGTAGCGGTCCACTTGCAGAAATTCTCGGTCCAGGTCGGTGAGTCCGGAGGCATGTCTAAAGATGTTTTACCCTAGGCTTTCCTTGTCGCGGCGGAGAGAGTAGGTGTTGTCACAACGGAGAGGTTTCGTGAGGTTGGGGCAGTAGCAGCGGCTGGTGTGGCTTTGACATCGGGTTCTGGGGCCGTTGTGGCAGAAGCGGTGGCAAGGAACACTGGAAATTGCATTGTGTGGTCAAGGAACTTTTGCTGGATCAGCTGGACAATGGGCGGAGTGAAGTCCCTTGTGTAGTCCATAAAGAGGTGTTGCCGTCTGTCCATATCCTCTAGCTTCTGGGCAATTTGTTGAAGGGTTACCATCGGGACAGTGGATTGTGGAGTCTCTGGGACATATGTCGAGGATGTTGTCGCGACATGGCCCTGCATCGGCGTAGAATGCCAAGGTTCAACCTCTGTGATTTGTATTAACTTGTAGTATGCTTCTTAGTCTTATCCTTTCCTTGGAGGCGTATACTCATCGGCTTCATCGGTTGATACCTCCTGTTTCATGCATAAGCCGGTGATGAGTGATGGGAAGTAGAAGGGGACACGTTCTTTTTGGCTGCAATGGTGAATCTCATGACATATATTGTTACCAACATTAATGATACAATTACTTATAATAGAGTGCATGAGTGCAAGCTTGGGTCGATCGATAGTGTTGTTATGCAAGGTGGGCATGAGGCAGCGTTTGACAAATGTGTTCCATAGCTTGGCTTTAGGCCGCAACTATTGCCGATTGACTGAGCCCTTGTGGGCCTCGGCATTCCATGCCATGTTGGCATAGTAGAGTTCTTCCTTTATTCGTTCGTAGTCTTCCTCCATTAGTGACTCAACAAATTCTGCATGCTCGTCCCTCACAACGTGGATTGCATAAAAGAGATTTATGGCATCGGAATCCACCTTGATTGCTTTCCCTAGAACATGAACAAAGAGTGTGGTTAGGCTTGGATTGTGGGCGTAAAACTCTCGTACCACTGTTATGTTGGCCCGTTCAGGTTGGAGTCAAAATATTTGCCACTTTTGGTGATCCACCTTATTGAAGAGATATTGGTCGAGGCCGAAATTTGGCTCATCCGAGCATTGGAATCCTTGCTCCTCACATACTTGGCAGGCTATGAAGTGCTTGTTGAACCGCTTCTCTAACTCCAGCGGTGCAAAGCGTTTGTAGGTTGGTGCCTCGGCCGAACGTGAGCTTTCTTCTTTGTTTAATTTGAGGGCCATCTAAAAAAATATGAGTGAGTTGTGAGAGAGCAAAAAAATACTAAACTTTGGAAGATGCAAGAGAATAGAAGAGAATGGTTGAGTGATGAACAGTTGAGAGAGGTGTGGCCTTTATATAGAGTTTGGCAAGTAGTGCCGTTGCGACATTAAATGCGGATGCGACAGAACTAGCTGTTACGACTACTAGCCGTTACAGTTTCTACCTATTACAGTCTCTGCATGTTAGATATAGTCGTTGTGCTTTTTGGCCCATTGGGTGGGTTATGCCGCAGCAGTAGAGGACTTCTCTCACTTAGTTGTTGACCTATCTCCTCTTTTTTTCTTTATCTCCATCCTAAAAACAAAACAAAAAAATAATATTTTATTCCTAAAAATTTAAAAATATGGAAAATAAAAATAAAACTAGATAAAATTAATTAAAATTCTAAATCCTAAAAACAAAAACAAATAAACAGAAAAATAAAAATGAAAATAAGAAGAAAAAGAAAAAGAAAAATTAAGACACTAAAGGAGTGCATGGGGATGCATCTCTCAAAGTGAGCACTTCTCTGTTCATATTGACATGTGTGTCATTGTAGTGCTTCAGCCTCTGTCCATTCACTTTGAATTCATGCCCATTCTTAGTTGATTTAATTGTCACAGCTCCATGAGGGAATGCTTTAACAACTTCGAATAGTCCAAACCATCGAGATTGCAATTTCCCTTGAAATAACTTCAATCGAGAATTGAAGAGGAGGATTGTCTGCCCGAGCAGAAACTGCCATGGCAGCAGCTTGCTGTCGTGCCATCATTTGGTTTTTTCCTTGTATATTATCGAATTGTAGTATGACAGGGCTCAAAATTCTTCTAGTTCATTTAGGTCTATGAGTCTTTTCTGTCTGGCGTTTTCCCAATCCATGTTCACCGTTTTAATGGCCCAATATGCCTTGTACTCGATTTCAACTGGTAGGTGACAAGACTTCTCGTACACAAGTCTATATGGGGACATTCCCGATGGGGTTTTGTAAGCTGTACTATATGCTCACAAGGCATCATCAAGCTGAAGCGACCAATCTTTTCGGGATGGGTTAACCACCTTTTCGAGGATGTTTTTTAGCTCCATGTTGGATATCTCGGCCTGCCCATTGGTCTGCGGGTGATATGTCGTTGAAATCTTGTGTGTGACACCAAATTTCTTCAATGTCGCGACAATGAGTCTGTTCTCGAAGTGTTTGCCTTCGTCACTAATGATGGCTCTAAGTACCCCAAACCGTGTAAATATGTTTTTCTATAGATATCAATAAACTGTTTTGGAGTCACAGTTTGGTGTGGCAATGGCTTCGACCCATTTGGACACATAGTCGATGGTAATAAGTATGTAGAGATTTCCACATGAGGATGGAAAGGGCCCCATGAAGTCAATTCCCCAAACATCGAACAACTCAACTTCGAGGATGTTTTGCAAGGCATCTCATGTTTCTTTGATATGTTGCCTGTCTGTTGACATCGATCACACTTCTTATAGTATTCTTGGGCATCCTTGTAGAGTGTAGGCCAATATAAGCCTGACTGTAGTACTTTGGCAGCAGTCCTGGTTCCTCCAAATTGTCTTCCATATGGTGAAGAATGACACTAGTAGAGTACTTCGTTTTGCTCTTCTTCTGGGACACATCTCTTTATAACCTAGTCTGTACATTGTCTAAACAAAAGAGGTTCATCCCAAAAATAATGCTTCGCATCATGTTGGAACCTCTTGTTTCCTTGATGGTTAAGGTTATAAGGTAAAACACCACTAACTAAAAAATTAACAAAATCTACATACCAGGATGTTGTTGCGGCAAACGGTGCTGTCAAGGGCAATGTCGAGGCAAAGCAGTCTAATAATGCCGAGGCAAGGGTGTCCGTCACTACCCCGGCAGACGTTGTCCCGATGGCTAAGAGCTGCTCATCTGGGAATGTATCTTGTATGTCTGGGCATGTGGTGTCTTCTTCATGTTGTTCCAGACTCAATAGGTGATCAGCCACTTGGTTCTCTATTCCTTTTCTATCCTTGATGTCAACGTCTAATTCTTGTAGTAAAAGAATTCGTCGAATCAACCGAGGCTTTGCATCTTTCTTGGAGAACAAGTATTTGATCACTGAATGATCTGTGTGAACAGTAACTTTGGTTCCGATTAGGTATGATTAGAACTTGTCAAAGGCAAAGACCATTACTAGCAATTCTTTCTCAGTGGTAGTGTAGTTGACTTGGGCCTCGTTGAGTGTTTTGCTAGGATAATAAATCACATGGAAGATTCTACCTTTCCTCTGTCCAAGAACTGGATCGACAATATAGTTGTTTGCGTCGCACATAAGCTCAATGGGTAATGTCCAGTTTTGTGGGACTGCTATTGGTGCGGTCACAAGGTTTTTTTTCAATATCTCGAATGCTTCAGTACATTCGTCATTGAAGCCAAAGGTCCTATCTTGTTCAAACATAGAACACAAGGGTTTAGTAATCTTATAAAAATTTGCAATAAATCTTATGTAGAAACCTGTGTGTCCTAGAAAACTCTGGATTCCCTTGACCGTGGTTGGTGGGGGCAGCTTCTCGATCACATCTATTTTGGCTTTTTCTACTTCAAATCCCTTTGATGAGATCTTCTAGCCGAGCACAATGCCCTCATCCACCATGAAGTGGAATTTCTCCCAATTTAGCACTAGATTGGATTCCTCACATCGTTCGAGTACCCTCTCCAAATTGTCGAGGCAATTTTCGAAGTCATTGCCAAATACTGAGAAATCATCCTCGAAAATCTCCAAAAAGTCTTCTACCATGTCAAAGAATATTACCATCATGCATCGTTGGAATGTTATCGGGGCATTACAAAGCCCGAACAACATCCTTCTAAATGCATATATGTCGTATGGGCATGTGAAGGTGATTTTTTGCCTAGTCATCTGGTGCTATGTCAATGTGATTATAACCTGAGTAACCATCAAGAAAACAGTAAAATGGTTTACCAGCAAGTCTATCAAGCATTCGATCAATAAAGTGCAAATGGAAGTGGTCATTTCTAGTTGCTTTATTCAACTTACGATAATCCATACAAACCCTCTAACCGGTCACAATCCTGGTTAGGATTAACTCATTATTCTCGTTGGTTATTACGGTTATTCCACCTTTCTTTGGTACACATTGTACCAGTTTATGCTTATATTCCAAAAAGATTTTGTGCATACATACCGATGGGCTGATTCCCTTCAAGTCGGCAATCGTCCACCTTATTGCCCTCTTATGCCGTTGCAGTATATCGATCAAGCTTTGTTCCTGTTTTAGCTGCAACTTAGAAGAAATAATTACAGGCAATGTGTCGTTGGTTCCCAAATAAACATATTTTATTTTATCAGGTAATTGTTTTAATTCAAGAATCAGTGGTTGCTCGATTGAGGGGTTTTCAACCTTTCGTTCCTCTCCAAAATAATTGAGGGGTTCGAAATACTTACCTGGACGAGAGATCGTCCAGTGGACTTCCTCAATTTCTACTCTTCAGTTTCTTTAACGTCGGGAAGGCTATCTAGTATGTTACTGAGGCAGTCGTCAGAGTGCATGCATAGGCAGTGACCAAACTCATTGTTGAGGCAGTGGTTGCCGTGGTAGGGTGTATTAATGTCAAAGTTGCATTCAGTCGCGGCTTGTACCATTTGACATTCCTCTGGATCGTCAGCACACTTGAGGGTTTGGAACACATTGAGCTTGACTTGTTGGTCATTTAATCTCATTGTTAGCTTACCTTTTCCACATCAATCAATGTCCTCCCCGTGGCCAAGAATGGTCGCCCAAGTATGATGGGTGCATGTACATCTGCCTCACAGTCAAGAACATGGAAGTCAGCATGAAAAATAAACTTATCAACTCTTACCATTATATCTTCAATCTTTCCCTCTGGATGCACATATGAGCAATCAGCCAGTTGGAGTATGACTGTGGTTGGTCTAGCCTTTCCAATTCCCAACTTCTCGAAAACCGATTTGGGCATCAAATTTATACTTGCCCCCAAGTCACACAATGCCTTCCCCACATAAAGATTCCCAATTGCATATGGTATTGTGAAGCTTCTAGGATCCTTAAGCTTAGGTGGTGTTCGGTTGTGTAACATAGCCACACACCCTTCTGTTGCAGAAACTATCTCGAACACCCCTATTCTTGTTCGCCTTGACACCATGTCTTTAAAGAACTTGGCATAATTCGACTTTTGCTCTATTGCTTACACGAAGGGTATGTTGATGTGGACCTGCTTTAAGATATCTAAGAACTTCTTGAATTGGTACTCGTGCTTCTTCCGTTTAAGCCTTTATGGGAATGGTGGTGGGGGTCGAATATCCTCGAGCTGTTCTTTACATAGAAATTTAATTTTCGGCATCGGATCTGGGTTGTCTATCTGATTTCCCTCAGTATTTTTGTGTTCTATCGCGGTTTGGTCAGGTTCTGCTGTGGCAGTGGGATCACGTAATACTGAGGTGGGCTCTGCCGCGGCAGAGGCTTCCTTTACTTTAGTCTCTTCTTTTCCACTGGCTTGGGGTTCTTTCAGTTGTTTACCACTCCTAGTGCTGATTGCCTTGCACTATCCGTGACTAGATCCCTTAGCGACTTCAGTATCGCATGGAAATCCTCCCCTTGGTCTGGAGTTTAGGATTTTTGCAAACTGCCCAACTTGAGTTTCCAAGGATTTCAATGTTGCCTCATGATTTTGCATCTGCATTTCAGTCATGTCCATAAAAGCGTCAGTTTTTTCTTTATGAACTTATCAGTATTAGCCATATATGCACTAGTTTGAGACATGAAAGCATTAAGACAATTTTCTAAAGAACTTGTTGGCATAGACCGTTACTGCGGCGGCAGGGCCTACTGTTGCGACATTGTCTGTCGAGGCATGTTTTGTTGAAATCCCACTGCTCGAGCATTCTGGTTGTTTGGATGAAGTGTGTTGTTGGGGTTGATCTAGGAGAAATTTGATTGTTTCTTCAAGGCTGGGTTGTAGTTGTTGGACATGATGTTATTGTTTCGATTATAATTTCAAATGTAACAACTCGACTCAGTATTATGTGGACATTCAGAAGAAATATGGTTACCCCTAAAGTTTTCACAAAATAAATCCATTACCTTGACCTCATGGTGATTATTTTGCGGTTGCATGTTCATGACCAAATTTGTCAAGGTGGCGATTTGGGCTGAAATCAAGTCCAATGACCTTATTTCATTTACTGTGGGTTGGCATCTGATTCCTTCTCTTCTGGCCATTGGGAACTAATAGTCGTTTTTTGATGTTCTATCCATGATATCCATCGCTTCCTCCGATTCCTTGTCTAGGAGTATGTCATTTTCCGAGGCATCAAAAATCATCCTAGTTGGCGTGTTGACATCATTATAGAACATGGTTACCCGTGTCCACAATGGGAATAGGTGCAAGGGGCATTTATGTAACAACTCTTTGTATCGTTCTCAGGCCTCGTGCATGGATTCATCATCAGCCTGTCGAAAAGAAGTGATTTTGTTATGCAATTTATCAGTTAAATTTGTAGGATTAAAACGTGTTAGAAAATCACGACATAAATCACTCCAAGATCCGATTGATCCCGCCAGAATGCTATTCAACTAGGTTTTTGGCCCTATCCCTCAGTGAATAGGGAAATAATTTCAGTCTTAAAATATCCTCATGTACTCTCTGTATTTTAAATGAATTGCAAATTTGCAAGAAGGATTTGAGGTGTTGTCTGGTATCTTTAGATGCTGAGCCGCCGAACTGCCCCATGGTATTGATCATGTTGAACATTTTCGGCTTCAGTTCAAAGTGGGTGGCTTCAATCTCAGGTGTGACAACTCTCGGGTTTAGTCTGTTCAGATCTTCTTCTAACTAGTCTCGAACAGTTAGGTTGCGTACCAGATCAAACTGAATTCACGGATTTTCTCCATCTCCTACTGAGGCATCTTGCTGCCTATCAACAACTGGCTGCCCGTCGGCAACCCGCTGCCCATTGGCATTCCGATTGTTATTGGCATTGTTATCGCCAACTCGATTTGCCATCTTTTGTCTTATTTGTTGCTTGAGTCTATGACAACTCTGATCGATTTCTTGATCAAAGTTGTAGAATGGATACTTTGGGTTCGTCTTGGTCATACACCAATGGAAAACCAAAGTTGATTAGTGCTTGAGAAACTAAAAATAAAAGTGCTAGAAAAAAATTGAAAGTCGCTATTACCAATCCCCGACAACAACACCAAAAACTTGTTGCGTGTAAAAGGTGCTCTACAATTAGTACAAGTGTACACGTCTCAAGTAATATAATGATGAGTATTACAGTATCGTCTCCACAGGGATTGAGATGGCTTACTTCGTTTATCTTCTCATACTGAAAAAGAAAAGTAAAAGTAAAAACACAAGTAAAAGAGTTTTGAGTTTTAATAAAACTAATAATCATAAACTAAAGTAAACAAGTAAAGGTTGAGAAATCAAGATGAGAGAATGGGCCGGATTAGTAAAAATGCAACTAAACCTAATCTCAAGCTCTCAATACTTGACTCCCCTCATGTGTGTGGCAAGCCTTATTTAAATAGGAAAAGGGGTAGGGCAAATTCCTTCTTGGATAGGAAGTTAAATTGGACTTGGACTTATCTTCATTAAAGAGGTGAATCTCTTTAATTTTAATGCATTTATCCACGTTGGCCAAATTTCATCTTTAACCTTCCTTCTATGTTTCCACCGTCTTCTAGTGCTCTGATTTCCATGCAAAATATGTAGAAAAATTCAGCATTTTATGCTCTTCAAATCGGCTATCACTTTGCATATTTTTTCCTCTGGCAGGTTGATCTATGCAATGCCTCGGCAGAGGATATATGCTGCATCGGCAGAGGTATGTCACTGATTCTGTTCCATAAGGCTTTATCTTCATGCTTCAGCTTCCTTCAGTAGAAACTGTCAACTTTGGATTGGCTCGGTCTAAGCCTATTTAGAGCTCGTTCTGCATCATCCTCCCTTTTCTTCATTGCCCGCTCGGCATCACCTGCCACTGCAGTGAGTAAATCTGTGCATGCACCAAACATGCATTAAAACAACTCATTTTTCATTAGATAAACCAAAGATAAGGATCAAAGATATAAGCTATGTAATTAATGCATATACGGCCATAATCTCACTCAAATGAGTGTAGGTTAAGCAATAATTGCCATGTAAAAATGGTGAAAACATAGGAATTTTGTGCACTATCAGATGCCATCCTTCATCTGCTTGATTTGGAGTCCCAAAAATAATGAGAGCTCCCCCATCATGCTCATTTCGAATTCACCTTGCATTAACTTAGAAAAATCTTAACAAAGCAACTCATTAGTAGAATCGAAAATAATATCATAAACATAAATTTGAACTATTAATATGTCTTTGCCATTGCTTTTAATGAAGATGTGGTGTCCACATTTCCTTTTTCAAAACCTTTTTCAACCAAAAAATTTAAAAGTCTTCCATACCAAGCTCTTGGAGCTTGTTTTAAACCATATAAAGCTTTTGTTAGTTTAAAAACATGGTTTGGAAATTTTGGGTCTTCAAAACTGGGTGGTTGTTCCACATACACTTCTTCATTTATAAAACCATTTAAGAAAGCACTTTTGACATCCATTTGAAAAAGCTTGAATTCATTATAGCATGCAAATGCAAGAAGCATCATAATTGCTTACATTCTAGCTACGAGTGCATAGGTTTCATGAAAATCAATTACCTATTCTTGAGTGTAACCTTGAGCAACAAGCCTAGCCTTGTTCCTCACTATGTTATCACTCTCATCTAGCTTGTTTCTAAAAACCCTTTAGTCCCTATAATAGATTTATTTTTAGGCCTATCAACTAATGTCCATATTTTACTTCTCTCAAGTTGGTTTAATTCATTTGCATAACCATTATCCAGAAATCATCATTTAATGATTCTTTGATATTTATAGGCTCGATGCATGAGATAAATGAAACATTATTCATAAGTTTACGAGAAGATCGAGTGGTTACCCTCTTGGATGGATCATCCAAGATTTCACCACCTTTGACATAGTTGTACTCTCTTGGGTAGCTCATTTCCTTTTCCTCAAGAGACATGTCTTGCAATGCTTATAGAGGTGGATCTTGTGCTTGAATGGAACCTCATCCGCCTTTGATGATTGTCCACCATCATTGGCTTCAATGATTCCTACATTATCATCGTCACAAGAATCCTTCCTCAGGAAGAGGTTATCATCGGAAACCACATGAATAGATTCTTCTATAACTAAGGTTCTTTTGTTTAAATTTTCCTAAATTGTCTTTTCCATTGTTTAAAACAAAACACTTGCAACCAAATGGATGAAAGTAGTTAATATTAGGCTTTTGGGATTTTAAAATCTCATAAGGTGTTTTCTTTAAAATATGCCTAATCATTTTTCGATTAATAATATAACAAGCGGTATTAGTGGCTTCTGCCCCAAAATATTTAGGTAAATTATTTTCATAAAGCATAGTTCTAGCCATTTCTTCTAAAGTTTGATTTTTCCTCTCAACTACCCCATTTTGTTGAGGAGTGCGAGGTGTGGAAAAATTATGGCTAATACCATTTAAGTTACAAAAGTTCTCAAAATCTAGATTTTGAAATTTCGTTCCATCGTCACTTCTAATATGTGAAATGTTTTGACCAAGGTCATTTTGAGTCATTTTTGAAACTGTTATTAACTTTTCTAAAGCCTCATGCTTAGTACTTAAAAGAAGAACCCCAAGTGTATCTAGAAAAATCATCAACAAGAACAAATGCATATGATTTTCCACCCAAGCTAGTTGTTCTAATTGGCCCAAAAAGATCCATATGAATTAATTGTAAGGTTCTACTTGTTGAGACATCATTATTTAAAAGAAACTCGTTTTTGTTTGCCTTTAGCATCACAAATTTTATCTACTGAAAATTTAAGCTTAGACAAACCTCTTACAAGATTTTGGGAATTTTTTTTCTAAAACACTTATGCTATCATGTCCTAGTTTCCTATGCCACAACTATGCATCATTTTCATTTTGAGCTACTAAGCATGCATGAAATGTATGAATGACATCTAAATGCACTATGTAAATGTTTCCTATGCGATGACCTATGAGCATTATCTCATTTATTTTAATGTCCACAGTTTTACACTCATTAACATCAAAAAGAACATTAAAACCTTTGTCACATAATTGACTAATGCTCAACAAATTATGCTTAAGACCATTGACATATAAGACATTTTTAATGAGTATGGAAGAGTGATTATCAATGGAGCCAATTCCTTCAATGTGGCCTTCGGAGTTGTCACCAAATGTTACTACTCCACAACTCTTTGGCTTGAGTTCCATGAATCTACTCTTGTCTCCGGTCATGTGTCTTGAACATCCACTATCAAGGTACCATGAGTTTCGACTTGAAGTTTTGGCCTTGTAGCAATGCTCCCCCTACAAACAAACAGTTAAGCTTTGATTTTTGGTACCCAAATCATTTTGGGTCCATGTGTGTTAGCTCCCAAAACCTTGGTTTCCTTAGGAATCCAAAGAGACATAGCATCATAATTCTTAGAAGTTACAAGTTCCTTAGGAACACATACACTCCTAATCCTCTTACCTCTAGAGGGCCTTTGTAAGCCTCTTTATTTGTGACCCTTAAAGTTTCTCTTTGGATAGTTGGGTTTTGAAGAACTTGCTTTTTCTAAATTTTGTTTCCCAACTACCTTAAGAGGGGCTTTAAGCTCATTCACCACCTTATGGTTGTCATCATGAACCTTTGAGAGAAGATTATTTAAATCAATATTTTCATTTTAAAAATATTTTAAATCATCTTGTAAATCATTAATCTTCCTCTCAAGTTCCAAATTGGTTTTGGATAAAGAATCATTTTGAGCTTTTAAATCGGAAATTAATTTTTTGTTTTTCAAAATGGATTCTTTATATTTTTCAACCAATTCATCATAAACCTCTTGCAACTCATCATATGTTTCACGAAGCTCATCAAAAGTAGAATCAAAATTAGATAGGTTGAAGAACTTGATTTTTCTAAATTTTGTTTCCCAACTACCTCAAGAGGGGCTTTAAGCTCATTCACCACCTTATGGTGGCCATCATGAACCTTTGAGAGAAGATTATTTAAATCAATATTTTCATTTTGAAAATATTTTAAATCATCTTGTAAATCATTCATCTTCTTCTCAAGTTCCAAATTGGTTTTGGATAAAGAATCATTTTGAGCTTTTAAATCGGAAATTAATTTTTTGTTTTTCAAAACGGATTCTTTATATTTTTCAACCAATTCATCATAAAACCTCTTGCAACTCATCATATGTTTCATGAAGCTTATCAAAAGTAAAATCAAAATTAGATGAGTTGAGGTTTACCTTTGGATCATCATCAATGGACATGAGGCAAAGGTTGACTACTTCATGTTCCCCTTCATTGGATGATGATTCCTCATCACTCCAAGTAGCAATGTTGGCCCTTTTGTTTTTCTTCTTGTCTAACCACTTCTTTTTTATTTGAGGGCAATCCATACTAATGTGGTTGGGCTTCTTGCACTCATGGCAAATAATTTGATCCTTCTTCTCTTCTTTATTCTTGTTCTTGAAGTCATTTCTTCTTTGGAATTTTCTTCTTCAGTTATACTTCATGAACCTTGAGAATCTTTTGGCTATCATAGCCAATTCCTCAAACTCATCATCCTCAATAGAATTGCTCTTCTCTTGAGGTAGAGAAGCTTTAAGAGCAATCCCTTGCCTTTTCTTCTCAACTTCTTGCTTCTCTGTTCTCTTCTCTCTTCTTTTCTTCTTCTCTTCCTTGGTTCATGGTCTCATGAGTAAGGAGAGATCCAACTAACTCATCGAGCTTTAGAGTCTTCAAATTCTTGGCCTCGATGATGGCGGTTCTCTTCCCATCCCATGATTCGAGAAGAGAGTAAAGTAGCTTTCGGACAAACTTGTCTTCAAGGATGATCTCACCGAAGCCCTTGAGACAGTTAACAATGACAAAGTACCAGTCAAACATTTTGGAGACGCTTTCATTCGACTCCATCTTGAAGTTCTCGTAGCTTAGATTGAGGAGTTCAATCTTGGTCTCCTTCACATCGTTTGTGGTCTCTAACTTGTCTCACACTTCCTTAGCACTTGTGCACGATGACATCTTGGCATACATGTCGGGCCTAAGTGCACAAAAGATGTAGTGGAGAGCTTTTTTGTTGACTTGCAACTTCTTCCTACCATCATCGCTCATCTCCACTTTGGTCTTCGGGACTAGCCTCCCTTCATCTGTCCTCTTCATCGGGATAGTCAGACCATCTTCGATCATGTCCCATAATGTGTAGTCCTTGGATTTGATGAAGAGTCTCATCCTATTCTTCTAATATGGATAGTTGTCTCCGTTGAAGTATGATGGCTTAGTGACGGATTGTGACTCGTACAAGTTTGAACCGGAGGTGGAAGCCATGGCAATGATTAGATTGATGATCAGCACTCTTCTAGGATCTTCTCTTGTGGTTGTAAAGCCTTCAAAGACTTAGGCTCTGATATCAATTGTTGAGTGGATCGATTGAGGTGAAATCACTACAAAAAATTCAAAATATTGCAACAAAATTATTTATCACTAAAAGTACTAAATTTATCACAATATATTTATTTTGACAAATTTTGTTTGTTACCATATTTGTTATAACAATCCCGTCATGTAAAATATATTGTGACAAAATCGTGTTTGTTACCATTTTATACCTTTTATCGTAACAATGAAATCTCGTTTCTATAATTAACTTATCACGATAAAATATTTATCACAATAAATTAACTATTTCATTACGAGTAGTATGTTTTGTCACAACTAACTTGTATTTTAACATCAAATATATAAGGGTTTTTGTGACAAGAATACATATTGCAACAGAAATTAATTTCTTATTGTTTCTATTCCGTCACTAAATGAAACTTACAAAGACAAAATATTTCTTAGAAAAATATTTATTTCATCATAAAAAAATAAATTTGTTACTCTAATTAACGTATCACGAAAAATATTTGACACAATAAATTAACTATTTCATCATGAGATAAGTTTTGCAACAAATGATTTGTATTTTAACATAAAAAATAATGAGTTTTGTGACAAAAATACATATTGCAACAAAAATTAATTTCTTATTGTTTCTATTTCGTCAATAAATACAACTTACAAAGACAATATTTATTTCATCAAAAAAGTAAACTTTGTCACAATTAACATAAATTTTAATATCGAATGAAAAATATTTTCGTGACAAAACTACATATTTAACAAGCTGAATGAAGAAAGGTAATCAGATGTTATATGGGAGGTTGAAACTCTGGAGACAGAAGTTCATATGCCTGAAATAAACAAAATCACAAAACATCATATTATGTAGATCATAAACTTAAATCAATGCTACAAGACAAGAAAAATAATTAAATACATTCTCCATTGCACAACAAGTAGGGTTGTAAAAACAAGTCAGAACCTGAAAACCTGCCTGAAACCTGCTCGAGTCAGAACCTGATTTGACCTGAGAATTTGATGATCCGAACCCGAACTGTAACTGACTGTTGCTGACCCGAACCAAAGTTGAACATGTTACTGTAGCAACCGAACCCGATCTACGTCTGACTGAAACGATCTGAACCCGAATCTGACCTGTTAATTTTGACATGAAAACTGACCTGCATCCGACTGAAACGAACCCGAACCCGAGACCGACCTGGCAAATTACCTGATATTATCCGACTGAATCGACCCGAGATCCGATTTTACCCGACAAGTTTTGAACCCGACCTGTTAATGGACCCGACCTGTTTTGAACTTAAACTGTTGTTGACCTGAACTAATATAGACATGGCTAAAAATGTTAAATAATTTAAAATGTAAACTGTTCATTATAAACTTAATAATTTTTTTAATAGATTATGTTAATTTCATTATACTTAGAAAATTTTTATATTACATTATACTTAGAAATTTGTCTTAATTTGTTAACTTCATTATGTATAATAAAATTATATATTTAGAAATTTGTTAACTTCATTATATTAAATAATATTATATACTTAAAAGATTGTCTTCATTTTTACTAAATATATAATATATTAGTATTATATAGTTAATATAATATATTAAACTTATTATGCTTTATTATATAATATATATTATGTTAACTTTATTATGTTTATTATAAATTTATTATGCTTTAATAAGTATAATAAAACTAACATAAATACATAATATACATTAGTATTATGTTTAACATAAAATTAACGTTATTATGCTTATATTAGTAAATAATATTTGTCAATATATATATAATTAGTAAAATCATAAATTTATGTAATATATAGTTTGTTACTTAATCTGGTTAACTACTTTATTTTGTTAACTTATTCTAGTTAACTTCTTTATCTTGTTAACTTAATCTGTATAACTGACTTTGATTAATCTGGTTAACTTCTTTATTTTGTTAACTTATATTTTGTTTAATTCAATATGTTAACTTATATATTTTGTTAACTTCATTATTTGTGATTCAATTAAAAAAAGACGAGATTATTGAGCACATCGAACATAAATAGTAAATTCATTTTGTTAACTTATAGATAATTCTGTCTGTCAGTAAATACTTTAGGATTACAAACTTACAAACAGAATACAAACTTACAAAATGAAAAGTATTTTTGCTCTCAAATCTTATAACAAAGTCTAAAAACTTTACTACCAGAAATATCTTCACCGAGCTACAAAAGAAAGCTACCAACAAGTTTTAATTATGGGTAACTTAGTTATGCAAGCTAAGAAACTAACAAAATTAAAACAAGGGCAACTACATATAAAATAAAATTACTTTGTGTAATCACTAATTTTGTCCCGGTTTTAAACCTATCCTTCTTTATGTTCATGGGCTTATATCGGGCTGCTATGTAATTTTAAAAATTTCAAACAAAAAAAGAAAAAAAAAAGAAAAAAAAGGTGTATATATATGTATCATATTATTATCATACTAAGTGCTGTTAGTATTAGTATCTAATATATTAATATTATTGTCCTATTTATATTATTATTAACATTTATCTTTATTATCGTGTGTTACCATTATTATTGTGGTATTATTATTGTTATTATTATTATTTCTATTACTATTTTACACTATTATATTATTATTATCATTGTTTAATATTACTACTTATATTATTATTATTAGCTTTGATTTCGTTGTTATTATTAATCTTATTATAATCCTATTGCTTGTTATCGTTATTATTATTTATTATTACTATTATTATTTACAATTATAATTATTATTATTATCTTCATTAACTATTATTATTATAACTATGAGATACATTAACTTAAATAAAGCCCAATGCATATAAATAAAACTAGTTATCAACCCACTAATAAATAACAAAGCCCAAATAAAATACATGTCAGCCCAACAAGTACCCTTAGCCCACTACCAAAACCCTAATAGATCTTATGTTTTTGCGTAGCCGATCCTAGACCGTTAGATATGGCTCGCGATCTAACGGCTCAGATCACCCCAGACCTGTGGAACCCTAGAAGAGCCATCTCGGTTTGGAGCCGCACTCGTCTCGGCCCTTGGATCCGAGGCAAATCAACGGCTCTGATCTTCGCGTAGGAAGCCTCCAGAAGCAGCACACGCGCGATCGCCCAGAGCCCAACGCGCGATGCTCCAACTTCTCGTGCGCGCGTCACCAGCACGCTCCAACCTTTGACCTCCCGCTCTGACGCACCACGCCGTCTCCTTCCCCGTCTCGGGAAACCCGAGATGTAACAGAAGAAAGCAAAGCGTCAGATAACTAGAAATTGAAAAAACAAATTCAGAAATCACATAAACGAAATAGTGCAACAGAGGCTAATAGAGACAAAAACCAAAGCAAAGTCAACTCGACAAACATCAAGCAACAAGGACATACCACTTTTGTTTCCTTTCACATGTATCGGTTGTAAAAACCGAATGAAAAAACAATGTAAAGGGGGAATTCGATTAAAAAAACGTTTGTAACCATTTCAAAAAAATCAATACAAGAGAAAATTTCAGAGATCTCACTTTCTACTTTCATTTTTTTATCTCGAATAATAATAATAATAAATTACCTTCTGTTTCAACCTCGCCAGTGTTTGGAGCGTATTTTTGACGATCCTAACGGTGAATGGCTTCATCCCGGTGAGGCGAACGCCATATCAAAAGATCGCGACGATCTGACGGTGGACGGCGGCTCATCGGGGCTTTGAAATGTCGAGGCTTTCGCCTTCCGTTCGCAGCGTTTCGATCATCTCCGGCGAGATCCACTTGGATCAAAAGATAGAGGAGGACGAGGAGGCCACGCAGCCAGCGTTGCATGTCAGAAAAATTCACCGGAGCAGCCGGAACGCCGGTTTGAACGGCGACGGTCGCTCCAACGGTTGAGAGAAAAAGAAAAGGGTAAAAGTAAAAGTGAAATGAAATATCCCTAAGAAAACTAACATTTAAAATTGTTTTCATTATTAATTAGGTTGCCTTTCTTTTTTTACCCATTAATACACTTATTAATACAACAAATATAATAACTCATAAACACTAATACTTTCATGATTCCCTAAACAATGATTATAATTCATAAACACTAATACAACACTCTAAACCATAAACCCTAAACTGTAAACCACAAACCCTAAACCATAAACAAATATAATAACTTATAAACCACAATGCAACACCATAAACCCTAAACACTATAATATGAACCATAACCGCTCAAATACAGACCATAAACCCTAAACCTTAAATCATAAACAATAATGATAACTTGTAGCCCTAACACAACACCTTAAACCCTAAACCATCAAATATAAACACTAACTCTTAGACACTAAACCTTAATCCCTAAGCCCTAAACCCTAAACAATGATGATAACTCATAAACCCTAATGCAACACCCTAAACCATAAATAACGATGGTAACTCATAAACCTTAATGCAACACCCTAAACCCTAAATACTCTAATATAAACCATAAACCCTCGAATATAAACCATAACTCTTAAATCATAAACCCTACACCCTAAAGCTTTAAGCTCTACACCATAAACAATAATGATAACTAGTAAACCCTAATGCAACACCATAAACCCTCAGATATAAACCCTAACTCTCAAACCTTAAACCCTAAACCCTAAATAATAATGATAACTCATAAACCATAATGCAACACCCTAAACCCTAAACATCTAATATGAACTTATAATATAACATATAAATATATACATATATATTATATGTATACATACATAATAATTAATATAACATATTTTTTTTTGAAAATGGTACCATCTGGCATTTATTCCACTAAAAGAACTAACATAATTACAAGGGTTAAGCTCGAGACCAGCTCAACAGACCTGGGGACCATAACCCACAGATCACGAGGAGTCTTAACCTGGTCCTTGAAACCGACCAGGTTCATCCTCGTATCAGAAACACAAATCAAAACCAACAAAAGAAAAGACAACTAAAAAACCCAAAAGACAACCAACAAAAACCAAAAAAATTAACCCCAGCAAAATAAAAAAACAAGACAAAACGAAAACTAAAATAACGATGGCTGTCACATGATCCAGAACACTGATCGACTTTCCGATGTGGTAATTAGAGCACCTAAGCCGGATCAGAACATCGTGTGGGTTGCGAATGGTGTTTAAACCCCACGAAATCGAAAACAGAGGTGAACTACGGAGGATCGACAAACCTTCTGTCCAGATCTGCCTCCGATCTTGCTTCTGCCGGAACCTCCTACACCCAAAATCGATCTTGTGTGAATCGTCTACCCAGGGAGGCCATTGCATGTGTGCTCATGTTGTCGATCCGACCGATAAAGGTAAACACGCACCTCCTGAAGCTTGTTGCCACATTTTTTGCATCACTGATTAGAGGTCTAATATTCGATCTTTCTGTTCCTAGGGCTGATAATTTCTTGATGATGGCCGTTGAATCGCCCTCAATGACTACCTCTCCAAGCTCTAGACCCCGTGCGAATTCGAGAACCTGAACCAACGATTTTGCCTCTGCTTCAAAGATCGTGTGGATATTTTCGTTGAATCGGTAAGTTGACCCTAAGACTTGTCCTCTCGAGTCTCTTACTATAACTCTTGACCAAGATTGTTTCTGATGCATGGAGAAACCGGCATCCACATTTACTTTGACCAAAGGAGGCTGTGGAGGAGTCCATCGATTTTCCCTATGAGTTCGAGGATGGGCAAACCGAGATGTTATGGCCTTCAACTCTACAACATAATTTTTCACAAAGGTAATGACCACACTCGGGTGTTGTTGTATCCCTTCATGATAAAGCTTATTTCGTGAATACAATAATGCCCAGATAATCACTGCAATTTCAGTATGGTATGTACGATTATAGCTTGTGTGAATCCACTGTAACCATTTATAAAAAGTTGATTGCTCAATATAATTAGGCCACTGATACGAGAAACCAGCCCATACCTGTTTAGAATAATGACATTGCCATCCAATATGAATGTTTGTTTCTGTTTGATTCGAGCATCTAGGACATGCATTATTACCAATCAACCTCTTTATGAATAAATTTTTCATATGTGGTATGTAATCTTCTGTAAATTTCCACAAATTGATACGCACTTTAGCTGGACATTGGATTTTCCAAATTGACTTGTAAACCCTATTATTATCAACTTCTGAAAATTGAGCCTGGATGAGATATTTGTACCCACTTCTAACCGAATAACATCCCGTATGTTCACCATTCCATGCTTGAATATTTTCATTGTCAGTTAAGGGTAGTCTTATAGATAGGATACTATATGCATCTTCAGTAGAGAAATTTGCCCTAATTAAATCAATATTCCATTCTTGGGTACCTGGCTTTAGAAGGTCAGCCACCCATTCTAGCCCAACAACCCTAGGAGATGAGACTAGCTGCACATGCATAGTAGGCAACCAGTAATTATTCCAAATGAAGATACCAACTCCATTTCCTATCTTCCAAACTAGTCCAAGCTCTAATGTTCTCCTCGAAGCCCAAATACTTTTCCACAAATATGATGGCCTTGAACCCAAATTTGATTGAAGAAAGTCACAGTTAGGAAAATATCTGGCCTTTAGAAGTCGTTCAACTAGGGAATCTAGATTGGAGATTACCCTCCAACCTTGCTTGGCAAGCATGGCAATGTTAAAGCATCCCAAATCACGAAAGCCCATGCCCCCTTCTTTTTAAGTTGACATAATGACTGCCACGTACACCAATGTATACCCTTCTTTGGCTTTGAGTTTTGCCACCAGAATTTTGCAAACATCGATTCCAACTCTTTACAAAGTGTTTTAGAAAGTAGGAAGCATGACATAGAATATATCGGGATTGCTTG
Organism: Hibiscus tridactylites; assembly: GCA_958450335.1. Taxonomy (NCBI): domain Eukaryota; kingdom Viridiplantae; phylum Streptophyta; class Magnoliopsida; order Malvales; family Malvaceae; genus Hibiscus; species Hibiscus tridactylites. Next base: position 30,782,968 of record OY288287.1, read on the forward strand.
TAGGACACTCTTAATGTACACTTCCTTTCCCCTCATTGATAATGAACGGGTAATCCAATTGGACATATTTGATGCACATTTATCCCTTATGAAAGCCAAGGATTCTTTTTTATTTCTCCCCACCATAGACGGTAGGCCCAAGTATTTATCTAGACAGTTTTGGGCCGTAACCTGCAATAGCCGACACACCTCCCTTCTGTTCTCATCAATGACATTAGTGCTAAAGAAAACGCTAGATTTATCATAGTTAATTATCTGTCCTGAACACTGGGAAAAAGTAGAAAGAATGTCCATTAACTTATGTGCCCCATCCGTTGTAGCTTCTCCAAAGATGATACTGTCATCCGCAAAGAAAAAATGTGTCATTAGTGGCGCACCTCTACAAATCTTTGTCCCTGAATTGTTCCATGATGACCCCCCATTCGCAACAATGTTGATAATCCCTCCCCACAAATAAGAAACAGAAGTGGACTAAGGGGATCCCCTTGTCGTAAACCTCTTGGCGAAATAAATTTCTCTCATACCTGCCTATTAGTGACAATTGTATAGGATACTGATGTGATACAGTTCATTAGCCAACGGACCCATCCTTGAGCAAAGCCTATTTTTAATAGAACTGCTTCAACAAAAGGCCACTCTACCCTATCATATGCCTTACTCATATCCAATTTTAGTGCAAAAGAGTCTTTCCTCCCAAATCTTCTATTCTTCATGGCATGTAGAGTCTCATATGCTAGGATTATATTATCCGTAATGAGCCTGCCCGGTATGAAAGAACATTGCGATTCATCTATGCAGAAAGATAGTATTGTCTGCAATCGGTTTGAGAGAATTTTTGAAATAATCTTGTAAATAACATTACATAGACTTATAGGTCGAAACTACGACATTCTAACTGGATTTTGTACTTTTGGGATGAGTACGATTTGTGTAGCATTTACTTCAGAAACTGGAAAATCACCCCTAATAGCATGAATACAGTAATCTTAAATTTCCGGACCAACTATATGCCAAAAACGTTGATAAAATATTGCTTCCAAACCATCCTCTCCCGAAGCCTTTAAAGGACCCATGGTTCGAACCGCATCAAGGACCTCTGCGTGAGTAAAATCAACCAATAGCTTTTTGTTGCGTGTAAAATAGACTATCGCAATTGTAGTGCAAGTGTACACGACGCAAGTAGTAAAGTGATACGAAGTATCGGATATCGTCTCCACAGGGATTGGGCTAATGACTTCACCTTGATTTACTGCACGAAGTAAAGGAAATAGTTTAGAAGATTGTCACGAGAATAATATGATAAAAACGTAAATAAAAGATTGAGTTATCAAGATAGAGAGAATAGGCCGATATTGAATTGCTCGGTAGTGCAGGTATTGAATTGCTTAGGATCTTCGGTTCTGTCGTCGCTCTCGTCGCCGACAGCACCTGTCGCGACGTCTGTCCGTTGGCAGTCGCGGCAGCAGACACACCAACTTCGTACTTCAAGCTTGGCAAGAATCCCAGATCTGCCTTGCCCTATCCCTAGGCACAAGTCTGTCGATGAACACGTCTTTGATGATACCTCCCGGCGTGAATCGAAGGATGAACACCGATGTGTATGAATTCTTCCTTAGCCACTTAACCTCGCCTTATCCCTAAGCACGAGATGGTTCAACTATAAACTAGAGAACGCGCTTTTATCTCTTTCGTATACTTAACTCTCCCGATGCTAAGTAAATAGATAACCTCACAATGTTCTCCCGATGCTCTTGCAAGATGTTAAAACCAAGATAAAAGAACTTGAAGTTTATTTTATTGAACTTGAAAAAATCCTAAAACAAAGCAACCCTTGCAACTACTTTACAAAACAACCCGTGGCCCTAGGGGGAATTTAGAACATGTCGGTGACGGGTGGACGGTAGGGGTTTGGTTTCGGTTATGGGGTATCGGTTATGCCTCTAGGTTAAATTTATGCCCTTATATAAGCTTTGGGCTCAAGTTATCTAAGGTAACAAGGATTACAACTTTAATTAAAAGTAAGATTCTAATAAAGACTAAATCTCTAAAGTCTCCTACTTTCCAGCCGCATCCTAGCTTTTAGGAATTTCCTCTCTTTGAGCTTTGGCTTGACATATCTTTTGATCCGGGGCTCGGAAAAATATTTGGCTTTCACACGACAGACGAGCAGAATTTTCTCTATCTATCGAGGTCCACTTGACTTTCCTCTTCATAAATCTGCTGTCACCTTGCTGTCGTGACAGGTCCATGACAGGTTCGTCTTCTTCAGCTGCTAGTCCAGTTCAGCTTTCCTGCTTATCTGTCCTGCGCCTGCCTTCATTGTCAACCATGGCAGTTACCTGCAAAATACACCATCTTTTAGTAGAATCCGTGCCTTTTATATAATTGTGATGTTTTATTGAAAACTAACCTAAATGCAATGCAATGATGCTTGAATGCAGCATAAATATGGGTTAAAAAGGGTGTAAATAATAGAACTTTTACACACTCAACACACCCCCAAACTCAAGTTTTTGCTTGTCCTCAAGCAATCAAGACTTAAAAGAAAAATGAAAATTTTTGTGTTGGCCTTCAAACAGTGAACTGTCCCTTTACCTGTCGCTCATTCTCTATGGCAGCAGCATCCTGTCGGAAGGATTAGGATCTGTCCGGAATCTCCCTATAGCTCTCGTGCAGTGTGTGCATGCTTGTGAACAGTTATATGCTAAGACTCTCTTAGTTTCACTAGAATATTCAACTCCTTAACTCGAATCTTTATGCCAAAGTTTATTTTTTTAGAAGGCACATTTTCATGCTTCTTTTTCTTCTATTTTTTTCAAGCTAAATTTTTCTAGAGCCAGTTTTGGGCACCTCTAGTTAGCTTCCTAGAGCCGGTTTCGGGCACCTCTAGGTTTAATTTTCTTTTGCTAAACTTCTTTCCTAGAGCCAGTGTTAGGCACCTCTAGGGGCTATTCAAGTTCTAAGCTTCCTATTCTAGTTTGGCTAAAAGAAATCTAAGCAATATAACAGTCACAAAAGTGTTTAAGTTTTCAGAATTATAGAAAGGCTCTAAACTTTCTCCTTAACCTGTCCTAAAGATGCTGCCACGACAGAGCCGTCATGACAGGTAAGTTAACTCCACAGTTTTAAGCCAACAGTTTTAGTTTTCTGATTTTTTTTTTAAGATAAACTAAATAAATAATAAGACACAAAAAATTAATAAAAGATGTACTAAGACTCCATTAGAATGGAGGGTTGCCACCCCCAAACTCGAGGGTTGCATTGCCCTCAATGCAAAATGACACAAAAATTAAAGAAAGACAAGATAAATAAAAGTACATCACAAAAATATAAGGGCAGGCAGCAATAAGAGGAGAAAAAGAAATAAAAACATAAATTTTATTCGCTGTCCTCGCTGCTGCTGCTGACGCGGATCTGATGGCGGCGTCTGCGTTGTGGAGCTGGCTGGGCAGGTTCCGGAGCAGGTTGATCAGCAGGTTCTTCATCCGGTTGGGGGACAGGGTCGTCAGCAGGTTGAAGGGCAGGTGGCTCCACTAGCCTGATGTCGGAACTGCTGCTGTTGTCCCATGAGCTGCTGGTTATGATGGCTTTGGACAGCCTTCTCTTGTTTGCCACGTGCTTAATGTGTTTGACTCGCGTGAAGTCGCTCTCCAAATTCCGCCGGACAAGAGGGCTGTCATCAGTGGTAGCTCGCTTGGTTCCTCGAGGGGAGGTGTCTGTCGGTGGGCTGCCGGCTGCCGTCGGGGCAGGGGATGGTGTAGAAGTGGCAGATTGTGTATGGGGAGAGACAGGTGGTGTGGGAGTGGGGGAGGGGATATTGAAATAATGGGCGGGGAAGGTGGGGAAGATGACATCCGGAAAATTCAAAGTATTAGTGATGAAGTTTACCGTTGCATTTGAGAAGTCACGGATGAAAGTCATCAAACCCATCTGGCGCTCCTCTACCCTTAGGATGGCAGCAAGGATGTGGGTGTTCTGATCTGCCGGGGCGGTGTTGGTAGCAGCTTCTGGGGCAGGTTCGGTGGCTGGTTCATCATCGGACTCAGCAGGAGGGACGTTTGGATCGAAGGCGTTGAGGGGCGATACGACTATGATCTCCATGAGGCTGGAGATGTTGTTGTCTGTCCATCCGCTGCCTGTCTTGATTTTGTCTGAATGCTCCTCCGGTACGGCAGCGCAGCGGCAGAGGGCGGTGATAGTGAACGGCAGGCAGAGTCGTGAGTCCGAGCGGAAGGCACAATCAAGGATGCTGTCCCGCATGTACCTGCCCACATTGATGGGCCTGTCGTGCATAATGGAGTGGATAAGGGCCAGCCGCTGTCGGTTGACTGTTGTATGGTGGGACGAAGGCAGGATACGCTTTTTGATAAAAGCGTTCCATAGTTTTGCCTCAGGGAGTAGCTGCCCCCTATTGACAGAGTGGGGGTTCTTCTTACTGGTGCTCCATGTCGTTCCAGCTTCTGTCAGTTCCCTCATGACAGCATCATGTCCAGCAGTGTCGAGGGTGTCCCAAAATTGTTGGTGAGCATCATCATTGGGGCCAAAGAAGAGGCCGAACACATGGTTGATGCTGCTAGCGCTGAAGGGAACTGTCACTCCTCGGACGGTGACAGATGTCGCCGTCTTGCTTTCGGTCGCCGCATAAAATTCCCGGACCAAAGTATCATTAAGCTCTGCCGGCTGCTCGGCAAAGTCCTCCCATAGTTGTGCCGTTATGGCCTTCATAATGAACGGCCGGAGTCCAAAAAGAGGTGTATCTCTGTTGTAAATGAAGCCACGCTCCTCCCATAGCTCCTTTTTGGTGAATGGCGATGCTGCTGCTGAAGAAGAAGCGGCAGCAGTGTTTTGACGGGTTTGTCGTGAGGACATTTTGGTTGCAAGGGCTGAAAAAGAGAAAATAGATAAAACTAGAGGAGAATAACAAGAGAGAAAAATCGGAAGTGATGAAAAATGAAAATGGGAAGGGGTTTATATAGCTGTTGGGTATCTGCCCATTTAATGCCGCAACGGCAGGCGGGAATAACGGGGCGGCAGATTGAATGTAGCGTGTCTGACGCGTCTGACATGCATTAATGCGTCTGCTTTGCGTCTGCCGCACGTTTCTGCATCTGCTGTGCGTCTGTTGACAGCCTGTCAAATCCGTCTGCGCCGGCAGCCGAAACGACAGGTTACCATAAATGGGCTTTATTGGGCTGGTGGATGAGCGGTGGGCTTGGGCCACTTCTTCTTTCTCACTTGACTCCTTTATTTCCTAAAAACTGAAATTATAAAAACAAAACATTATTCGAATAAAATAAATCTAATTCCTAATAAATAATATTAATAAAAATAAGAATACAAATAAAAAATTAGGTTAAATTAGGGATGCCTTGTGGGGCATCACCTAAAGTAACCACTTCCTGTATTCCTGGGGCTTCAGTCCCTTGATAGTGCTTGAGGCGTTGTCCATTGACTTTGAATTGGTGCCCGTCCTTTAGTGATTGAATTGTAATGGCACCATGGGGAAAAACTTGAACTACTTGGAACGGGTCAGACCATCTAGATTTGAGCTTCCCTGGAAAGAGTTTCAACCTAGAATTAAACAACAACACAAGCTGCCCTGGGCAGAACTGTCGTGGCAGCAACTTCTTGTCATGCCACTTCTTAGTCTTTTCCTTGTAAATCCTTGCATTGTCGTAGGCCATTGTCCGTATTTCATCGATCTCATTCAAATCTAACAGCCTTTTCTGGCCTGCCTTGTCCAAGTCCATGTTTACTGCCTTGATCGCCCAATATGCCTTGTGTTCTATCTCGACAGGCAAGTGACAGGTTTTCCCATAAATCAAACGGTATGGAGACATGCCCAATGGAGTCTTGAAAGTTGTTCTGTATGCCCATAATGCATCATTCAGAAGCAAAGACCAATCTTTCCTAGTTGGTTTAACCATTTTTTCAAGAATGTTCTTCACTTCCCTATTGGATATCTCAGCCTGTCCATTGGTCTGTGGGTGGTATGCTGTCGCGATCTTGTGCTTGACACCATATTTTCTCAAGGCGGCAGCAATTACCCTGTTGTCAAAATGTCTCCCTTCATCACTGATAATCGCCCTAGGGATGCCAAATCTAGAAAAGATGTTTTTGTGCAAAAACTTTTGGACCGTTTTGGCATCATTCTTTTGAGTTGCGATTGCTTCTACCCACTTGGAGACATAATCTACTGCTAGGAGGATGTAAAGATTTCCACACGAAGATGGAAAAGGTCCCATAAAATCAATCCCCCAAACGTCGAAGATTTCGACTTCTAAAATATTCTGCAGTGGCATCTCGTTTCTCCTCGAGATGTTACCTGTCCGCTGGCACCTGTCACAGTTTTTGTAAAATTCCTGTGCGTCCTTATACAGTGTCGGCCAGTAGAACCCTGACTGCAGCACCTTGGCAGCAGTTTTATTGCCTCCTAAGTGTCCTCCATATTGTGAAGCATGACAGTGATGGAGAATGTCTTCTTGTTCTTCTTGTGGTACACATCTCCTTATAACTTGATCTGCGCACATTTTGAAAAGAAGAGGTTCGTCCCAATAATAATGTTTAACATCATTTTGAAACCTCTTCATGGCTTGATAAGTAAGATTAGAAGGCAATATTCTGCTAACTATAAAATTAACGAAATCAGCATACCAGGGAAGGTTAGAAGACTTACCTGCCGCCATGGCTGTCGCGACAGCTATTGCGGCAGCAAAGAGCTGCTCATCTGGGAAGGTCTCCAGTATGTGTGTCTCATCTAAAGGTAGACTCTGTCCCATCTCCAACCTCGACAAGTGATCTGCCACCTGATTTTCTGTCCCCTTTTTATCTTTTATCTCAAGGTCGAACTCTTGTAATAGTAAGATCCACCGTATCAACCTAGGCTTTGCATCCTTTTTTGCAAATAAATACTTGAGGGCAGAGTGGTCGGTGTGTAGTATAAACTTCGTTCCAAGTATGTAAGAACGAAACTTGTCGATGGAGAACACCACAACTAACAGCTCCTTTTCTGTGGTGGTATAATTCACTTGGGCATCATTCAATGTTTTGCTGGCATAATATATGACATGAAACAGCCTGTCCTTGCGCTGCCCAAGTGCTGCCCCGACAGCATAGTCACTAGCATCACACATAATTTCAAACGGTTGTGTCCAGTCTGGTGGCTGTACTATGGGGGCTGTCACTAGCTTTTCCTTCAGAACCTTGAATGCTTCAGTACATTCTTCATTAAAGTCAAAGGGTCGGTTCTGCTCTAAGAGATGACATAGGGGTTTCGTGATTTTTGAGAAATTGGCAATGAATCTCCTATAAAAACCAGCATGCCCTAGAAAACTTCTAATGCCCTTGACTGTTGTTGGCGGCGGCAGCTTCTCTATGACCTCTATTTTTGCCCTGTCGACTTCTATCCCACGACAGCTAATCTTATGGCCTAAAACTATCCCTTCATCTACCATAAAATGGCATTTTTCCCAATTAAGAACAAGATTAGCTTTTTCACATCTTTCAAGTACCTTTTGAAGGTTGCCGAGGCAGCTCTCAAAATCGTCTCCAAAGACGAAAAAATCATCCATGAAGATCTCAAGGAAGTCTTCTACCATGTCGGAGAATATGGCCATCATGCATCTTTGGAAGGTGGCAGGTGCGTTACATAGACCGAACGGCATCCTCCTAAATGCGTATGTTCCGTAGGGGCATGTGAAAGTCGTTTTCTCTTGGTCCTCTGGTGCAATAGCAATTTGATTATATCCTGAATAACCATCAAGAAAACAATAGTAAGGTTTACCCGCTAATCTATCAAGCATTTGATCAATAAAGGGTAAAGGAAAGTGGTCCTTTCGGGTAGCTTTGTTAAGCTTCCGATAGTCCATACAAACCCTCCAACCGGTCACAGTCCTGGTTGGGATTAACTCGTTGTTTTCGTTGGTTATCACGGTCATGCCTCCTTTCTTGGGAACACATTGCACCGGGCTTACCCATTTGCTGTCGGAGATGGCGTAAATAATACCAGCATCTAACCATTTAATTATTTCTTTACGCACTACCTCCTTCATCGCAAGGTTTAACCGCCTTTGGGCATCAATAGTCGGCTTATGATCTTCCTCTAGGAGGATTTTGTGCATACAGATTGCCGGACTAATGCCCTGAATGTCTGCTATCGTCCATCCTATCGCCCTTTTATGCTGCCTCAGCATGTCGATCAGCTGTCGTTCCTGTTCCTGCGGCAGCTTAGCAGAGATGATTACGGGCAGTGTGTCATCACAACCAAGATAAGCATATTTAAGCTGCCCTGGCAGGGGCTTAAGTTCTAAGGCAGGTGGTTCAACAGTAGAGGGCTTTTGGATTAAATGGTTATTCGAAGTGTAATTCAAAGGTTCGAATAATTTACCTGGACGATGGTCTAACCAGTTTACCTCCTCATGACCTTCAGTATCAGATGTATCGGATTCAGAGGGGTCACTGTTGTCGGTGCTGTCGTCATCACTGTCATGACAGGCTTGTAGGTGGCTGTTGCAGCAGTGACCAAATTTTATATCTCGGCAGCCCGACCTGATGCAGGGTTGATCAAAGGTCACCTCAATGATGGCCTTGCATTCCTCGTCCACATCGGCATGTTTCATTGCTTGGAGAACATTCAACTTAATTTCTTGATCGTTCACGCGCATGGTGAGTTCTCCTTTCTCCACATCAATCAATGATCTTCCCGTGGCTAAGAAGGGTCGCCCTAGGATGACTGGTGCGTTCTCATCTGCCTCACAATCTAAAATAAGAATGTCAGCAGGAAAAATAAGTTTATCCACTCTTACCAAAATATCTTCAATTTTTCCCTCGGGGTGAACGTAAGAGCGGTCTGCTAGCTGTAGGGTAACTGTCGTGGGCCGCGCCTTGCCAATACCTAGTTTCTGAAAAACAGATTTGGGCATTAGATTAACACTAGCACCAAGATCACAAAGTGCCTTACCCACAAATTTAACACCGATTACGCAAGGTATGAGGAAGCTCCCCGGATCCTTCTTTTTCTGGGGTGGCTGCCGATGAAGAATACTCATGCAACCTTCTTGCATCCTTACCGTTTCAAATTCCCCAAGTTTAGATTTTTTAGACATGACATCCTTGAGAAATTTAGCATAACCGGGCATCTCCCTAACAGCATCTAACAACGGAATATTAATATGAACCTGTTTAAAAATATCATAAATTTTTTTGAGTTGAGATTCATGCTTAGCTTGCTGTATCCGTTGAGGGAAGGGTGGTGGGGGACGATAATCAGCAATGCATCCTTCCCACTGCATGCGAATCTGAGGACGATAATCTTCTTTTTTCTCCTCTGTCGCTTCTGCTGTCGTGACAGGCTCATCGGCAGCAGTCTGTTTGTCACCTGTCGGGGCAGCTTCCTCGGCAGGTTTATCCAAGGCAGGTTCCTTTTCTGTATCAATTTCTTTTTCCGGCCCTGGTAGCTTTTTCCCACTCCTAGTAGTAATTGCCTTACATTGCTCATGTGGGGGTGGTCTAGCATTTTCAGTATTGCTAGGGAAACCTCCATTCTGCCTCGGTTTAATATGCTGCGACACCTGACCCATTTGTGTCTCTAGAGATTTCAAGGTGGCCTCATGGTTTGTCATTCTCATCTTAGTTTCATCCATAAAATTTTCTGTTTTCTTGACAAACTGATTAATATTATCCATATACGTGCCAGTCTGGGACATAAAGGTGGCCAGAGTCTACTCCAATACACTACTCGTGGCAGGTGGTGGCTGCTGTTGTTGCTGAGGCGGCAGGTTCTGCGGCTGCAGTTGCTGTCGCGTCAACAATCTAGGACCCCCCTGATTCTGATTATATGCTTGCGGATTTAGGGCATTGTTAGGATTACTCCAGGAAAATTTGGGATCTTTCCTCCAATTAGGGTTGTAGTTGTTGGAATTGTAGTTTGGCTTGTAATTTCCAACATATTTTCCCTCTTCTATATTTATAGGGCACTCTTCACTACTATGATTTCCTTCACAAGTAGCACAAATTTCCTCGACAGCAAATCCTCGTAAGTCCTCTTCACTCAATAAGTGTTTCATTGCTTTAGTAAGGAATGCTACCTGAGATTTCATAGTGCTGTCGGCCTCATAGTCTTTGACAGCAAGTACCCGTTTACTCCCTCTTCTAGCTGTCGGAAACTGCTCCTCATTCTTGGCTAGATTTTTTAGAACTTGCAGTGCCTCGTCTGGATCTTTATCCAATAATAGTCCATTTGCTGCAGAATCAATGCGAATGCGAGTTTGTAAGTTAGCAGCATTATAGAATTTTGTTACCTGATTCCAGACAGGGAATCCATGCATTGGGCAGTTCCGAAGAAGAGTAGTAAATCTGTCCCAGGCCTCGTGCATCGGCTCGTCATCTTCCTGTTGAAAAGTAGCAATTTCGTTACGTAATCGCTCAGATAAATGCGAAGGATTAAAACGAGATAAAAATTCACGAGTTAGATCTGCCCAAGTCATAATAGAACCCGGTGTAAGTTTATTCCACCAAGTTTTAGCTCTGTCCCTCAATGAATGGGGGAATAACCGAAGCCCCAGTATCTCCGGACTAACTCCTGGTAGCCTAAACGAACCACAGATCTCCTGGAACGTTTTGAGATGCTCCTTAGCATCTTCTGTCGTAGAACCACTAAACTGTCCGGCGTTGTTGATCATACTAAACATGATAGGTTTAAGCTCGAAATTGTCAACATCAATATCCGGCAGCGTGGTCTCCAGCTCTACATGATCGTTCAGCATGTAGTCACGGCATGATCGTCGTCCATCTGCCCTCGGCGGGTCGCCGACAGGCGGTATGTCTCCTCCAGCAGGCTGGTTACGGGCCATCTGCTCTAGCTGTTCTTCAAGGTATTCGTTCCTGTCTAAAAGGTGGCGAATCTGTTTCTTGAGATTGAATGATCGTTCAATTTCCGGATCTAACTTATACTCAGGATCTTCGCCTCTTTTCGATCTGCGCATAAACAAGAGAACCTCGTGAAAAGCAAGAGTTGAAAACACAAAAGAAAAATTAAAGAAAAATAAAAATAAAAATAAAAGCAAAAAGTGCAATAAAAGAAAGATGTAGTTATGTTGCCAATCCCCGGCAACGGCGCCAAAAACTTGTTGCGTGTAAAATAGACTATCGCAATTGTAGTGCAAGTGTACACGACGCAAGTAGTAAAGTGATACGAAGTATCGGATATCGTCTCCACAGGGATTGGGCTAATGACTTCACCTTAATTTACTGCACGAAGTAAAGGAAATAGTTTAGAAGATTGTCACGAGAATAATATGATAAAAACGTAAATAAAAGATTGAGTTATCAAGATAGAGAGAATAGGCCGGTATTGAATTGCTCGGTAGTGCAGGTATTGAATTGCTTAGGATCTTCGGTTCTGTCGTCGCTCCCGTCGCCGACAGCACCTGTCGCGACGTCTGTCCGTTGGCAGTCGTGGCAGCAGACACACCAACTCCGTACTTCAAGCTTGGCAAGAATCCCAGATCTGCCTTGCCCTATCCCTAGGCACAAGTCTGTCGATGAACACGTCTTTGATGATACCTCCCGGCGTGAATCGAAGGATGAACACCGATGTGTATGAATTCTTACTTAGCCACTTAACCTCGCCTTATCCCTAAGCACGAGATGGTTCAACTATAAACTAGAGAACGCGCTTTTATCTCTTTCGTATACTTAACTCTCCCGATGCTAAGTAAATAGATAACCTCACAATGCTCTCCCGATGCTCTTGCAAGATGTTAAAACCAAGATAAAAGAACTTGAAGTTTATTTTATTGAACTTGAAAAAATCCTAAAACAAAGCAACCCTTGCAACTACTTTACAAAACAACCCGTGGCCCTAGGGGGAATTTAGAACATGTCGGTGACGGGTGGACGGCAGGGGTTTGGTTTCGGTTATGGGGTATCGGTTATGCCTCTAGGTTAAATCTATGCCCTTATATAAGCTTTGGGCTCAAGTTATCTAAGGTAACAAGGATTACAACTTTAAGTAAAAGTAAGATTCTAATAAAGACTAAATCTCTAAAGTCTCCTACTTTCCAGCCGCATCCTAGCTTTTAGGAATTTCCTCTCTTTGAGCTTTGGCTTGACATATCTTTTGATCCGGGGCTCGGAAAAATATTTGGCTTTCACACGACAGACGAGCAGAATTTTCTCTATCTATCGAGGTCCACTTGACTTTCCTCTTCATAAATCTGCTGTCACCTTGCTGTCGTGACAGGTCTATGACAGGTTCGTCTTCTTCAGCTGCTAGTCCAGTTCAGCTTTCCTGCTTATCTGTCCTGCGCCTGCCTTCATTGTCAACCATGGCAGTTACCTGCAAAATACACCATCTTTTAGTAGAATCCGTGCCTTTTATATAATTGTGATGTTTTATTGAAAACTAACCTAAATGCAATGCAATGATGCTTGAATGCAGCAGAAATATGGGTTAAAAAGGGTGTAAATAATAGAACTTTTACACACTCAACACTTTTCATTCATTGATGCCGATATACACTGATTAATCCCCTCTAAAATTACTCCCGGATCAGCAACCCCTTGAGAAGTAAAAATATTAGAAAAGTACTCCCTCGCAATATCTTGTATCTCTTCCTCTGAATGAGCAGTTGAATTATCATCGGATACCAGCTTATGTATTTTATTCTTCCGCCTTCGATTAGTGGCAAAACTATGGAAAAATTGAGTATTACGATCCCCATTCTTTAACCAATTGGCTCGTGCCCTTTGTTCCCAGTAGGTTTCCTCTCGATCACCTTCCAAATTTAGGGCCAATTTAGTTTCAAGAATTTCCTCTAGAGTGTCATCATTTGGTTGTTGATCATTTAGCTCTTTCAATCGGTTTTGCAAAGCTTTAGCTGAAACTTTCTTCTCTTTTTTAATTTTCCTGAACCATTTTTCCAGTCCTTCATTTAAACAACCCCAATCTCTCAGGAATAGTTCCAGAACTTGAATTCCATAGATTCTGAACTTCAGCCTCACAAGATTCCTCCACCAACCATGCAGCTTCAAACCTAAAAGGAGCAACTCGATTCCTTCGGTCCCCTGCTAATTTTGCTGTTAATAGCAAAGGGCAATGATCCGAGAAAGCATGTGTCAAGTGTTCCAGCTTGTAATCTGGGAATATACTCGACCAACCCTGATTTGCAACCCCTCGATCTAGTTGCTCCCTTATATTATTCGAAGATAGTCGTCCCCATTCCCAAGTAAACCAAGCACCATTATATTCGATGTCATCAAGATTGCAGTATGATAATACAGTTCTGAATCTCTCCATTTGACGTTCACTTTGAATCTAACCACCACTTTTTTCGGAGGCAAAAAGCAACTCATTAAAATCCCCAATTACCAACCATGGAACCGATAGTAGATCATCAAGGCTACGCAATAATTTCCATGACGCCTCTCTATTTTGTTCCTCGGGGGCTCCATAAAAACCAGTACAACGCCAAGTATCACCATCCTCATCCTCATCAATTAAAACATCAATGTGTCGATTCGAATATGATCGAACCGACACTAGACAATTGTTCTTCCACCCAAGTTTCAATCTTCCATTTCTTCCAATTGAGCTAAAATCAATTCCATTCACATAACCACACGACTTACGCACATTTTCCATTCGTGTTTGCTATAATTTTGTTTCGATTAAGAAAATCACAGCCGGGTTGACATCTCTAAGCATATGCTTGAGACGCTTAATCGTTCGAGACTGACCCAAGCCCCGAACGTTCCAACTTAGGAGTTTCATAATGCCCGACTGACCCTTTCATTAGGTCTGCCGATATATTCAGTATGGAGTTAGTCGAATCAATAACAGAAACTTCTGCCCCTTGCAAAGTAACTCTAGGCCTCTTCACTCCATCAGTCATCTCGGTACGCTTTTCCTCCTCATCTGTAGTCATAATAACATCTTGCACGAATGAAGATCCCTCTCTAACATTTACCTCCAAACTTCCAGCAGCATAAGTTGGTTCAATAACTGGCGGAATTACAGGATTCTGTTGAACTGTCTCATTACCCCAATTTCAGCCTTGCATAACTGGAGTTAAATTATTTGGAATTCGATTCATGGGGATAGAGGAACATGAATCGTGATACAGTTTCTCATCTCTTAACCATTGACTGCCTTGCATCATGGTTGATCTTCTTGGTGGTGCACGCAAGCTAATATCCCAATCGAAGGTAATTTCTTCCTTGGGTTTAGTCAGTCGAACTGGGCATAAGGATTCTCCATGTCTAATTTTACCACAAATAAAACAAAATAGCTGTAGCTTTTCATATTCAAACCGGACATAAACAGACCCACCATTATGCAACGCCACCTTCTTCTTTCTCTTGAGAGGTTTTCGAACATCAAGCGTCACCCGGACACGTATGGTACCTTTATATCCCAGAGATATAGCAGAAGTATCATAATCTAAAAAGACCCCTATAAAATTGCCTAATAACTTCGCAAATCCTTCAGACACTTAACCATGAGGAACATCCCGGATCAGAACCCAGAACGGAGAAGTATGTAAGGGAACAAACATTGGGTCTTCACCACTTTTTAGACAATGTACGAGGAGTAAGTGGGAATTAAAATGCCAAGGACCACCGTCTTCCACCCTATCAATGTCAACCGTATGAAAGAACCGAAAAAGAAAACGGTTATTACCTAACTCAGATATTGCTATACCCCCCAAAGGCCTCCACAGATTTGCCAAAGTTGTTCGCATCGATTGGAAGTGAATCACTGTTGTAGTAAGGAATCAGCCAACGAAACAGAGATCAAAAGAGATACCTGGGGTGTCAGGATTAACCGATGCTTGGATCTCAACATTCTCATCATCCTCCAACGTCATAACCGCTAAATCATCATCAACATGTTGCTCCATCGTAGACCAAACACAGACTGAAGAAACCAGATCAAAGTAACTGTTCGTGCTAAGAAGCAGAGTTGGTTCGTACTAAGGAGCAGAGTAAATACCAGACTTTTTAAACTCTATTGCGAGGGCTTACATTCCAAAAAAATGTTCCTATACTTTATACATTACTATAACATATAAATATAATTAATATAACGTATAATACATACATAAATATATATATATATATATTTTGACAATGACAACTGAATTTTATTAATAACCATAAAAATATTTTAAATACAAAGCATCCAAAATAGAGAATAATGAGATCTAGTACACCAAAATCTCAAACAACCAAAGATGCAAAGAAAATAAATATTTTCATAGATATTAGCATACCAACAAAATCCAGAAGTCTTCCTGAATCTCCTTGTCTCTATCCAAACGAGACGCTTTACGATGTGAAAAAGGAGTGGTGAGCGAATCAAACTATCAGGCAGATTGCTCCGCTACCCAGGTCTGATTATATCGGCAAACAACCATCAACCGAGAGGGGATCTATCTTTCTATGAACACCGACAGAATCAAAATCAGAAACTAGCGCCGCGAAGATCTCTGTAAGAGCACCAAACGAACGCTAAGGTATGCTGAAATCATGCCAAAAACGACAGATGAAACAAACCACCAAAATAACAAAAAAAGCGTGTCACAAGGACAGAAAAACACGTGTCACAAGGACAGAGATTTTTATTTAAATTATATAAAAAACAAAAATATAAAAACAATGAATCCGGTGATCGGCAACCAGTATTAAAACCGGTAGCCGATCACCGACTAAGAAACAAAAGAGAAAGAGGGGGCTATAAAATTAGAGGAGAGGATGTTGGGCGGCTATTAGGGTAATGTCTTAATTTTTTAAGAGACGTGTCTTGATAGACCACATACATATATATATTATATGTATACGTATATAATAATTAATATAACATAATATATATATACATATATATTATATTTATGCGTACATAATAATTAATATAACATAATATATATATATATATTAAAACTTATAAGTTACATAATGTATATATAATATAATAATAAATAATAATTACTAATAGTTTGGGGCTTTGGTCTTTGGGCTCATATCCACCACCACCACCCATTCATTTTAGATGGGCTAAATATTTTGTAGCCCTTTAAATTTTAGATATTTTTTATTTAAGTCTTTAAATTTTTATTTCAATTCAATTAAGTCCTTTAAATTTTATTTTTAGTCCAAATTGACTCTTATTTATTATTTGGTGTTCATTATAATCCCTAAAACTTTGTTTTTACTCGAAATTGACCCTATTTCAAGTTTTTAATTTAATTTATTATTTTAAATATGAATCATTTATTATATGTTTATTCATTTCTAGTGCCAAATTTTTATTTTTAATGTGATTCCATGAAAGACGTTAAATAAATAACTCGAAATAAATATCGACTACTTGTAGAATTGTATCGAACTAAAATAATAATACGAATTTAAAACCCGAATTAACCTGACCTGAAATGAAACTGACCTGAAATTACCCGACCTGGAATGAACCCGGACTGAAATGAACCCGACCTAAAGTCTAGCCGAGCCCGAATTAACCTGCCAATTACCTGGTTCAGACTCAATCTGTTTGAACCCGACCTGAAATAGACCCGAACTGAAATGGACCCGACTTGCAATGGACCCGACCTGCTACTGACCCGCACCCGACCCGAGTCGAGTAAAAAAAAAATGTTTTTGACATGTATCTGATTTGACCCGACCTGACATGACCCGACCTAAAACTCATCCGATTATCTGTTTTTACAATCCTAACTACAAGCATCTTGCTTGCTTCTTTTTCAAGAATTGTTATACCAATAACCAACTCTTCAGAACTCAACATTCAAAACTAGTATTTTTGTAAATATAAGAAAATTATAAATATATAATAATGAAAAGAAACGAGGAACATGAGATGGTCTTTACGGACAATAGATATGGAGACTTTGGGACCAATCTAGCGAGCATTCACAAGGAAAGGTTGTAGACACTTCCACGACCAACTTTAGTAACTGCATATTCAGTTAACATTTGTAAAGAAAAATCTACGCTATAGATAATTGGGTACAAGTATACAACCAACTTAAAATAAGTAATTGCAATTACATTTAAACACTTTAAGGGAAAATCTAATTGATTATGCAATCAAAACTGTTTCTAGGACCTTTTAAAAGAAACATATTGCTAAAATTTCCAAATTGTAAAGCAGACGCCATCTAACCCAACCATGTCTTGAATTTGTAAATGCTTCTCAAGATCCTTGCACACTTGTGATGTCTGCATAGGCAATTTTCGAGTTGCAGCAAGTGTAACAATTGTGCAAAAATACATATTTTGGGTAAACACGAGAACAGAATGGGTAATAAAAAATAAAATACATGAGAGGGTTTAATAAATTCTTTGTGCCAAAAAGATTCAAACAAATAACTTAATTTGGGCATGTTTCATCAAAAATAAGCAAATGCTTATCTCCTTGCTAACACAAAAGTCGCACTTAATTAGCAACAAGACTAGCTTCAAGAACGGGTACAGAGTTTGAAGTTCAAACTTTGAACCCCGACTTCACTATGTTTATCCATGCCCAAAATTCAAATTTTAGTTAACATTATTCAGCAAATATGCCTCTCCCTTTATTTACATGCTGATCAAACAACTAGATGAACAATAAAAAACTGAAAGGCCAAAGTTATCCCATCTTTAGTACTCATTACTATATAACAGAACTAATAATATATACACACAAGAATATACAAAGGAAAAACTAAAAATTTAGATTTAACCTTGAATAATATTGTTATTTTGGTCAATTTTTCTAAGGTATAAATGCAAAATGTTGTTGTCTTCCCGATTCTATTTTTGACTCTAACAAGTATATGATTTCCAGTTAAAGTAATGGGAATGCTCTCTTCCAGAATAGGAGATGTTCTTTCAAAGCCCTTCTCATATATTTCCATAAGAAGTTCGCTTTTCAGAAAATAGTCACAAATTTCATAATCCCAAGAAAAGAAAAAGACATCCAACTTCATTAAACTAAAAGGAGATGGTCTCAAATAAGAAAAAAACTCTATTTTTATGGTTCCTCAATCAAACAATCCAAATAAATAACTTTTTCCCTAGCGCTTCATATACGAATTAATGGTGTTTGTAAAAAAAAAATCTCTACCGAATCTATAAACTTGATAGGAAAAGAATAATGGGTGCCTTAAAGAAAAAAAAAACAGAAGAAAGGGTAAGAGAGAAATACATGAATTGGGGCATCTTTATTGCAAAAAAAAAAACCATGAATTCGTTGGAGTTCAGGTGCGGTGGTGACCCATTGGCACACTTAACAAATCTCATATTGAAAAGTTTTGTTCTTTTCATCTCCCTCCTCTTGCTCTGCCATTGTTTTTTAGATTTTTTCTTGATTTTTAGGGTTTTAAATGAGAACTGAAGAGAAAGTGACGGAAAATCTGAGGACTTGAAAGGATATTTGAAGATTTCAAATATGATTTTTAGAAAACCAACACTTTAAATCAGAAGAGGAGGAGAAGAGCTTGCCGTCGGCGACATTATTTGACCGGTGAAGCTTGTCGACGATGGCGGAGATGTGAACGGCTATAGCATAGAAAGATGGCTTTGAGTTTTTTTCAAAGATACATTTTATTTTTCTGGAGATTACGGTAAGAGTAAAAGTTTTGATACACAATTAAGCCTAAACCTTAAAAATTAAAACATAAAATTTTAAATATACAACTTAAATTCTAAACATTAAAACCTAAATTAATAAATTTTAAAATCTAAATTAGATCTGTAACTCATATAAAATTTACATGACTTATATATATCAAAGTTTTTCCTTAAAATGATAGGTTAAAACAAGAAGATTAACTTGGAGCGAGCTGTGCATTAAATTTGAAATTTTAGTTTTGAATAATTGAGTATATAGATAAAATTTCTATTTTTATTATAATTTTATTAGTTTATTTTTTTATTATAATTTGAAGGGACACATATGTGACAATATATTTTGTCACTATAATTAAAATATATAACTACAAACATAATTTGTCACAAAAAACTTGAATCTCATTATTTGTTGTGACAATTTTTTTATATAAGAATAATTATAACTTATAGTTACAAAACTTGTCACTATATAACTTTTTGCGCTAAAAAATAGAAGGAAATATTTGTGACCATAAATTTAGTCATTATAATTAAAATATATAACTACAAACATAATTTGTCACAAAAACTTAAATCTCATTATTTGTTGCGAAAAATTTTATGTAATAATTATTAAAACTTATAATTACAAATCTTGTCACTATATTATTTTTTTGTGCCAGAAAATGGAGGAAAACATTTGTGAAAAAAATGGTAACAAAATATATTTTGTCACCATATGTTACACAAGTTTTCTATTTCTGATAAAATATTACGACGATTTTAATTTTTGTCATGATTGTATATTGCTTTCGAATTTAAAATGATGCTTATTAATTTTGTCACAATAAAGCTGCTAAAAATGACAAAATTAATTTTGTCAAAATTAAATTTGTCACAACAATACAAATTACTTGTAGTGAATTGCCAAGAGAATGGGTGAATTCTTTTAAAAAATTTATGGAGTGAATTGGTAAAATAAAAATTGAAGGACAATGCGATTTAGAGTGGTTCAAGCTTAGAACAAGCTCTACATCCACTACCTTAGCTACCACTAAGGATATTCAATCATCTTCACTATGAGTTCTTCCCTTTTTTAGGCTTAGGACGAAACCTTTACAAATGATTGATCTTTCTACCCAAAGATTGATCTTCAAGACTCTCTTTTGAACAAAATATTTGATGGCAATTAAAGTATCTCTCAAAAGACTAATTTATTTCCCAAATACTATCAAACTCTCACCCAATTTTGAATAAAAAAATATACAATGATGATTTTACTGATTGGGGACAAAAGATGAACAATAAGGCACAAGGCTTTGGATTAATGCTTGGAAGTTGCTTGAAGGCTCAATAGTTGTTGTTGGTGCTTAAAATACTTGCTTTTATACATTCTCATTGATTTCTAGTCGTTTGGGTGGTTGACTTCGTAAATAGAGCCGTCGAGACTTCGTCTTCCCACCATAAATGCAGTTCTGCAACTACACGTTTCGAAACGACAAGAGCTGTATTGTAACACTCGTTTAAAAAATACAATAACAAACACAGTGGGGATGGTGAACCCTTAACCCCTTGGTGGTGTGGCTAGAAACCCAGCCAATTGAGCTAAGCAACTCTTATTGTCTAAGCCACCCAAAATTTATTTTCAACCATTGTGTGCTTCTTATTAGAGATAGTAAACCCATTTTGACTCTCCACCTACCCGCAATTAATCACTACCCATTTTCGAACTTTGAACTGTCCCCTCATCTCCCTCACAGATCTCTCTCTCCCTAGTTCCAGAAACCTATTACCGTCCACACCGTCGTCTGGTGTGCGCCACCGACTACGTCAGCGAACGCGCCTCACCGCTCCAAGCCCTTTGTCATCAGTAATGCGCCTTTTCGTGTCGCCGCCTGCATTAAAAATCGAGCCGTAAATTCATGAGTCGGGCCACCTCTATTGTCTCTGATTTCCTGTCTGTGTCGCCGTCATCTCGTTTTGCCATCGGTACGACGAAGCTCCCCTCGACGACCCGATCAAAACCCACCCAGCCGATTGGCGGTTCGACACCAAGAAGGGCTTCATCGGAGCTTCAAGTTTTCCAGCCATTTCGAACTTTTAAGGTGATGTCCAGCCTATTTTTCCGGCTTGTTTCGCATTAATACTGTTTGGGTCGAAACCGTGGTTTAACGATCTACCTCTTTAAGGCAGAATCATGACCAAACGCGTCACCGGTGACCTTTCTGGTAACTTCCAACGATACATTCCATTTTGGGTAAGTGAACCGGTCTGAACCGGCCAGCCCAAGTGGCCCGAACCGAGCCTGTCCAACCCGACTCGAGTCTGACCTGACCTGTCTCTAACCCGAACTCGACCCGAGATTGTGTTAACCCGCCTAGTCAACTCAGTTGACCTTGTCTGATGAAGTCAACGTTGACTTTGAC
Source organism: Hibiscus tridactylites (assembly GCA_958450335.1). Classification (NCBI taxonomy): domain Eukaryota; kingdom Viridiplantae; phylum Streptophyta; class Magnoliopsida; order Malvales; family Malvaceae; genus Hibiscus; species Hibiscus tridactylites. Next base: position 30,804,000 of record OY288287.1, read on the forward strand.
CAAAAATTCAAAATTTCTGAAAAGTCCTATTTGATGTTTTTCAACGTCCTGAGTCCGTTTTGAAGTCCGTTTTGCGAAATTCTAACTCGAAGGCCTCTGAATCTGTCCCTAAACCCAAACCATGCATATGTGTTTAATTGTTTCATTAAGTCAAATGTAAATTGAATAATTGGCTAATATAAGCTTTTATCTATTTAAAGGTAATTGAGACTCCCCTGACCGTTCGTCTGCTCAGCCTAGTTCCTCTCGATCCGCTCCTCCGCGCGTTCCGATAGTTACCAGTATGAACATGTAAACCTTGTAAGCTATTAGAGTTATCACTTATACCTTGTAGTAACCATAATCCTTTATTGATCTAGGATCTAGTACTGTGGCATATCGTAGCGAGGCAGGAGCCTTATAGATTCTCTGACCAGCTTTTGAGGTGTGTTCCATGTGTGCTACATTTCTGTTACATATGTGTGTGGGTGGGGGGTTTGGTACGATTCTCTCAATGCCATAAAATGTACTTTTACTTGAAATGCATGACTACTTGAAAGCCTGATTTCTTAAAAGGCATGATTACCTTCTGTTTGAAAAGCATGATTACCTTATGTTTGAAAAGCATGATTATGATGTGTTGAACGTCTGTTTATCATTATATGTTGGAAAGTAAACCTCATGTCTGATCTGAACTAGAGATATCTGGTTTCTAAATGATAGAAATGTTACATGTCTGTTGTCTGAGCTATGTTGATGGTGTATATTAAATTGAATTGCTCTGCTTGGGGTATACTCTTGGGATGTGATTGAAGTGTCTGCAGGTACAACCCTGATCGAGCTAGTAAAACCTTCAGTTATGCTCCTACGCCCAATGGGCCTAGGGTAAGACTTTCTGAGTAGGCTCCTACGCCTACAAGCCTAGGATAAGTCCTTTAGTATACAGTTCATGGGGAATTGCATTTTGGTGTTCGGTTGGAGGGTAGATAGGTTAAAATGGAACTTTGGTTGCTCTTATGGCTTGTTTGAAATGTCTTAAGCATATTTGAACTGTATAGATATGTTTCCTTGCACTTATTGGAACACACTGAGCTCCCTAGCTCACGCCCCAAACCTTTCCTCTTTCAGATACTTTTGGATAGGTTACCCTGGGACTCGGCACTTGGAGGATCAACACATTATTACTTGTCTTTTAATGTAATGTTTCTATCCACCATATTGTCTGTAATGGGTGACATGAGCCTATATTTTGATACGATATATTTTACTAATTGCCGACGTGGGATCATTTTGCACTAAAACCTTGATACGGTTCTAAGCTATTACTTGACAATTTATTTTGCGGTGCGTGGTTATCACCCATCACGGGACTATGATATGAATTGCTATTTTAAAATGTTAGTATATATATACTGTGACTCTTTGAAATTTAGGTGAAATGCATAAGCAGGTCCTGGGGGTTACATTTGATATGGTTCTAAACTATTACTTGACACTTTATTATGTGGTTATCACCCATCATGGGGCTATGATATGAATTGCTATTTTAAAATGTTAGTATATATATACTGTGACTTTGGAATTTAGGTGAAATGCCTAAGCAGGTCTAGGTATTATCAGTTGAAGATAAAAGATTCTCATGTTGCTAAGATGACCATCTGTACCAGATACGAGCATTACGAGTTTCTGGCGATGCCTTTTGGTCTTACTAATGCACCAACTGCTTTTATGGACATGATGAATCGTGTGTTTCGTCTCTTTATAAACCAGTTTGTTGTGGTTTTCATTAACGATATCTTGGTCTATTCGCGGACAGAGACAGAGCATGTTGAGCACTTGAGGATTGTTCTTCAAACCTTGAGAGAGAATCGTTTGTATGCTAAGTTGAGAAAGTGTGAATTTTGGCTCAAAGAAGTGACATTTCTGGGACATGTTGTATTTGCTCGAGGCATTCAGGTTGATCCAAGTAAGATCGAGGTCATCTCCAATTCGAAGTAGCCTAAAAATGTCTCTAAGATCCGTAGCTTTTTGGGTTTGGCTGGATACTACCGATGCTTTGTCGAGGGTTTTTCCATCATTGCCACCCCTTTGACAAAGCTATTGAGGAAGAATGTTCCTTTTGTTTGGTCAGATGCCCAACAAGCTAGTTTTGAGAAACTGAAGGCAGCCTTGACTCAAGCTCCGGTTCTTACACAACCCGAGTCTGGAAAGGACTTTTCATTGTACAATGATGCTTCACACTCTAGGCTCGTTTTGTGTACTGATGTAGGATGGGAAGGTTATCGGTTATGCATCACATCAGTTACGACCACATGAGTGTAACTATTCGACCCATGACCTCGAGTTAGCTGCGGTGATCTTTGCTCTGAAGATATGGAGGCACTACCTCTACGGAGAGAATTGCTATATCTTTACTGACCACAAGAACTTGAAGTATATCCTCACTCAGAGGGATTTAAATATGAGACAACGTTGTAGGGTTGAGCTTCTAAAGAAGTATGATTGTGTGTTTGAGTACCATCCGGGAAAAGCCAATGTCGTTGCCAATGCCTTGAATCGTAAGGCCATATCCGACAAGAGATCCCTATTTGCCAAGATGAGCATTTATAGTGATGCCAGTTGGCTAGCAGAATTGCAAGTTAAACCAACTTTGGCTGATGAGATTAAGGCCAAGACTCTCTTAGACATATCCTTACTTCCAGTTATACAGCAAGTTGAGAACGAATTCGTATCTGTTTATGCTTTCGATCATGATGGCGTTCTGTGCTTCAAGGATCGTTATTTTGTCCCCGATGATGCCGACCTGAAGCGAGCCATACTTAGTGAGGCTCACAGCAGCCCTTATGCTATGCATCCTGGTGGAGACAAGATGTATCAGAACTTGAAGCAAAGGTACCGTTGGGAGGATATGAAGAAGGATATATCGGATTATGTATCGAAGTGTATGGCTTGTCAGCAAGTCAAAGCGGAACATCAGCATCCTTCTGGTTTATTACAGACCATTAAAATTCCTGAGTGGAAATAGGAGCGTATCACGATGGATTTCGTTACCGGGTTGCCTCTAACTCCTTCTAAAAAAGATTCTGTCTGGGTTATTGTTGATCGACTCACCAAGTCAGCTCACTTTATTCATGTATGTGTTACTTATTCTCTAAAGAAGCTGGCTAGACTGTATATCTCAAAGATTGTCAGATTGCATGGTGTACCCTTATCTATTATATCTGATCGAGACTCGAGGTTCACTTCTCATTTCTGGTCGGCCTTGCATAATGCTTTGGGTACACGTTTGAATTTCAGTACATCCTTCCATCCATAGACCGATGGTCAGTCTAAGAGGGTGATTCAGGTTCTTAAAGATATGTTGAGGAGGTGTGTGATAGACTTGCGCGGTAGTTGGGAAGATTTATTACCCCTGGTCGAGTTTGCGTATAATAACATTTATCAAGCTAGTATCTGCATGGCACCTTATGAAACTTTGTATGGTCGCAAGTGCCGAACTACTATCTATTGGACCGAGTTGTATGATAAGAAGACTTTGGTCCCGGAGTTGATCCAAGAGACTGAAGAGACCGTTAGATTGATCCGCGACCGTCTAAAGGAGGCATTCGATAGAAAGAAGTCTTATGTCGATCAGAGAAGAAATGATATTTAGTTTGAGGTCAGTGATCAAGTCTTTCTAAAAGTATCTCCATGGAAGAAAGTTATGAGATTTGGGGAAAAGGGTAAGCTGAGTCCGAGATTTATTGGGCTGTATCGTATCGTGAAGAGAGTTGGGTTAGTTGCCCATGTCATTCAGGTTCAAGATGTGGAGTTGAGGCCAGACTTGTCCTATGAGTAGGAACCAATACAGATTCTAGACTCAGACGAGAGAGGGTTTTGAGTAACAAACATATTCCTATGGTTAAAGTTTTACAGAGCAATCATAGCCCTGCAGAGGCTACTTGGGAGATCGAAGGATCCATCAAAAATCAATTTCCACATCTGTTTGATTCAGGTAAATTTCAAGGACGAAATTTTTCTTAAGGAGGGGAGAGTTGTAACAGTCGTTTAAATAAAACACACAACAACAACAAACCAAATGGGGATGGTGGGATTCGAACCATTAACCCCTTGGTGGTATGGCTGGCAACCCAATCAACTGAGCTAAGCAACTCTTATTGTCTAAGCCACCCAAATTTTATTTTCAACCATTGTGTGCTGCGTATCAGAGATAGTAAGCCCATTTTGACTCTCCACTGACCCGCAATTAATCCCTACCCATTTTCGAACTTTGAACCGTCCCCTCATCTCCCTCACAGATCTCTCTCTCCCCTGTTATGGCAACCTATTACCGTCCACACCGCCGTCTGGTGTGCGCCACCGCCTTAGCCGGCGAACGCGCCTCGCCGCTCCGAGCCCTTTATCATCGGTAACACGCCCTCCTGTGCCACCGCCTGCATTATAAATTGAGCTGTAAATTCACGAGTCGGGCTGCCTCTTTCGTCTCTGATTTCCCGTATGTGCCGTCGTTGTCTCATTTTTTTTGTCGGTACGACGAAGCTCCCCTCGACGAGCCGATCAAAACCCACCCGGCTGATTGGCGTTCCGACAACGGGAAGGGCTTCATCGGAGCTTCGAGTTTTCTGGCCATTTCGAACTTTTAAGGTGATGTCTGGCCTATTTTTCCGGCTTGTTTCACATTAATAATGTATGAGTTGAAACCATGGTTTAACGATCTACCTCTTTTCGGCAGAATCACGGCCAAACACAGTACTGTCGACCTTTTCAGCAACTTTCGGTGACACATTCCGTTTTGGGTAAGTGAACCGGTCTGAACCGGCCAGCCCAAGTTGCCCGAACCGAACCGGTCCAACCCAACCCGAGTATGACCCGACCCGTCTCTGACCTGAACCTGACCTGAGATTGTGTCAACTTAGTGAGTCAACTCGTCCGAGTTGACTCGGTGAGTTAACTCGCCGAGTCAACTCAGTTGACCTTATCTGATGATGTCAGCATTGACTTGACTGCTGACGCAGTGTTACTTTGACCAAAAAGTCAAAATTTCTGAAAAAGCCCTATTTTATGTTTTTCGACGTTCTGGGTTTGTTTTTAAGCCCGTTTTGCGAAATTCTAACTCGATGGCCACCAAATCTGTCCCTAAACCCAAACCATGCATATGTGTTTAATTGTTTCATTAAGTTAAATGTAAATCGAATAAATGGCTAATATAAGCTTTTATCTATTTAAAGGCAATCGAGACTCCCCTGACCGTTCGTCTGTTCAGCCTAGTTCCTCCCGATCCGCTCCTCCGCGCGTTCCGAGAGTTACTAGTATGAACCTATAAACCTTGTAAGCGATTAGAGTTATCACTTATACCTTGTTGTAACCATAATCCTTTATTGATCTAGGATCTAGCACTGTGGCAAATCGTAGCGAGGCAGGAGCTCGGTAGATTCTCTGACCAGCTTTTGAGGTGTGTTCCATGTGTTCTATATTTTTGTTATATATATATATATATATATAGGGGGTTGGTACGAATCTTTGAATGCCATAGAATGTACTTTTACTTGAAATGCATGACTACTTGAAAGCATGATTTCTTGAAAAGCGTTATTACCTTCTGTTTGAAAAGTATGATTATAATGTGTTGAACGTCTGTTTATCATGATATGTTGGAAAGTAAACCTCATGTCTGATCTGAACTAGAGATATCTGGTTTCTAAATGATAGAAATGTTACATGTCTGTTGTCTGAGCTATGTTGATGGTGTATAGTAAATTGAATTGCTCTGCTTGGGGTATACTCTTGGGATGTGATTGAAGTGTCTACAGGTACAGCCCTGATCCAGCTGGTAAAACCTTCGGTGTATATTAAATAGAATTAAGTTGTGATGTGGAGATAACAATTTTGCCCTCACTATTTAGCCTATAAATAGTGGGCAATTTCTCTCATTTGATAGAGATACCTAAGCAATAGAGTTTGCTTTAGAACACTCTCTTTGGATTTTATAAACCTATCACGAGTGTTGATTTTGAGTTGAGAGAAGAGTAGTACCATTTGAGTCCACTCCATCTTTCGTGTGTACGAAGTTTGGAGAGTCGTGCTAACCTCAGGGGGCGTTCGCCCATTGTAGTGATTACACACATCGGGGCGAATTCGCTTTTAAGGCAGTGGTTAATACCACGACACGGTTTGGTTTGGTTTAATTATCTTATTATTTTCCAGGCATTGCTAATGCCTCGATTTTGCAGCAGTCTATATTTCCAACACTAACTGAGTACTAGAGAAACATAACTCTAGGGAAAAACTACTATAATGATTACTACAAACAAAATTGTTGAGGCTCTCTTTCACACTTCTAGCTTAGAAATGCTCTACTTCGTAGCTAGAAATCCTAAAAAAATATTTGTAAGCTCCTCCACCCCAAAGAGGAGTTGGGATAGACTATCTTAAAGAACATATTTTCTCTCAAGAGGTGTAGAGATATGCTAACTCGTAGATATTCTTATGTCCCAAGAGGAATAGAGATAAGACTAGTCGATAACTTCAAACTCAACTTTAAAAAATTGAAATATATTTTACAAATGCATTGAGAATCCTCTACCCTATGACAATAAATAAGGGCATTTATGTATAATTACTACCCAAACGATTAAAATCCCCTGTCAAAAAAAGGCAATGAGTTATAAAACATGTTATGTTATTTTATGTTTTACTCGTATAAATTGTTATATGTTTTTACAAACGCGACGAGATATCTCTGCCTCATATTCATAAATTGTTTTATGCTTTGATACAATAGATTGTAGTATGTTTTGCAAAGGCGTCAAGATACCTCTGGCTCACATTCATAAGTTGCTATATTTTTACTCTATAACTAAGAAAAATGATAAGTTCCTTTGCACTAAAAGGGTGTTGCGCAAACACTAGCATAAATTTACTTTTCATACAATAACGAAAACTATTCTACAAGAGCGTTAAGATTGTTAGCCTTTTTCCCAGCATCGATATAACTCCACTCCATAAATACAAAAATATGTTCTAGAAGTTTGGTCTACAAGAGCGTCGAGATCCATTGCCCCATTTTTGGCGTTAAGATTCCTTCGCTTCGCAAAAAATAAAAAAAATGATTCTACAAAAATGTTCTACAAAAAAATGGTTCTACCTTCTCAGCGTCCAGCATCGAGATCCTCTACTACACTTCTAGTGTTGTAGATGTCTCTACTCCGCTGAAAAAATCTCATGTAGAGTGTCAAAAGCCTCCACTATGCTTTAAGTGTTGTAAATGTCTTCACTCTATGATGACGAGGGTCGAGATCCTCTATCCCAATAGGTATCGAGATGTCTCCGTGTCACTACTATGATTTATCACAAACCTTCGCTTCGCAATAATAGATTTACATGAGCGTTGAGGAATAATCCCAACATCGACATCCTTCACCCCATTTCTGGCGTAAACATACCTTTGTTGATGAATATCCCAAATCGCGAAATTTTACATAAACATCGACTTAACACCAGATCTACATCACAAAAAGTTTCATTCAAAAATGTACCCTAGAAAGATACATCGCCCCAAGAGGCGTTAAGGTACCCCACATCACACATATGGATTTACATCCAAAACCTCTGTTACACACACATGGATTCCAAAAATACATTGAGACATGTACCCAGTGACAAATCCTCTGCCTTATTTAGGGTGAAGAGATACCTCTGAGGAACTGTTATGGATCATTCTTATAAAAAACATCGAGTTACCTCTGTCCTGATAGGATTTTTACAAAGAGTGATGAGTTCTCTCCGCTCCAACCTACTCTTTTCACAAGAGTGTTGAGATATCTCTACTCCGATAAAATTTTCATAAAGAGCATCGACTAATTCGGTATACCGATTTTCACAAGATCATCAAGTTACCTTTGTTCTAAATATTACAATTTCAACAAATCCAAAAAAGCGAACTGTAGTAGAAGAGAGCACAACAAGACTTCTCTCGCAAGTATGTGGCAATTTTCTCAGACTATGGGAAAATTGTTATACCCAATATGTCTTTGCCATTATTTTACCTTGCACAACATATCTCTATATATCAAGCTCTCCGTTGGTACTCATTTGCCATTTCGCCCTTACTTTAAACATCATAAAAAATATTTTAATCATTTCTCATAACTTAATTGAAATTAACATAGAGATTTTATAATTAAGTACAAATATACAAATATTTAACTAAATTTAACAAAGGTGTGTGTTTAAGAGAAAACCCTAACACTAAATAGGAAAATAAGAGGCAGCCCCATCGGGATAGCTTTTATAAGGCTTCAAAAGCACTTTTACAACTAAAGACATTACTGAAGGATGAAAACTTTAACAAAAAAATAGCATTTCAAAAACAATTCTTGATCCAACGGAGAAGCTAGTGAAACGTGGTTGAAAAGCTCGGTTGGCATGGAAATTTCTTAATTGACCCTCTCTCCAACGGTACTTTATGCAGTAAAGAGTGATTTTCTTCATAGATGTTCATGGGGCAGAGAAAAAAAATATTGTATAAGAGAGAAAAATAACTAAAAAACAGATCTATTAGAATAAGAAATAAAAAAATGTTTACATGTTTTAGTTGAAAGAGATTGAAGAAAGGAGAGAGGGATTGCATCTAAAATCGTATAACTAGAGGAAATGTAAATTTAACTTTCTTTTGACAACCTCAAGAGTTGTTTTCAGATTGAAAATCTCAAGGACAAAAACAAGTCATATGATTAAAGAGAAAAATCATAGTTATGGGTCATTTAATAATTAGGGTAAACTACTTAAAAGAGCACTATATTATCATTTAAGATTCGATTTGACCACTATACTTCTAATTGCAACAATTAAACCATTGAACGATTAATTTGTATAGTTACAAATTTAGTCCCCATTACTTATATACTCTATCAATTTGGCCCTAACTTTAATTTAAAAAATAAATTAATTATTTAATTAAGTTATTGGAGGACTCTTTGGTTATTTATATTTAATTCTATAATTTTAATTTCTGCTTCAATCATCTGGTGACACGTGTCACGAATTGGAAGAAGAAAATAAAGGCACGACATACATGCTTTTATCAGGAATTGAACCTAGGATAGATTGGTAGAAGGGCTGCATGCTTACCACTAGGCCAACTATATCATTGTAATACAATGTACAAAATCTAATATATATATATATATATATATATATATATATATATATATATTATCTTAGTTTGTTGCTCATGCTAGTAAAAGGGAAATAAATTTGAATTAAGAGGAATCGAACATGACACTTTTGGGATGCATAAAAACATCTAAGCTACTGAAATAAATCTAATAATTAATTTATTAATAATTTATTTTATCATTTTTAATTAAATTATTATATTAAAAATAAAAATTTATGTTCGTGAGTTTAGATACGTTAAATAAATTTTTATATTAAAAATAAAAATTTATGTTCGTTAGTTTAGATTCGTTAAATAAATTTTTAATATAAAATGTATGTTCGTCGACATCAATGTATCAATGGTCATAATGTTATTGTAGAACTAAATGTTTTGATATAATAATTGAATTTTTTTTGGACTAAATTGAAAAGAATTTGAAACATGCTTTTAGTCAAAACAACTTGAAAATATGTTTAAAAGTTTTTACAAGGCTTTGGAATAACATAAAATGCTTTTATTGTAGCCAAACCACCGTTTCTCAAGTAACCGTACCGATACGGTATGATATTGTATCGATACGTTTTAGGATTTTAACTACAGTGAAATTCCAGTAGTCAAAACCCGTACTGATACGCTTTGTCCGTATCGATACAGTTTGCTTTAAATACCCAACAGCTAGTTCGTGTACCGATACAGTTGTATCACGTACTGATATGCCCAGCTACCCCTAACGGTCAATTCCCAATGGTCTTTTAAACTGCAGGATCGTACCGATTCGCTTGCCACGCGCATCGATACGCACCGGCTGGAAGTGCTCAACGACTATTTCCTTATCGGGACCGTATCGATACAGATTTAAGGGTATCAATACGCTAAGCTGTAGAACTACATTTATGGTGGAAAATAAAGGCTTCAACGGCTCCAATTCAACCCCAACGATCTACAACAGGTACGAACTCAATTAGAAGTATAAAAGGGACCTCCAAGCATCAAGGAAATGTTAATGCTTCAATTGTAACAACATTATGATGTCTAATTGTCTTTAGAGCTTAATTGTCATTCTCTTGTATAGAAAAAACACTTGTGAGCTAAAACGTTAATGTACGCTCAAGTGTATAGGTATTAGGTGAGTTCTTAGAGCTGCAAACACATACCAATTAGAGGGATTTCTTGTTTGTTTTGAATTTCACTTGTAAGAGATTGTTTGATTAAGCTAAGGGTAGATTGCTTAATCGTTGTAACAGTTTCCTCCTCATCTGAGAAAAGAGGACGAAATTCTTAGTGAATTTGGGAAATCCTTTGTGGTGTTCCAAGGTAGTGGATGTAGGCTTTGGGTTAGAAATCCGAACCACTCTAAATCCTTGTGTTTAATTCTTAATTTTTTCCACCAACTCAAACACCCAAAAATTCAATTTTCCACTACTTGGCAAGCATCGGTTTAAGGTGATCATTGAGCCTAACAATTAGTATCAGAGCGAGGCTCAATCAAAGGGGATTACCATCCTATTGAGGCGATCCGAGAAGCTCGATACAAGAATTCAATCAACCAGTCAAATGGCACAATCCATCAAAAACCCATCATTATTTGACACGGCCAACTACGCTTATTGAAAGATTAGAATGAAGTTCTTCATGAAATCCAAAGACTACAAGCTTTAGGATATTGTTAAAGAGGGTCCTTATGTGCCACAAAGAGTAAAGGCGGAATGGAATGCGGATGATCACAAGAAGATGGAGCTTAATTGCAAGGCTTTGAACATCCTCTTTTGTGCATTTAGCCCCAACATCTATAAGAAGATGTCCTCTTGCGAAGATGCTAGGGAAGCCTGGGACAAACTTGAAGTCACATACGAAGGAACCAACGAAGTAAAGGAGACCAAGACGGGTTTTCTCAACCTCGAGTATGAGAACTTCAAGATGGAACTGGATGAAGACATCACAAAGATGTTCGATAGATTCTCCACCATCACAAATGAGCTCAAAGGCTATGGAGAAATCATTCTAGAAGATAAGCTTGTCTGAAAGCTTTTCTATTCTCTTCTTGAGCCATGAGACTCAAAGAAGACCGCCATCATCGAAGCCAAGAATCTCAAGACTTTAAAGCTTGATGAACTCATGGGGTCTCTTCTCACTCATGAAATTATGAAGAAAGGAAAAGAAGAGGAGGAGATAAAGGAAGAGATAAAGAAGATGGGGAAGAAGAAATTCATGGAGCTTGGCATCAACACTAATGTCATTGCTCTCAAGGCCTCCAAGTGCAACCATGTTAAATCAAGTGAGGTGGAAAGTGAAGAAGAAGAGGTGGCCTATCTCTTCGAGAAGCTTGTCCAATTCATTAAGAGCAAAATCAATGAATCCAAGCATGAATTGAGGAAGAAAGAGAAGGCAAGCTCTTCAAGTCATAAGAAGAAGGCATATATGGCTACTTGGAGTGATGAAGACTCCACCGACAATGAACACGTTAACCTTTGCCTTATGGCCATCGAAGAAGATTCAGGGGTAATCTCTAACTCATCTTTTTCAAATTCATATACATTTGATGAGTTACAAGATGCCTATGATGATTTGCTTTTTGAATTTAAGGCATTATTTTCTTAAAAAAATGCTTTCAAATTTGAAAAAGGAAAATGATTTTCTTTCCAAAACAAATCTAGAGTTTGAAGCAAAAATTAAAGATTTTGAGCTTAAAGTTTTAAATTTACAAAATTTGCTTCAAATGATGGAAAAGGGTCATAAAAAAGAAGTTGATGATCTTAAAAAGAAAAAAAGATTTGATTTTCAATGAACTTCAAAAGAAAAATAATTTGGAAAAATTAAATTTTTATGTAAGACAATCTAGTGCCTCTAGATTTTTGAATGGTAAAATTTTTAGAAGTATTTGGGTCCCAAAATGACTAAGTACTTTATCTAAAAATGATGAAATTGAAAAATGGATTCCTAAAGGGACTAAATTTTATGCCACTAAAGTATATGGATCCAAAGCAATTTGGATACCAAAAATTACTTGATTGTCTTATGTTAGGTTTGGTGGAGAATAATCAACAAGTTCGGTGTTCAATGTGGTGGGGTCCGAGTACTCGAGCAGGGATCGAGGGGATCCAAGTAGAGGCAAGTTGCAACTGGTAGGAAAGAGTTCCTACGATCGAGATGTACGTGGAGGGTTGACGAATGATGTTACATGGCGGAGAGTGCCGAAGCGAGCAGTCCTTATGGGGGGACGACCGAGTCAGAGTCGAGTGCTCTTTATGGGGAGAGCGGTCCTTATGAGGAGACAACCAAGCGCGATTCTGAGTAGGAGGTGAGCCAAGGTACGTAAGCGAATCTAGGACCACTGAGTCAAGCCTCATCCCGAAAGCGCGACAAGGGCGTCGCCAAGTTTGGTGGGAGAGATAGTCACGGGCCGCCAGTTTGAGCCTGTGTCATATGCGCATTTGCCTATAGAATGGTTTCAGACACCGACTTTAAGCTCGAGAAGACCACCAGACATAGCCCGGTCCGTGAGAGATTCTAGAAGGTTCCATAATGTTCTAGAAGATCCTGGAGGATTTAGTCCAACATTATCTATTTGAATTGATTTATTTAGATAATGTTGTGATATTTAGAGATTTTGTAAAGATATTATGTAAATCTCGTCCGTCGATGTAAATCAGTTTTGTCCGTCAGATCTGGGAGAGTTCAACTATAAATAGAGACTCCCCAACTCATTTGTAACTTACTCAATTTTCTATCTTTAGAGTAATCAAGGCATTCACTCTATATCCTCTGTGTTGTTCTTCGTGTTCTTGGTTTTCTTCTTTCAGATTCAAAGGCCATTTATTATAGTTTGCTTATGCTTAGAACGATCTTGCATTCTTGAGTGCCTTGGAAGTTTTGATCTTCCGAAGTTGGAACTTAGGCTTACTTAGGTGTTTGTGTGGTGAAATTCGCCTAAGGCCACGCAGTTTGCTAGTTCGAAAATCTAGCCCCGTGACAACAGCAACATGTTATAAAACATCTTAATTACTACAATGTTAGATTACTGATATTCAAAAATTATAGGTTTAACACTTTTTTCTATATGTATTGAATTATTAGTAAAGCTTTCAAAGATCATGTAAAAAAGTTGGTAGATTCTCATTATCAAAATCTTCAAAGCACTATGGACAAGGGAGGCTATAACAAGCTATTAGCTTCAAACATGTTATTAATGGCTTTGATGTCCACACAACACTATCCCAGGGTGATTTCTAGTACTTTGTTTTAGCCATTGTTTCATTTTATCTAATTGTAATTGCCATGAAAATTTTTAGGCTAAGAAACTAAAACATGTTCTTGGATAGGGATGTAAAAAGTTGACCCGGCTTGAAATTCCGGCTGAAACCTGCTCGAGTCAGAACCTGATTTGACTTGAAAATTTAATGACCTGAACCTGATCTGTAACCGACTGTTGTTGACCTGAACCTAAATTCGACATGTTACTATAGTGACCGAACCCGACCTGCGTCCGACTGAAAACGACCCAAACCCAAATTGGACATGTTACTGTGGACCTGAAACCTGACCTGCGCCTGACGTAAACAAACCCGAATCCGAAGCCGACCTGGCAGATAATAGATTTTACCCGACTGAATTGACCCGAGATCTGATTTTACCCGACCTATTTTGAACTCGACCTGTTTTGAACCCAACCTGTTTTGAACCCAACCTGTTTTGGACCCGACCTGTTTTGGACCAGACCTGTTTTGAACCCGACATGTTTTGAACCCGATCTATTTTGAACCCGACCTGTTAAGTGACTCGACCTGTTGTTGACCTGAACTGATGGTGACCCGAAATCTATGACTTGATGAATTAAAAACTTTCATAAGTTTATATACATATATGATATATATACATGTACACCTACATATATTGATATACATATATGATGCATATACGCGCGCGCGCGCACACACACACACACACACACACATATATATATATATATATATATATATTAAGTACTAAAATTGAAAAAAAAATTAAGTAATTGATAATTTATCACTACAAAAACTTAATAAAGACTGAATACTAAAACATAAAAATATTGAGTCAAGTAATACAAATAATTTATGAAATTAAGAAATATTAAATTAGACATTATATTATACTTCTAATCTAATACATTAAACATATTTTTTTCAATTGTTAAAAATATTAAGTTATTGATAATTTATCAATTATTTTTAACTAATATTTACGTTACTTACCATATTCAAAAAATATTTACATTACAAAATAAATTAGATTGATTTTTCTCAGTAACTTAATTGAAATTTTAGATTAACAAATTATAACAAAATATATATTAAGTTATAACAGATTCAGGATAATTGTTTTCTTATTAACCGAACAAAATTGTAGAGTTATTGATTATTCTTATCTAACCTTTAGTAATTTATCCCTAATCATAAATGTGGGGGTTTAGATTAGGTGGAGACAATTAAAAGATAGCTACAAATGGCAAAAAGTGAGAAAAGCAAACACAATGTGGCAATATATCCTTGTGCTTTGGAGTTTAGAGTTAAGACCGCTGACAAACATTGTCATCAATTTAATCTGCAGAGTTTTTCTCCTATTAATTAATTTCTCCAGTTTCGTTGCCATTTTCACCTTAAAAACTAAAGCTAAATTCTTCGTAGAGAGGAAAAAAAGAATAAACATGGTTTAGGGTTTTAGTGTTTTGTTTTTTAAGGTTTATGGTTTATGGTTTTGAATTAGGGTTTTGTTTTAAACGTTTAAGGTTTAAGGTTTTTAGGGTTTTGTGTTATATGGTTTAAGATTTAAAGGTTTAAGGTTTAGGGGTTTAATGTTTAGATTTAGGGTTTAGATTTATGGATTTTATTTTATGTGTTTTAGTTTATGGTTTAAGGTTTCATTTTTTGGTTTAGGGTTCATAGTTTTGACTTTTGAATTTATGTATCAATGTATAAACACTATACCATTAAATCGTAAACTTAAACCCCTAAACCATAAACCCTAAACCTTTAAATCCTAAACCTAAACCCTAAACCCTAAACCCTGATGTATGTAAGTATGTATATATACATCTGTTAATGTATGAACCCTATCCCCTAAGCACATAAATCCTAACCCTAAACCCTAATGTGTGTAATTATGTATATACCTATCAATGTATGAACCCTAAACCCTTAATGAATTTTCCATTAACCCTAAACCATTAAATCCAAAATCTAAACCCCTAAACCCTAAATCCTAAACTCCAATATATGTAACTATATATGTATGTACCTATCAATGTCTGAGCCCTAAACCCTTAATGAATTTTCCCTAAACCCTAAACCAAAAACCCAAAGTCCTTAAGTCCCCAAGCTAAACCACTAAAATATAAACCCTAAACCCTAATATATATAAGTATATATGTATGTGTCTATCAATATATGAACCCTAAACCCTTAATGAATTTTCCCTAAACCCTAAATCATAAGCACTTAAATCCTAAACCTAAACCATGTAACACCCAAGTTTAGGGGTTGGGTGTTAGGAGAGTTAAATCGGGTTCGAGTCGTAGGCTCGTTTTAAATTAATTTGGGCTCGGTTTTAATTAAAAGGGGCTTGAGACTATCATTAAGGGCAAAAAAGGTACTTTTAAAATAAAGGAAAAAGATGAGTAAAAAAGGGACTTTTATTTTAAAGTGTCTTCACCTTCTTCCTTCAACTTTTTTTTCACGACATATCCCCCCTTACCCCCTAAGTTACTATTCCATCAACTTCCTTCACCATTTCAAGAGCTCTCTTCAAGGTAAAATCGTTTTTGACTTCTCCTCTTTATTCCGAATGTTTTTATGGTTTTATTTTCTCATAAACACCATCTTTGAGGTTTTTCAATTTTTCAAGTTTTAAGAAAAGGAAGAAACTTTAATAGGTTTTCGTGTGGGTTTTGATTTGTAAAGTTAATAGGTGTTTTAATCTTGCTCTTAAATGTATTATATGTGAAAATGATGGTGTTTTGATGAAAATTCCGAAATGGGTTTTTGTGGGTATTTTAAAAGGTTGAAAACTTGAGTTTTTGAGTTAGTTTGCTGTAGGAGAGTGGAGTTGTTGGTATAATGATGCTTGAGGGTTGTTTTGAAGGTGTTTAATGATGATTTGGGTGTTGGAATTGATAGATTACTGTTGGGTTGTGTATGAGTACGAAAATGGGGATTTTTGGTTAGTTTATGGTTTGGGAATGTAGTGAAATGGTCTTGTGGTTGTAGTTTGATTGGTGACAGTGTTTTGTGGATGATTTGTGTGGTAATATATTGTTTTTGATTGATTAGAATCAAGGGAAATCGTAGGATAAGCTTCAGGCTCGATTCTGGGACATTTGGAGGCTTGATCGGCTTTCTCTGTTTGCTTAAGGGAGTTTGGTGAGTGGTTTGTTTAAAATGGTTTTAAATTGGTTCAAGTGTGTGTTTGAGGTGTTGGATTGTGCTTGGTAGGCCAATTCAAGGAGGGAATTAAGTTGGTAGTTTAATCTCTTGTTTGCTTTATGAGTTCTTGCTTAAAGTGCATAATTGTAGACTTGTGTAGTATGTATTCGCTATGCATGTTGATATATTGATGTTGTTTATTAGTGATGATATATGGTGTTGCATGATGGTGAAATCATGGTGAGACTTTCTTAGTATAATTCGCACTAGTTATAATTACCAGATATAAATTATCGATCATTAGGATGAGTGTGCACACGGTAAGAGTCAAATTCGCACGTGGCCTTGGTGACATGTAGTCATCAAGGAGGAGTATGGTGAGGTAATATTCCACCGGAAATATTAGCATGTGATGATGAGTGTAATCCCATCCATGAGTGAAAATGGTGATGAGTGTATTCGCACCGGAAGGTAATATTGTTGTTGAGTACGTTGGGGCAAAAATCCCAACGAAAGTTATCTGCATATCCGAGTAAGCTAATAGTTTCCAATATATACTTGTTCAAATATGGTTGTTGTGTAAGATATTTGTTATATCTTTGTTTAGCATAACATGAGGTAAGATGTCATGTTCATGCATTCTCCTAACGTTTAGCTATGTTGCTATGTTGGTGTATATGTATGCGTTGTGAATGTCTTAAGGATACCATGCTTTGAACCCTGCATTGTCGTTGTTTTGTTTTAGAGCTCCCTCACTAAGCTTCTAGCTTACGCTGTCATTTTCGGCAATGCAGATCACTAGTGTGGAGTTAGCAAGGAGCAAGGAAAGGGCATCCAAGCGCATTTGTGGCTGCTCAAGTATGGTTTTAGTAAATAATGTAGTAGTTTAGCAATGGGAATGTTACGTGTTATAGGAGCATGTGTTAGACTCCTATTTGGTTAATGCTTTTGTGTTGTGGACTTGTAAACCATGTTTATGTTGATGCCTAAGTGTTTGTATTGAAGGCTTATAACCATGTGTTATGAATGCTTATGTGTTGCTTTGAAAGCATATAAACCTTGTTATGCAATGCCCAGGAGGATGTATGTTCTTTTGAATGGAATGGCCTTATTATGCATGTGTATATGTTTGATCATGCTTAAAGTAGGGTGTAATGCCTATAGATTGTATGCTTGTTTACTGTTTCTTGATGTTTTGGGGTATGTTTGGGGACACTTAAAGATGCAGAAAACTGTTTTCAGGGTCACACAAAGTTCACGCGTTTCGAAACACTCGTGGTTGTTTCAGAACGGGTGTAGCTCCAGGGATACTCGTATCGGAACGGGGGTGGTGCCGTTTCGATACGATTTGACACTGTGAGCCCCCGTTTCGGTACGCGTTTCGATACGATTTGCCTTTGTGAGTGCCCGTTTCGGAATCTATTCCAGAACGTTTCAACACTGGAGACCCTCGTACCGGAACGGAGTGGACCGTATCGGTACGGCCTGGTCTGTCTTTTGAGCTGGAGCCCGCGTATCGAAATAGGCAAGCCTGTTTCAAAACGCAGGCTTGGATTTAGGCTTTTTAGTATCTTCAAAGGTTCTCGGATGTCGGGTTTTAGTCATGTTGGTTGTAAACTTCCTTGTTAAGCTTATATGCATCGTTTATGGATTGTTTTGGTTTCGAATGCAAGCAATCAGACTAATATGTGAGTTGGTAAATTTAAAATTACCTTACGTTTGCTTGAATGTTTTCTTTATATTTTCCGTTGTCGTTTCTCACATAGGACTAAATGATACATTAGACAAGATAATCATGAAAAAAATAGGGTTGCTAATTGAAGTGGAGCCTTAACAGATTTCACTTCGGTTTTCCCCGTATAACCTACTCGGACCGGTCTGTCGTCTAGCCCGGGTCGAGGAGGTAACATTTTTTGGTATCAAAGCTTGAGGTCTCCGCAACCTCGGGAAGGTAAGTGAGGTAAGTTTGAGGTGTATGTTGTACAGTGAATGTTTTTCTACGTATGCTTGTTGTTTGCTTGCTTGTATGGTGTTTGAAAGCATGTGTTAGTATGGTTGTTGTGTTGAGGCGTAGTGTGGAGTTCCCATTGCTACTATTGCTTATTTGAAAGAATTTTTAAGTAAAGGGATAATTTAGCACGTTGGACCCTTTGCCTTTGCTAACTTAATCCTTGTGTGTTTGTTGTTTGTAGTTGTTATCTTGCTAGCCGTAAGATGAGACCTAGAGGCAGGCCTAGAATGGTTCATCCGGAACCACGGGCAGCAGCTCCGGAGGTTGAGTCGGTTGTTGAGGTGGAGGCTCTTCCACCTCCTCCTTCTCCTCCTCGTCAAGAGGGAGGTGAGGCGAGAGCCGATGGTGTAGGACCCCAGGATCGCCAAGGTCCGGCCGATATAGATTTGGCTCCGTTAGGTCAAGCTATAGCTGGGGCTTTCCAAGCAGTTGTGGCTGGGGGACATGCAGTGGCAAAACCTCAGGGTGAGGGCACCGGTTTGCCACTTGAGAGGATTCATAGTTTGGGAGGTAAAGAGTTCCGAGGGTTGGCACCCGAGAGATCCGAGGCTTGGTTTGACAAGACTATCCGTATTTTGTCTCAGATGGGTAGTATTGGAGCACGCATACTGGGATGTGTTATTTCTCAGCTTCAGGGTGATGCCTACACTTGATGGGTCACCATTACTACGGGCATGCCAAATACCGAGATTACTTGGGAGTTCTTTGAGTCTGCCTTTCGCAAGAAGTATTTGGTTCCCCGTTATCTTTATGAGAAGAAGAGAGAGTTCATGGCTTTGCTTCAAAGGAACTTGACAATGACCGAGTATGAGATACAGTTTGTCAGATTGAGTCAGTATGCGTCCGAGCTAGTTCTTACTAAGAGGGAACGTTGTGACCGTTTCCGTTACGGGTTGAGCGAGGAAGTGAGGAGGTACACTTTTGCTACAGACTACACAGACTTTGATGTCTTGGTCACTAGGGCCAAGGATATAGAGCACAATTTGGGTCTGACCAAACATTCGGGTGGTTCTAGTTCCGGAAAGAGGTTTGGCGACTTTGATAGAGGCGATGCCAAGAGGCATAGGGAAAATAGGCATCATTTTGATCATAGACGTGGTGGTGGTAACCACGAGAGAGGATATCAGGACCAGAGAGCTGGTGGGCGTTTGCCCGAGTGTACTAGATGTGGGAGGCATCACACCGGAGAGTGTTGGGGAAACTTTCATTCGTGTTGGAACTGTGGAGCTAGAGATCATCTTAGGCGTGATTGTCCACATCAGGCTGGGTATGTGCCGGTTCAAGTTTAGGCTCCTGCTAGAGCGATTGATTATCCAAGAGGCTGTGGGCGCGGTCGAGTTAACTTTCAGCCGAGAAATGATGGACAGAGGAATATAGCACATGTAGTTGCAGTTCAGCCAGAGGGCGGAGGTCAGGCTAGAGTTTATGCTCAGCGAGAGGGACAGAACGAACGAATGTGATTGCAGGTAATTTCTCGATATAGTCTCTAAGTTTGCTTTCCTTGATTGACTCCGGGTCTACGCATTCTCATATTTTGAGTGAGCATGTAAAGATGTTGAATTTACCTTGTTAGGTACTAGAGGTAGGTGTTAGTGTTACTAGTTCCTTTGGGGATACAATAGTGGTTAGGAATATGTACAGAAGGTGTCCGTTAATGGTTCGGGGGCATATATTTCCAATGGACATGATGGAGTTACCGTTTTATGGCTTCAATGTGATTTTGGGCATGGACTGACTTATATAACATAGAGCTAGGATAGATTTCGAAACAAAGAGAGTCTACTTGAAGCTTGCGGATGACTATGAGATTGTGGTAGTAGGTGAGAATGTGAAATTCTTATCAAATGTTGTTTCAGCCTTAGAGGTTCAGAGGTTAGTTGAGTTAGGTTGTGAGGCGTACTTGGCCTACGTGATGAATCCGGACATGAATGAAGTTAGACCACAGGACATCAGAACGGTGTGTGATTTACCAAGTGTGTTTCCGGAAGAATTATCGGGTTTACCGCCTGATAGAGAGGTAGAGTTTGCTAGAGACATATTCAGATTCTGCTCCTGTTTGGATTGCTCCGTATCGTATAACACCGAAAGAACTGAAAGAGTTGAAGACTCAGTTACAAGAGTTATCATATAAAGGTTTAATCCGTCCGAGTTCTTCGCCTTGGGGTGCTCCGGTATTGTTTGTGAAGAAGAAAGACGGTAGCATGATAATGTGCATTGATTATAGACAGTTGAATCAGTTGACATTAAAGAACAAGTATTCATTGCCGCGTATTGATGATTTGTTTGATCAGTTGAGAGGGGCATTAGTCTTTTCGAAGATTTATTTGATGTTCGGTTATTACCAGTTGAAGGTAAAAGAGGTTGATATACCGAAGACGACTTTTAGGACTAGATATGGCCACTACGAGATTTTAGTTATGCCGTTTGGGTTGACAAATGCACCGGCTGCTTTTATGGACATGATGAACAGAATCTTCCATCAGTACTTAGATCACTTTGTGGTTGTTTTCATAGATGACATTTTGGTGTATTCGCGTACAGAGAAAGATCATGACCGGTACTTGAGGTTAGTTTTGCAGACCTTGCTAGACAACCAGTTGTACGCTAAGTTGAGTAAGTGCGAGTTCTGGATCCGAGAAGTAGTCTTCCTAGGACATGTCGTGTCAGCCGAGGGGATTAGAGTTGATCCGAAAAAGGTAGAAGCTACTGTTGAGTGGAAGCAACCAAAGTCTGTGACAGAGATTCGTAGTTTCCTAGGCTTAGCGGGTTACTATAGGACGTTTGTGGAAGGATTCTCGAAGATAGCCGCTCCTTTGACAAAATTGCTTAAGAAGAATGTTCAGTTTGAGTGGTCAGATGCGAGACAACAAGCCTTTGAGAAATTGAAAGAAGCTTTGACAGATGCGCCGATCTTGATTCATCCAGAGTCGGGGAAAGATTATGTGATCATGCTTCATATGTAGGTTTAGGTTGTGTGCTTATGCAAGACGGAAGAGTGGTGGCTTATGCCTCGAGACAGTTGAAAACTCACAAGCGTAATTATCTAACACACGACATAGAGCCAGTCACAGTTGTGTTTGCCTTGAAGATCTAGAGACATTATTTGTATGGTGAGAAATGCACAGTGTATACGGATCACAAGAGTCTGAAGTATATCATGACACAACGAGAGTTGAACCTTAGACAACGTAGGTGGCTAGAGTTGCTTGAAGACTATGATCTCACGATTGAGTACCATCCGGGTAAAGCCAATGTAGTGGCAGATACTTTGAGTAGGAAGGTAGTCGTTGAGTTGAGAGCTATGTTTGCTAGTTTGAGCTTGTTCGGTGATGGTAGTTTAGTGGTCGAGCTTCAGGTTAGAACTACTTTAGGTCAATTAATTAGAGAGAAACAGCTGTTAGATAGATCTTTGGCACCTCGCGTGCAAGATATAGCCGAGGGTAGACCATCGGACTACAGTTTTAGTGTGGATTGGGTCTTGTGTTTCAGAGATAGAGTAGTTATGCCGAATGACAGTGATTTGAGACGTACTATCTTGACCGAAGCACACAGTATCCCGTTTGCTATGCATCCCGATAGTATGAAGATGTACCGTGATCTAAAGAATGAATACTTTTGGGTTGGTTTGAAGAGAGACGTGATCGATTTCGTGAGTAAGTGTATGGTATGCCAGAGAGAGAAGGCAGAACATCAGGTTCCATCAAGTTTGTTGCAACCGTTGAGGATTCCGGAATGGAAGTGGGAAAATATCACCATGGATTTCGTTTCGGGTTTGCCTTTGACTCCTTCAAAGAAGAACTCAGTTTGGGTTATAGTTGACCGCTTCACGAAGTGTGCTCACTTTATAGTTGTTCGTGCGACTTAATCCCTGGATAGATTGGCCGATATGTACATCGGTGAGATTGTGAGACTGCATGGTGTACTGAAGTCGAGTGTGTCTGACAGAGATCCGATATTTATAGCACGATTTTGAGAGTGTTTGCATACTACCTTGGGTACCCGGTTGAATTTCAGCACATCGTATCATCTTCTTCCTTAAACTTTTTTTCACGACATTACCTCCCCTTACCCCCAAGTTACTATTCCATTAACTTCCTTCACCATTTCAAGATCTCTCTACAAGGTAAAATCGTTTTTGACTTCTCCTCTTTATTCCGAACGTTTTCAATATTTTAGTTTCTCATAAACACCATCTTTGAGGTTTCTCAAGTTTTCAAGATTTAAGAAAAGGAAGAAGCTTTAATGGGTTTTCATGTGGGTTTTGATTTGTAAAGTTAATAGGTGTTTTAATCTTGCTCTTAAATGTATTATATGTGAAAATGGTGGTGTTTTAATGAAAATCCCGAAATGGGTTTTGTGGGTATTTTAAAAGGTTGAAAACTTGAGTTATTGAGGTAGTTTGGTGTAGGAGAGTGAGGCTGATGATATAGTGATGCTTGAGGGTTGTTTTCAAGGTGTTTAATTATGATTTGGGTGTTGGAATTGATAGATTTCTGCTAGGTTGTGTGTGAGTACGAAAATGAGGATTTTTGGCTAGTTCATGGTTTTAGAATGTAGAGAAATGGTCTTGTGGTTGTAATTTGATTGGTGACTATGTTTTGTGGATGATTTGTGTGGTAATATGTTGTTTTTGATTGATTAGAATCAAGGGAAATCGTAAGAGAAGCTTCGGGTTCGATTTCGGGACATTTGGAGGCTTGATCGGCTTTCTCGGTTTGCTTAAGGGAGTTTGGTGAGTGGTTTGTTTAAAATGGTTTTAAATTGGTTCAAGTGTGTGGTCGAGTTGTTGGATTGTGCTTGGTAGGCCAATCCAAGGTGGGGATTAAGTTGGTAGCTTAATCTCTTGTTTGCTTTATGAGTTCTTGATTAAAGTGCATAATTGTAGATCTGTGTAGTATGTATTCGCTATGTATGTTGATATATTGATGTTGTTTATTGGTGATGATATGTGGTGTTGCATGATGGTGAAATCATGGTGAGACTTTCTTAGTATAATTGGCACTAGTTATAATTACCAGATATAAGTTATCGATCATTAGGATGAGTGTGCACACAATAAGAGTCAAATTCGCGTGTGGCCTTGGTGACATGTAGTCATCAAGGAGGAGTACGGTGAGGTAATATTCCACCGGAAATGTTAGCATGTGACGATAAGTGTAATCCCATCCATGAGTGAAAACGGTGATGAGTGTAATCCCACTGGAAGGTAATATTGTTGTTGAGTACGTTGGGGAGAAAATCCCAACGGAAGTTATCCGCATATCCGAGTAAGCTAATAGTTGTCAATATATACTTGTTCATGTGTGGTTGTTGTGTAAGATATTTTTTATATCTTTGTTTAGCATAACATGAGGTTAGATGCCATGTTCATGTATTCTCCTAACGTTTAGCTATGTTGCTATGTTGGTGTATATTTATGCCTTGTGAATGTCTTAAGGATGTCATGCTTTGAACCCTGCATTGTCGTTGTTTTGTTTTAGAGCTCCCTCACTAAGCTTCTAGCTTACGCTGTCGTTTTCGGCAATGCAGATCACTAGTGTGGAGTTAGCAAGGAGCAAGGAAAGGGCATCCAAGTGCGTTTGTGGTTGCTCAAGCATGGTTTTAGTAAATAATATAGTAGTTTAGCAATGGGGATGCTACGTGTTATAAGAGCACATGTTAGACTCTTATTTGGTTAATGCTTTTGTGTTGTAGTCTTGTAAACCATGTTTATGTTGATGCCTAAGTGTTTGTATTGAAGGCTTATAACCATGCGTTATGAATGCTTATGTGTTGCTTTTAAAGCATGTAAACCTTGTTATGCAATGCCCAGGAGGATGTATGTTCTTTTGAATGGAATGACCTTATTATGCATATGTATATGTTTGATCATGCTTGATGTAGGGTGTAATGCCTATATATTGTATGCTTGTTTACTATTTCTTGATTCTTGATGTTTTGGGGTATGTTTGGGGACACTTGGAGATGTAGAAAACTGTATTCAGTGTCACACAAAGTGTAGGCGTTTCGAAAAGCTTGTGGTTGATTCAGAACGGGTGTAGCTCCATGGATACTCGTATCGGAACGGAGGTAGTGCCGTTTCGATACGATTTGACACTGTGAGCCCCCGTTTCGGCACGCGTTTCGATACGGTTTGCCTTTGTGAGTGCCCGTTTCGGAATCTGTTCCGAAATGTTTCAACACTGGAGACCCCCGTACCAGAATGGAGTGGACCGTATCAGTACGACCTTGTCTGGCTTTTGAACTGGAGCCCACGTATCGAAACGGGCAAGCCTGTTTCGAAACGCAGGCTTGTATTTAGGCTTTTTAGCATCTTCAAAGGTTTTCGGATGTCAGGTTTTAGTCTCGTTGGTTGTAAGCTTCCTTGTTAAGCTTATATGCATCGTTTATGAATTATTTAGGTTTCGAATGCAAGCATTCGAACTAATATGTCACTTCGTAAATTTAAAGTTACCTTACGTCTGCTTGAATGCTTTTTTTATCTTTTCCACTGTCGTTTCTCACATAGGACTAAATGATACATTTAGACAAGATAATCATGAAAAAAATAGGGTTGCTAATCGAAGTGGAGCTTCAACGGGTTTCGATTCTGTTTTCCCCGTATAACCATCTCGGACCGGTCTGTCGTCTAGCTCGGGACGAGGGGGTAAAAAACCCTAATGCATGTAAGTATATATGTATGTACCTATCAATGTATGAACCCTAAACCCTTAATGAATTTTCCCTTAACCCAAAACGCTAAACCCTTAAATCCTAAACCTAAACTCTAAACCCTAATGTATGTAAGGATGTGTATATGTACCTATCAATGTATAAACCCTGAACCCTTAATGAATTTTATCTAAACCATAAACCTTAAGCCCTAAATCATAATGTATGTAAGTATATATCTATCAATGCATAAACCCTAAACAATTAATGAATTTTTCTTAAACCCTTTAAATCATAAACCATAAACCCTAAATTGTCCAATGTTTTATAATTTTAATTTGATATTTCTGCTCATTATAGCCATTAAATCTTCATTTAAGTGTTTAGGTTTCATGGTTTTGACTTTTTGATTTCATGTATCAATGTATGAATCCTAATCCCTAAACCCTTAAACCTTAAACTTAAACCCCTAAACACTTAAATCCTAACCATAAACCCCTAAACCATAAACCTTAAACCCTAATGTATATAAGTATGTATGCATGTATCTATCAATGTATGAACCTTAAACCCTTAATGAATTTTCTCTAAACCCTAAGCACTTAAATCCTAAACCTAAACCCTACATCATAAACCCTAAACCCTAATGTATGTAAATATATATATATATGTACCTATCAATATATGAACCCTAAACGCTTAATATTTTCCCCTTAACCCTAAACCTTAAACCCTTAAATCCAAAACATAAACCCTTAAACCCTAAACCCTAATGTATACAACTGTGTATGTATGTACCTATCAATGTTTATACCCTAAACCCTTAATGAATTTCCCCTAAACCTTAGACCCTAAACTCTAAACCCTAAATCCTAAACCTAAACCACTAAACCTTAAACTCTAAACACTAAACCTTAATGTATATAAGTATATATATATATGTAACTATAAATGTATGAACCCAAAACCCTTAATGAATTTTCCCTAAACCCTAAGCACTTAAATCCTAAACCTAAACCTAAACCATACACCATAAACCCTAAACCCTAATGTATGTAAGTATGTATGTATGTACTTATCAATGTACGAACCCTAAACCTTTAAATCCTAAACACCCTAATGTATGTAAGTATGTGTGTATGTACCTATCAATGTATGAACCCTAAACCCTTAATGAATTTTCCCTAAACTCTAAACCTAAACTACAAACCCTAAACACTAAACCCTAAATCTTAGTGTGTGTGTGTGAACCCTAAACAATTAATGAATTCTCCCTAAACCCAGAATCATCCAATGTTTTATAATTTTAATTTGATATTTTTTTTTCATTATAGCTCTTAAATCTTCATTTCTATTCAAAATTGATCCCTACTAATTGTTTTTTAATTAGTCCAATAATATAAAATTTTACTTTGGCATTTTGTTCATTCTAATCCCTAAACTTTGTTTGTATTCCAAATTGACCACTTTCTATTTTTTAATTAGTCCGATGTTTTATAATTTTAATTTGATATTTTGTTCATTCTAGTCCCTTAACTTTATTTTAATTAGTCCGATGTTTTATAATTTTAATTTGATATTTTGTTCATTCTAGTCCCCAAAACTTTAGTTTAATTCCAAATTGACCCCTATTTTTTTTAATTCGTCCGATATTTTATAATTTTAATTTGGTACTTTGTTCATTATAGTCCCTTAACTTTATTTCAATTCCAAATTGACCCCTATTCATTGTTTTTAATTTGTCCAATGTTTTATAATTTTAATTTGATATTTTCATCATTCTAGACCCTAAAACTTTATTTTTATTCCAATTGACCCACATTTATTTTTTTTAATTTGTCCATTTTTTATTATTTTAATTTGATATTTTCTTCATTCTAGTCCCCTAACTTTATTTTAATTCCATATTGACCCCTATATATATTTTATTTCATCATGTTTTATAATTTTAATTTGAAATTTTGTTCATTCTAGACCCTAAAACTTTATTTTTATTCTATATTGACATCTACTTATTGTTTTTTAATTACTCTGATTTTTATACTTTTAATTTGATATTTTTGTTCATTATAGTCCCCAAAACTTTATTTTTATTCCCAATTGACCCCTTTTCATTGTTTTCTTTTAAATTTGTCTAATATTTTATAATTTTAATTTGATATTTTTGTTCATTATAATCCGTGAAACTTTATTTTTGATCCAAATTGATCTATTTTCAGTCCAAATTGACCCTTTTTCATTATTTTTTTTTAATTACTCCAATGTTTTATAATTTTAATTTGATATGACTTTAAATAATTAACTCCAAATCAATGACGATTGACGAATGTCAACCTAAAGTCTATCGAGCACTTATACGGTTGTACCAAACTCAAACTCAATACGAATTCCAATCTCGAAAATACCCAGACCTGAAATGCACCCGACTTGAAATGCAACTGACCTGAAATGAACCTGACCTGAAATGAACCCGACTTGAAATGGACCCGACCTGAACTGGACCCGACCTGAACTGGACCCGACCTGAACTTCATATTTATACATTCAATCAATTTAGTCTTAATTCAAAACAATTCACTAAATTTAGCCCTTGTTATTTACGCATTCTTTTAATTTGGTCCTTAAAGCAAAATTCCAAAGTATGGTAACATGATAAATAATTACAAATAAATTTTTCTAGGAACTCGAAAACTAGACTCGACTCAAATCGAAAAAATTTCAAATAAAGTTTGAGTTGTAAAATATGACGCGTCAACTCGAATAACTCAAATTTTTTTGACTCAACTCGATCGAACCTCACCTCTATCTTAAGATATAACGCGTCAACTCGAATAACTCAAAATATTCAATTATTTTAAATCATTTTTTTCTTTTAAATCAAATGTTTTTTAAAATAGAATATTTAATAATTTCATATTTAAAATCACATCAAATATTTAATAATTACTTTAAATAATCAATTTAATTTCAAAATATTCGATTTTAAAAAATGATTTAAAATATTCGAATATTTAATTAATTTTTTATAAGAACTTGAAAACTCGCTCGACTTGACTCGACTCGAATCGAAAAAATTTCAAATAAAGTTTGAGTTAGAAAATATGACGCGTCAACTCGAATAACTCAAAATATTAGAATATTTTAAATCATATTTTTCTTTTAAATCACATCGAATATTTAATAACTATTTTAAATATTCGATTTAATTTAAAAATATTGGATTTAAAAGAGAAAAAAAATGATTTAAAATAGTCAAATATTTAAAGTAGTTATTAAATATTCAAATATTTTAAACCAATTTTTTCTTTTAAATGGAATAATTTTAAATTAAATTGAATATTTAAATATTTAAATATTAAATATTCTATTTTAAAAAATATTCGATTCAAAAGAAAAAAAAGATTTAAAATATTCAATTATTTCAAGTTATTCGAGTTGACGTGTCATATCTTAAGATAGAGGTGAGCGTTTGATTGAGTCGAGTCAAAAAATTTCAAGTTATTCGAGTTGACGCGTCATATTTTACAACTCAAACTTTATTTGATTTTTTTAGATTCAAGTCGAGTCGAGTTTTCGAGTTCCTATAAAAAATTAATTGTAATTATTATCATGTTACTATACTTTGAAATTTTGCTTTAAGGACCAAATTGAAAGAATGTGTAAATAACAAGGGCTAAATTTAGTGAATTGTTTCGAATTAGGACTATATTGATTAAATGTATAAATATGAATGACTGAATGTGTTATTATACCAAATTTTATAACAGATACTTAACAAGATTTAACGTCTAGTTATCATTTTGTTATAAAACATAAAGTTTAATTGTCATTTTGTGATTTTTAAAAGTTTGATTACTATTTTATTTTATTTTTACCAAAGTTTAACGACTGTCTGTGTACTTTACCCTTTTTCTTTTTATGATGTTTGTTTCGGTGAAAACTGTAAACTTGGTTCTCTTTATCTTAGATTATACGAATCGTAACTCGTAAGTACGTAGTTGCCCAAAAATTTACTATCGAAATATGAATCCGGACAAGAAATCTTTTAAAGTAAACTATTACCCTTTTTTTGTTATTGAGTTGTTCTTTTAATTATAATTAATGTTATGTTTTTCTTTTATTTTATCATTGACTGTTATAATATTAACATAGATGACTATGTAACTCATGTATTCTATTAATCTTAAAATTTATATATTCTATTAATCTGTTGTGATTGAAAAGTCAATAAAATCAATTACTGAGAGATAAATTTAATAAACTGGAACTAAAATGATTACGGAGGGTTATCCATCAACAAGTGAAATAAGATAAAAAAAATTAACATTTTTAAATAAAACACTTTAATTATATGGAAAGTAAGTAATCAAATTGTGTGTGACTGCTAACTACAAAATACGTGGTGTCATATGGTGTTCAAAATTCAAATAAAAAATGCTAGTATTGAATTGGTTGATACATGCAAAGGCGGCGCTCCCAAATTTCAAACCCAGAGTGTCATAATTATAATTCCAAACTTGTCGATCCTGTTCGCCAAGACCCTGCTTTTTATCGTGATTTTTTGAATGCTTGCTATTGCCTCTCTACCCACGGTTAATTTCAAGAAGAAGAAGCTTAGAGATAATTATATTTAATGCACTGTGTATAGTTTATAGGGATAATATTCAAAGATACCTCGTCCATGAGCAAAATAAAAAATAATAATATTAAGGATAAGTAAATACAACTAACTTTATTTAAACGGTAAACCACACTAGATATCACCAAACTATAGACGATGTATTATTTATACCACCGATATTTGAATCACGTCAATTTTATTTATTCACAATCACTTAATATCTTACAATCAAACGATGACAATTGTAATATATTTTATTTAATATATTTATATAAATATATTATAAATAAAATATGTGTATATATATATATTATAATTAAATATTTATATTTATACTATAATAGATATTTTTCGCAAAATAAATAAAATTAATTTCTAAAAAGTAACCTAAATAAAAGTTTTATCGATATATTCAAAAGTCTTCTACCAAGCCTGATGGCTAAGTAGGGGTGGGAATTGTCGGGTACTCGGGATTCGGGTACTCGGAAAATCGGGTACCCGGTTCATCCGGGTACCTCATTAAACGGCCCGTGTCCCGGCCTATTATATTCGGGTACCCGTAAAATTCGGGTAATCGGGTACCGGGTACCCGGTTCTTATTTTTTATTTTTTTTATTTTTAAAATTAAAAAAAATCTCATGTTAAACACAAAAATATTTGAAAAAATTAAACTTAAAACTTAAAAGAATATAATACACATAGAAAAAATGTAGAGATTTAAGCTTAATTTTAGAGTAAAAATATTAAGACACATAAAATAAAAATATAATTTTAAATATAAAAAATATATATTAAATTTTATCGGGTCGGGTACCCGGTAAGGGAAAATTTTCTGCCCGTGTCCCGGGAAATTTGTCGGGTCGGATTATTTTTTTCGAAAATTACCCGTTATTTTAGTTTCGGATCGTCGGGTTTTCGGGTCGGGTATTTTCTCCCACCCCTATGGCTAAGTAATGCATATCTCATACCCAAGACGAAGGTTTGACTCCCTCTAAAAGCATAAACATTTTCCATAATTTTCTTTCAGTTGTAGCTTAACTTAAGTAAAATTTTTACATGATCTTACATCTCATGTGTTTAGTCGCTAAACACCACACCTCTCATTCTTAGACGTGGGTGCAAAAATTTTCAAATTACACGTGTCATCGTTTGATTAAAAAAATATTAAATAATTATAAATAATGACATATTATCATGCCACACCATCACATATGATATAATGTCATTCCATATCATCACATAATAAAGTTTACCGTCCATATTATCACACCGTTTACAGTTAACAACGCAATAATATAATTGAACTTAAAACATAAATTTAATTTTAAAATTGACACAAATTTTTTTTCTCAACAAATGTATAATTTTATTAGAGGAAAATCATACACGTATTGACACGTGCCTCATTAAAATTGACACAATTCATTATAATTATTATTTCCCTATCTTATTTTTTGTAAATCATATCGACCACAATAAAAATAAATTCTAATTTTAGTCTGTTTTATTTTATTGGATTTAATTCAAACTTGCTCCTAATCTGAGTTGAAATAAACCCGATTTTTAATAAAATTTTCAATGTAAAATCTAATTGTCCAAATGTTATGAGCACAAATACTCAAAGTCTAAACTCAAGACTCAAGTGCTCTTCTAATAGCAACTATTATAACCACCAAGCCTAATCAGCTTTGGATGCTCCTTCTCACGTGCTTTTTTTGGCCACATGCTGCTGCTAACTTGGCAATGTTTTACGTGTGTGCTGAGTTGGCATGGACGGTTCATAGGTAACAATACCTTCCTCTGAAAAAGAAATCTTATCCTCAAAGTTTGAATAAGATATTTGTTGAGTGGATCAATGAAACGATATAAGCCAAGAGAGGGTGAATTGGATTTTTAAAACTTTTGGTGGTGGAGTTGAAAATTAAAAATTGCTAGACAAGGAATTTTAGAGTGGTTAAAGTTCCAATTGAACTCTACATCCACTACCTTAGCTTCACTAAGGATTTTTCAACAATCCACTAATTGCTCTTCCCCTTTTCCAGGCTAAAGAGGTAACCTTTACAATACCGGTCAAATTTTCTACAAAAAATTTGACCCAATCCTCACTCAAGTGATACAAAGAAGATAAAGGCTAAAACTACTATCTCTCAATACAAAATATAGCCCTTTTACAAGCACTCAACCCAATTGAACAAATAAGAACTGAAATTACAAAGTTCACAATTGGGGTTTACAAGAAATAATGGGATTTTGGATTTGATGTTTGGATAATTCTTTTGAGATCAATAGTTGTTGCTGGAGCTTTTAGAGGTCCTTTTTATACCTTCTCATTGAATTCTAGCCGTTGGGTTGTTGCATTCATCAATATAGCCGTTGGGATGTTATCTTCCCTCCATAAATGCAGTCTGCAACTACCTGTTCCGAAACACCCGACCCTGTTTCAAAACATACCAAAATAGAAAAAGATGTTGGGGTGTAATAAATAGAAAGTACCGAAACGGGCACGATCGTTTCGATACGCTAAGAGCCTGTTTCGAAACTCGTTTCGAAACATTTTGCCACTGTCAAAGCCTGTATCGAAACGGCTTAGAAGCGTTTCGATACGCCTTAACGATAATTTTAAATTCAGTTATAAAACTTCAACGATCATATTTTAAAACCAAGTTTGAATTCTGTTTCGAAACGTTTGAGGTCGTTTCGATACTACCGTATCGAAACGGTTCAAACCATTTCGTTGTTCTTCATCCGTTTCGAAACACGTTCCGAAACAGAGGTTAATAGTTTCAAACTGTTTCAAAACGCCCAGAGACCGTTTCGAAACGGTGACTCGAAAATCACTGTTTTAGCTTGATAAACACTTAGAAAATATTTGACAAGTTGAGGTTTTGACTTAAACATTTTTCTTTAAATACATAGAGAGGTTTTGAGGACTTAAAAATTCATTTTCCATTTTTCAATTTAGTCCTTAAATCTTTTGTTATATCAAAATCAATTTATTGGTTTCACAATCTCCCCCTTTTTGATATGACAAAACCAAGTTAGAATTTTTAAGAGTTTTGAAATTTTGAAGACGTTCTAACTCTCCCTCAATTTAAGATGGGTTTTTAAAGTTTTGAAAAGATTTAAAATTCAAGTTTTAAAACTTAAAAGGACTTAAGAAATTTTTTTGGCTCTTATATTACTTCTCCCTCTTCTTGTTAGATAAAAAAGAATAATAAACAAGGCTCATCAAGAGAAGAAACAAGGTTAAAAGCAATAAACCAAACAACATAATATAGATTCATAAAGTTCAAATAACCAAACATAAAAACTTAAAGCAAGAGAGTTTAAAGCTCAATCCCAAACAAAACAATCAAAGCATAGGTTCTTAAATCAATAAAAATATGAAAAGGTGCAAACTTAGTCCTAATATGATAAACTAAAATGATATGCAATGAAGATCCTAAGCCTTGTCATCATCGTCACCATTAACATCCGAAGAATCATCATCGTTTTTAGCTTGAGCATGATGAAAGGTCATCCATTTACCATAGAAGGTAGAGAATGACAAGTCCATCGATGATTGTTGATTCTCAAGAGTAGTGAGACAATTTTCGTTTGCAAGAAGACGATCCTCCACAGATTGCAAACGAGTATTGATAGCACAAAAACCCGAAGCCATGTTTGTATCCATCGTGTTGAACCGCTCGGTGAGGAAAACCATAAGAGCTTTATTGTTAGGACCCGGAGCTTGAGGTGGTGGCTCAACTTGAGGTGGAGGGGCTTGCCTATCAACACGTTCCCATCGGCCAAGAGTGTAGTGGAACCCGGACTTATAGAGAGAAGATTCACCAATCTTGTTCTTACGGGATTCAAGAGAATCATAGGAGCAATCAAAGTTGAGGGTGCAAAAGATATAGCTCAAAACAGTCCCATAAGTGAAAGATTTAAGAACATCGGTTTCACGAAGCTTCACATTATTGACTATCTCGGCGAACATAATTTTGACAAGATTTGGCCGTTCTCCTCGGCGAAAGCACTCTAACAAAAAATAATCAACTTGACGAACATGGGAGAATTTACCGCCGGAGGGGCGAATGAACCATGAAATCATCAAGTGTAGGAACTGGTCATGAGCATCCAAAGAAAGAACGGATCCGGTGTGAGCACCAAAGTGGTTCTCATCCTCAATGCCTTCATTCTTGAGCCCAAGAGCATTCTCTAAAAAGGATATGTTGATAATGAACTTCTTCCCCAAGAGATACGACTCAATGCCAATCACCTCGGTGTGATCTTCATTATCAATAAGCACGCCATTTGAGTAGAAAATGAGGACC
Organism: Hibiscus tridactylites; assembly: GCA_958450335.1. Classification (NCBI taxonomy): domain Eukaryota; kingdom Viridiplantae; phylum Streptophyta; class Magnoliopsida; order Malvales; family Malvaceae; genus Hibiscus; species Hibiscus tridactylites. Next base: position 30,838,132 of record OY288287.1, read on the forward strand.
ATGTGCTTGTAGATAATATCATGTATGCTCAAGAAGGCCAAAAGGTTCCATTCTTGTAGATGATCTAGATAACGGAAAGCAAAACGCTCGGAGTCAAGGAACAATATATCAATAACACGCTCTCGACGAACGGCTATATCTTTGACGTAGGTGAAACGATCCTTCATCTCTTGAGTCCGAAGACTTTTGAGAAAAAGTTGAGTGAGGTTAGGACGGATATTGGCTTGACTTGAAGCTTCACCCGATTGAGCTGTCTTGCGTTTCTTGTTAACATTTTCCATGGGAAAATCCTAAAAACATAAAGCAAGCAATTTTAAAAATATAAGTGTATGCATGAACATCCTTATTTCAATCCAATGAAAAATCCCATTTAGGTTTAAAAACAAAAAATTTAAAACATATACATATACAAAAAAATTGAAGAAAGAATGAAATATGTTTGAAAAAAAGTAAAAAAAAAATACGAGTAAAACCAAATATATTTGAAACAAAAATTTTGAGATTTTGAATTTTTTTACAAATTTTGAAAAACCCAAGTTGCAAAACATATAATCTATACAAAATTAATATTTTCTAACCTAATATTTGAATAAAATCAAGGGAAAAAGAAAAAGATGAAAATATACCTCAAATATGGATTTTGGATGAATGAATGGAAGAATTTGCACAAAATTGTTGAAGCTTGCTTAGACTTGAGTTTGTGAGTAAAAGCCCTCAAGATTTGATGAAAAACAATGAGGTTTGGAGGGTTTTTATAGGGAAAAATCAGGTTATGGTTTTTAGGGTTTTTAAGAGTTTTAATTAAAAGTGAACTTTGGCATTGAAAGCTCTTTAAAAAGCTGTCCGCATACCTGTTTCGGAACAGGCACGATCGTTCCGAAACGTGGGTACCGAAACGTTGACTGACGTTTCGAGTCTAGTTGATCGTTCCGATACGGCTTTGACCGTATCGAATCCCACGTGTTGACCCGTATCGAAACTCGTTTCGATACTCTTCTTGGCAGAGGCAAAACATTTCGAAACCCTTTTAAGGCGTTTCGAAACACCCTAGTCATAGATCACTCTTTTAAGGCACATGTATCGAAACTGATTGATCCGTTTCGATACGCACAAGCCTGGAGGTGCAGATGAGGCTCTAATATTGCAGAAAAATGAATTTCATGAAGTCCTATATGCATAAATGACATGAATGAGAAGGAATAACATGTATAAACAAAAACATACTCCCCCTAACTATAAGCATGGATGAAATTAGGAGTAAAAACACATAAGCATGGCATTTTTCAAGAAATCAAGCAATTTAAGCACAAAAAGGTCCTAAAAGGTCAAGATAGGCTAGTTAGACCTAACTCTCTCCTAAGGGACCAAAAACGCTCATTATCCAAAGGCTTGGTAAAAATGTCTGCTGGTTGGTTTGAGTCTCTAGGGTACCAAAGACCTAGACAAGGAGTATCTCTAAGGTACCTAAAGATTCTTTTAACGGCTATAAGGTGAGACTCTCTAGGACTAGCTTGAAACCTAGCACACAAGCAAACACTAAACAATATATCCGGTCTACTTGCGGTAAGGTAAAGCTAAGATCCAATCATAGAGCGATAAAGCTTAGAGTTAACGCACTTACCTCCTTCATCTTTGTCAAGCTTTGTAGATGAGCTCAATAGTGTGGCTTGAAGCTTTGCATTCTCCAAGCCAAACTTCTTGAGCATATCCTTGATGTACTTTGCTTGATTAATGAAGGTGTCATCTTTCCTTTGCTTGATTTGGAGTCCTAAAAAGAATGAGTGCTCCCCCATCATGCTCATCTCGAATTCATCTTGCATTAACTTAGCAAACTCCTTGCAATGACACTCATTAGTAGATCCAAAAATAATATCATCAACATATATTTTTACTACTAAGATATCATTTTTATACCTTTTTATGAAAAGTGTAGTGCCCACCTTACCTTTTCCAAAACCTTTTTCAATAAAAAAGTTTGAAAGTCTTTCATACCAAGCTCTAGGAGCTTGTTTTATACCGTAAAGTGCTTTAGTTAGTTTGAAAACATGATTTGGAAATTTTGAATCCTCAAAACCCGGTGGTTGTTCTACATACACTTCTTCATTTATAAAACCATTTAAAAATTCCCTTTTAACATCCATTTGAAAAAGCTTGAAAACATGATAACATGCATATGCAAGCAACATCCTAATAGTTTCTATTCTAGCTACGGGTGCACATGTTTCATCAAAATCAATTCCCTCTTCTTGAGTGTAACCTTGAGCAACTAATCTAGCTTTGTTTCTCACAATGTTACCACTCTCATCTAATTTATTCCTAAATACCCATTTAGTTCCTATAGTAGATTGATTACTAGGCCTTTCAACTAATGTCCATACATTACTTCTCTCAAATTGATTGAACTCCTCTTGCATAGCCATAATCCAAAAATCACCTTTTAATGCTTCTTTAATGTTCTTAGGCTCTATGCATGAGATAAAAGCAACATGGTTCACGAGTTTAAGAGAAGATCTAGTAGTTACCCCCTTTGGATGGATCACCCAAGATTTCACCACCTTTGACATAGTTGTACTCCCTTGGGTAGCTCACTTCATTTTCCTCAAGAGTGTAACGCCCCAATTTTGGGCTTAGAAGTTTTGGGTTTGGACCGGGTCGGTGGGGTGGCGGTTCGAATATAAAAGGGTGAATTTAGGAAAGCCTAGTTCGGGTTGCACTAAAAATATGGAAAAATGTCTTAAAATCCTATTTTATTATATATAAGAAGATGGTGAAATTAATTTTACAAAATGAGGTTTGGAAGAGTGACATTTTGAGTTAGTGACTAAAATGTAATTTTTGAAAACTGGGTGACTATTTTAAAAAGGATTGAAACTTTGAATCTTTAAGGAGCTATTTACCCAATAGGAGTTTCTCCAGATATTTCTTAAATATTAAAGGATTAATTAATGGTTTTAATATTAGGTAAAAAGGAGGGAAAAGATATTTTGGCATTTTTAACTAACTTTTCCCAAATTTCCATTTTCTTTTCTCTCAACTTTTCTCTCAACCCAAACACATTTCTCCAGCACATTTTCCCTCTGATTTTGACATCCAAATATGAGATTTCAATTCTCTTTTGATCTCTAATCATCTCTTCAACAAAACCTTAGCATTTGCTATTTGGATTTTCAAGAATCTTGGTTCTAAAAAGGGAGAAACTCAAGTTTAGAGGTATGAACGTCCTTCTTCTCTAAATTCTCAGTTCTTTATTGAAATTCCCAAGTTCTCAATCCTTGATTTGTGTTTTATAAAAGGTTTTACAATTGTGTTCTTGATCTTGGCTTTAAAATGCAAGATTTGCTTTAGTTTGGTTGAAATTCGTATGATCTGATTGGGCATTGTTTTGAGATGTCATTTTGATGAAAAATGAATGTATAATTGATGAGAAATTGAGGTTTAATCAATGCAATCCCGAATAGGTTGATTTTCCTATGTTTTGCTTGAGTTTTTGGTTGTTTCTGGAGTGATCTTGATGATCTGTTATAGCTGGAGGTATAAGGACGTGGTTAGATCCTTTTTGGATGTTAATTGAGGTTTAAGAATGTTTAGAATTGATGGATCTTGGCTGGGTAGTGTTGTGGAGTTGTTTGGATGTGTTTTCGGTTGTGTTTGGTAGCCGAAAATGGAGTGTGGATGAGCGCAGCGAGTTTAGGTGCTTTCATTGAAGATATTAATGCATGATGATGCATTAATCCTCTGCTTTGATGTGTTTAAAACAAGGGAGACATCTTCGGATCTTTGTGGTGGTGATCCGGAAGCTTGATTGGTGTTTCGGCGAGTGGCGAAACGGAATCGGTGAGTGGATTTTGGTTTTCAGCTTTGAAACCAATGTTTTGAAGGTTTGGGAGCTTAGTTTAAGTCTAAGCAACTTAGCTAAGCTCAAGAGTAAGTTTTCGGTAAAACTCACTTGATGATGAACCATGAGTTTGTTGAATGCAATGAGATTTGTTTGCATGTTTTAAATCCTGTTTTGAGAGCATATTTTTAGCATGATTATTTGCTGATTTTATAAGCCATGTGTTGAAGGATGCTCAAGGTAAGGGATCCTTGTTTTGAACATTGCTAAATGTGGTTTTGATGCTTAATGACGCATGATGATTATGGCTTTGTTAAATGCTTTAAAACAGTGGAATATTGTTGTTAAATGATGTATATTGGCAAGTGATGTCTTGATAATGGTTAAGAACACTATGGTGGTTAAAAGTCCATAGGTGGTTCTTGTAATTAAGAACAACATGGTGGTTAAAAGTCCATGGTTGGTTCTTGGTTAAGATCACAAAGGTGGTTAAAAGTCCTTGTGTGAATCTTGTGCATTTTAAGAACAACATGGTGGTTAAAAGTCCATGGTTGGTTCTTGGTTAAGGTCACAAAGGTGGATAAAAGTCCTTGTGTGAGCCTTGTGTATTTAAGAATACCATGGTGGTTAAAAGTCCATGGGTGATTCTTGTTAAGGACACAAAGGTGGTTAAAAGTCCTTGTGTGGTCCTTGTGAATTGTAAGAACATCATGGTGGTTAAAAGTCCATGGATGATTCTTGTGCTAAGGACACAATGGTGGTTAAAAGTCCATGTGTGGTCCTTGTGAATTGTAAGATCACAATGGTGGTTAAAAGTCCATGTGTGAGTCTTGTATTGATTGTATCACTTGTGGCCAATATGACATGTTATAAACTTGAAGCATGAAATGCTTGTTTTAAATGCTTATGAGCTTGTACAAATGATGTTTTGAACTAAGGTTTATAAAGGTGTTTATAAATGCATTATTGAGTTGTTTTAATTGAGCATTCCTCACTAGGCTTTTTGCTTACGCTCTCTCTTTTCTTAAACAAATAATGCAGAGCATTGAAGTGTTTATAAGGGCAGCAAGAGGTCAAGAATCCAAGTGAAGAACTAAGCTCATGTATGGTGAATGTTTTCTAACACTATTAGCTTTTGGGCATTTGGCAATGGGGAACCTATGTTGTTGATTTGGGAGATGTTTTTGACTCCCTAAGTTGGTTTTATGTTTTTGTTGATGATGGAACATGTATTTGGCTTTTGTGAAGTTGATTTGGTATTATGATGCTTGAATGGTTTTCCAAATAGGATGCATGCCTATAGAATTGGGGATTTGTTTAATTGATGTCATGTTTGAGTATGGTTGATGCAATTATGTTCCTTATGCATGTAATGACTTGCTGGTATAATTTGGTTGCCTTTGGAGCATGTTTGATGGGTCAATTGTGTGTTAAACCAGCAAAATTTCTGCAATCTGGGCAGGGCGTATCGGAACGAGTGCTACCGTTTTGGAACATGGGGCCTGAAATGGCCTAGGCGTTTCGAAACGGGAGGAACCGTTCCGGAACGAAAATGCTACTGTCAAGCCCTGTTCCGATACTCGTTTCGGAACGGTCCTGCGTTTTGGAACGGATCATCCCCGTTTCGGAACACTCGACCGTTGGGCACTGAAATTGACGGTTACATGTTTTGAAATCTTTGCGTTTTAGTCCTGAACCTTGTTTATGCAATTGAATGAGTTTGAGATGTCCGTTTGAGCTGAAATTTGGCAGAGAAGCATGAAATATGATTAATTTCATATTGGTAACTTTTAATTGGGTTAAGTCCTAATAATTTTCAGAATTTGCAAATTGGTCCCTAATTTCTTAATTTGTGCAATCAAGTCCCTGAATGTTCTTTGATTGTTATGATCTTTGAGTATGCTGTTCTTGTGAACATATCTAGGGTTAATGTGCATTTAGATAAGACTTAAAACGAAAAAAAGGGTCGTTAATCAAGGTTGACTTTCGGGTTGACTTTGGTTTTCCCCGTGTAAACTTCTTAATTCGGTTCAACCGTCTGGGCCGGGTTAAGGGGGTTATATTTGGTGGTATCAGATCCAGGTTCTCGAGTAACTGGGAACTGATGAATGGGTGTTAAGTGCTTGAATGCCTTGTATGCTTGTTGAGTGAAAGCATGATGTGTGAATTGTAAATATGTTACATTTGTGAATTATGCTGTGGTGAAGCATGATAGGGGGACCCATTGCCAAATCAAAGCTAATGAAGTGATATTGTTTTCAATTGGAAATGAGCTTGAGTACTTGGATTGCTTACCTTGCTGAGCTTGACTTTGTTTTATTGCATTGTGATTGCATTGTTAGTTTATGGCACCTCGTAGAGAGTTGAGGGTTAATACGCGAGCTATGGCTCAAAATGAAAATGAAGAGAACGTTGAAAACATTGTGGATTTACCTCCTCCGCCTGGTGGTGGTGGTGCTGGGGGTGAAGGAGCTGATGTTGCAGCTGGTGCTGGGGTCGCAGGACCTGAAGCTGGTCAGGGCCAAGCTGTTCCTGACATGACAATGTTGGTTCAAGCTATTGCTGGTGCTTTTCGAGCAGCGGTAGCTGGAGCTCAAGGAGCTGGGCATCAGGGAGATGTTGGTGTTAGACTACCTTTGGAACGTTTGCGCAGTCTGGGAGGGACTGAGTTCAGGGGTTTGTCTGCTGAAGGTTCGGAGTCTTGGTTAGAAAGTACCAAGAGAATCTTGGGACAAATGAGTTGCACTGATGTGCAGAAGCTAGGCTGTGTAGTATCCTTGCTACAAGATGATGCGTATACTTGGTGGACAACCACTATCTCTGGGATGGCGGATGCTGATGTGACGTGGACATTCTTTCAGAATGTGTTCAAGATAAGGTATCTAGGTGTGAGGTACATAGATTAAAAGAAAAGGGAATTCATGTCTCTGACCCAAGGGAGCATGTCTGTAGCTGAGTACGAAGTTCAGTTTGTCCGACTCAGTCAGTACGCACCTGAGCTTGTTCCGGATGAGCGGGAGAGGTGTGAAAGGTTCTGTTATGGTTTGGTGACGGAAGTAAAGACGTATATGCTGGCTGCTGAGTATAATGATTTTGATGTGCTGGTGGGGGGAGCAAAGGACATTGAGATGAACTTGGGTTTATCTTCTAGAAGTGCTGGTTTTGGTGCTGGTAAGCGAGCTGCTGAGTATAGTTCCAGTGGTGGACGGAACAAGAGGGGACAAGATCAGAAGTATCAGTCTTCAGCTAAGCGAGGTGGTGGTGCGCCTGCTCAGGGAGGCAAGGCTAGAGTTGATCCGAGCGCGTGTTGGACATGTGGATCGCGTGGCCATATGAAGCGTGATTGTCCTCGAGCTGTGAGGGAGGTGCAAGCTCCTGTTGTGGCGGCTGGTAATTCATGCTGGAACTGTGTATCTACGGATCACATGAGGAGGGAGTGTCCTATGTTGGCTGGTGGTGGCCAAGGACGTACTCCTGTTGTTGTTGCACCACAGAGGGGTCGTGGGCGCGGCCGTGGTAACTTTCAGCGGAGAGAGGAAGGTGGTCGGAATGTAGCCCATGTTGTAGCTGTTCAGCCTGAGGGTGGCGGCCAGGCTAGAGTGTATGCTCAGAGGGAGGGGAGGAATGACACAGATGTGATCGCAGGTACTTTTACTTTGCAATCCTTGTCATTACTTTCCTTGATTGATTCTGGATCTACGCACTCATACATATTGCGTGAGCATGCTGAATTGCTTGGTTTGCCTATTGAGTCTTTGGATGTTGGTATGCGTGTCACTAGTTCTTTTGGTGGGACTGTTGTGACTCGAAAGCTTTATAGAAGATGTCCTTTGGTTGTGCAAGATCATGTTTTTCATGTTGATCTTATGGAGTTACCTTTCTATGGTTTTGACGTAATCCTTGGTATGGATTGGCTTGTTGAGCATCGAGTTGTAGTGGATTGTGAGAATAAGCGAGTTTCGTTGAAGCTTGCGGATGATTATGAGGTAGTTGTGGTTGGTGAGAATGTGAAGTTTCTTGCCAATGTGGTGTCTACATTGGAGGCGAGCCGGATTCTAAGGCAAGGTTGTGAAGCTTACCTAGCTTTTGTGATGAATCCTAGTTCTAAGGAGTTGCGTGTGCAAGATATCAGGACTGTGCGAGAGTTTCCTGGTGTGTTTCCTGAGGAGTTGCCTGGATTGCCTCCTAATCACGAAGTGGAGTTTGGGATTGAGCTGTACGAGAACACAGCTCCAGTGTCCATTACTCCTTATAGAATGGCACCTAAAGAGTTGAAGGAGCTGAAGACGCAATTGCAAGAGTTGCTTGATCGTGGTTTCATTCGGCTGAGTGTGTCACCTTGGGGTGCACCGGTCTTGTTTGTGAAGAAGAAGGATGGCACTATGAGAATGTGCATTGATTATCGTCAGCTGAACAAGTTGACTATCAAGAATCGGTATCCATTGCCGAGAATTGATGATCTTTTTGATCAATTTTGGGGACAGTTGTGTTCTCTAAGATTGACTTAAGGTTGGGGTATTACCAGTTGATACATGGGTGTTGTTGAAGAAAACAACATTCCTCGTTCATTCACGGATCTAAGATAATAGCAAGCAATTCTCTACAATAGAAACAAACATGATGTTGAAGTTAGATATTTTAAATAGTAAAAAAAAATAAAAAAAAATTGAATTGAGAGGGAAGAAAGTTGCAGAAATTTTAATGATAGTTTGAACGACGAAGATGAGATTCTTCAAGCATTCAACAACGGTAGCAACGTTCTTGGAATTTGACACGATGAACTCGAAAGAACCTGCATAATCTATTATGCAAACCCGAATCGAATCTGTTCTTCGTAGTCGGAAAAGATGAACAAACCCCAAGGAAGAACTCGAACAATCTGTTGAACGAACCCGATCCTTATCTTGAATTTGCTCGAATACGGACTTGGACCCTTCAATTATCGAACAATTGAGAACCCGAAGTATCAAAGAAAAAGTTCTAAAAAGAACCAAATTTGAGAGAAAAATCTCACCAAATAATTATTCATTCCAAATGTGTCTAACCTTACAAATGAAAAAGGTTTACAAATATATAGGGAGAAAGGAGGTTATGGCCGAAATATTTTGTGTGGTTAAAATCAAGAAGTTACACAAAATAAACTAAAATGAACTAACTCCCTTGGCTGACGCAATTTCGGCCACAAATGGAATAAGCACATGGGAAATGTGCTTTGTTTGAATTTGAAATTCAAACAGCCAACTCCCTTTGTTCTCATCCGCACAAGGACTAGGAAGACTTGGCTGGGCTGCATGGGCAGTGGCGCGCAAGAGAGCCGAGTGGGCTGATGCGCCTGTGCGTGGCCTGCTGCCTGCTGCTGCGTGCATGGGGCTGAGCAAGCTGCTGGCAACGTGGGATGGCCCGGGAACGTGCGTGCATGGCTGTGCACAAATGGAATTCAAAGATGGGATGGCATGCTGCGCATGCATGGCTGCCAACGTGTATATATATATATATATATATATATATATATATATATATATATATATATATATATATATATATATATATATATATATATATATATATATATATATATATATATATATATATATATATATATAAAACATTATTGGAATTAAACCCCATGTAAAATTTATGCATGCATTTACAATTCAAAGATGGGATACTGCACATATATAAAATATTATTATAAGCTATATTATTAAATTATTCCAAACATATGTATCATATGATATACGTATTTAAAAACACACATGTATTATATAACCTAATCATGTCACATATTAATTATGCAACACATTAAAAGTCCTATCGTCTAAGGCACAAGTATTATCAAATGATTAAGAAATATTAGCACAAATAACGAACAGAGCTTCCCTGAAACGTTGCACCCTAGATCGCGTAATTGGTCCTAACGGTAAGACCTCCGGATCAGCAACATGTTCTGGTGAAGACGTGCTCACATCATCCCCCCTTCTTGAAAAGGATTTGTCCTCAAATCTGTACAATCACCATAAGGGGTTAAGTCAGAAACATTAAATGTGGCACTTACATTGTATTCCTCGGGTAGATCTAACTTGTAGGCGTTGTCATTCACTTTCTCCAACACCTGAAAAGGACCATCTCCTCGCGGTAACAGCTTGGACCGCCTTTGGGCCGGAAATCTTTCCTTTCAAAAATGAACCCAAACCCAATCACCAACATCGAAGGTGACTCGCTTCCTTCCTTTGTTTGCTTGCTTTTCATATTGCTGAGTCCTTCGTTCTAGGTTCTCCTTAACCTGTTGATGCAACTTCTTCACATAATCAGCTTTGCTTTGACCATCTCTGTTTGTCACCTGTTCCTGTGGCAAAGGCAACAAATCTAGAGGCGTAATAGGTTTAAAACCATAAACAACCTCAAATGGTGACATTTTAGTAGCAGAATGTACAACATGGTTATAAGCAAACTCAACATGTGGTAAACAATCTTCCCAAGTCTTAATATTCTTTTTAATGATGGAACGAAGTAAAGTAGATAAAACCCTGTTAACAACCTCAGTTTGTCCATCAGTCTGGGGATGACAAGTAGTAGAAAACATGAGTTTCGTACCTAATTTGCTCCAAAGAGTCCTCTAGAAGTGACTCAAAAACTTCACATCCCTGTCAGAAACAATCGACCTAGGAATACCATGTAAACGTACAACATCCCTAAAGAATAAGTTAGCCACATTAACAGCATCATCAGTCTTATAGCAAGCAATAAAATGTGCCATTTTCGAGAACCTATCAACCACAACAAATATACTATCTCTACCTGTCCTAGTTCGAGGCAATCCCAAAACAAAATCCATCGATATATCAGTCCAAGGGGAATCAGGAATAGGTAAAGGTAAGTACATACCATGTGGTGAAACCTTCGATTTCGCTTTTCTACAAGTCACACAACGTTCACAATACCTTTCAACATCTCTACGCATCTTCGACCAAAACAAATGTTCTTTCAAGGTATGTAACGTCTTGGTGACTCCAAAATGACCCATCAATCCACCTTCGTACGCCTCACAGATCAGAATATCACGCATCGAACCCTGTGGAATGAAAATCCTGTTTTGTTTGAAAAGATAACCATCATGCCTGTAAAACTTTCCATCTGCACCTTTCAAACAAGCATTAAACTTATCTCTAAAATCAGGATCATCAGGGTATAAATCACGAATATATGCAAAACCAATCAGATGTGAATCAAGATAACTCAAAAGTGCATACCTACGTGACAATGCATCAGCAACGACATTTTCTTTCCCTTTTTTGTAACGAATGACATAAGGAAAAGATTCTAATAATTCAACCCACTTAGCATGTCGTTTATTCAATTTATGCTGACCTGTGATGTAACGTAAAGCCTCGTGGTCGGTGTGGATCACAAACTCCTTAGGCAACAAATAATGCTGCCATGTCTCCAATTCCCGAATCAGTGCATACACCTCTTTATCATAAACCGGATAGTTCAATGTAGCACCACTCAATTTCTCGCTAAAGTAAGCAATGGGCCTCTTTTCCTGCATCAAAACAGCACCTATACCAATTCCAGAAGCATCACATTCAATTTCAAACGTTTTATCAAAATCAGGTAATGCTAACACATGTGCTCTAGTCAAACAATCTTTAATTTTCAAAAAGGCATCTTCTTGTTCCTTACCCCAAGAGAAGCTAGAATTCTTCTTAATAATACCAGTTAAGGGGGCGGTAATGGAACTGAAATTAGGAACAAACCGTCGATAAAAACTCGCTAAACCATGAAACAATCTAACCTGAGTAATCGATGTCGGTCGTGGCCATTCCTGAATTGCCTTTATCTTCTCAGGATCAACTTCAACTCCCTGAGAACTAACAATGTAACCAAGAAATGTGAGTTTGTCAGTACAAAATACACACTTCTCCATGTTACCAAACAATCTTTCTTCTCGCAAAACTTGCAGAACAGCTCGCAAATGTCCTACGTGATCCTGTAAAGACTTGCTATAGATCAAGATATCATCAAAATATACAACACAGAATTTACCAATGAAAGATCGCAGAACATGATTCATCAAACGCATAAAAGTACTAGGTGCATTAGTTAAACGAAAGGCATTACTAACCATTCGTACAAACCTAGCTTTGTCTTAAAGGCTGTTTTCCACTCATCGCCTTCTCGTATGCGAATCTGATGATAGCCGCTCCTTAAGTCAATTTTGGAGAAGATGACGGCTCCGCAAAGCTCGTCCAACATGTCATCAAGTCTTGGAATGGGATGACGATACTTAATTGTGATCTGGTTCACAGCTCGACAATCTACGCACATCCTCCAAGATCCATCTTTCTTCGGTACTAACAACACCGGAACAACACACGGACTCAAGCTCTCTCGAATGTAACCCTTTTCCATCAACTCAGTAATCTGCCTTTAAAGCTCTTTCGTCTCTTCAGGGTTGGTTCGATAAGCTGGCCGGTTCGGAATAGTAACACCTGGAATGAAATCAATCTGGTGCTCAATGCCACGAAGAGGTGGCAATCCCTTCGGTGTTTCAGCTGGAAACACGTCCTCAAACTCCTGCAAAAGTGTAAAAATCGGTGAAGGTAGATCAATAGGAAAATCTGTCAATAAACAATAATCTTTAAACATCAAAATAAGAACAGATTGTTGAGAGGAAAGACATTTCCTGATATCGCTACTGCTCGCATACACGGACATCTTCTTCTTCTCTTTTGCAGTCTCTTTACTCTTTTTCAAGCTTGCCTGATCTTCAAACACTTGACTCGGTGTCAAAGGAGCCAAGGTAACCTTCTTACCTGCATGCATAAAAGAGTAACGATTTGTATAACCATCATGCATTACCTTCTTGTCATATTGCCAAGGGCGTCCCAAAAGAAGGTGAGTAGCATCCATCGTCACAACATCACAAAGGACCTCATCCTTGTAGTTTCCAATTGAAAATGGTACAATAGCCTGTCTGGTCACTTTAAGCTCGCCACCATCATTCAACCACTGTAACTTATATGGATGAGGATGCTTTGTCGTTTTCAGACCTAACCTGTCAACCATCACTGAACTGGCAACATTAGTACAACTACCACTATCAATAATCACAACACATACCTTGTCTTGCACCTTGCATCGTGTGTGAAAGATATTCTCACGCTGTAGATCATCTGGTACCGGTTGCACATTCAGACTTCTTTTAATAACCAAAAGTTCCATTACCTTACCAGATTCAGGAACCTCTAGGTCGGTCTCATCTTCCTCTTCAGTAGGGAGATCACGCACTTCCTCCTCGGAATCTGACTCTATCTCACCATCATCTCGCATCAACATAACCCTCCGGTTAGGACATTGACTAGCAACATGTCCTCTTTTAAGGCACTTGAAACACTGGATATCTCGCGATCGTTCTTTTACCACCACTTGATGTTTGCCACGCCCATTATCAGAAACGGGAGGCTTTGGTGTGCTGGATTCGCCTTGCTCTCGAATCCGAAGTGGCGTTTGCGGTGCTTGTTTCCTGGAATTGTTAGGAGTATATAAAGGATTTGAAAAAGATTTAAAGGAAGGGTTACCTCGATTTGAAGACTTCCTGCGCTGTTGTCGTTCAATCTTTATTGCCATCTGCACCATGTCATCAACCTCGACATAATGTTGTAACTCAACAGCGTTGGCAATCTCGGTGTTCAACCCCGCTAGAAAACGTGCCATGGTAGCTTCTCGATCTTCCTCGATATTTGCACGCATCATATCCATTTCCATATCCTTGAAATAATCCTCAACGCTCATATTTCCCTGTTTCAAATTTTGCAACTTTTGAAACAAATCACGATGATAGTGAATAGGAACAAACCTTTTACGCATTAGTCGCTTCATCTCGATCCATGTTGCAACTGGATCATCACCAGTACGTCTACGACTAAGCAGTAACTGGTCCCACCATATCAAGGCATAATCAACAAACTCTGTTGCTGCTAATCGAACCTTCTTCTGGTCCGAGTAATTATAACACTCGAAAATGTGCTCCACTTTGCTTTCCCAAGCCAAGTATGCATCAGGATCTGAGCGTCCCTGAAAAGAAGGAATAGCAACCTTAATGTTAGTCAAATTATCGTCTACCTGTTGCACACGTCCTTGTCTAGGAATATGCTGCCTCGGTGACCGTTCGTCTTCATTTTCGTTCAATACATCATTAACATAGTTGGATCCTCCATCAAACCTATCCATCCTCGACTGTAATGGCTCTAAGGCGGTAGCCACTACTCGTTGCATCATTCTCTCCAAGGCTTGCATTTGAGGAATCAGTGGATCCTGTTCAACCGTGTGATCATCGGAACCTGTCATAATTAACAACAAAAAACAAACAAACTAACTAACAAACGGGTTAAAGGTTAGAAGGAAAAAAAAGTAGTCCTCACCAATCACACAACAAAAATCCTCACTAGTCACTCCAAAGAATTTGCACTCAAGAAAATAAGGAATTAACACTCAGCACTCGTGTTTCACTCGGGAGAATACTCGAATGGCTCTTTTTGTCTCCCCCTCTGTTCTCACACGCTCTGTTTGCCTTTTCCCTTAATCTCTCGTACTTAGTTCTTTAAAGGAACTGATTCCGATGTTTAGATTCTGCAAGTGTTGTCAAATTGAAAGAAAACAACGGGTGACGGGTGAATATTGTTAGAACAAAAATAAAGGTTAGGAGAAAAGAAATAAAAAAAATGAAAGTTGAGAATTGGGTTGAAAGAAAAAAAAGGATAAGAATATGAAATGAAAGAAAAGATGCTAAAAGAACAAGAATTTAGCAACTTACGCAGTAGAAATGCTTACCACCATCCTATCTCCGGAACAAACAAGAAAAGTTGATTTCGGGTGATTACAAAGCATTTCAAGGTAAGATAGACACATCCTTCATCATTTCACGTCCAAACAACACATACTAACACAAAATACCCCAGATATTCGAAACTGATTTTTTTGAATATTTTTTTTTATTTTTTTTCGAATTTTTTTTTATTTTTTTTCTTTGACTTTTTTGGTCAAACTTTGAATTTTGACTTTTTTTTTCAGATTTTTTTTTGATTTTTTTTGGCTTTTGTATATATATATATATATATATATATATATATATATATATATTTTGATGTCTGGTAGTGTAGAAATTGCTAAAATCCGACCAAAGCTGTGATACCATATGATACAGGGGTGTTGTTGAAGAAAACAACATTCCTCGTTCATTCACGGATCTAGGATAATAGCAAGCAATTCTCTACAATAGAAACAAACATGATGTTGAAGTTAGATATTTTAAATAGTAAAAAAAAATTTGAATTGAGAGCGAAGAAAGTTGCAGAAATTTTAATGATAGTTTGAACGACGAAGATGAGATTCTTCAAGCATTCAACAACGGTAGCAACGTTCTTGGAATTTGACACGATGAACTCGAAAGAACCTGCATAATCTATTATGCAAACCCGAATCGAATCTGTTCTTCGTAGTCGGAAAAGATGACAAACCCCAAGGAAGAACTCGAACAATCTGTTGAACGAACCCGATCCTTATCTTGAATTTGCTCGAATACGGACTTGGACCCTTCAATTATCGAACAATTGAGAACCCGAAGTATCAAAGAAAAAGTTCTAAAAAGAACCAAATTTGAGAGAAAAATCTCACCAAATAATTATTCATTCCAAATGTGTCTAACCTTACAAATGAAAAAGGTTTACAAATATATAGGGAGAAAGGAGGTTATGGCCGAAATATTTTGTGTGGTTAAAATCAAGAAGTTACACAAAATAAAATAAAATGAACTAACTCCCTTGGCTGATGCAATTTCGGCCACAAATGGAATAAGCACATGGGAAATGTGCTTTGTTTGAATTGAAATTCAAACAGCCAACTCCCTTTGTTCTCATCCGCACAAGGACTAGGAAGACTCGGCTGGGCTGCATGGGCAGTGGCGCGCAAGAGAGCCGAGTGGGCTGATGCGCCTGTGCGTGGCCTGCTACCTGCTGCTACGTGCATGGGGCTGAGCAAGCTGCTGGAAACGTGGGATGGCCCGGGGACGTGCGTGCATGGCTGTGCACAAATGGAATTCAAAGATGGGATGGCATGTTGCGCATGCATGGCTGCCAACGTATATATATAAAAAACATTATAAAAACATTATTGGAATTAAACCCCATGTAAAATTTATGCATGCATTTACAATTCAAAGATGGGATACTGCACATATATAAAATATTATTATAAGCTATATTATTAAATTATTCCAAACATATGTATCATATGATATACGTATTTAAAAACACACATGTATTATATAACCTAATCATGTCACATATTAATTATGCAACACATTAAAAGTCCTATCGTCTAAGGCACAAGTATTATCAAATGATTCAGAAATATTAGCACAAATAAGGAACAGAGCTTCCCTGAAACGTTGCACCCTAGATCGCGTAATTGGTCCTAACGGTAAGACCTCCGGATCAGCAACATGTGCTGGTGAAGACGTGCTCACATCACCAGTTGAAGGTAAAGGATGTGGATGTGCCTAAGACAGCTTTCAGGACGAGGTATGGGCATTATGAGTTTCTTGTGATGCCGTTTGGTTTGACAAATGCTCCTGCAGCTTTCATGGACATGATGAACCGAGTATTTCATGAATACTTGGATAAGTTTGTGGTGGTGTTCATTGATGATATCCTCGTGTACTCGCGTACTGAGGAGGAGCATGAAGGGCATCTGAGGATTGTGCTGCAAGCCTTGTTGGAGAATCAGCTTTATGCTAAGCTGAGCAAATGTGAGTTCTGGCTTAGAGAAGTGGTGTTTCTTGGTCATGTGGTTTCCGCTGGGGGGATTCGTGTCGATCCTCAGAAGATTGAGGCAGTGATGAATTGGAGGGTTCCTAAGTCTGTTCATGAAGTCCGTAGTTTCCTTGGGTTGGCGGGATACTACCGGAGGTTTGTGGATGGGTTTTCGAAGATTGTTGCACCTTTGACGAAGTTGTTGCAGAAGGATGTTAAGCATGAGTGGACGGAAGCAAGACAACAGGCTTTTGAGAAGCTTAAGGCAGCCTTGACGCAAGCTCCTATCTTGGTTCAACCTGAATTAGGGAAAGAGTTTGTGGTGTATAGCGATGCGTCCTATGTTGGTTTGGGATGTGTGTTGATGCAAGAGGGTAAGGTGGTGGCTTATGCATCGCGGCAGTTGAAGGTGCATGAGCGCAATTATCCTACGCATGACATCGAGTTGGCTGCGGTGGTTTTTGCTTTGAAGATCTGGAGACATTATCTGTATGGTGAGAAGTGTAATGTGTACACTAATCACAAGAGTTTGAAGTATCTGATGTCTCAGAAGGAGTTGAATCTTAGGCAGCGACGTTGGGTGGAGTTGCTCAAAGATTATGATTTGACGATTGAGTATCACCCTGGAAAAACTAATGTTGTAGCGGATGCCTTGAGTAGGAAGGTAACTGTTGAGTTGAGGGCTATGTTTGCCAGTTTGAGTATTTCGCGCGATGGTGGTCTTGTGGCTGAGTTGCAAGTGAAACCATCTTTGGTTCAGTTGATCAAGGAAAAACAGTTGTTGGATGATTCCTTGGTACCTCATGTTCAGGATATTGCGGAGGACAGGCCTTCGGATTTTTGTTTTAATGATGATGGAGTGTTGTGTTTTGGGAGTCGGATAGTAGTGCCCGATGATGCTGAATTGAGGCGTGCTATTCTGATTGAAGGTCATAGTAGTCCTTTTGCTATGCACCCTGGTAGTACTAAGATGTATCGTGATCTTCGTGATGAGTACTATTGGGTGGGTTTGAAGAAGGATGTTGCTGAGTTTGTGAGCAAGTGCATGGTGTGTCAGCGAGTTAAGGCTGAGCATCAGTTTCCTTCAGGGTTGTTGCAACCGTTGAGAATTCCTGAATGGAAGTGGGAAAGGATTACCATGGATTTTGTGTCTGGTTTACCTTTGTCACCTTCGAAGAAGAATTCGGTGTGGGTGATTGTGGATCGCCTGACGAAGTGTGCGCATTTCTTGCCTGTGCATACTACGTACTCTTTGGATAAGCTTGCAGAGCTGTACATTGCTGAGATTGTGCGGCTGCATGGTGTGCCTAATTCGGTTGTGTCCGATAGGGATCCGAGGTTTACATCGCGTTTCTGGCAGTGTTTGCATCAGGCTTTGGGTACACGGTTGAATTTCAGTACATCTTATCATCCTCAGTCGGATGGGCAGTCCGAGCGTGTTGTCCAGGTCCTAGAGGATATGTTGAGGTGCTGTGTGATTGAGTTTCAGGGCTCTTGGGAGAAGCATTTGCCTTTGGTGGAGTTTGCCTATAATAATAGTTATCAGGCAAGTATTCAAATGGCACCTTATGAAGCTTTGTACGGGAGGAGGTGTAGGACTCCTCTGTGTTGGGCTGAAACGGGTCAGAAGTTGGTTTCGATGCCAGCTTTGTTGAAAGGAACCACCGAGAAGGTGAAGCTCATTTGTGAGCGTTTGAAGGCAGCTTCTGATCGGCAAAAGTCTTACGCGGATCTGAAGCGTAAGGAAATTGAGTATGCGGTGGGTGACCGTGTGTTTTTGAAGGTTTCGCCTTGGAAAAAGGTGATGAGGTTTGGCCGGAAGGGTAAGTTGAGCCCTAGGTACATTGGACCATACGAGGTGATTGAGCGTGTGGGTCCTGTTGCGTACAAGTTAAGGTTACCTCAAGAGTTGGAAAAGATTCATGATGTGTTTCATGTTTCTATGCTTCGGAAGTATAGATCGGATCCTTCACATGTGATGCCTGTGGAAGAAGTGGAATTGAATCCGGATTTGACCTATGATGAGGAACCGGTGAAGATTTTGGATTCGGATAATAAGGTTCTTCGGGCAAGACCATTGAGTTGGTAAAGGTGTTGTGGAAACATCGTGGTGTTGAAGAAGCCACATGGGAACAGAAGGATGACATGCTGAAGCAATTTCCGTACCTCTTTCCTTCAGGTAAATTTCGAGGGCGAAATTTCTTAAGGGGGAGAGTTGTAACGCCCCAGTTTTGGGCTTAGAAGTTTTGGGTTTGGACCGGGCCGGTTGGGTGGCGGTTCGAATATAAAAGGGTGAATTTAGGAAAGCCTAGTTCGGGTTGCATTAAAAATATGGAAAAATGTCTTAAAATCCTCTTTTATTATATATAAGAAGATGGTGAAATCAATTTTACAAAATGAGGTTTGGAAGAGTGACATTTTGAGTTAGTGACTAAAATGTAATTTTTGAATCTTTAAGGAGCTATTTACCCAATAGGAGTTTCTCCAGATTTTTCTTAAATATTAAAGGATTAATTAATGGTTTTAATATTAGGTAAAAAGGAGGGAAAATATATTTTGGCATTTTTAACTAAATTTTCCCAAATTTCCATTTTCTTTTCTCTCAACTTTTCTCTCAACCCAAACACATTTCTCCAACACATTTTCCCTCTGATTTTGACATCCATATATGAGATTTCAATTCTCTTTTGATCTCTAATCATCTCTTCAACAAAACCTTAGCATTTGCTATTTGGATTTTCAAGAATCTTGGTTCTAAAAAGGGAGAACCTCAAGTTTAGAGGTATGAACGTCCTTCTCCTCTAAATTCTCAGTTCTTTACTGAAATTCCCAAGTTCTCAATCCTTGATTTGTGTTTTATAAAATGTTTTACAATTGTGTTCTTGATCTTGGCTTTAAAATGCAAGATTTGCTTTAGTTTGGATGAAATTCGTATGATCTGATTGGGCATTGTTTTGAGATGTCATTTTGATGAAAAATGAATGTATAATTGATGAGAAATTGAGGTTTAATCAATGCAATCCCGAATAGGTTGATTTTCCTAAGTTTTGCTTGAGTTTTTGGTTGTTTCTGGAGTGATCTTGATGATCTGTTATAGCTGGAGGTATAAGGACGTGGTTAGATCCTTTTTGGATGTTGATTGAGGTTTAAGAATGTTTAGAATTGATGGATCTTGGCTGGGTAGTGTTGTGGAGTTGTTTGGATGTGTTTTCGATTGTGTTTGGTAGCCGAAAATGGAGTGTGGATGAGAGCAGCGAGTTTAGGTTCTTTCATTGAAGATATTAATGCATGATGATGCATTAATCCTCTACTTTGATGTGTTTAAAACATGGGAGACATCTTCAGATCTTTGTGGTGGTGATCCGGAAGTTTGATTGGTGTTTCGGCGAGTGGCGAAACGGAATCGGTGAGTGGATTTTGGTTTTCAGCTTTGAAACCAATGTTTTGAAGGTTTGGGAGCTTAGTTTAAGTCTAAGCAACTTAGCTAAGCTCAAGAGTAAGTTTTCGGTAAAACTCACTTGATGATGAACCATGAGTTGGTTGAATGCAATGAGATTTGTTTGCATGTTTTAAATCCTGTTTTGAGAGCATATTTTTAGCATGATTATTTGCTGATTTTATAAGCCATGTGTTGAAGGATGCTCAAGGTAAGGGATCCTTGTTTTGAACATTGCTAAATGTGGTTTTGATGCTTAATGACGCATGATGATTATGGCTTTGTTAAATGCTTTAAAACAGTGGAATATTGGATTTAAATGATGTATATTGGCAAGTGATGTCTTGAGAATGGTTAAGAACACTATGGTGGTTAAAAGTCCATAGGTGGTTCTTGTAATTAAGAACAACATGGTGGTTAAAAGTCCATGGTTGGTTCTTGGTTAAGATCACAAAGGTGGTTAAAAGTCCTTGTGTGAATCTTGTGCATTTTAAGAACAACATGGTGGTTAAAAGTCCATGGTTGGTTCTTGGTTAAGGTCACAAAGGTGGTTAAAAGTCCTTGTGTGAGCCTTGTGTATTTAAGAACACCATGGTGGTTAAAAGTCCATGGGTGATTCTTGTTAAGGACACAAAGGTGGTTAAAAGTTCTTGTGTGGTCCTTGTGAATTGTAAGAACATCATGGTGGTTAAAAGTCCATGGATGATTCTTGTGCTAAGGACACAATGGTGGTTAAAAGTCCATGTGTGGTCCTTGTGAATTGTAAGATCACAATGGTGGTTAAAAGTCCATGTGTGAGTCTTGTATTAATTGTATCACTTGTGGCCAATATGACATGTTATAAACTTGAAGCATGAAATGCTTGTTTTAAATGCTTATGTGCTTGTACAAATGATGATTTGAACTAAGGTTTATAAAGGTGTTTATAAATGCATTATTGAGTTGTTTTAATTGAGCATTCCTCACTAGGCTTTTTGCTTACGCTCTCTCTTTTCTTAAACCAATAATGCAGAGCATTGAAGTGTTTATAAGGGCAGCAAGAGGTCAAGAATCCAAGTGAAGAACTAAGCTCATGTATGGTGAATGTTTTCTAACACTATTAGCTTTTGGGCATTTGGCAATGGGGAACATATGTTGTTGATTTGGGAGATGTTTTGGACTCCCTAAGTTGGTTTTATGTTGTTGTTGATGATGGAACATGTATTTGGCTTTTGTGAAGTTGGTTTGGTATTATGATGCTTGAATGGTTTTCCAAATAGGATGCATGCCTATAGAATTGAGGATTTGTTTAATTGATGTCATGTTTGAGTATGGTTGATGCAATTATGTTCCTTATGCATGTAATGACTTGCTGGTATAATTTGGTTGCCTTTGGAGCATGTTTGATGGGTCAATTGTGTGTTAAACCAGCAAAATTTCTGCAATCTGGGCAGGGCGTATCGGAACGGGTGCTACCGTTTCGGAACATGGGGCCTGAAATGGCCTAGGCGTTTCGAAACGGGAGGAACCGTTCCGTAACGAAAATGCTACTGTCAAGCCATGTTACGATACTCGTTTCGGAACGGTCCCGCGTTTTGGAACGGATCATCCCCGTTTCGGAACACTCGACCGTTGGGCACTGAAATTGACGGTTACATGTTTTGAAATCTTTGCGTTTTAGTCCTGAACCTTGTTTATGCAATTGAATGAGTTTGAGATGTCCGTTTGAGCTGAAATTTGGCAGAGAAGCATGAAATATGATTAATTTCATATTGGTAACTTTTAATTGGGTTAAGTCCTTATAATTTTCAGAATTTGCAAATTGGTCCCTAATTTCTTAATTTGTGCAATCAAGTCCCTGAATGTTCTTTGATTGTTATGATCTTTGAGTATGTTGTTCTTGTGAACATATCTAGGGTTAATGTGCATTTAGATAAGACTTAAAACGAAAAAAAAGGGTCGTTAATCAAGGTTGACTTTCGGGTTGACTTTAGTTTTCCCCGTGTAAACTTCTTAATTCGGTTCAACCGTCTGGGCCGGGTTAAGGGGGTTACAAAGAGCCTAGTCCTTCAAGGCTTCAAGAGGTGGATCTTGTGCATCCTCATCTTTAGCTGGAATCTCATCCTTCTTTGAAGTTTGTTCTCCATCAAAGGCATCAAGGATTCCTACATCATCATCATCATCATCATAAGATTCCTTCCTCGGAAGGAGGTTATCATCGAATACAACATGAATAGACTCTTCTACTACTAAAGTTCTCTTATTAAATACACGATAGGCTTTAGAGGTTAAAGAATACCCTAAGAAAATAGCTTTATCACTTTTAGCATCAAATTTACCTAAGTTGTATTTTCCATTGTTTAAAACAAAACACTTGCAACCAAATGGATGAAAATAGCTAATGTTACGCTTTTTAGATTTTAAAATATCATATGGTGTTTTCTTTAAAAGTGGCCTAATCATTACTCGATTTACAATGTAGCAAGCGGTGTTTGTGGCTTCCGTCCAAAAATATTTAGGTAAATTGTTTTCACAAAGCATGGTTCTAGCCATTTCTTGTAAAGTCATATTTTTCCTCTCAACTACCCCATTTTATTGAGGAGTTCGAGGAGCCGAAAAATTGTGGCTAATACCATTTTCATTTAAAAACTCTTTAAAACCTAGATTTTGAAATTCGGTTCCATGATCACTTCTAATATGAGAAATCTTAAGTTCAAGATCATTTTGAGTTAATTTTGAAAACATGATGAATTTTTCTAAAGCCTCATCTTTAGTTCTCAAGAATAGAACCAAAGTAAATCTAGAATAGTCATCAACAAGTACAAATGCATACAATTTACCACCCAAGCTCATAGTTCTAATAGGCCCAAATAAATCCATATGAATTAGTTGTAAATATCTACTTGTAGAAACATCATTAATGGATTTAAAGGATGATCTATGTTGTTTACCCTTAGAGCATGCATCACAAATTTTGTCATTTGAGAACTTAATTTTTGGCAAACCTCTAACTAGATTTAGGAAACTAATTTTTCTAAAACACTAATGCTAGCATGTCCTAGTTTCCTATGCCATAGCCATGCATCATTTTCATTTTGTACAACAAAGCATGCATGGGATGTATGAATGTCATCTAAATACACCATGTATATATTACATATGCGATGACCAATGAGCATTATATTATTTGATTTAATGTCAACAATTTTCACCCATTTTTATCAAATAAGACATTAAATCCTTTATCTCACAATTGACTAATGCTCAATAAATTGTGTTTTAGACCATCGACATATAAAACATTTTCAATGAGAATAGTAGAGCGATTACCTATGGATTCAATACCTTTAATGTGGCCTTTGGAGTTGTCACCAAATGTCACTCCTCCTCCACTTTTTTGGCTTTAAGTCCATGAATCGACTCTTATCTCCAGTCATGTGCCTTGAGCATCCACTATCAAGGTACCATGAGTTTTGACTTTAGTCTTTGGCCTTGTAGCAATGCTCCCCATACAAACAAAGATATTAAGCTTTGATTTTTGGTACCCAAATCATTTTGGGTCCACGAGTGTTAGCTTCCAAAAGCTTGGTTCCCTTAGGAATCCAAGGTGACATGGCATCAATATTATTAGACTTGACAAGTTCCTTAGGAACCCATACACTTCTAACTATTTTAGCTCTATTATGCCTATAAGAGTTACTTTGTTTGTAGTTATTATTCTTTTTTAGGTTGGTTTGATCTAGATGATTCACCTATTTCATTTTTCATGTTACCAACACCATTAAAAGATTTCTTAAGCTCATTCAACACCTTTTGGTGTTCACTATTGCATTGAGAAATAAGATTGTTTAAGTCTATATTTTCATCTTGAAAGAATTTAAGTTCATCTGGTAAACCTAAGATCTTTTTCACAAATTTTAAGTTAGCTTGAGAATGTGAATCTGTAACACCCGGGTTTGGGGGACGAGAGAAAATAATATTAAAATATTATTTCAGGTTTCAGTCTTAAAATTTAAAATAATAAAATATTATTTTGGGCTTCATATATTCGAAGCAAACATTTATGATTGGATTAAAATTTGTTTTGGGAACCAAAAAACCCATGGATTTTTGAATAAATCAGATTTGCCATCTCATTAATGGCAAAGTTGTAATATTGGGAGATTTTTTAAATAGCCAAATAAAATAAAACAAAAACAAACCCCATTTTAACATCTTCATCTCCTTTTCTATTCTTCAAACATGAACACCACCCCTCCTCCCATCTTGCTTTTCCATCAATCTTGCCTTCATTTTTGGAGCTCTTGCAAAGGTAACAACAAATTCTTCTTGTCCTCAACTTCCTCTTTCTTCCCATACTTTTAGTTTTCATTAAAATTCATTATTTAAAGTTTTGTGTTTTGGGGTTTTTGAAGAGAAAGATGCAAACTTTACCATCCATTGCTTGAGCTTTTGATTCTTTGTTAATAGATAAGTTAATATTAACCCAAGAGGTCCAACATACTAGATTTTTACATTGTTTTAAATGGATTTTCGGATTTGGGTTTTGAAGGGTTCTTGGAAGGGTTTTAGGGTTAGTTGTGGGTGTGTTTGATGTTGGAAATTGGGGGTTGATGGTTATACTATGTTTGGGTAGTGTTTGAACACATCTAAGGGTGCTTTGGATGACTACATTGCTGATTTTGGATGGGTCTTTGTGGATGTACGAAAATGAGAAATTGAAGAATGAACTTGGCTTTGAATTGTGAGAATTGTAGTGGATTTGTGTGTTGGTGTTAAACTTTGGGTTTGTGGCTGATTTTGAGGTTAATATATTGTTTTTGAATGGTTAGAAGCAAGGGAAATCAATGGAGAAGCTTCGGGCTCGGATCTAGAAACTTGGATGCTTGGTGGGCTTGTCGGCTTGTGCTAATGGAGTGGTCGGTGAGTGGTTACTATTTTTAAATGGCTTTCAATTATTGGTTCAAGCATGTGAACCTAGGATGGGCTTGGTAAACCCACCTAGAGTTGAGATTAGAGTGGTAGCCTAATCTCAAGCTTAGCTTAGGAAACCTTTGGTTGAACTCCTAATTGCGTATTATGCCTCATGTCTGATTGTGTTTATGCTGGCTATGTATAATATGTTATGCATGTTGTTGAGGCTTGATATGATGCGTTGATGTATGCATGTGGTTCGGTTTATGAATCGTGCATGATAGTGATCTTGGTGAGTACGTGCTAAGCACGGAAGTTATGTTGAGCTGATGTTGTGAACGGTTATGGAATTTGATTAATATTGGCACTAGTATGCTTGGGTACAATGATCGATCATTAGGATGAGTGTGCACACGAGAGTCAAAGTCGCACGTGGCCTTGGTGGCGTTAAGGCACCAAGGAGGAGTACGGTGATGTAATATTCCACCGGAAATGTTTATATATTTGATGGTGATGAGTGGAATCCCATCGACAGGGCGTGAGGATGAGTGCAATCCCCTCCCCGAGAACCGGTGATGAGTGTAATCCCACCGCAGGTAATGGTTATGTTGGAAATGCGTTCCAACATGTTATCCGCGTATTCAAGTCATAGCTAGGTGCCAATATGAGATTATATGTGCCTTTATGATTTGAGATGTGTTGCCAATATGATATGAATTGTGATTCCAATACGCATTGAGATATGTTGTTAAATATACATTGATATATGTATCATTGTAAGCTGAGCTTATGAGTTGTTGAGCATGGCATAATGTTGACTATATGTTCATGCACCATGTATGTTCTGGGCTCACGCAGAGCGGAGGTATGATCATGCATTTCATTATGGTTGTAGCTCGTGATTGGACCCTGCATTGTCGAAGGTTTGTTTTATGAGCATACCCTCACTAAGCTTTTATGCTTATGCTCCTTTTTGTTCGACAATGCAGATCAGTAGCTTGTGGGTGGCAAGGGCAAGGAAAGGTCTCCAAGTGTCGCTTTTGGTTAGCTCAAGTATGAACTTTAAATTGTAGAATGTAATAGTCAAGCAATGGGATAGGTGTTGTTGATTTGAGCTTTGATTGTGAGAAAGGGAATTTACAGAGAACAAAATCAGTTACTCTGTTTTTGCATATCCTTTTCCTTAATTTACATAGAAGTCTATTTAATAGACTGAGTACACTGAGTTATGCACCAAGTAGGATTCCTCACTAGTTAAACTCTATCTAGGATAATTAAGTTAGAGTTTCTGTACAACTTAACTACTATTAGATAATATTTACAAGAGTCTAGGTAGAACTAAAACTCTAATATTCACCAACACTCCCCCCTCAAGCTGGTGAGTAGATAGTATATACTCCTAGCTTGGATGTGAATTCATCAAAGGTTGCTTGTGGTAGTACCTTGGTGAAGACATCAGCTAGTTGATCTTTGGTTGGAACAAAATGGAGCTTTGCAAGTCCATTATTAACCTTTTCTGAAATAAAATGCCTGTCAATCTCCACATGCTTGGTTCTATCATGATGAACTGGGTTTTTTGCTATGCTAATAGCAGATTGGCTATCACTAAACAACTCAAAAGTATGTGTGTTATCCACTGTCAGTTCTGATAACAGTCTTTTTAGCCAAATTCCCTCGCAAATTCCAAGTGCCATAGCCCTATATTCTGCCTCGGCACTGCTCCGAGAGACTACAGGTTGTTTCTTACTTCTCCAAGTAACCAAGTTACCCCAAACAAAAGAGCAATACCCACTTACTGATTTTCGATCAGTTAATTCCCCTGCCCAGCTGGAATCAGTGTATATCTTCACTGATCTATCTTCATTTTTTTTAAAAATCAGTCCATGTCCAGGGGTAAATTTCAAGTACCTCAAAACTCTATTGGCTGCCTCCATGTGTTCTTCTCTAGGATTGCTCATATGTTGACTTATTATGCTTACCGAATAAGCTATATCTGGCCTCGTGAGAGATAGATAGATTAACTTCCCTACTAGTATATGGTATAATTCCTTATTCACAGGATCCCCTAAATCATCCTTCCTCAGCTTCAGATTACAATCCATAGGAGTGTCTATTGGCTTGCAACCTAACATCCCCGATTCAGAAAGTAAATCGAGGATATATTTCCTCTGATTAATCACAATTCCATCCTTGGACCTTGCAACCTCCATTCCCAAAAAATATCTGAGGCTCCCTAGGTCTTTAGTTTCAAACTCACTACCCAAGAACTTCTTTAGTCTCTCGATTTCTTCACTGTCACTTCCAGTAATTATTATGTCATCGACATAAACAATTAAAAGAGTTTGTTGTTTCTCGGGTGTAACCTTTACAAACAATGTGTGATATGCTTGACATTGTTTGTAGCCATTCTTCACAACAACCTTAGTGAACCTATTGAACCAGGCCCTTGGTGACTGTTTCAAGCCATATAGAGACTTGTGCAACTTGCATACCACATTCTGTTTTGAGTTGTCCTTCATACCAGAGGGAATTTGCATATACACTTCCTCCTCAAGATTCCCATTCAAGAATGCATTCTTGATATCCAGCTGATGTAATTTCCAATCCTTATTTACAGCTAAGGAAAGTAACACTCTGATTGTATTTAGTTTAGCTACAGGTGCAAAAGTTTCTTGGTAGTCTATCCCATAGGATTGTGTGAACCCTTTAGCTACCAACCGAGCTTTGAATCTCTCAACACTACCATCTGAATTGTATTTTACAGTGAATACCCACTTGCAGCCAATAATTTTCTTCCCTTGAGGCAGCTCAACCAAACTCCAATTCTGATTAGTCTGAAGAGCTTTAATCTCTTCTTCTACTGCTTTTCTCCACCTTGGATCATGTAGTGCTTCTTCCACTGTTTTTGGGATCTTCATACTATCAATTTTAGCTGTAAAAGCTCTCAAGGAAGGCATTAGTTTGCCATAAGCTACAAACCTTTCAATAGGATGGTTTGTACATTTTCTAACACCCTTTCTTTTAGCAATAGGTAGGTCTATAGTGTCATCAGTAGGAACAAAAGTTTGAGGAGCATTATTACCTTCCAAATTTTCCTGGGCAGCAGAATCCAGTTCCAATTCTCGGTAAATGCTAGGATGAGTAATAGTTTCTGAAACTTGTTTCTTTCTCCTTTGATAAACACTTAGTTGTTTACTCTCAAGCTGTGGAGTCAAGGTTTTTTTAGGTGTTTTTGGTAAGCATGTAGGTGTTTCAATTGGGGCAGTAGAGGTGCTAGGAGTTTTAGAACTTGGTGAGGGTACGTCTGCTGGTTTTGGGGAATGCATTGGCTGTAAAATGGATGTATGAGAAGGCTGAATATCTTGTTGTGATTTACAAAGGTCAGGTTGTGGAGGTAAACAATGAATGATTTGGAAATTGTCATGGGACTGAAATTCCTGTAAAGTACTATCATGGGACTGAAATTCCTGTAAAGTCCCCCCTGAATTTCAGACTTAGAGAAATAGGGTCTGTTTTCAAAGAATGTAACATCCATGGAGTTGTAAATTTTCTTGGTAGTGGGTGAGTAACATTTGTAGCCCTTTTGACTCGAAGAATAACCTAGGAAAATACATTTAAGAGACCTAGGATCAAGTTTACCCCTAGATTGAGTATGGATATGAACAAAAGAAACACACCCAAACACTCGAAAAGGAACATGAGATGACAATGGCTTGAAAGGAGAAAAGGAAGCAAGAAGAACATCTCTTGGGATTTTAAATTTCAAAGTTTTACTTGGCATTCTATTGATTAAGTAGGTTGCAGTAAGAATGGCCTCCCCCCAAAAATGATTTGGTACACTAGTAGAAAACAACAATGATCTAGCAACTTCTAAAAGATGCCTATTTTTCCTTTCAGCCACACCATTCTGTTGAGGGGTATTGACACAAGAACTAATATGAAAATCCCTTTTTCTTTGAAATATGAACCTAATGTTTTGGTGAAATACTCACTGCCATTGTCAGTTTTTAGAATTTTAATAGTACTTTGGAACTGGTTTTCTACCATCCTATGGAAGCTTCTAAAGACATTCTCAACCTCTGATTTTTCTTTCAACAAATATGTCCAAGTAGTCCTAGAGTGGTCATCAATGAAGGAAATGAACCACCTTGATCCAGTATAGTTTTTAACCTTAGAAGGGCCCCAAATGTCACTATGTTTTACTGAAAAAGGTGAGGAATGTGTAAATTTAGAAGGATGGTAAGGTTGTCTAGTGTGTTTAGCAAGTTGGCATATTTCACAAGCAAAGGACTTTGGATTTTTATTAGCAAATAACCGAGGAAACAGTTTAGCCATATAAGGAAAGTTGGGATGACCTAACCGAAAGTGTCATAACATAATATCACTAGAAGAAATAGAATAGGATAAAGCTGAATTGGTTTGGCTTTTAAATGCTTTGTTGAATTGTAAACCTTGTTTATGTTGCATGTTTTGAGATGCTATGCTTTTGGTTGAGTACATGTGTTTGTAAGCATGTAAACCTTATATGGGAGACATGTGCCTTTGGCTTTTAAGTCTTCAAGCATGCTTTGAATGATATCTTAAATGGATGCCCTATCTTATGCCTTGTGTGTTTCAGCATGTTTTGCCATAGGATCCATGCCTCTAGTTCATTCTTGTAAGTGTTGTGTGCTTCTTGGGGTCGTTTAAGGCCTTTGGAGTGGTTGGAAATTGTTTAAGGTTGGTTTTTAAGAATTGCAGACATCCAGTGTTTCGAAATGGGCTGAGCCGTTTTGAAACGGGTAAGGCTTCAGGGACATCGTATCGGAACTCGTTTCGATACGGTTTGGCCACTATGAACCCTTGTTCCGAAACGAGTTTTGGAACACTTTGGCTACTGGAAATCTAAGAAATTGCCGATATGAAGGGGTTTCGAAACGGGCCTAGAGGTTCGGAACGGTCAATATCTCGTTGACCACGAGAAGTTGACCGTTGAGGGCGTTTCAAAAAGGTTGACCTCCGTTCCGATACGACCTTCTCATGTGGACTTGGGGCAGTTGACCAAGTCAAGGCGTTTCGATACGCCTTAAAGGTATTTCCAAAACGACCTGCCTAATAACTTAAAATTGGACTATTTAATTGCTGATTTGTGTCTTGTTGCGTGTCTTTCTCAAATTATTCCGCTGTTGTGATCACATAGGATTCAAATGTGCCTTTAGAGAAGATTAAATTAAAAGAAAAAATTTTAGGGTTGCTAACCGAGGGGGAACCTTAACAGGTTTCGCTTCGGTTTTCCCCGTGTGGCCTACTCGGACCGGTCATCCGGCCAGACCGGGACGAGAGGGTTACATTTGTTGGTATCAGAGCCTAAGGTTTCCGAGACCTTGGGCAGGTGAGTGAGGTAAGTTTAATTCTTGTATTGAAATTACACGGTGGTTGCTTGCCATGTAAGCATGTTGCTTGTTATTCGAGTATGCTTGATGTATGTTTGTACGATCGTGTGTATATGTTGCTTGAAGCATGTTGAGTAGAGTCCCATTGCTACTATTACATCGAAAAATGATTTTAAGTGAGCGAACATACTTGAGAACTTGGAAGCCTTGCCTTGCTATCCCAACCTTTTATGTTTTATTGTTGTTGTTGTTGATCTATTGCTTTTTAGTAAGTTTGAGGCCAAGGAGTGGGCCGTGAATTGGTAAGTGGGAGTTGTGGCATCTGAGAATGTGGATGATGTTGAGGGAGTTCATCGCTATTGTCAGGAGAGTATGGTTGTACCGGAGTTGAGGTACAATTGGCTTGTTTGAGTCAGGATGTATGTGGGTTGATTCTCGTTGGTGAGGGACGATGTGATCGATTCTGGCACTGGTTGATAAAAAGAAGTGAAGACCTATGAGTGGGAGTCAGAGTGGTATCGATGTCACAGTACATAAGCCTTGGTACAGTTTTGGGTTTGTTTCCTCCGGTTGATTCTGAGTCTGTACTTCTCTATGTTGTTAACAAGCATGCCAGGTTTGTATCTGCCCGATGAGGTGTTAGAGGTAGGTGTGAGCACCTTAGTTCTTTAGGCGAGATCAAGGTAAGGGTCTCGTGTGAGTAATCTGGAATTTAGAAATGTTAGTTGGTGATCGTTGGGATTCAGCCAACGGTTTTAATACAAGATAGTCGACCAGTATCCGTGAGTGAGAATCGATTTGTGCGATTAGGCCAGTGTGCATCTGAGTTGTCTTCCAGCGAGAAGGAGAGATGAAGTCACTTCCGATATAGTCGAGCCGAGAAAGAAGTCTTGAGCTTTAACTTCAGATTGTTTGGTAGTGGGATGTTTGAGTCGTCAGGACCGATGTTATAGAACCAGTTCCAACATGATAGTTTGTGTGTAATCAGAATTGAATTTTGAGGTTCTGAGATGCTCTAAGAACAGTTTTGAAGAGTTAGGTTATGTTGAAGAACCATCCTGAAAACAAGAGGACCGAAGACTATCAGCTGTGTACATGTGAAGTTGTAATTTCTACGGATTCGTCCTTTTGTGTGTGAGCATGTAAGGAAGCTAGATATCTTTGTTGGGATTTTAGACGTATGGACACATGTGACTAGTCCTTTGTGGTGAGATAGTGGTGGTCAGAAAAATGTACAGAAGATGATTGTTGATGGTTCAGGGTTACGTGCTTCCAGTAGATGTGAAGTAATTGTCTTTTACGCTTTTAATGTAACTTTTGGGCATGGTTTAACTTGTAGAGCACGAAGCTAGGGTATATCTTGAGATAGAGAGAGAGTTACCTTGAAGTTGCAGATTTCTGTGAGACTGTAGTGGTAGGTGAGGATGTGAGCTTCTTATCGAATGTTGTTCCAGCTTTAGAGGTCAAAGATTGATTGGGCTTAGTTGACAGGCTTGCCTAGCAAATGTGATGGATTTGATTTTTGAATGAAGATTAGACCGCAGAATGTTAGAATAGTTTGTGTTTTCCTAGAAGTGTTTACAAGAATTACCCGGTTTATCTCCTGACAGAGAAGAAGAGTTTGTTATTGAGACCGTCTCCGAGTTTGCTCCTGTTTGATTGTTCTGTATCTTATGATTCTCGACAAAATTGAGAGTGTTGAAGAATCCACTACGAAATTTGTTAGACCTTAGATTGATTAGGCCTAGTACATCATCTTAGAGTATGACAGTGCAATTTGTGAAGAAGAGAGATGACAATACGAGAATGTGTTTAGATTACAGGTAGTTGAAACAATTGCCAGTAAATGAGTAGTATCCGTTTCCGAACGTTAGCGATTTGTTGATCAGTTAATGTGTGCACCAGTCTTTTCAAATATTAATATGAGATCCGATTACTATCAGTTGAAAGTGAGAGAGGTTGATGTACCGAAGATAGCTTACGGGGCAAGATGTGATCGCTTTGAGTTCTGAGTTATGTCGTTTTGTTTGACTAGTGTATTAGTTACTTTTATAGAGATGTTGAGTAGAATAATTCCCGAGTTCCTTGATCAGTTGTAGTAGTTCTCATAGATGATACATGTGTATATTCACGTACCAGGGAAGACCATGAAAAGCTTTAGAGTTAGTGTTGTAGATCCTATTAGAGAATTAGTTGTATGCCAAGTTGAGCAAACGTGAACTCCGAGTTAAGGAAGATGTTCTCCTAGGACATGTAGATCAGCTGAGTGTATTAGAGTAAATCCTATGAAGACAGAAGAAGATGTGGGTCGGAAGAAACCGAAGACTGTGACATGTATCTATAGTTCCTAGGTTTAGCATTGTTACTTTCAGAGAAATCGTAAATAGTCTTTTGAAGATAGCTGCTTCTTTGACAAGTTGCTACCGAAGAATGTTCAGTTGTGTGGTCAGATGCGAGACAATAAACCCTTGAGAAACTGAGAGAAACTTTGAAGTGAGCTTCGACCTTGATCCAGCCTATATTAGAGAAAGAAATTGTGAACCATAGTTATTCGTTACATGTAGGGTTAGGTTGTGTGCTTATGCAAGACAGAAGATTGTGACTTATTCATCGAGATAGTTGAAAGACTGGAGAAGAGTTATCTGACACTAGACTTAGAGTTAATTACGGTTGTATTTGCTTTGAAGACTTAGAGACAGAGCATGTATAGTAAGAAATGCACAGTATATACTTAACATCAGAACTTGAAATATTAGACGACTTAGGAAGGGTTGAAACTTGAACGGCATGAGTTGCTAGAACTGCTTGAAGACTGTGATCTCAAGTTTGAGTACCACCCGAAGAGAGTTGACGTAGTAACCGATGTTCCGAGCTATGTGGTTGATAGGTTAGTAGTAGAGTTGCGAGCTGTGTTTGTCGGATTCAGTTTACCAAATGATAGTAGTTTCGTGGCCGAACTTCAGGTAAAACCTATTTTGAGTCAGAATGCTTAAAGTGAAACAGTTGCAAGACAGGCTCTTGGAACCTCACGTGCAAGACATGGCAGAAAGAAGACCTTCAGAATACAATTCAGAGATGATAGAGTTTGTATTGTTAGATACAGAATAGTTGTGCCGATTGACATAATGTTTTGAGATGTATTGCTTTGGCCGAAGCACTTGGCAGTTTGTTTGTGTTGCATCTGAGCAGTATGAAGACGTATTGTGGGTTGAAGATGAGTACTTCTAGATTGAGTTGATGAATAATGTGGTTCAGTATGAGAGTAAGTGTGTAATTCGCTAGCGTGTCAAGACCGAGTATCAGTTTTCTTCTAGTTTGTTACATCCGTGGAAGGTTCTTAATGGAAGTGAGTAATAGAGATCCGAGATTTCAACTAGATTATTTTTGAAGACGTCTGCATAGTGTTTGGTTACTTGTTGAAGTCAGATGGTCAGTTAGAGAAGGTTATGGGTCAAATATTCAAGCAGTGCTGTTGTTTAATTGTTGCGGTTACCACCGGAGTTAGAAAGGGGTTTGTGATGTGTTCCGTGTATCCATGATTCATAAATGTGAGTCAGATCTGTTCCGTGCCATGTTTGTAGAAGAGATTGAGTTCATTTTAAAATCTACAAGCAATGAAGAACCAGTGGAGATCTTAGCATCAGATATCTATTGTTGCGTGGTAAGTCTTTCGAGTTGGTTAGTATGTTGTGGTGAGAAGGTAAGTGTGGAGGGGTAGATTTCGTGGTATCCCTGTCCGACAAATTTCGGGGACGAAACTTCCTTAAGTAGGGGAGAGTTGTAACACCCAGGTTTGAGGGTCGGGAGAAAATAATATTAAAATATAGTTTCGGGTTTCAATCTTAAAATTTAAAATAATAAAATATTATTTTGGGCTTCATATATTCAAAGTAAACATTTATGATTGGATTAAAATTTGTTTTGGGAATCAAATCCCATGGATTTTTGAATAAATGAGATTTGCCATCTCATTAATGGCAAAGTTGTAATATTGGGAGATTTTTGAAATAGCCAAATAAAATAAAACAAAAACAAACCCCATTTCAACATCTTCATCTCCTTTTCTTTTCTTCAAATGTGAACACCATCCCCTCCTCCCATCTTGCTTTTCCATCAATATTGCCTTCATTTTTGGAGCTCTTGCAAAGGTAACAACAAATTCTTCTTGTCCTCAACTTCCTCTTTCTTCCCATACTTTTAGTTTTCATTAAAATTCATTATTTAAAGTTTTGTGTTTTTGGGTTTTTGAAGAGAAAGATGCAAACTTTACCATCCATTGCTTGAGCTTTTGATTCTTTGTTAATAGATAAGTTAATATTAACTCAATAGGTCCAACATACTAGATTTTTACATTGTTTTAAATGGATTTTCGGATTTGGGTTTTGAAGGGTTCTTGGAAGGGTTTTAGGGTTAGTTGTGGGTGTGTTTGATGTTGGAAATTGGGGGTTGATGGTTATACTATGTTTGGGTAGTGTTTTGAACACGTCTAAGGGTGCTTTGGATGACTACATTGCTGATTTTGGATGGGTCTTTGTGGAAGTACGAAAATGAGAAATTGAAGAATGAACTTGGCTTTGAATTGTGAGAATTGTAGTGAATTTGTGTGTTGGTGTTAAACTTTGGGTTTGTGGCTGATTTTGAGGTTAATATATTGTTTTTGAATGGTTAGAAGCAAGGGAAATCAATGGGGAAGCTTCGGGCTCGGATCCAGAAACTTGGATGCTTGGTGGGCTTGTCGGCTTGTGCTAATGGAGTGGTCGGTGAGTGGTTACTATTTTTAAATGGCTTTCAAATATTGGTTCAAGCATGTGAACCTAGGATGGGCTTGTGAAACCCACCTAGAGTTGAGATTAGAGTGGTAGCCTAATCTCAAGCTTAGATTAGGAAACCTTTGGTTGAACTCCTAATTGCTTATTATGCCTCATGTCTGATTGTGTTTATGCTGGCTATGTATAATGTGTTATGCATGTTGTTGAGGCTTGATATGATGCGTTGATGTATGAATGTGGTTCGGTTTATGAATCGTGCATGATAGTGATCTAGGTGAGTACGTGCTAAGCACAAAAGTTATGTTGAGCTGATGTTGTGAAAGGTTATAGAATTTGATTAATATTGGCACTAGTATGCTTGGGTACAATGATCGATCATTAGGATGAGTGTGCACATGAGAGTCAAAGTCGCGCGTGGCCTTGGTGGCGTTAGGATGAGTGGAATCCCCTCCGCGAGAACCGGTGATGAGTGTAATCCCACCGCAGGTAATGGTTATGTTGGAAATGCGTTCCAACATGTTATCCGCGTATTCGAGTCATAGCTAGGTGCCAATATGAGATTATATGTGCCTTTATGATTTGAGATGTGTTGCCAATATGATATGAATTGTGATTTCAATACGCATTGAGATATGTTGTTAAATATACATTGATATATGTATCATTGTAAGCTGAGCTTATGAGTTGTTGAGCATGGCATAATGTTGACTATATGTTCATGCATCATGTATGTTCTGAGCTCACCTGGAGCGGAGGTAAGATCATGCATTTCATCATGGTAGTAGCTCGTGCTCTGACCCTGCATTGTCGAAGGTTTGTTTTATGAGCATACCGTCACTAAGCTTTTATGCTTACGCTTCTTTTTGTTCGACAATGTTGATTAGTAGCTTGTGGGTGGCAAGAGCAAGGAAAGTTCTCCAAGTGTCGCTTTTGGTTAGCTCAAGTATGAACTTTAAATTGTAGAATGTAATAGTCAAGCAATGGGATAGGTGTTGTTGATTTGAGTTTTGATGTATGTTGAATTGGTTTGGCTTTTGGATGCTTTGTTGAATTGTAAACCTTGTTTATGTTGCATGTTTTGAGATGCTATGCTTTTGGTTGAGAACATGTGTTTGTAAGCATGTAAACCTTATATGGGAGACATGTGCCTTTGGCTTTTAAGTCTTCAAGCATGCTTTGAATGATATCTTAAATGGATGCCCTATCTTATGCCTTGTGTGTTTGAGCATGTTTTACCATAGGATCCATGCCTCTAGTTCATGCTTGTAAGTGTTGTGTGCTTCTTAGGGTCGTTTAAGGCCTTTGGAGTGGTTGGAAATTGTTTTAAGGTTGGTATTTAAGAATTGCAGACAACCAGTGTTTCGAAACGGGCTGAGCCGTTTCGGAACGGGTAAGGCTTCAGGGACCCCGTATCGGAACTCGTTTCGATACGGTTTGGCCACTGTGAACCCCTGTTTCGAAACGAGTTTCGGAACACTTTGGCTACTGGAAATCTGAGAAATTGCCGATATGAGGGGGTTTCGAAATGGGTCTAGGGGTTCGGAACGGTCAATATCTCGTTGACCACGAGAAGTTGACCGTTGAGGGAGTTTCGGAACGGTTGACCTCCGTTCCGATACGACCTTCTCGTGTGGACTTGGGGCAGTTGACCAAGTCAAGGCGTTTCGATACGCCTTAAAGGTGTTTCGAAACGGCCTGCCTAATATCTTAAAATTGGAGTATTTGTAACCTCCTTAACCCGGTCTAGACGGTTGACCCGAATTAAGAAGATTACACGGGGAAAGCCAAAGTCAACCCGAAAGTCAACCTTGATTAACGACCTTTTTTTTTCTTTTTAAAACTTGTCTAAATGCATATTATCCCTAGACATGATCATACAATCAACATACTCAAAGATCATAACCATCAAAGAACATTCAGGGACCCAATTGCACAAAAAACAACTTTAGGGACCAAATTTTAAATTTTGAAAATTATAAGGACTTAATCCAATTTAAAGTTACCAACTTGAGATTAATCATCTTTCATGCTTCTCTGTCATATTTCAGCTCAAACGGACATCTCAAACTCATACAATTGCATAAACATGTTTCAGGACCTAAATACAAACATTTCAGAACATATAACCAACAATTTCAGTGCCCAACGGTCGAGTGTTTCGGAACAGGGAAGACTCGTTCCGAAACGCGGGACCGTTCCGCAATAGGTACCGAAACAGTGCCTGGCAGTGGCATATCCGTTCCGGAACAGTGCCTCTCGTTTCGGAATGCCCAGGCCATTTCAGGCCCCCGTTCCGATACGGTAGCACCTGTTCCGAAACAGGTTGCCCAGATTTCAGAATATTTGCTGGTTTATCATACAATTGACCTATCAAACATGCTCCAAACGCAACCAAACTTTACCAGCAAGACATTCAACATGCAAAGAACATAATTGCATCAACAAAACATTAACATAGCATCAATCATGAAAATCCCCAATTCTATAGGCATGCATCCTACTTATCAAGCCATTCAAGCATCAAAATACCAAATCCACTTCATAAAGGCCAATTACAAGTTCCAACATTAACAACAACATATATCCAACTTAGGGAGTCCAAAACATCAACATAGGTCCCCCATTGCCAAATACCCAAAAGCTAATAGTGTTTAAGAAATCTTCACCATACTTGAGCTTAGTTCACCACTTGGATGCTTGCCCTCCTTGCTGCCCTCAAAGTACTTTAATGCTCTGCATTATTGGTTTAAGAAAAGAGAGAGAGCGTAAGCAAAAGCTTAGCGAGGAATGCTCATTTAAAACCACACAATAATGCATTTATAAAATACATTTATAAACCATTATTCAAGCAACATTTATACATGCTCATAAACATTTAAAACAAGCATTTCATGCTTCAAGTTCATAACATGTCATATTGGCAACAAGTGATACATTCCACATAAGATCCACACATGGACTTTTAAACACCATTGTGATCTTATACTTTCCAAGGACCACACATAGACTTTTAAACACCATTGTGTCCTTAACCCATGGACTTTTAAACACCATGGCAAGGACCACACAAGGACTTTTAAACACCTTTGTGTCCTTAACAAGAACCATCCAAGGACTTTTAAACACCTTGATGTTCTTAAATAACAAGGCTTACATAAGGAATTTTAACAACCTTTGTAACCTTAACCAAGAACCAACCATGAACTTTTAAACACCATGTTGTTCTTAAATAACAAGCCTCACACAAGGAATTTTAACCACCTTGGTGATCTTAACCAAGAACCATCCAAGGACTTTTAAACACCTTGATGTTCTTAAATAAACAAGGCTCACACAAGGACTTTTAACTACCTTTGTGACCTTAACCATCACTTGCCAATATGCATCATTAACATCAAAATTCCACTGTTTTAAAGCATTTAACAAAGCCATAAACATCATGCATCTTTAAGCAACAAACCACATTGAAACAATGTTCAAAAACAAGGAACTCTTACCTTGAGCTTCCTTCAACACATGGCTTATAATCTTAGCAAATAAACATGCTAGATATGCTTTCAAAACAGAATTTAAATCATGCAAACAAACCACATTGCATACCACCAATCCATGGCCATCACCAAGAGAGTTTTTCCGAAAACTTACTCTTAAGCTTAGCTAAGTTGCTCAGACTTAAACTAAGCTCCCAAACCTTCAAAACACTGGTTTCAAAGCCGAAAACCAAAATCCACTCACTGATTCCGTTACGCCTTTTGCCGAAACACCAATCAAGCTTTCGGATCACCACCACTTGGATCCAAAGATGACTCCCCTGTTTTAAACACATCAAAGCAGAGGATTAATGCATCATCATGCATTAATATCTTCAATGAAAGCATCTAAACTCGCTGCTCTCATCCACACTCCATTTTCGGCTACCAAACACAACCGAAAATGCATCCAAACAACTCCACAACATTACCCAACCAAGATCCATCAAATCTAACCATCCTTAAACATCATTTAACATCCAAAAAGGATCTAACATCATCCTTATACCTCCAGCAACAACAGATCCACAAGATCACTCCAAAAACAACCAAGAACACAAGCTAAACTTAGGAAATTCAACCTATCCGGGATTGCATTAATTAAAACTCAATTTCTCATCAATTTAACATTCATTTAACATCAAATTGACACCTCAAAACACTGCCCAATTAGATCATACGAAATTTCATCAAAATCAACCAAATCTTGCATTTAAAAGCCAAGATCAATAACACAACCTTAAAACCATTTATAAAACACAATTTAAGGATTGAGAACTTAGGAATTTCAGTAAAGAACTGAGAGTTTAGAGGAGAAGGACGTTCTTACCTCCAAACTTGAGTTTCTCCCTTTTTAGAACCAAAATCTTGAAAATCCAATTAGCAAATGGCGAGGTTTTGTTGAAGAGATGATTAGAGATCAAAAGAGGATTAAAATCTCATGTTTGGATATCAAAATCAGAAGGAAAAGTTCTGGAGAAGATGTTTGGTTTGAGAGAAAAGATGAGAGAAAATAGAAAATGAAAATATGGAAAAGTTAGTTGGAATTAGGAAAATATCTTCCCTCCACTTTTCTTTTGTTTAAAAACCAATAATAAATCATTTAATATCTTAGAAAAATCTGGAGAAACTCCCATTGGGTAAATAGCTCCTTAAAGATTCAAAGTTTCAATCCTTTTTAAAATAGTCTCACAGTTTTCAAAAATTACATTTTGGACACTAGCCAAAATGTCACCCTTCCAAACCTCATTTTGTAAAATTGATTTCACCACTCTCTTATATATATTAAAATAGGATTTAAAGACATCTTTCCATATTTTTAATGCAACCCAAACTAGGCTTTCCTAAATTCACTTTTATATATTCGAACCGCACACCGACCGAACCGGTCCGAAACCCAAAACTCCTAAGCCCAAAACTGGGGCGTTACAACTCTCCCCCCCTTAAGAAATTTCGTCCTCGAAATTTACCTGAAGGAAAGAGATAAGGAAACTACTTCAGCATGTCATCCTTCTGTTCCCACGTGGCTTCCTCAACACCACGATGCTTCCACAACACCTTTACCAACTCAATGGTCCTGCCACGAAGAACCTTGCTATCCGAATCCAGAATCCTCACCGGTTCCTCATCATAGGTCAAATCCGGATTCAATTTCACTTCCTCCACAGGCGTCACATGCGAAGGATCTGGTCTATACTTCTGAAGCATAGAAACATGAAACACATCATGAATCTTCTCCAACTCTTGAGGTAGCCTCAACTTGTACGCAACAGGACCCACACGCTCAATCACCTCGTATGGTCCAATGTACCTAGGGCTTAACTTACCCTTCCGGCCAAACCTCATCACCTTTTTCCAAGGCGAAACCTTCAAAAACACACGGTCACCCACCGCATACTCAATTTCCTTACGCTTCAAATCCGCGTAAGACTTTTGCCGATCAGAAGCTGCCTTCAAACGCTCAGAAATGAGCTTCACCTTCTCGGTGGTTCCTTTCAACAAAGCTGGCATCGAAACCAACTTTTGACCCGTTTCAGCCCAACAAAGAGGAGTCCTACACTTCCTCCCGTACAAAGCTTCATAAGGTGCCATTTGAATACTTGCCTAATAACTATTATTATAAGCAAACTCCACCAAAGGCAAATGCTTCTCCCAAGAGCCCTGAAACTCAATCACGCAGCACCTCAACATATCCTCTAAAATCTGGATAACACGCTCTGACTGACCATCCGACTGAGGATGATAAGAGGTACTGAAATTCAACCATGTACCCAAAGCTTGATGCAAACACTGCCAGAAACGCGATGTATACCTCGGATCCCTATCCGACACAATCGACTTTGGCACACCATGCAGCCGCACAATCTCAGCAATGTACAGCTCCGCAAGCTTATCCAAAGAATACGTAGTATGCACAGGCAAGAAATGCGCACACTTCGTCAGGCGATCCACAATCACCCACGCCGAATTCTTCTTCGATGGTGACAAGGGTAAACCAGATACAAAATCCATGGTAATCCTTTCCCACTTCAACTCAAGGATTCTCAACGGTTGCAACAAACCTGAAGGAACCTGATGCTCAGCCCTAACCCGCTGACAAACCATACACTTGCTCACAAACTCAGCAACATCCTTCTTCAAGCCCACCCAATAGTACTCATCACGAAGATCACGATACATCTTAGTACTACCTGGGTGCATAGCAAAAGGACTACTATGACCTTCAGTCAGAATAGCACGCCTCAACTCAGCATCACTGGGCACTACTATCCGACTCCCAAAACACAACACACCATCATCATTAAAGCAGAAATCCGAAGGCCTACCCTCCGCGATATCCTGAACATGCGGTACCAAGGAATCATCCAGCAACTGCTTTTCCTTGATCAACTGAACCAAAGATGGTTTCACTTGCAACTCAGCCACAAGACCACCATCACGCGAAATACTCAAACTGGCAAACATAGCCCTCAACTCAATAGCTACCTTCCTACTCAAGGCATCCGCCACAACATTAGCTTTTCCAGGGTGATACTCAATCGTCAAATCATAATCCTTGAGCAACTCCACCCAACGCCGCTGCCTAAGATTCAACTCCTTCTGA
This sequence comes from Hibiscus tridactylites, assembly GCA_958450335.1. Classification (NCBI taxonomy): domain Eukaryota; kingdom Viridiplantae; phylum Streptophyta; class Magnoliopsida; order Malvales; family Malvaceae; genus Hibiscus; species Hibiscus tridactylites. Next base: position 30,879,882 of record OY288287.1, read on the forward strand.
GACATCAGATACTTCAAACTCTTGTGATCCGTGTACACAGTACACTTCTCACCATACAGGTAATGTCTCCAGATCTTCAAAGCAAAAACCACCGCAGCCAACTCAATGTCATGCGTAAGATAATTGCGCTCATGCACCTTCAACTGCCGCGATGCATAAGCCACCACCTTACCCTCTTGCATCAACACACATCCCAAACCAACATAGGACGCATCACTATACACCACAAACTCTTTCCCTGATTCAGGTTGAACCAAGATAGGAGCTTGCGTCAAAGCTGCCTTAAGCTTCTCAAAAGCCTGCTGTCTCGCTTCCGTCCATTCATACTAAACATCCTTTTGCAACAACTTTGTCAAAGGTGCAGCAATCTTAGAAAACCCATCCACAAACCTCCGGTAGTATCCCGCCAAACCAAGGAAACTATGAACCTCATGAATAGACTTTGGAACCTTCCAATTCATCACCGCCTCAATCTTCTGAGGATCAACACGAATCCCCTCAGCAGAAACCACATGCCCAAGAAACACCACCTCCTTAAGCCAGAACTCACACTTGCTCAGCTTATCATAAAGCTGATTCTCCAACAAAGCTTGCAACACAATCCTCAAATGCTCTTCATGTTCCTCCTCAGTACGCGAGTACACGAGGATATCATCAATGAACACCACTACAAACTTATCCAGGTATTCATGAAACACACGGTTCATCATGTCAATGAAAGCAGCAGGAGCATTTGTCAAACCAAACGGCATCACCAGGAACTCATAATGCCTATACCTTGTCCTGAAAGCTGTCTTAGGCACATCCACATCCTTTACCTTCAACTGATAATACCCTGACCTCAAGTCAATCTTAGAGAACACAGTAGCTCCTCGAAATTGATCAAAGAGATCATCAATTCTCGGCAAAGGATACCGATTCTTGATAGTCAACTTGTTCAGCTGACGATAATCAATGCACATCCTCATAGTGCCATCCTTCTTTTTCACAAACAAGACTGGTGCACCCCAAGGTGACACACTCGGCCGAATGAACCCACGATCAAGCAACTCTTGCAACTGCGTCTTCAGCTCCTTCAACTCCTTGGGTGCCATTCTATAAGGGGTAATGGACACAGGAGTTGTATTCTCATACAGCTCAATCCCAAACTCCACTTCGCGGTTAGGAGGTAAACCAGGCAACTCCTCAGGAAACACACCAGGAAACTCTTTCACAATCCTGATATCTTGCGCACGCAACTCCTTAGAGCTAGGATTCATCACAAAAGCTAGGTAAGCTTCACAACCTTGCCTCAGCATCCGACTCGCCTCCAATGTAGACACCATATTGGTAAGAAACTTCACATTCTCACCAACCACAACCACCTCATAATCATCCGCAAGCTTCAATGAAACTCGCTTACTTTCACAATCCACTACCGCACGATGCTCAGCAAGCCAATCCATACCAAGGATTACATCAAAACCATAGAAAGGCAACTCCATAAGATCAACATGAAAAACATGATCTTGAACAACCAAAGGACATCTTCTATAAAGCTTCCGAGTCAGAACAGTCTCACCAAAAGAACTAGTGACACGCACACCAACATCCAAAGACTCAACAGGCAAACCAAGCAATTCAGCATGCTCACGCAAAATGTATGAGTGCGTAGATCCAGAATCAATCAAGGAAAGTAACAACAAGGATTGCAAAGTAAAAGTACCTGCGATCACATCCGCGTCATTCCTTCCCTCCCGCTGAGCATACACCCTGGCTTGGCCACCACCCTCAGGCTGAATAGCCACAACATGAGCCACGCCCCGACCACCTTCCTCTCTCCGCTGGAAGTTACCACGGCCGCGCCCACGACCTCTCTGCGGTGCAGCAACAACAGGAGCACGCACTTGGCCACCAGCCAACATAGGACACTCCCTCCTCATGTGATCCGTAGATCCACAATTCCAGCACGCATTACCAGCTGTCACAACAGGAGCTTGCACCTCCCTCACAGCACGAGGACAATCACGCTTCATATGGCCTCACGAACCACATATCCAACATGCACTCGGATCAACTCTCGCGTTGCCTCCCCGAGCAGGCGCACCACCACCTCGCTTAGCTGAGGACTGATACTTCTGATCACGTCCCCTCTTGTTCCGTCCACCACCGGAACTATATTCAGCTGATCGCTTACCAGCACTTGACCCAGCACTTCTAGCAGATAAACCCAAGTTCATCTCGATATCCTTTGCTCGGCCCACCAGCACATCAAAATCATCATACTCGGTAGCCAGCACATACATCTTAACTTCCGTCACTAAACCATAATGGAACCTTTCACACCTTTCCCGCTCATCCGGAACAAGCTCAGGTGCATACTGAGTGAGTCGAACAAACTGGACCTCATACTCAGCCACAGACATTCTCCCCTGGGTAAGAGACATGAACTCCCTCTTCTTTTCATCTAGGTACCTCACACCTAGATACCTTTTCTTGAACGCGTTCTGAAAGAACGTCCAAGTTACGCCAGCTTCCGCCATCCCAGCGGTAGTGGTTGTCCACCACGTATAAGCATCATCCTGTAGCAAGGATACTACACAGCCCAGCTTTTGCACATCTGTGCAATTCATCTGACCCAAGATTCTCTTGGTACCCTCTAACCAAGATTCCGAACCTTCAGCTGACAAACCCCTGAACTCAGTCCCTCCCAGACTGCGCAGACATTCCAAGGGTAGTCTAACTCCAGCATCTCCCTGATGTGCAACTCCTTGAGCTCCAGCTACTGCTGCTTGGAAAGCTCCAGCAATAGCTTGTATCAACACCGTTATGTCAGGAACAGCTTGCCCCTGACCAGCCTCAGGTCCAGCGACCCCAGCACCAGCTGCAACTCCAGCTCTTTCACCCCCAGCTTCACCAACACCAGGTGGAGGAGGTAAATCCACCGCACTCTCAACATTCTCTTCATTCTCATTCTCATTTTGAGCCGTAGCTCGCACATTACTCCTCAACTCTCTACGAGGTGCCATACTCTAACAATGCAATCACAATGCAAATAAACAAAGTCAGGCCCAGCAAGGTAAGCAATCCAAGTACTCAAACTCATTTTCACTTAAAAACAACATCATTTCATTAGCTTTGATTTGGCAATGGGTACCCACAACATGCTTCACCACAGCATACACCTCAATTGCATCATATTCACAAACCACTCAACATGCTTTCACTCAACAAGCATACATAGCATACATACTTCAATCATGCACACACAATCATTCCCAATTTCTCGAGAACTCAGCTCTGGTACCACCAAATGTAACCCCCTTAACCCGGTCTAGACAGTTGACCCGAATTAAGAAGATTACACGAGGAAAACCAAAGTCAACCCGAAAGTCAACCTTGATTAACGACCCTTTTTTCTTTTTAAAACTTGTCTAAATGCATATTATCCCTAGACATGATCATACAATCAACATACTCAAAGATCATAACCATCAGAGAACATTCAGGGACCCAATTGCACAAAAAACAACTTTAGGGACCAAATTGTAAATTCTGAAAATTATAAGGACTTAATCCAATTTAAAGTTACCAACTTGAGATTAATCATCTTTCATGCTTCTCTATCAAATTTCAGCTCAAACGGACATCTCAAACTCATACAATTGCATAAACATGTTTCAGGACCAAAATATAAACATTTCAGAACATATAACCAACAATTTCAGTGCCCAACGGTCGAGTGTTTCGGAACAGGGAAGACCCGTTCCGAAACGCGGGACCGTTTCGCAACAGGTACCGAAACAGTGCCTGGCAGTGGCATATCCGTTCCGGAACAGTGCCTCTCGTTTCGGAACGCCCAGGCCATTTTAGGCCCCCGTTCCGATACGGTAGCACCTGTTCCGAAACAGGTTGCCCAGATTTTAGAAAATTTGCTGGTTTATCATACAATTGACCTATCAAACATGCTCCAAACGCAACCAAACTTTACCAGCAAGACATTCAACATGCAAGGAACATAATTGCATCAACAAAACATTATCATAGCATCAATCATGAAAATCCCCAATTCTATAGGCATGCATCCTACTTATCAAGCCATTCAAGCATCAAAATACCAAATCCACTTCATAAAGGCCAATTACAAGTTCCAACATTAACAACAACATATATCCAACTTAGGGAGTCCAAAACATCTCCCAAAACATCAACATAGGTCCCCCATTGCCAAATACCCAAAAGCTAATAGTGTTTAAGAAATCTTCACCATACTTGAGCTTAGTTCACCACTTGGATGCTTGCCCTCCTTGCTGCCCTCAAAGTACTTTAATGCTCTGCATTATTGGTTTAAGAAAAGAGAGAGAGCGTAAGCAAAAGCTTAGCGAGGAATGCTCATTTAAAACCACACAATAATGCATTTATAAAACACATTTATAAACCATTCTTCAAGCAACATTTATACATGCTCATAAACATTTAAAACAAGCATTTCATGCTTCAAGTTCATAACATGTCATATTGGCAACAAGTGATACATTCCACATAAGATCCACACATGGACTTTTAAACACCATTGTGATCTTATACTTTCCAAGGACCACACATGGACTTTTAAACACCATAGTGTCCTTAACACATGGACTTTTAAACACCATGGCAAGAACCACACAAGGACTTTTAAACACCTTTGTGTCCTTAACAAGAACCATCCAAGGACTTTTAAACACCTTGATGTTCTTAAATAACAAGGCTTACACAAGGAATTTTAACCACCTTTGTAACCTTAACCAAGAACCAACCATGGACTTTTAAACACCATGTTGTTCTTAAATAACAAGCCTCACACAAGGAATTTTAACCACCTTGGTGATCTTAACCAAGAACCATCCAAGGACTTTTAAACACCTTGATGTTCTTAAATAAACAAGGCTCACACAAGGACTTTTAACCACCTTTGTGACCTTAACCATCACTTGCCAATATGCATCATTAACATCAAAATTCCACTGTTTTAAAGCATTTAACAAAGCCATAAACATCATGCATCTTTAAGCAACAAACCACATTGAAACAATGTTAAAAAACAAGGAACTCTTACCTTGAGCTTCCTTCAACACATGGCTTATAATCTTAGCAAATAAACATGCTAGATATGCTTTCAAAACAGAATTTAAATCATGCAAACAAACCACATTGCATACCACCAATCCATGGCCATCACCAAGAGAGTTTTTCCGAAAACTTACTCTTGAGCTTAGCTAAGTTGCTCAGACTTAAACTAAGCTCCCAAACCTTCAAAACACTGGTTTCAAAGCCGAAAACCAAAATCCACTCACCGATTCCGTTTCGCCTTTTGCCGAAACACCAATCAAGCTTCCGGATCACCACCACTTGGATCCAAAGATGACTCTCATGTTTTAAACACATCAAAGCAGAGGATTAATGCATCATCATGCATTAATATCTTCAATGAAAGCATCTAAACTCGCTGCTCTCATCCACACTCCATTTTCGACTACCAAACACAACCGAAAATGCATCCAAACAACTCCACAACATTACCCAACCAAGATCCATCAAATCTAACCATCCTTAAACATCATTTAACATCCAAAAAGGATCTAACATCATCCTTATACCTCCAGCAACAACAGATCCACAAGATCACTCCAAAAACAACCAAGAACACAAGCTAAACTTAGGAAATTCAACCTATCCGGGATTGCATTAATTTATACTCAATTTCTCATCAATTTAACATTCATTTAACATCAAATTGACACCTCAAAACACTGCCCAATCAGATCATACGAAATTTCATCAAAATCAACCAAATCTTGCATTTAAAAGCCAAGATCAATAACACAACCTTAAAACCATTTATAAAACACAATTTAAGGATTGAGAACTTAGGAATTTCAGTAAAGAACTGAGAGTTTAGAGGAGAAGGACGTTCTTACCTCCAAACTTGAGTTTCTCCCTTTTTAGAACCAAAATCTTGAAAATCCAATTAGCAAATGGTGAGGTTTTGTTGAAGAGATGATTAGAGATCAAAAGAGGATTAAAATCTCATGTTTGGATATCAAAATCAGAAGGAAAAGTTCTGGAGAAGATGTTTGGTTTGAGAGAAAAGATGAGAGAAAATAGAAAATGGAAATATGGAAAAGTTAGTTGGAATTAGGAAAATATCTTCCCTCCACTTTTCTTTTGTTTAAAAACCAATAATAAATAATTTAATATCTTAGAAAAATCTGGAGAAACTCCCATTGGGTAAATAGCTCCTTAAAGATTCAAAGTTTCAATCCTTTTTAAAACAGTCTCACAGTTTTCAAAAATTACATTTTGGTCACTAGCCAAAATGTCACCCTTCCAAACCTCATTTTGTAAAATTGATTTCACCACTCTCTTATATATATTAAAAGAGGATTTAAAGACATCTTTCCATATTTTTAATGCAACCCGAACTAGGCTTTCCTAAATTCACTTTTATATATTCGAACCGCACTCCGACCGAACCGGTCCGAAACCCAAAACTCCTAAGCCCAAAACCGGGGCGTTACAGTATTTAATTGCTGATTTGTGTCCAGTTGCGTGTCTTTCTCAAATTATTCCGCTATTGTGATCACATAGGATTCAAATGTGCCTTTAGAGAAGATTAAATTAAAAGAAAAAATTTTAGGGTTGCTAACTGAGGGGGAACCTTAACGAGTTTCGCTTTGGTTTTCCCCGTGTGGCCTACTTAGACTGGTCATCCGGCCAGACCGGGACGAGGGGGTTACAGAGTCATTTTTAGCATTTAGTTTCGATATGATCTTTTTATTTTTTAGAACCGGTTGCTTATACTTCTCAACTAACTCATCATATACCTCTTGTAACGCATCATAAGCATCATGCAATTCATCAAATGTAAAATCAAAAGATGATGAGTTAGAGGTTACCATAGAGGAATCCTCCTCAACAGCCATGAGACAAAGGTTGTCCACTTCGTGTTCCTCATCCTCGGATGACTCCTCATCACTCCAAGTAGCAAGCTTGGCTTTGAGCTTCTTCTTCATCTCAAAGCCCTTCTTCTTGAGTTGAGGGCACTCGGAACGAATATGACCCGTTTTTTTGCACTCAAAGCAAATGATTTGATCCATCTCTTCTTCTTTGTTTTTGGTCTTGAAGTCCATTTTTCTTTGAATCTTCCTTCCTCGGTTGGACCTCATAAACCGTGAGAACCTTTTGGCTATCATAGCCAATTCTTCTAGGTCTTCCTCCTCACTAGAAGTGCTCTCCTCATGTAGAGAAGCTTTGAGAGCCACTTCTATCTTCTTCTTCTTATCTACCTCAAGCTTCTCCACTCTTTTCTCTTCCTTCTTCCTTTCATCTTCCTTTCCTTGCTTCATGATCTCATGAGTTAGGAGAGAACCAACTAGCTCATCAAGCTTGAGTGTCTTCAAATTTTTGGCCTCAATGATGGCGGTTCTCTTCCCATCCCAAGACTCGGGAAGTGAGTAAAGTAGCTTCCGTACTAGTTTTTCTTCCAGGATTATCTCTCTAAAACCCTTTAGCACATTGACGATTGTTGAGAAACGGTCGAACATCTTTGACACGGTTTCGTCGGGCTCCATTTTGAAATTCTCATAGCTAAGATTGAGAATTACAATCTTTGTCTCCTTCGCATCACTTGTTCCTTCATATGTAGTCTCAAGTGTATCCCACACTTCCTTAGCACTTTCGATGGAGGAAACTTTGGAGTAGATGCCGGGACCGAAAGAGCAAAACAACATGTGAAGAGCTTTGTCATTGATTTGAATATTCTTTCTCTCTTCTTCACTCATCTCATTCTTCCTTTTTGGCACCAATCTTCCTTCCTCGTCTCTCTTCATCGGAATAGTGGGACCATCTTCTATGACATCCCAAACAAGATAGTCATTGGATTTAATGAAGAGACGCATCCGGTTCTTCCCAAAGGCTAGTTATCACAGTTGAAGAAAAGCGGTTTGGTGGTTGATTGAGACTCGTACATGCTTGATCCGGATGTAGATGTCATGTCTTGCTTTGTGGTTGATCACACTCTTCCTTGGAACTCCTCTTGTGGTTGTTAATCCTTCAAAGAGGTAGGTTCTGATACCAATTGTTGAGTGGATCAATGAAACGATATAAGCCAAGAGGGGGGTGAATTGGATTTTTAGAACTTTTGGTGGTGGAGTGGAAACTTAAAAATTTCTAGACAAAGAATTTTAGAGTGGTTCTAGTTCCAATTGAACTCTACATCCACTACCTTAGCTTCACTAAGGATTTTCCAACAATCCACTAATTGCTCTTCCCCTTTTCTAGGCTAAAGAGATAACCTTTATAATACCGGTCAAATGTTCTACCCAAAATTTAACTCAATCCTCAGTCAAGTGATACAAAGAAGATAAATGCTAAAACTATTATCTCTCAATACAAAATATTTCCACTTCCATGAATGACGTCTATCATTTTGGTCCCTCACGCCAATTATGATTAGAGCTTGTGTAACAAAATTTTCCACTGTTGGATCATGATAACATGTTTTTCGTCCATCTCTTCAAGCAGGTTTGACCGAAGTTGAAGAACATAAAGCCAACTGTGTAGTGGAAAAGGAATATTTCCGCAAAAAAGTAGTATTGTCACCCATGACCCAACATCAACACAACAAGGTGATATGACAAAATTAGAGAATTTAGTCTGGAGGCATCTATTACTTTCAAGCTGGAAGTTGTCCGATGATTGTGTTGTGCCCAACAAAGAGAAATTTCATAAGCTTCATCTTGCATATCAATGCTGGCAGCCTACCACTAATATGCGTTGAGTGAGGCTTTGTACCCCATGTTTCTCACAATTCAACATTGGTGTATGGGTAGTGACTAATAAGCTTGGCAATGTTTTACGTGTGTGTTGAGTTGGTATGGATTGTCCATGAGTCATAACAGATTTCAATTTGTTGCATTCATCTTTTTATATAATAAGCTTGACTAATAAGTATTATATATTTGTTGAAAGGAAATCTAAGGAGATAATTGTTGGAAGAGGGAGTCTATAATTTATACGAGGTTCGAATGGGAAGGTCAGATCATGGACTACGAACCAAAAGCCCAAAACCATGCGTTATTTACATTTGGCAAACTTTTATTAAAGCTTTTTTTTTTCTCTAAAAAAGGGCTATTTTTTTAATAAAAGTCTCTTGGATTTTTGCATGCTGATGTTTTTTTTCAGTTCAATTTGAATTTCGTGTATACGTTTTTATATAGAGAAAAGAAGGATTGATCGCAAAAGACCTAACATCAACCAAAACTAAACATTATCTCTTACTAATACATCGTGGACATACTTTCTTTTTAATTTGTCTTTAAAACACTAACTTATGATGTTCTTTTATTTGTCTTTAACAGAAAAAAAAAACTTGTGAAAATGGTTATGCGGAACAAGTAAGAATGTAATCAAGTTTGATAACCAAAACAACGATAAAGGCCGTTTTAGATATTTTTTAGGCGATGTGCGAAACTCAAAAATGGACTCATATAAAATCAAAATATATTTTATTATTTTGAAAAATTAGTTTAATATTTCATTAATAAGCCACAAAAACATGATTAAACTTTGATAAATATATTATTTTCAATGTTTTGTTAAGAGAGTTCGAAAGAATTGAATTTTAGGTAATCGAGTATAATACGAAGCTTAGTTTTGAACAATATACACAAAAAATTGAAGAATATTGTATCATTTATTTTTTTTTTCTTGTTAGATTGGAGAAGAATAAATAGAGAATTAAATTTTTAAAAAATTAAATTTTATGATTTGGGAAAGAGGATGAAATGTTAGGAAAGAGAATTATTTTTTTTACTATCGGTATTCACCCCATTGGCTAACTAATCCGGATTGGGTGGGTGACCCTCCCAACCCAATTTGCTCCATTCACAACATTAAGATTTAAACCTCTGAACTTGCTTAAAGGTCCAATGTCTCATCTCACTAGACCAATTAATTGTTGATAATTATTTTTTATTATTAGATTAATTTATTTATTTAAAAAATTAAAAAATAAAAATAAATATTTTTAGGGGGCCTAAACTAATTAAAGACCCTAAACCGTGGCTCATTGTGCTCCCCTGTGAACCGGGCCTCACGACGATGAAGGTAAAAAAGGCAAGCCATGAAATTCGCCAATGTTCCTGATTTGTGGTCCAAAATGTCTCTGCTTGGGGTTTCCAACATTAATTCCATAGAGCCATTTTAAGGTAGAGCTCATCAATATGACGTTATGAGAGTTGGGTGAAGCAAGTAAATTTTCTGGTAGAAAATGAATGCTAAGTACCGCCTACATAGATTTTCTATTAGTTGTTGCAAATACACAAAACATTGGTCTTCTACCTTTTGCAGAGAAAATGAAATTGAAAATGCAACTCCACAATCAAATTTTACCCTTTCTTGCTTCACTGGCTATCAGATTAAACATGTATGGCGTGTGTTAATTTGCAAGCCAAAACTAGTAATTACATATTTCAATTTTGAACCGGACCAAATACTAGACCTGACAAAATTTATTTGAGTTTAATTATTCGACTTGAGACTTAATATAAACTCAAATATAATGACTCAAATTTGATTTTAAATCCTAAACAACCCGGGTCTGCGGCAAGCAATGCTATTCTAATTTCTAACTGCATTACGGGGTAAAGTTACTTTAAATAGAGATAAACACATTGTGGTGTATGTTACTGATAGTGACGAGAGCCATGTGCTCCGGGAAAAGAATGGCTGGGTGTTACCTTAGTCAACTCGTGGGACAAGAAACAAGAACACGATGGCAGTTAAAAGAGTGCAACGGAACGGTCTTAAACCCAAAAAATATGATGAAACTTGTCAAAGCTATATTACAGGCAATCTCCTTACTCTTATTTACTTGATAAGATGAAGGCCAGGCTTACAGGTTAGGCGACTAAGACAATCTCCTTAGCAAGAAGAATTACCCTTGCCAAAGCTATATTACAGGCAATTCATGTCTATGTGATGCAATCCTCTTGGCTCCCTAAAGGAACTTGCAAAGAAATGGAGAAACTCATACGTCACTTTGTGTGGGGGTCTAATGATGGTAAACAAGGTGTACCTCTCATTTCCTGGGAGGTGGTTCAGAGGTCGATTGAGGATGGTGGTTTGGGCTTTAAAAATTACACCAGTAGAACAAGGCCTTCCTGATGAAGATCAGTTACCAATTGATAACAGATAATGACAAGTTACAAGTTCATGTGTTGAAAGGTAAATATAAATGGGACGAGACTATCCTTTTTCTCTTCAAAGATCTAATTGTTCCCGGCTTTGGAAAGAGTTGAGTAGTATTTGGGATGACCTTAAGGAGAGCGTGTGTTGGAATATTTGTGACGGGGTCAATACTGATTTTCGGTATGATATTTGGTTGGATATGGATGTTCGATTGGCTTTCTCTTGTATCTCATCTGAGGCACCTCGTCCGATGATGGTTTGCAACATGGTTGACCCTGATGGTGCTTGGGACTGGTGAGATTATCCCAATCCTTATCCCAACATACATTGGAGAAAATTGCGGCTTTCAAGCCATCGCTACCTCTTTTGGGAGTCGATACCCCTGGATGGAGATGAGAAACTAATCAACAATTTACAACTAAGTCTGGATATCATGTTTTGGTTCCAAAGTATTAAATCCATATTGAGGGAAAATGATACTTATTTTCATATATCACAAATGATTACAAGTACAATGTATTTATAGCAGACCAAATAAGTCTGTTTACAAACTAACAATACTAACTGCTGACTAACAACCAAGCTAACCAACTAACCAATTCAACTAACTCATAACACTCCCCCTCAAGTTGGTAGTTTGAAAATATTTCTAACACCTAACATCTGCAAGCTGAAGTCCTGAAGACACATGCTCTGTTTGAAGAACTCCTTCTTGTATCTTGTCTCTCACAAAGTGACAATCCACTTCTATGTGTTTAGTTCTTTCATGAAACACAGGATTTGCAGCAATCTGTAAGGCAGCTTTACTATCACAGTAAAGAATTGTTGGCTTTTCTTCCTTTTCACCAAGTTCTTGCAACATTCCTTTCAGCCAAACAATCTCAGCCACTGTCATTGCCATGCTTCTGTATTCTGCTTCTGCAGATGAACGAGCAATTGTATTTTGCTTCTTTGATTTCCAGGAAATCAATGATTCTCCAAACTTGATGCAAAAACCAGTGATGGATCTACGAGTCATCAAACAGGAAGCCCAATCTGCATCACAGTATGCTTTCAGCTGATGATCACCATCTGCTTTTAACAAAATTCCTTGCCCAGGTGCCTTCTTGATATATCTCACCACCCTCATTGCAGCTTCAAGATGTGATTTCTTTGGCTTCTGCATGAATTGGCTAAGGTGATGAACAAAATACATAATATCTGGTCTTGTGTGAGTCAGATAAATTAATCTACCAATTAATCTCTGAAACAACTGCTTCTCGGATTCCAATACCACATCTTCATTATTTTCTTGTAGTTCTGAATCATAATCCGCAGAAGTAAGTTTTAAATGTTGTTCCATAGGTGTTTCAGCTGCCTTTGCTCCTCCAAGGCCAGTGTCTTTAATTAGTTCCAAAGCATATTTTCTTTGATTTAAGAGAATGCCTTCTTTAGATCGGAGCAACTCAAAACCAAGAAAAAATTTCAAATCTCCAAGATCCTTCATCTTGAAATTAGAATTTAGAATAGTTTTGAGCTCTGTGACTAATTCTTCATCATTCCCAGTTATCAAAAGATCATCCACATAAATAAGAAGGATGACTATCTTGGTTCCTTGCCTCTTAGTAAATAAGGAATAGTCAAACTTACTTTGCAAGTAACCAGCAAGGATTAAAGCATCTGTTAATTTTTTGTTCCATTGCCTAGATGCATGTTTTAATCCATACAAAGACTTCTGCAGTCTACAGACACGCTTCTCCCCCTGACTGCAGAATCCCTCAGGCAATGACATGTACACCTCTTCAAGAAGATCACCTTGAAGGAATTCATTGTATACATCCATTTGAAAAAGGGGCCATTGGTTCATGGAAGCAAGAGTCAAGACCAGACGCACAGTAACCAACTTAGCAACAGGGCTAAAGGTGTCACTGTAATCAACCCCTTCTTTTTGAGTGTAGCCTTTAGCCACCAAACGAGCCTTATACCTCTCAACAGTACCCGAGGCATTAAGCTTGATTCGATAAACCCATTTGCAGCCAATGGGAACCTCTCCTTGGGGCAGAGGGACCAAGGACCAAGTGTTATTTGACTCCAAAGCCCGAATTTCCTCTTTCATGGCATCAACCCAAAGAGGATCTTTAATGGCTTGAGAATAAGTAGAAGGTTCAATAAGAGAAGAAGAAGAAGAAGAAGAAGAAATAAAAGCTTGAGTAGAAGAAGGTAAATGAGAATAAGAAAGAAAAGAAGAAAGAGAATACTGGCCTGAAGAAGAAAAGGACTGATCAGAAGATGATTGGTAAGAAGCAGTGTAGTCACTGAACCAATGAGGAGTTTTGGGAACACGAGAAGACCTTCAAAGAACATTATCTTGAAAAACAGAAGTAGAACTACTAGGGACAACCAGAGAATGACCTGGGTCACTTGATGAAGCTATATCAGAAGATAAGTGCTCAGAAACAAGATCAGGAGAAGAATTAGGAGCAGGAGAAGGATTAGCATCATGAGAAGAAGGAGGAGCATGAGAAGAAAGAGGATCATGAGAAGAATGAGGAGCAGGAGAAGAATTAGTATTAGGAGACAAATGTAAAAAATCAGCATCAGAAACAAAAGGCTGAGTAGGAAAGAAAGAATTAGAAGAAGAAAAAGAAGAATGAAAAGGGAAAATGTGTTCAAAAAATTGAACATCTCTGTTGACAAAGAAGGTTTTAGTGAGCAAGTTAAAGAGCAGATAGCCCTTTTGAGTAGGAGAATATCCTAGAAAAACAGATGGGATAGCTTTAGGTGAAATTTTATCACTGTAATTGGGTTGAGAAGCATAGCACAGACAACCAAAAATCCTAAGATGTGAAAAATTAGGTGGTTTGTGATGGAGAAGTTCAAAAGGAGATTTCCAAAGAAGAATGGAAGAAGGAAGGCGATTAATGAGGTAACATGCTGTCAGAACACATTCACCCAAAAATTTAACGGGAACATTAGAGTGAAATCTAAGAGCCCGAGCAACTTCTAATAAGTGCCGGTGTTTTCTTTCAGCCACCCCATTTTGTTGGGGTGAATGAACACAAGAAGATTGGTGAATGATGCCTAAAGATGTAAAAAGAGCAGAACACTCAGAATTGAAAAACTCTGAGCCATTGTCACTACGAATGATCTTAACAGAGGCAGCAAATTGATTTTTAACTAAGAGTAAGAAGTTCTTAATCTTAAGAGGAGAATCAGATTTAAGCTTCATCAAGAAAACCCAAGTCATACGCGTGTTGTCATCAACTATAGTAAGGAAGAAACGATAACCACTATGGGTAGAAACTCTATATGGACCCCATAAATCTAAATGTAACAAATGAAAAGGTGTATCTGACCTAGAGTGACTAACAGGAAAAGGAAACCTACACTGTTTGGCTAAAGGACAAACATGACAATCATGAATAACAGAACTATCAAGAGAAATATCAGAAAATAAAGGCAGTTTATTTAAAGTAGTATAAGAAGCATGCCCCAATCGTGCATGCCAAATATTGGTTTTATTAACAGTGGAAACATTACAGCGAGACTTATCAAAAAAGAAAGAAGAAAAAGAACTCAAACCAGAATTGGATTCAAAAACATACATATCGCCTGACTTCCTACCAATCCTCTTCATCACACCAGTGGAGAGATCCTGAAAGATGCAAAAGTCAGGATAAAAAACAATGGCACAATGAAGCTCAACAGATAACTTCGAAACAGATAGGAGATTATGTGTAAAATGAGGAACAAATAAAACATTGTGAAGAGTATGACTAGAATCAAAAATATATGAGCCAGTATGAGAAACAGGGGCAATTTTACCATTCGGTAGATGAACCAATCGAGAAGATGCACAAGAAATAGGGTTTACCAGACAATGAAGATCAAATACCATATGGTCAGTTGCCCCGGTGTCCAAAATCCAGGTGATGGAATCAGAAGCAGGTAATCTTCCAGAAACAATACCTGCAAAATTGGCAGAGGGCTCGGATGAAGGAGAATCTTTACGCAGAAGACCAAGGAGCTGATTATACTGATCGGAAGTGAGAACTGGAGCAAGAGAGATCACAGCAAAAGTAGAGGACTCCGGAGAGATCACAGCAGGAGCCGAAACAGAATCACCATCAATAGTGAGAGCAGCCTGTGGTCCACGACGCTTGGTGAACTTGAAGTCCGGAGGAAATCCAATCAATCGATAGCACTGGTCACGTTTGTGACCTTTGAGTTTGCAAAAATCACAAATACCAGAAAAGCGAGGGCCACCAGAACGTCGAGCACCAGAAGAATAGAGGGCAACAGATTCAGAAAGAGGGGAAATACCAGACAAATAAGAACGTTGAGCCTCCTTTTGAACGATGAGCGAATAAGCCTGATTAATCGAGGGAAGGGGCTTCATAATAAGGATCTGACTTCGAAGAGCAGAGTAAGATTCGGTGAGCCCTATGAGGAATTGGAAGAGGCGTTGTTGAGCAAGATGGTCGAGGCTCTGCTGAGAAGCGAAACAGGTGCAAGAAGACACAGGGACCAAGGCGGCGTACTCATCCCACAGCAGTTTCAGACGGGTGTAATATTCAGAGATGGAGGATTCACCCTGAGTCAGAACGGCAATCTCGCGATGTAAAACGAATATACGCGAGCCATCAACCTTACTGAACTGTTCTTTGAGATCCTTCCAAGCATCGACGGCCGCGGAAGTGAACACCAGACCAGCAGAGAGATCCGAAGAGACGGTGTTGAGAATTCAAGATAACACGATCGCATTACAGCGATCCCACTGGGCACGAAGCGACTCAGCATAGCTTTCACGTTTGCAGCTCCCATCAATAAAACCCAATTTGTTCTTGGCTAAGAGGGCAATGCGCATCGAACGGCTCCACAAACTGTAATTGACGACACCTGTGAGCTGATGAGACACGAGCAAGCTCCCTGGCGTATCGGATGGATGCAAGGACAGAGGGTGAGAGAAATCAATTTCTGGATCGGCCATGAAACACGATAAAGAGAAAGCAATTTCTGGAATTAGGGATTTGGGGAAAAAAGGAAAGTGAGAACACGGGAAAGAAATTGAAGAAGGGCTAAGGAGAAATTGAGAAGACGGCGGTGAGCCCAAAAACGAAAGCCCAAAAATATGGAAAAAAACTACTGATACCATGTTAAATCCATATTGAGGGAAAATGATACTTATTTTCATATATCACAAATGATTACAAGTACAATGTATTTATAGCAGACCAAATAAGTTTGTTTACAAACTAACAATACTAACTGCTGACTAACAACCAAGCTAACCAACTAACCAATTCAACTAACTCATAACACAAAGGCTATGTCGCCTAATAACGCAAAATGGCGTACAATTTGGAGACTGCATGTTTCGCAACGAGTGAGGGTTTTTGTTTCGTTAGCTTTGCAACAACATCTTTTCACTAACACCGAGCGTGCGTGGAGGAACTTGGCTATTTGGGATTTTTGGTTATATGTCATGGAGGTGCGAAAAGTATAGACCATGTTCTACGGGGATGCACTGCGACTCATAATCTTTAGCTACGAGTCATTCGGCTTGATCAGGTACATGTGTTTCTTTTGAGGTTTGGATGCAACAAAATCTTTCTAATGGGGCCGATTTTGCTGTCCATGGCAAGGCGTGGGGTGCTCGGTTCTCGGTGTTGTGTTGGATTTTGTGGGAGCAGAGGTGCAACACAATTCTTAATGAGAATTTTGTCCAACGAGATGACATTCTTTCTCACGGCAACAACCTAGTGGAGGAGTGTCTAAGGACTTTTACTGCCAATGATCATGTCGATGTGGTGAGTCCTTTAATTTTTTGAGATTGTTGTGTCCCTCTAGGGGTGGGTGAAATTAAATGTCGATGGTGTTGTGTGTCTGAAGGACAAGATGGCGGCCATAGGAGGAGTTTTACAGGATTATCAGGGTGTTTGGATTTTTGGTTTCACTAAATTCATTGGGAGCTGCTCGGTTCTTATTGCGAAGTTGTAGGCGGTTCATGATGCCCTTCTACATGCCTGGTCTATGAGTTTTTGCTAAGTTGAAATTGAATCGGATAATAGTGATGTAGTCCGTATTCTTCAAGGTTTGTCAACAACGCTTATGGGAAGCTCTGTTTTTTATGCTATTGGTGTGGTACTGAACCGAAATTGGTGTATGGTGCTTCATCATATCAATCGTTAGAGGAACAATATTGCAGACAAATTGGCTAAGTTTGGCTATGGTGACTCCATTGGTGCTATTTTCTTTGCGCATCCTCCTCCCGAGGTGGCATCGCTAGTCTTGGAGGAGTTGGCCCGGCCTGGATAGGCCTTTACTTTGCTTTCTTTGTTTGCTTCATGTTATGAGTTTATTTTCTTGATTGATGTCGAGGTTCTCTCGTAGTGTCGTTATATAACTATTATTATGAGTACTCTTTTCCCTCGACTAGGTTTAAGAAGGTTTTTAATTAGGCTTATAACAATATTCCATTTTTTATCAAAAATAAATAAATAACAATTCACATAATATCATTAATAACAAAATTAGTTTCCTTATCATACATGACTAATGAGTTGAAACACATTTTCATATAATCTAAACATTTCCATTTTCAAACTACATGTTACCAAAATTATTGTTAAAAACGTCGTCATGATTTTTAAAATAAAAGTAATTCTTCATATAAATAATATAATGATTAGATAAAAGTTAATAATTGATAAAATTACAATTTGTGAAATAGAGCACAATAGTTATTTAAAATTATAAAATATATTAACAAAAAACATATATTTCATATAACATATTAAATAAACAAAATATTCATTTATAACATGAGATAAAAAAACTATTTTAATATATAGAAATATATTATGAAACATTAAATAGAATAATAATACAAAAAATAAAATAAATATTTCAAATTAAATAATATCTTAAACTATACTAGTAAAGTACATAATAACTTTTCAAACAAATAAGTAAACAAATATTATTAAATAAAAGAAGTATCAAAAGTTATCATATATTATACTCATATCAATCTTTCTTTCTATTAAAACAAGGAGAGTTTCAAAATATGAAAGGTTGTTCTTTAATGGATCAGAATGTTTAGAGATGATAGATAAAGGGGGTTTATTTAGGGGGCGGGGGCGAAAAATACGTTTTTTCGTCTTTTGTGCCTTTCTAATTTTTTAATTTTCAATTTTAAGACCTCATAAAGCACGTCTTGTAAAAAGAATTTTGTGTGGAACAGTGAGTTGTTTGGAACATGTTGACTAAGATATTACACAAAAAAAATCTTTTTACAAAGTATGTCTTCTAAAAGACGTTGATTGCAGAAGGTGCCTTTGTCTACTGTTAAAAAGAGTATCATTTTAAAAATTAATTGTTGAAAGATGTTATTTCACTAGATAATTTAAAAATTGATATAATTAAGTAAAAACATAAAAAAATAGGTAAAAATTGAAGAGAGAAAAATGTAAAACAACCCAAATTTTGGGGATGGAATTTGGTGGCACATAGAAAGGAGAAAAAAACTTAAAAGAAAATATATTAGTTTTTTTAAATAATACATGTACATCATTGATTGGTCTATTTATACCACATGGAAATTGTTATGCCTCCGTCATCAACAATTACCTATATCTCCAGAGAGATCATCAAATACTATTAGATCCTTTGAAACTAAACCCGGATCCGAAGAAATTCATGTGCCTTTAGGATATTTGTCCCCAAATCATTGATCCCCAGGCATGCTGACAGACATGACTAATGTCCCATCAACCAGATCTACTCCTAGTAACATGTTTGTAGCCATCATTATTAAAGAAAATACAAGCTTCTAGAAGATGGGTCGGTTAAAGTTTGTTTAAACTGCCCAACTGATCTAACAGCCTAACCCATTCTGTTGGTAGTTTGTTATGATCTCCTCCTTTGGGCTATATTAACCACAAAGGTTGGAACTGGCTCAATCATCTTTGATGGCATACATTTGAGTTATCTCTCTCAAATCTCTAGTTCTCTCTATTTGTCATTTTTATAACTGTAAAACATCTGAATCATTTGATTCCTCTATTTTCAATATGGTATAAGAAAGTTAGGTTTCGGTCAAGACCTTCGTTTTGTTTGTGGTCTTCCACTATTTTCTTCTTGATTCTTGAATTTTCTTTTAATTTTTTGTTGCTTCTTCTGTGGCAAATTCTGCAACCACTATGAGTCTTGGATCTGATAAAACCATTCTTATTTTTGCCAACAAAATCATAAGTGTTCGTTTAGACAATGATAATTTCCTTCTCTAGAAGCAACAAGTGTTTCTTCTTGTTCACGACCATGGCTTAGAGCACTTTCTTGATGAATCAATTTGATTCTGGCCAAACTCATTTTGTCGTCTACTGGTGAATCGGTTCCTAATTCAAGGTATATCTCTTTTCACAAACAAGATAGTTTGCTTGCATCGTGGTTATTATCTACCATGAGTCCTGGAATCTTGCCACAAGTTGTCGGTGCTAAAACCTCTGCAACAATATAGAGTGTTGTGGTTCGTCTTTATGCTCAATTGCCCACCACAAAAGTCATGCACTTACACTGTCGGATGCGATCTCTCAAGAAAGGATTACTCTCAATGTGAGCTTTTATTACTCAGATCAAGGAGATTTGTGACCTTCTCGCAGTCTATGGCAGCAAGGTATCTGAAGTTAAGCAGATCACTACAATCTGGAATGGCCTTTTAGTTGAATATTAGCCATTTATTGTGGTGATCACAGGCAGTTGAGAAACATATTCTCTTGAAGTAGCAGCTTCTTTCTTAATTGATGTTGAGACGCGTGTTATTGATCCCCAACGGGTTCTTATTGGAATCAATTGTTTACATCACAATAGCTCATCTTAGTCTGGTCATGATGAACAAGATTTGCCTCAAAATGTTTGATCACGCCCACAATGTCAAATATGTGGTAAGCTTGGTCATGTAGCTGACAAATGCTGACATCGATTTGATCAATCATACAAAGGAGCCACGTCTCACAGATATACTAGTCATGAGTTACAAGCTCATCTATGTCATTATACTTCTTCATATGATGCAACCGTTAATACTTGTCATTTTTCTCCTGAGAGTAGTTATAATCCATTTGTTAGCAAGGTTGCAGGGGTTCCTGATGAAGCTGTGATTAGTGCTTCCCCTGGTGCCCAAGTCAATACAATGATAGGTCAAGCATGTGGCTCTAACACAAAATAGTACTTTGATTCGAGATCTACACACCATGTGACTCGTGAGCAACTCGCACATTCAATGGTAAGGATCGTGTGTCACTTGGTGATGGTTCACGATTAGAAATTTCTCATATAGGGAAAGCATCTCTTAATACTATTGATAGAATGTTACTTCTCCAACATTTACTCTGTGTGCCTCATATTACGAAAAACTCGGTTTCTATTTCTCGTTTAGCTCAAGATAATCATGTTTATTTTGAATTCCACTCTAACAAATGCTTTATGAAGAATGAGTTAACCGGGGCAGTGTTGATTGAGGGTGTGCAACATGTAACTCCCTGAAAACCGGTCTAGTCGGAATTGGATTCCGATGATCAGGATATTGATGTTAAAGTATTCAAATATCGTATCTTTTCTATACAATGATAGATTATATTGTTAGGAGATCTTATCTTTAGCTCAGACTTCCTTGAAATGTCTAAATTAGTGTTTGGGCTAGGCGTTTCAATACGATCAGACCCGTATCAAAACGACCTAGGTAAGGTGTTTCGAAATGGGTATAGGGTGTTCTGAAACGGTGTAACTGTAATAACTAACTTTTGGACTTTTTCTTAACCATTTCGATACGGTCTCACTCGTTTCGAATCGGGTCCTCTGTTTCGAATATGTTTGAAGGATAAAGATGAAAGGAAGTGAAGAGGTGATAACTCACTTGTTTATTGATGTCCCTCCCAACGTGGAAGTAGTCTAAGAGGATGACTTGTAGCCATCTTTTAGTATTGACAAGATATAAACTAGATAAGTTATATTTTAAGCTTTCCCTTTGCTAAGGGAAACCTTTTCATTGGTTGCAAGGGAGGTGGGGAAAATGATTAAGGTTAAAATAAATAAAGGAAATTGAAAAGGATCTCATCTTTTGTTTAAGCTTCACCGAAACCAAATTTCATTCTTTGTCTTAAAGAGACAAGCATTGGATCTAGAAAACCCTTGGTAGGAGGAAATCTTCTTATTGGCTAAATGGGAGGTGGAGTAATGAATAGACTTTGGCTCTTTATAAAAGGAAAACTCCCATCTTTGTTTTAAGCTTCACCGAGACAAACACATATCTTTTGTTCAAAGATAATAAGCAAGCACCATCATTGCCATCTTCAAACCTGAGCTTTAAGCATGCACCTCTCTATTTGATCCTCTTAAGTTTAAGCTTTCCTTGATTTAAGAACACCAAGTCATAGCTATCGATCGAGTAAGTAGAAGCCCCAAGTCAATCATAGATTCCCTTGATTATTAGATAATCAATTTCAAGCTTAAAGATAAGCTATGTCCATAGCTAATGGCTATTCAAGTATCGATATTGTTATATTGATCCTAATGACTCCTTATTGCTTTTCCTAGCTCAAGAAGTGGAAAAGACTAATCCAACGCCTTCAACAAAAGCTAGAGATAAGGGTATCACCATCTGAGAGCCTTAGGAGCTTCGGATTGTCAAGGTGAGTGTAGTTGGAGTCTCGAGAGTGGCTAGGTGCCATCTCGAATCATTGTTTATTGATTTACTAACCTTTGTGTTTAAGGGATTTGCATGAAGCATTATTGTAAACCATGTTGTTAAGTTTTGGTAAGTATTGCATCGATTCATTGTTCATAGCATTGCTATCATTGTCATGGAAAATATTGAAGCATTGACATGAAGAATCATTGGCATGAGTTATTGTTATTGCTTATTGACATAGAAATCATGATTGTTGACTTATTGATATGATATTATTGTCATCGAATTATTGTTATTGATATTGATATGGAAATATTGTAAATGAATCATGGATTATTGAACCTTGGATTCGAAGTATTAGATACAATTGACATGCCATAAAATTCATGAGCTCAGTGTATGGGTGGACTACGGTCCTAGGGTTACGGCCTATATTGATTTGGCGACGCGGGGGGATGTATTGTGTATTGGTCTTATTGGTGATGTCGGCGGGAATGACCATTTATGGATTTGGTGAGGAGGTGGAATTCGTGTATCCATATACCATGAATTGATCCAAGGGAACTATTGATTAATGATATTGATTTTCTATGAAATCATGATATTGACATTGATGACATGATACTATGTTTTGTTATGAATAAAGAGCATTCTATGTTAATTGCATGATTAGTATTATGATTATCATTGTAGCATGTTACATGATATACTATGTTCATCCATTGTATTTGAGACTACCTCACTAGGCAAAGTATGCCTAACGCATTCCATTGCATCAATTTTAGGTTAGTCAAGTTTTGGAGTCGAGATCGAAGAAGTTGAAGCATTGCACAAGTCACAATCAAGCTCTAAGTAATGTATATTGACCTTTTGAAACTCCTAGTTCGTGGAAAGGTCTATGTATAAGTCTATTAAGTCTCTTTTGATGTGTCTATGTTGTGGTTAATTGCTAAAAGTGTTATATGTTTAAAATGAGTCTCCTATGTAGTTTTAAATGGCCTTAGATGCATATTTTGGCACTAAAAGGTAAAAACCGGGTGAATGGATTCATATGGCTTTAAAATTTGACATGCTAGTAGAATTTATGATTATAATGTTGTGTGTGAAGTTGTATTGCATTTGGACATTGCTTGATAAGGTAAAATGAATAAAAACCAGCAAGAATCTGTCATTACAGGTCAAGCCGTATCGAAACAGGTGATGGCGTTTCGATACGATTAAGCATATTTGAACCCAGGGTTCAGGGCTTTTCGAAACGGGTTAGGGACGATTCGGAACATTTTGCCACTAGAATTCCTTGTTTCGATACGGGTTCATAGTGTATCGAAACTAGTCAAAGACAGTCAACCCGTACCGATACAGGTCTTGCCCGTATCAGTACGATCATAAGATAAAAGTCAATAAGGTTGACCATTGTCCACTTGTATCGAAACGACTCTGAGCGTTTCGATACAGGGTTAGGTGATGTGGTTAAAAAGCCTAATCTGAAAGTCTGCATTGTTTACATTTTGGTCACTGTATTTTGCAAGAGTAAATTGAATGGGTAAATGATCACCGTTATGCATGAAATTTTATAGGCTAATCAATGTTATACTGAATTTCATTGCGGTATTTTCCGTTGCATCGAAGGACCTTTAGTTTGTAAGAATTACATAGTAGTCCCTAAAACTTATAAAAGTTATAAATTTGTCCTAAATGGTTGTTATTGCCTTCTTATGAGTAAATCGGACTAAGACGTATATCTGGTAATGTTTTGTTTGTGTAACATTGATTAAGTGTTGATAACAAGTTAAATTCTACCACACCGATCACCGCATCGCTCACCGGTAACAAGGTCCGACCCGGTTCTCAACCAGGCCGAGAAAGGGGTGTTACACAACATGATAGGTTGTTCAACTTTACATAAACACCTTCTACAATCAATGACAACTTGGTTCTTCATATAATAGTTTCTTTGTCCAGTATTATTGTGCAAGCTAACTCTTATTGCTTATGGCACAAAAGACTTGGTCACCCTACTCCAAATATAGTCAACATGGTTTTGAATAAAACTGTATCCCCAACCAACTCAACTTTATGCATTGCCTGTCAATTAGGCAAGAGCCATAAGCTATCTTTCCCCACCTCAAACACTATGTATACCAAACTCTTTGAGTTGGTCAAAATTGATGTATGGATCTAGCCTCTGTCACGTATTCTGACTTTAGATACTATTTTTCTGTTGGCATGTACAATAGAAATTGATGGGTTTACCTTTTACAAACTAAAATTGAGGTGTCTCAAGCATTAAACCGTTTCATGCTCTTATCTAGACACAAATTTCCACAAAGCTTTTAGCTGTCCAGATAGATGGTGGTGGGGAGTTTTATTTCTTGGAGTCTACACTTGCAAAACTTGGAGTTCAAAAAAGGATAACATGCCCTCACACGTCACATCAAAATGGTGTGGTAGAGAGAAGGCATCGTCATACAACTGAAACTGCTCTTACTCTTTTTGCCCAAGCCTCAATTCATCTTCATTTTTTGTCTTTTTTAGTTCTTAGTTCGGTATATCTCATCAATCGGTTACCTTCCTTCACTTTACATGGTCAATCACCATATCAATTTCTTTGTGACAGACTTCTTGATTATGATTTTTTTAAAAGTTTTTGGGTGCCAATGTTTTTCGTTTCCCTTGCTGTATAACAAGCACAAATTTGACTTTCGATCTTGTGCTTGTACATTTCTAGGATATTCTCCCAAGCACCGTGGTTATCAGTGCTTAGATGGCTCGGTACGAGTTTTCATCTCTCAACATGTTCGTTTTAATGAAATGGTGTCCCCCTTTGCAGAAAATTGACTTGGTGCTTCCAAGAAAAGTTCACAAGTCAAAGATAGGCCCCCCAAGTTTTCCTCTGCCATAATCAACCCCTGTTGCATCATTTCCACAATCTTTGGTGGTCGTCTTCCCTTCTCCCAACATAGAATCCATAAAGGGTGTTGATGTATTCTGGCTCAAAGGGTACTTCCTTCCCACGAACCGTCACTGCTGTCAATGGCAGCATAAAATTCTCGAACTAATGTGACGTTCATCTCTTCCGGCTGCTCGGCAAACATCTGCCATTGTAGAGCTTTGATCTTACGGGCTATGAATGGTTTGAGCCCGAGATTCTCCGTTCTTGTGTTATAGATGAAACCCTTTTCTTCCCATATATCTCTGCCTTGGAAGGAGCTGGGAGTGGCTGCTGCTGGGGCAGATCCTGAGGCAGCACTGCGTCAGGTGTTTCTGGTACACATGTTGAAAGGGACTGTATAAAAATTGAGAGCAAATGAAATTCTAGAGAGGAAACAAGTAGAGAGGGTAAAAGTGAGTGAAAAATGAATAGTAAAACGGGGTTTATATAGATGAGGAGTTTGCTGCCCGTTGGAGCTGTAACGGTAGGCACGAATAACGTGGCCAGCTGTTACGCGGTTTCTAACGCGTCTGTCACGC
The DNA here is from genome assembly GCA_958450335.1 of Hibiscus tridactylites. Taxonomy (NCBI): domain Eukaryota; kingdom Viridiplantae; phylum Streptophyta; class Magnoliopsida; order Malvales; family Malvaceae; genus Hibiscus; species Hibiscus tridactylites. Next base: position 30,905,233 of record OY288287.1, read on the forward strand.
GTTTCCATGTCTGCTGCGCATCTGTTACGCGTGTGCGTATCTGTCGTGACAGCGTGTTGACAGGCTGGATTTTCCGTGTTTGTCACGGTAGCTGTAACGACATGCTCCTATTTTAGGCTTTTTGGGCTGACGGTGAGAAAGTGGGCTGAGTTCACTTCTCATCTTCTCTTTGTCTCCTTTATTTCCTGAAAAATAATAAAAATAAAAACTTAGTTCCTAAAAATAAAATAATTCTAATTACCTAATAAATATATATAAATAATAAATAAAATTAGGTTAAATTAGAGATGCCATAAGGGGCATCTCCTAAAGTAACCACTTCCTGCATTCTTGGGGCTTCAGTCCCCTGATAATCCTTTAATCTCTGTTCGTTGACTTTAAATTGGTGCCCGTCCTTTAAAGATTTGATCGTGATGGCAGCATGAGGAAAAACTTGCCCCACTTGAAACGGGCTGGACCATCTAGATTTCAACTTTCCTGGGAAGAGTTTCAACCTAGAGTTGAATAACAACACAAACTGCCATGGATAGAACTGTCGTGGCAGCAGTTTCTTGTCATGCCACTTTTTTGTCTTATCCTTGTAGATTCTTGCGTTGTCATAGGCCATTTCTCGAATTTCTTTAATCTCATTCAAGTCAAGTAGCCTTTTATGTCCTGCCTTTTCCAAGTCCATATTCACTGCCTTGATGGCCCAGTATGCTCTGTGCTCAATCTCAACAGGTAGATGTCATGTTTTTCCATAAATCAGCTGGTAGGGTGACATTCCCAATGGAGTTTTGTACGCTGTTCTGTAGGCCCATAGTGCATCATTGAGGTGTAGAGACCGGTCCTTTCGAGTTGGCTTAACCATCTTCTCAAGAATGTTCTTTACTTCTTTGTTGGATATTTCAGCATGTCCATTGGTCTGAGGGTGGTAAGCTGTTGCGATCTGATGTTTGACACCATACTTTTTTAAGGTAGCAACTATAACCCTATTATCAAAATGCCTCCCTTCATCACTGATGATTGCCTTGGGGATGCCAAATCTGGAAAATATGTTCTTATGCAAAAGCCTCTGAACAGTCTTGGCATGGTTTTTCTGTGTAGCGATCGCTTCAACCCATTTGGACACGTAGTCCACTGCCAGAAGGATATAAAGGTTCCCACATGATGCTGGGAAAGGTCCCATGAAATCAATCCCCCAAACGTCAAAGATTTCGACTTCCATAATCTTTTGCAGCGGCATCTCATGTCTTCTTGAGATATTTCCAGTCCGTTGACATTTGTCACAGCTTTTGTAGAATGCCTGGGCATCCTTGAACAATGATGGCCAATAAAATCTCGACTGCAAAACCTTGGCAGCAGTTTTGTTACCACCTAAGTGTCCTCCATATTGTGAAGCATGGCAGTGATGAAGCACAGCTTCCTGCTCATCCTGTGGTACACATCTCCTGATGATCTGACTGCACACATTTTGAAAAGAAGAGGTTCGTCCCAATAATAATGTTTAACATCATTTCGGAACCTCTTCCTAGCTTGATGGTTAAGATCATGAGGAAATATTCTTCTAACTAAATAATTAACGAAATCAGCATACCAGGGGAGTTCAGAAAACTTACCTGCCGTCGTGGCTGTCGCGGCAATGCTTATAGCAGCGAACAGCTGCTCGTCAGGGAAGGTCTCCAGTATGTGTGTCTCTTCTATTGGGAGACTCTTTCCCTTCTCTAATCTTAACATATGATTTGCGACTTGGTTCTATGTCCCCTTTTTGTCCTTGATCTCAAGGTCGAACTCTTGCAGTAGCAGAATCCAACGTATCAATCTAGGCTTCGCATCTTTTTTGGCGAACAAATACTTTAATACAGAGTGGTCTGTGTGGACTATGACCTTCGTTCCAAGTATGTATGAACGAAACTTGTCAATCGAGAACACCACAGCTAACAGTTCCTTCTCCGTTGTGGTGTAGTTTACTTAGGCGTTGTTCAATGTTTTGCTGGCATAGTATATAACATGAAAGAGCTTGTCCTTCCTCTGCCCAAGTGTTGCCCCAACAACATAGTCACTAGCATCACACATGATCTCAAATGGTAGTTTCCAATCTGGTGGATGTACTATCGGGCTGTTACTAGCTTTTCTTTCAGAATTCTGAATGCCTCAGTACATTCAGTACTGAAATCGAAGGGACGATTCTGCTCTAAAAGGTGGCATAATGGCTTGGTGATCTTCGAAAATTTGGCTATAAACCTTCGATAGAAACCAGCATGCCCTAAAAAACTTCGAATTCCCTTGACTGTGGTGGGTGGTGGCAGCTTTTCAATTACCTCAATTTTTGCCCTGTCGACCTCTATGCCGCGGCAGCTTACCTTGTGGCCTAGGACTATCCCTTCATCCACCATGAAGTGACATTTCTCCCAGTTTAATACCAAGTTCGCCTTCTCGCATCTCTCGAGCACTTTTTGCAGGTTCCCTAGGCAGCTTTCAAAATTGTCTCCAAAGATAGAGAAATCATCCATGAATATCTCCAGGAAGTCCTCCACCATGTCGGAGAATATTGCCATCATACACCTTTGAAAAGTTGTTGGTGTGTTGCAAAGTCCAAATGGCATCCTCCGAAAAGCGTAAGTTTCGTATGGGCAAGTGAAGGTCGTTTTCTCTTGATCCTCCGGTGCGATGGCTACTTGGTTGTAATTGTCAAGAAAACAATAATAAGGCTTTCCCGCTAATCTATCAAGCATTTGATCAATAAAAGACAGGGGAAAGTGGTCCTTCTGGGTGGCTTTGTTAAGCTTCCGGTAGTCCATACAAATCCTCCAACCGGTCACAGTCCTGGTTGGGATTAACTCGTTTTCTTCATTGGTCACCACGGTTATTCCTCCTTTCTTAGGAACGCATTGCATCAGGCTCACCCACTTACTATCCGAGATGGCGTAAATTATCCCAGCATCTAGCCATTTGATAATTTCTTTTCGGACCACTTCTCGCATAGCATCATTCAAACGTCTCTGGGCATCAATGGACGGCTTGTGATCATCCTCTAAGAGGATTTTATGCATGCATAATGCCGAACTGATGC